>OX422144.1:80534748-81267948 GCA_949129095.1 Volucella bombylans
TCCACGAGATCGAGATCGAGATTTATAGCCAATGGTTTATGCGAGGTTGAAGGCCCCATTCCATTTGTTCCCAATGGATTTTTTTAAAGAGAATAAAGCTATTGTAGCTTTATTGACACTTTCTTGAATGTTAGGTTTCCAGTTTAGTTTCCTGTCAAAAATGAGAACCAAATATTTTGCTGTATTGGAAAATACTAAACTGGTACCGTTTATCGAGGGAGGGTCTATAATTGAAATTTTGTATTTCCTGGAAAAGAGGACAAGGTCAGTTTTATGGGGGTTTATTCCAAATCCCCAGCGATCTGCTCAGCGGGTTAATTTATTGAGATTTACCTTGAAGCAGTTCTTTAATGGTATTAAGATACTTACCCGAGACGGCTATAGCAACTTTATCCACATAGGCCATCACCCAGCTACCACCCGCTTCTAGGTATATCAGCAGTTCATTACCTACTAAGTTCTAGAGAAGGGGAGAGTGGATAACGCCTTGTGGCGTACCTCTGCTGACACATCTTTTAGCAGAAGTTTCACACAGTTTGGAGTTGATTATCCCTTATCCTTTTTATCGTCAATTTTAAATGAAATTGTTCGTTTTAAGTTTTAAAATGTTGAGATCTTCGCTGCGGAAAATAACTTGGCCCAGCTTGTAAATGAGCCCACATGAATGCCAGACGCTGATAGTCATACCGCTAACACCATGGACTTGTTTTTAACTTTTCATTCTGACGAGTACAAGATCAATGTGGTATCCCCTCTAGACTCGTTGGACCACTGTGTCATATCAGCTAATTTCTCGTACACCGACCACCCAGTTAGAGAAAAGATTCCTGAAAGAACCGTATGGCGGCAATACGAGAAAACCAATTGGAGCGGAATTACCAGCTTCTTTAGGAATATTAAGTGGTTGTTACGTTTACTCGATAACGGCGTGGATGCCACTGCTGATATGATCACAAACACTATTCTCTTTAGAATGGGATCCTTTATCCCTCATGGGATGAAGAATATCAAACCAAAAGAAAGGACATGGTACGACTCGAGCTGTAAAGAGACTATCAGGGTTAGAGAAATGCTTTTTTCGGTCCTTCAAGACCAACCCGGCAGAGGAAAACCGAAAAAAGCTTAAACGAGCCAGAAATGACTGCAACGTCTTTTTAAGTGCGTGAAATTTCAATACGACCAAAAGTTGAGGCAAAAAATGTTACAATGTCCCAAATGTAGTAAAAGCTTGTCAAAAACATCAAAAGTTCTGCCTCATTGTCCATCCCAACGCTCATTTACAATGACATTCCAGCTGTCAGCTCTTTGGACAAGGCCATTCTGCTTGCTCCAGATTGTGCTTTATATCCGCCTATACTTGAGTGCACTCCTATAGTAGCAAGACCACTTAAAGATCTGAACATACATAAATCCGTTGGTCCAGATGGTATATTTCCCCTTTTTCTGAAGCGGTGTCCTTAAACGCTGGCAAAACCACTACGTAAGCTTTTTTATCAATCCAACTCTTTAGGAATCGTCCCGAGCAGATGGAAAACAGCATTTGTCTAGCCCGTCCCTAAAAAAGGCGAATCGTCTTCTCTCTCCTCCTACAGACCCATTGCACTTACGTCCCTTCTTTCCAAGGTCATGGAAAAGCTGATAAAGCGTCAGCTCATAAAATATCTCGAAGCACGAAAACTTCTCAATGACCGGCAGTATGGTTTTCGAAGCAACAGGTCCACTGGTGATTTGACGGCATGTCTCATCGGCAAGTGGAACGTGGAAAGTATACATCAATCAGGCGAAAGCAAGATAGTTGCGCTGGATATTTCTAAGGCATTTGACAGAGTTTGGCAACAGGTTCTTTTGTCGAAAATGGATTAGAAACTACCTTTTGGAACGTTCAATTCAAGTTGTCTTTGATGGTTTCAAGTCTGATATTCACAAGATAAATACTTGTGTGCTCCAGGGCTCCGTTCTATCTCCTACACTCTTTTTAATTTTTATCAATGATCTCTTGTCTGCCACTTCTAATCCAATATATTGCTTTGCTGACGACAGTACTCTCTGTTTTTTACATTCGCTTCCGGACTTACGTCTCTGCTCATCGGCTGTGGAACTGGAATGGCAGCGTATATTTAGCTCACTAAATTCCGATATTAACAGCATAAGTCATTGAAGAACTATCAACAGAGCTACCTATCTTTCTTTCCTCCCTAATTCTCCTTCGCTCACTCTGTGTGCAAACATTTTAAGGGTACTTTAACCCCTTCACCGCGCGCTACTTTAAAAAAAAAAGTAATAACCTTAAATAAATAAATAAAATAAATACAAGGGGACCTCAACCATCGTGGAGTTAGCAGCTGCAGGCAATTGGCTAGTGGTACCAAGTTCACCATCAAGTCTCTTGATTTAAAAGGTGAGGCTGGACGGTCTTATTAATTCTTCTATGCCCAGAGAAGCGATAATATTCGGCTGGATTATGTCAAAGAGTGTGAAACTAGTCTTCTTTCCATGTTAGTGCAGCCCAATACACCAAAAATTCGACGCCTTAAGTGTATAGAAAATGTAATTCCAGACTCACTCATAACTTTCAACCAATCATTTACACCGACCCTCTTGAAGATGGTTATTGGTGTTGACAGCCGTATTGCACCACGTACTTTTGATGCAAGTAACTTACGAATTCCGGTTGGTTTTTTTTTTTTTTTTGTTTTAATGTCAATTTTAAGGACGGTTTGTATTCGTTTAAGCTAGTGGAGAAGACTTGTATATCGGCTAGATAGACGACACAAATTTAATTGATATACTCTCGAAGAATTTCGTTTGGAAGATTGCTGGCGCATTCTTTAGACCGAAAGACATTCTAAGATATTCGTACAATCTTTTGGGTCTTATGCTCTAAGATGCTCTCTATGTTCGGTAGAGGGAATTCGTCATCGATGGTGATTTCACTGAGTTTCATATAGTTTACGCATAATCGAAATTTTTGTTGTCTTGAGTTGTCGATTTTTTTGGCTACTACTACTATAAGAGACGCGTACCTATTGTTAAAATTCCTGATTATTCCTTGTTCCTCCATTCCTTTAACCTGCCGCCTTACTTCGTCCTCATGTTTGAGGAGTAAACGGTACAATTTGGCATTGATTTAGTAGTCCGTTGTGGTTTTTATTTCGTGTGGATGGTAATTGTATCTATATTAGGAAATTTATCGCCTTTGGGTTCTACCACATGAAATGTTCGGTTTTATAGTAAAAATTTAAAAGCCATTATTATTTTTCCGTAAATTTTTATTCAATCAAAATAGGATCCGTTGGCATCTATGACATTCTTCCAACATACAAGGTTAAATATTCCTTTTTTGTAGAAGTGCTGACTTTTTAAGGCAATGAAATCTTCAAAGGCTTTTATGACCTCTGCTCGGTTTCGGGAGACCTTCTGCCGGCAGAATGAATCCAGATTGCGGAAAAGATGGTAATCCGTTGGGGAAATATCAGGAGAATACGGTGGATGCGGAAGAATTCCAAATCTCAACTGAGGTGAGATATGGGGTCTAGCATTGTCATGCAAAAGGATCGGACCGTGCCTATTGACCAACGCAGGTGGTTTTTCAGCCAATTTGGCATGCAATGTGTCCATTTTCTCACAATATTTGATAGAATTTATAGTTTCTCGTGACTGAAGAAATGAAAAGTTGATTGGTCCTTTCGATGTCCACCAAAACCTGTTTTGGGTGAAGATCGGGCTTGGGTTTTTTTTTTGTTTTTCATCTGGATCCAACCATTGCCCAGATCTTTTACGATTATCATAAAATATCCATTTTTATCACAGGTGACTATCCGGTGTAAAAACGGTTCCGTTTGGTTTCTTAATGTAAGCGATGCGTAGATTTCCAGGCGCCGTAGTTTTTGCGATTTGTTCAGTTCATGGGGTACTCACTTATCGAGTTTCTTTGCCTTTCCTATGGGAGAAAGGTATCGACTTATTGTCATTGGGGATACTCCCATGCTTTGTGTAATCTTCCGCACCAATTTCATTGGGTCCGCATCCACCGTTGCTCTTAAAACATCGTCGTAAACTAATAATTCCGGCTTCCCACGTGGTTCATTTTCGAGGTTGAAATCTCCCAAACGGAACTTTAAAAACCAACGTCGTATAGTGCATTCGTTTTTCATTACCAATGATGCATTATGTTCCATTTTAAATTCGTAAAGGAAGAGGGTTCGAATTTGAACTGCCGACAGCATGGTAAATAAAAGTATAACAGTACTTGTAACGCACCCTAAAATTCTCACACGTCAGGCACATATACCACTTTATTTTATAAAAAAAAGAAAATTCTGGCACATCTGTTTTGACAATCTTGCTCAGAAGGTCCATACCAATTAGAATATCTTATAGTTTTTCTCCAAATTCTCTTTTATACCATCTCCTAGCCCCGGTTGGACTATAATTGAATTCTTTTGGGATACTTGTTATGATTCTATCGACCCTTTCCGTTGTAATGTTTTTCATAGTTTGGAGATCTACAATCTAAAGGGTCCGCCATCTAACGTTTTTTTTTTCAACTGATTTGACAGATAATTAGTTTTATCCTTCCGGTTAATAATGGAAAATAATTTCAGTCAAATAGCTGCCTCGGCTGGCCATGCAGTAGCCTACACGTCGGTCCAATTTTTAAGCACATTATCGATTGTGTGCAGCTTTATTTCACCAATGGCTTCACAAATATTGTCCTTTAAAGCGTCAATTGTCTCTGGCTTGTCGGCGTAACACTTATCTTTTACGGAACCCCACAAATAATAGTCCAACGGTGTCAAATCGCAGCTCCGAGGTGGCTAAACGACATCAGCTCTGCGGCTGATAATGCGATCTTCAAAAACAGGGCGTAAAACATCGAGTGTAGCTTCGGCTGTGTGGCACGTAGCGCCGTCCTGTTGAAACCAAATGTTGCCAATATCCACCTCTTCAATTTTTGTGAACAAAAATTCGTTCAACATGGCCCGATAACGATCGCCATTGACTGTAACGGCCACTCCTTGCTCATTTTCGAAGAAAAATGGCCCAATTATGCCTCTGGACCAAAATCCGCACCAAACAGTGACTCGTTTTGGGTGTATCGGCTTTTCAATGTATGCGTGCGGGTTTTCTGTGCCCCAAATGTGACAATTTTGCTTGTTTACATACCCGCCAAGATCAAAATGAGCTTCATCTGAAAAAATGATTTTTTTGGCAAAATCGGCATCTTCTCTAAGTCGATCGCAGGCCCACTTAGCGAAGCGAAAACGCATTGGATGGTCAGTTGGCTTCAACTCCTGAACCAATTGGACTTTGTATGGCGTCATACATTTGCATAGGTCTTTATGCAAAATTCGTCTCAATGATGTCTCCGAAATGTTCAATTGTTGAGAACGACAGTGAATTGATGTTGATGGCGCTTCACGCACACTTTCTGCCACAGCAGCAATATTCTCGGGTGTACTCACTGTTTTTGGCTTTTCACGCTTTGGTTTATCGATGAGGATGCCAGTTTCTTTCACTTTTTTCACAAGATAACGAACATACGGAGCTGACGGTGCTTCTCTTCTTCCAAAATCCGTACGCAATTTTCGCACACATTCTGCAATATTACCATGATTTTCAAAGTAATGTCGCAATACTTCCTAGCATTGCTCAAGCGTATAGATAACCATATTCGTTCAGCGGAAGGATACAACTAATTATCTGTCAAATCAGACATGAGCTAAGTGTTACCATTCACGAAATAAGCGCTAGTTGAAAAAAAAAACGTTAGATGGCGGACCCTTTACTTTGATGGAATTGATTATACTCATGGCCGAGCCTGTATCGATTAGTCCTTTATACTTTGCCTGGTTAATTGTTAGGCCCATAAATATTTTGCTTCCGAGGTCTAGTTTAGAAAAAACTATAACTCGATGTTGTGCACTTCTTCATGCCTAGTTTCTTCCGTTTCGTGCTGCCTCGAAAGTCCATTGGTTCTGATTGTTGTCTAGCGTTTCTAAATTATCCGGATAGATTAAAAACTGGTGTCTGATTTGGAACCGACCTAGTTTTGGTGGTGGCTAACGCCCCCATTTATTTTGCTTAATACAAGCTTAAAAACTAAGACTTAAACTAATAAAATAAGGTTTACTAGGGCTTAAAGCTAAGGATGGTGAAGGAACTTGAGGGAAAGTGTGCTGCGATTAAAATCGAAAACGGAAAGGTTGGAGTTTACCTTACGCAGCATACGGGAGATTGGTTCGTTAGAGCCATATGTGGTGCAATGGATAGGTAGATAAAAGAGACGGGTGGAACGTAGATTACGAGGGTTAGTGTTAAAGAAAATGGAGTTGCAAAGAGGCATGCAATCGACGGAGCCTGAGATTAGTCGGTGAATGAACAGAGTGTCTGCTGCGTCCCTTCATTCATCAAGGGTATTCAGGTTAATGAGTTTGAGACGGTCTCGGTAGGGAGGCAAGATTAGAGGATCGTTCCAAGGTAGACCTCGAAGAGCAAATCGAAGAAAACGACGCTGGATCCTCTCAATAAGAGATACATGAACTCGTTGAAAGGAACACCACGCTTGGTTAGCGTACTCGAGAAGGGGGCGAACGTACTCGTAAGTGATGTATAGGGATCTGGTCACGTACGGGTTGCAGAATTCTTTAGACCATCTTTTAACGAAGCCGAGTGATGAGTTTGCTTTAGAAATTATCTCATCAATATGCGAGCGGAAATTAAGCTGCCTGTCGCATAATATGCCAAGGTCGTGGATAGATTCAACAAGGGGTATAGATTGGCAGTGGAGATGGTAAATTCTTTGAGGAGACTTCTTGCACTTACGTTAGAAAGTAATCGATTGACATTTGGAGACATTGAGTTCCAAGCAGTTCTTGATGCACCAGGTGGAAAAACTATTTAGATCTATTTGAAGGAGGGTGGAGTCTTGTTGTGAGGAAATGGGTTTAAAAAATTTGGTATCGTCAGCATAGAGAGAAAGAGTTGAGTGTTGAATGAGCCTTTGAAGGTCGTTAATAGTTGGTCCACTCCTCGACCTAGGTGACTACCTTGAGGAACACCTGAAGTGGCCAAGAAAGGGGTTGATAGGACAGACCTGAAACGAACACTATAAAAACGATTATCCAGGTAAGAAGATATCCATTTAATTGGTAGAAAGACTTAGGATCATTTATAAGCCTTGATTGCGCACTATCGACGTATCGCTGATAGAGAAACTTATAGAGCTGTGCGAATTGAAAGTATGACCCGAGATAGTTTGAATAGTCAGCAAAAGAGTTGGATCGGAGGAAAACTGCCCATAATTTGTTTCTTTTGTTACGTAAAGAACGAAGTTTACGATTATACCACGGGGGGCTCGTAGAAGAGGTCCTATTACGCGAAAAGGGGAAATAGAGAGAAATATAATTGAATAATTCTCTGTAGAAAATAGAGAGAGCACTTTTTAGGGGCATATTGGCGAAATCAAAAGAACACTTACTAAGATATGCGTTAATTTTTCGGAAATTCGCTTTATGAGAGTCGTAAGAAGAGGTCGCTGCAGATGGGGTGGGGCGGAAAAGAGAGTGGTGGAAAAGAGAAAGAAGAAGTGGTGGGTGAAAGTTATCAATGGTCGATAGTGAAAGGGGACAGAGCGAGACAGAGGAGTTTATGGGGTCAGTGGTGAAAATGAGGTCTAATTGCCCACCCATATAGTTGGAGACTCTACTAACTTGGCATAAGCTAGAGTCTGTGAGCTCATCCAAGAAGAGACATTCTTTACTCGAGTTAGGGTTAGCGATAAAAAAAGATTAATCATCTGATTGAATCCAGTGCAGCTGAGGTAGATTGAAATCGCCGAATGATCGAGAGGATCAGATAAGTTAATTATTTGATCAATTGCATTGATAGCGAGTTGGTAGCATTTGATTGGTTGGGCCGGTAGGATGTAAAAACACATAACGTGCAGGGACCTACAGTGAAGTGTTATCTTTATTGAAACGTAGTCAAGCTTAGAGGAAGTGGAAATAGCGATTGGTGAAGAGTTTAGGTCAGGGTTAGGGTTACTTTGTTGAGGGTTACCTTGCCTATACTCTCCTGAATTTTGGTTTGATCTAAAATTATAATTTTCTTGGGATTGCTGTATATACTGACCTGAATTTTGTCCTGATCCGGAATTATTATTTTTTTTGAGATTGGTAATGATGTTTAAATTGTCCTAAGTTTTGAGCTGAGTGTTTGCTACAATATTTGAGTTTTTATTATGATGGCGATTGTTTGGTTTAGTGTGATTAGGTGTGCTTCTTTTATCATGTTTCACAAAATCTCTATCTAAATTATGATGGTCCTATCCTACGTGACTATATAATATTTCTTTAATTTCGTGTAAATTGTACATATCTTTGATTTTTCTAGACAGATTACCTGACACTAACTGTTTTATGCAATTAACTAATGTGTAAAAAGTGTTTTAAGTAGCAAAAGCATTGATAATTGACCCTATTCTATAATTTAATTTAGAAATGGAACTTACTCTTAATTTGCTAACCTTATTGGAGATGTCCTTGTATTTGCTTTCTGGTTTGAAGTGTTGTTTTAGTAACTTTTTGGCTTCTTTCCATCCTTTGGGCTGGTTATTTTACAGGAATTCTTTCGCTGCGCCACCGATTTTAGAGTTGTAAATGGCCTGCCAGAGTACTTCTTTGGTAGATGGCATCCACTGCGTCCAAGTGTGTCTGTACCACTTTTAGAAACTGCTCCTAGTCACCATTAAATTCCTTAATGTACGCGACTTCCTTCATCACTGTCACTAGTCTACTCTGAGTTGGATTTCGGTTTGCTAATGCCTCCAATGCTACTATAATCCTTGCCATCATTTTAGCGTCCATGTCTTCTGCTTCTTTGTCTATTACTTTCTCCGAAAACGGAAATATTTTATCTTGAATGATGGTTCTCGACTATTTGAGTTAAGAGCTGGTCGGGATGAACACTTTTTTTTTTGTTCAACAATTTTGCTTGTTTTAATCGAGCTTTAGCAATGATGCAGGTAACTGATTTTTAGTTATAGTGTTTATTACTTGCTTGCGTTTGGGTTCTTCACATTTAAACAGAATCCTACCAACTGCTTCTCTTACGAATTCCGGTTCGCTTTGAATAATAAAAATCATTTAATTTTTCATATTTACTTAAGCTTTTTATTATTGAATTTAAGATCGCTGCGCGTGTACATCGAACCTTTGGGTATTACTTGGCTTTGCACTATTGGATTCAGGTTTGTTGCGCGTTTGTTTCCCACATTCTTATTTGGTTATACTTGTACAGGTGCGACAGAACGGATCTTATTTCATTGATTTATAATATTATTCTGGAAACTTGATTAGATCGACCTTTGGATGTGTTGTGAGATATGTACCCTGTGAAGGATCTAGATTCGATTCTATTTCTACGTCCATGAATTCGAAGCTTTACAGTAGATCCAGTTGGATACTTTGGTATGTCTATAACACTTTGGTCAATGATTGAGCGAATACATTCTTACAAGTCCATTAGCCGCAAGTTTTGTCCGGCAAAGCTATGACAAGGCTCCATGTTCCGTTAACCACTGAGCCACATCATTTTCTAGCAGAAGTTGGTACAAAGCATTTGGCGTAATTTTAGCAATATCGTTTTCTCATTGTGCCTAGCCACAATATGTACACTTTACAGATTGCCATGAATTCTTCTGAAGAAACTCCAGAAAGGTCATGGGCCACAAAGCGGCATTTAAACTTACATCTGAATTTATTATTAAAATGTTCCCACCATCAAAATTACTTCTAACTGCAAACGAATTAATAGAGTTCAAGCATTATGGCTATCAACATTTTTTATTGCTTCTCTGGGAAATTCCTCAAAAAAGAAGAATATCGCTTTTTCATTCCTGGATTGGCATTTGACATAAATACGTTAGTCCAAGGTGCAGTGATAAACAATCATTTAAATGCTCCAAATGGTACATTAAACAGCCACAATACAGACTGTCCGTAGTGTAGGCATTTAATTCACATCATTCGACCCCTAAAGGGACTCTTCTACATGCGATATCATTAGCAACTGAGAAATCCAAGAAAATTCCTTTCAAACTTTATCCATTCCAGCAGTTACTACCTCCCCGTTTAGATATGTTCCATGGGCTAATAGGCGGCATAAGGCAACGAGTTAGGAGATGGAAAAAGAGAATAAAATAAAAATTCTAATGAATATGTCGGAGCAAGTAGACAGAATTGTCTTCTGTTTATTCCACTCCTTAAGATCCTGTGCATAACTTGTACCGTGTTTCTGTATTCCTAGCTGAGAAAATATTTTTCTCTTATTTTTCCACAAAAGTTGTACATTAACTTCTTTGGCATATATCCGTATGACAAATGAAAAAGAAAATCAAGAAAGAAATACAATAATTAAGTAGACAAAACCAAGTCGCAACGGTATGCTCGTAAAACACCAAGGCTTGGTATTGGGTGTCGTATTGAATTTAATTTTTACACAGAAGAGTGAGAATCAAAATGAAGAGCATAAAGAGTTTTCCATTTTTTCACATCTGCAATCCGAATTAAGGGTTAAAACATTGAACCCGGTCCCTGACGTCTTTTATTTTTCATTAAAATAAATCGCCGTCTCGTCTCTGACAAATAAGGACTGTCGTTTGGATTTGCGTTTTTCTGTTTTGCAAAATTAGTACGCAGTGCTAAATTACTGTCATACGGATGCTGGATAGTCTCGCGTAGTTTCATTTCGTTGGCGAGACGCGAGTTCCACTCTACCCCATTCGAGTATATTTATGTAAGTTAGCTTTAATGCCTGCACTATTAGTTGTATCTGTAAATGTAATTAAATGCGTCTAATGTTGATGAGCCTGTGATGATGATGATGATTGTCCTGGTCGAATTTCGAATAAGAGTCCTAATTGCGATGAGCTCAGGGCAGAAGGTTGTTTGTTGGTGGATGCTTGATTTCTAGTTACTGGATATGCTACTGTTTGAGTTCAGCTGATGGATAAGTTTGGGCCCAATGAGTTGTTCGCTGATAGTATTTGTCTTTTTTTTTCTTTTTTTTATATTGAAACAAATTACATCGGATGTTGAGGTTTATTTGAAGAGCAGCCTTGTGATGGACGCCACCAATGGTAGGTCATGTGAATGGCATGTTTCTTTAATGGGATTTTTCATGAAATTTGATATTTTATTTTGTTGTGTTTTCTGTCTTCTGGCTCGTATTTGTTTTGGGTCGTGGAATTAGAGAAAAGTTTAGATAAACTTACTTCCATTGTAATTTGTCAATTTACGGAAGTTGCAATATTTACTTTTGCTTTTGGTCCATGTTTAACTTACAATTAAGTGGACTTTGATAAACCGGTATGAACTGTGGTATGGGATGTGGGGTAGACCAATAATGCTTATAATGGGAGATATTTACAAGATACAGTTTTGCTGGAAGAAAGCATTTATCGACCACTTTTTCTGTTTCCATCGACCAACAAACCGCATATCTATGGGTTGTTCAATTATGCCAGAATTCTTATACAGGAAAGATACTCCAAATGTCTAGTTTTGAGGGTGAATGCTGCCGAGGGTCTTGAGGTGTACGATGTTTCTAGCACTAAACAGTTGCGGATTGTCATAAAGTAACCTCTATCGTGTCAGCTTTAATTCAACTGTGCAACCTGATTTTATGGAGTTTTAACTGTGTCAATTTTAGTTTAGTTGTCATTGTGGTTTGATGTAAATTCGTACTCGTATTTGATGATCCTGAAGCATAGCATATATGTAAATTTGAAGCATCTTATATTAACTTGGTAATTTTGTAATATAGTGATGCATTGATATTTACTTGTTTGATAAGTCAAAACCAACCAAATCGATGCATTTTTTTTACTTTTTCGACTTTGTCAGTTTAGCTATTAATTTTTGAGGTTCATTTATGTAAGTAGGACCAAATATCACACAAAAACTTTTGCTTTTGAAATAACCAATGGCATTGCTATACCTTTTCGTTATATAATAGACTAGCTGATGTAACCGCTTTGCTGAGCAGGCACTTGCTATTATGTTTGTGATAATGAATGGACAGTAAATTAATATAAAAATCTTAATATTTATTATTTTCGAAGCTTAAACTTAATGTATACATATATATATATACATATATCCATTAAATGTAATTCAAATTTCTTGATGTCTAATAATTTGATCATAGGGTAGAAATTAGTAAATTTCTGAAGCATTTATATATTTTTGCAGCTAGAGTACTTCTTTGTAAACAACATTTGCTGTTGTACATTTGATGACAATATAGTATATGAAAATTTTTCTGCTTATTTACTCGTGAGTATACCACGTAAAGTTGTCCCATTGTCTCATATCTTTAACCAACAATCTTGTTCCATTACACAGCTTTGGGGGACATAAGTTTCTTAATAAAATTATTGGGAGAGGTGTTTGAACCTTCACACGATAAGACGTGTGATCGTTTTGTGACAGCAAGTCCAGTTATTCGGCCTTTTTTCTCAGCGGCTTTTGCCGCGCAATAATATACATAAATAATTTGTTTTGAAATAGTGACTCTTAATATTGAAATCAGTGAAAAACAAGTGCTCACTATCCCAGTTTCGAAGCTGGAGACCAAAAAGTGCGCTCCGTTAATCAGGTGCAATTGAAGCCCCGCTATTCAGTTAATAATGTGCTCAATAATAAAAATAATTATGTACTGCCACCCAACTGTACTTTAATCACAACCAACAAGTAAATAGCGGGACAAACTAATTGCAATAAAAGCACAACATCGTCAAAAGAAAACTCGTTGGAGGAAAACATTGAATATTCCAACCAAAATGAGTGGACAACCGGTGTTGGGAACCTCAAGCGAGCTGCTAGCAGCTTCCAACCTAACACCAGAAAAAGAAGAAAAGAGTATGAATATAATTCATCACCCACCTCACCTAAACAAACAACTTTATCGAACAACCGATTCTCACCTCTGGCTGATTCCATATCAACATATCCATCAGATAAACCCACTAACAATCGGACAAAATATGGTTGGTGAATCTGATGTGCAATCTAATAATAAAACTAATAAAAATAATAATTCTTTATTAAGTCCACCTTTGTCCACCTATCTTTATTTTTGGCGCTAACTGCACCCTTATAAGTGAGGTTATTAAACTAGCATCAGTAGAATGCGGGCGTTGGTGCATTTTCCTTTTCTCCCAAGGAAACAAAGAAGATTTCCATCTTGCTGTTTATTTCTTTTGTGTTTATTTGAGTTCATGATACATTACCTCGTTTTCGTTATGATAAATTAATGTATTTAGCTTGAAAGATATTTTTACCTTTTTCTTTAAGCTGCTCCCGAAGTAAAGATAAGTAAAATTACACCTTTTTCAACATCCAGAACTAAAGATTTAGATATAAAATTGAACATTTTCTCGGTACAGTTATATATTTTAGAATCCACTAAAGATCTTACCAACATTAGATATCTACTTCACCAGCGAGTTTATTCGGAAAAAAAGCATAACCGAAATATTGACTCTTCGGCGGACGTACTCGTATGTATGTAATATTTTGAAGCGAATGCTAAAATCTTTATTTTAAATTAGTATAATTCAATATAATAAAATCCATTTACTTACATTCGTGCCGTGTCCGCCCAATGGTCAATCAGAAAAGAACGTGAATATTTGACGTTTAAAGTTACTGGGAGAAAAATTCTTTAAGAGAAAGAGATAACAGCAACCATTGTGCAGAGACGACACGAGTGTATTACAATATACAGTGCTGCCAAGTAATGGCGCAACATTCGCCCCTTCGTAAATGTCGCGCGTCTAAGCGTGATTTTTACTGCTCCTTCTTCAAGTCGAGTTTCGCCAACTTCACGATTGGACGAGTCATCAGCCCGTTCGCCGTCCGCACCACTGCACTGCGAGCCTCACCGTCTTTTGCGTATTGTAAGTTCATGACTACGCCCTTTTTATAGTCGTTCCTTTTACTGCTCTCGTCAACGATTATAACTACGTCTCCTAGAACTATCGGATCTGGGGCTGGTTGAAACCATTTATGGCGCCGGGTTAAGTACGGGAGGTATTCCCGCAACCAGCGCTTCCAAAACTGATTCGCCAACTGGTTTGATAGAGCAAAATTTTTACTCAGCGTAGGTCCGCTGTTGTCCTCACTGCTCCGCTCCCTTATGCCACTTGAGCTTCCGACCAGGAAGTGATTTGGAGTGATCGCTTCGCTCATTGGTGAGTCTAGAGGGACGTATGTTAAGGGTCTGGAGTTCAGGATGTTCTCCACATCAGCCAGAGTGGCTCTCAACACCTCTTCTCTAAGCCCATTGTCCGGCAGGATGTCCATCAGAATCGATTTGACCGAGCGAATCATTCGCTCCCATGCACCACCCATGTGGGGCGCCGCCGGTGGTATGAAACGCCATTCAATTTCTGGGTAGGCCTCCGCTAATTTGTTTGATGAAACCCTCTCAATCTCCTCCGTTAGCAGACGACTTGCACCCCGAAAATTTGTCGTGTTATCCGACACAATTCGTCTCGGTACACCTCGTCGGCTAATGAACTGCTTCAGTACTAGCATGAAGGATCCCGTCGACAGCGAAGGGGAGATTTCGAGGTGAACTGCCCTCGTGGTGAGACAAGTGAAAATCACACCCCATCGCTTCTCCGTTCATCGACCAACAACGATGCTAAGGGGTCCAAAGTAATCCACGCCCGTATACGTGAAGGGTAGCGTGAATGGAGCTAAGCGCTCCGGTGGTAAGTCACCCATGCTCGGAGGGACAGGAATTGCACGTCGGTTCTTGCACGCTTGACAGCTTCGTGCGACAGCTCGAACTAAAACTCGGAGACCGCTCACATAGAATCGCTGACCACCTCGTTGATGATAATCTCGTTGTGGTGGTGATGAAACCTCCGGTGATAGGAGTCAATTATTAGCCACGTAACTCGATGACTTCGGGAAAGTATAACAGGGCGCTTGACGCTTATTGGCACTCCCTGAACAGCATCCACTCGTCCCCGGGCTCGCAGTAGACCAAAGTCGTCTAGATAAGGAGAGAGTTTAAAAATCGAACTTTTTCGACCTACCTTGTTCGGCGGCGATAACAAAGACTCCAGATCTTCTAAAAACGCCTCTTCCTGGCAAGTGCGGATAATAGCACACTCGGCGCCAGCCATAGCATCCATATTGAGAAGTGTTGAAAGCTGCTTAGATGGTGAAAAATGTCTAGCTGTCTTCCGAAGGAATTGTAGTACATACAGCTGAGATTTTCGTAACTTTTCCCATTTGCTGAATCTTTTCGGGTTTGGAGCAATGACGGCCAAAATTGCTACCGTGGTGTGTACTTTAATATGACAAACTGTTTCAGTCTCTGGAACTGTCTCGCCTCCCATTCGTGCTGAGGGCCACTTATTTTCTGAAGCGTAGAGGAAGTCGGGACCGCGAAACCAGCGAGAATGTACCCCAATATCTGAGTCTATTTTCCATCTTGTCCCGTCATCTGCTACATTTAGTGCTGTCGGCACCCACCTCCACTCGGTGACTTTGGAGTCTTCCAGTATCTCGCCAATACGTAGAGCGACGAACTGATGAAACTTCCTTGCGTCGGATTTGATCCAGCATAGCACGTTTCTGGAATCGGTCCAGCGGAAACGCCCATTTATTTTGATTGAAGATTCAGCCTCCACAAATTTTGACAATCGCAGACCGAGGACCGCAGCCATCAACTCTAGTCTCGGAATCGATACTGGCTTAAGTGGGGTAACACGCGTCTTAGATGCTATCAGTGAACAACAGACTACTCCATCTCTTACGTAGCATACTGCCGCATAAGCCCATGTGCTTGCGTCGACGAATGTGTGGAGTTCGATGTTGCCACCGCCACTCACCAAAGGAAAACATCGAGGAATACTAATTGTGCGAATGAGCGGGATTTTACTCACCCATTGCGACCATGTCTCTCGCTCAGCGTCTCGAATAGGCTCGTCCCAGCTGACTCCAGAGCGCCAAATGTCCTGAAGTATAATTTTTCGCGCTCGACGAAGAATCCCAGAAGACCAAGTGGGTCGAAAATTGTCATCACGGACCGCAAAATTTTCCGTTTCGTTTGAACAGCGTTTTCGTCGAAAGCTGAATCGCCGAGATTGTTGAAGAATGAAAATTCATCTATAGCCGGTCGCCACCAGAGACCCAAGACCTTTTCACTGATAGAGTTAAACTCTTCGATGGACCTATCGAACTGCACGTCGGAATTCGTTAGAGCTGCTAGGACGCGTTTTGAATTAGATGACCAGTTGCGCATCTCGAAGCCACCATCGCTGTGAATCAATCGCACCCTCTTCGCCAGCTGGATCATTTCATCTTCGGTCTCTACGCTCTGCAGCCAGTCGTCTACATAAGTGTTGTTAACGATGGCATTGACAGCTTCCGGGTATTCTTGTCTCCATCTATCCGCATTCTTGTCTCTAATAAAGTTGGCCAAAGATGGAGAGCAAGATGCACCAAAGGTCATGACACTCATCGCATATACAATGGGATGCTTTGAGCAATCACCCTCACGCCACAAGAACTTCTGCGCCGACTGATCTTCCTTTCGAACTAGAACTTGGTGGAACATTTCCCTTATGTCGCCACAGAGGGCTATTGGCCTTTCCCGAAAGCGAATTAACACACCAACGAGAGATGTTAAGAAGTCTGGTCCCTTCACCAGGTAAGTGTTTAATGCGATGTCGTCGACTTTAGCGGCAGAGTCCCACACGAGCCGCATCTTCTTTTTGTTAGGATTAGTCACTGTGAACATCGGTAAGTACCAAGACCTTCCGCCGGAATAGATCTCATCCTTCTCCACCTTTCTGACGTAACCTCGTTCCTCGTAGCCCTTGATAGTATCCACCAGAAACTTCTTAAAAGCTGGATTGCGATTCATTCTGGACTCCAGGCACTGAAGTCACCGTCTTGCCATCGGAAGAGAGTCAGGTAAGTCAATGATGTCATGCTTCCACAAGAGTCCAGTCTCCCATCTTTTCTCCGAAGGAATATACTTGGTTGTCGACTCCATGATACGTAAGGCTCGTTCCTTTTCCTTGGATTGAAGAGTGGAATTTTTGGCCACAACCCCCACTGCGTCCAAAGAGAACCAGAACTTAAGCATCTCATCCATTTTCTCTTCCACAGCGCCGGTACAAATGTGCAGTACTCTTTTTGTAGCTTGATTATTCGATCCGTTGCGTCCATATACTGTCCAACCCAATCTACACTTCGCAGCAATTAGCTCATCGCCAGAAGCTTCTCGAGTTTTTAATGGCAGGCCAATCTTAACATTGTCCAAGCCGATGAGAACACGCGCTTGTGCATCTTGATATGGAAGAATTGGCAATTTTCGTAGATGTTTGCTTTGTTGTATCTCTGCGCTATCCAAAGACTGAATCGGTAAATCCAAACTCGATACAGCACGAACATTTTGCAAATTGAACTTCCGAGCGCATACGTCACGAGATGATATGGCCAAATTCACTATCTTGGATTCTGCTTCCTTTTGACTGATGTCCCCAGTCCACTTCAAGCACAATTCTTCTGCGGGTCCTTCCAGTCCGAGCTCAGTCGCGATGCTGCTCTCCAGAAGTGTGCACGCCGATCCTTCATCAATTAGAGCAAATGTGTCCAGGTATTTGTTTTTCCCATGAAAAACTGCCCTCTTACTGTCCACGGTGTGGAAGGAAACAACTCGATTTTCTTCAGTTCGTATGCCTGTTGGCTCTTGCCGCAGGGAATGAAGGAGAGGATGATGGGGCATCCTGCAGCCATCAACACCACACTGTTTTCGCAAGTTGCAGCGCCTCACTGCGTGTTTCTTAAGACAACGTAGACAAATTCCCTTTTGGCGTATAAAGTTCCATCGTTCGGTGATGCTTAGCGAGATGAATACATTGCATTGGTTGAGGCGATGGCTGCCGCTGCACTTTGCACAGGAAACTTGCTGAGAGGTTGAGTTGCACCTCCCGTCAGAGACATCGTGCACAAGTATTCGGTGCTTTAGTTGTCTACAAGGGCTCTTCTCCTCACTGTTGGGTGATGGCTGACTGATGGTTGTTACGTGGCTGACACATGTGACGAGATTAAATAACCAACCGTCGAACGTCTTGATATTGGCTTTCGGAAAAAACATCTGATGTCGGCACCAGTCGAGCTTTAGGTCAGTGGGAAACTTCCCCACTAGGTCGTTCAACAGCACTGGATCATTTAAATAGTCCCCAAGACCTACGGCTTCAATTGTACAACAGTAATTCTGAACGGAAAGAGCAAATTTTACAAGATTTTCCAACTTATCTGATCGTATTGGAGGTTCCTGCCGCAATTTGCGCTGCATTGTCTGATGGATAACGTCTGCTCGGCCAAACAGCATTTTCAGGGTATCGATAGCAGCTAGAACAGTATTGGGCATCATTAATTTCCCCCGAACAGCTTGCAAAGCTTGTCCCTTGAGGCTCTTTTGGAGGCGTAGAAGGTTTTCCTGGTCAGAAAACCCACATCTTTCAGTCGACTGGACGAAATTGGTGATGAAGATCGGCCATTCCTCCGGTATTCCAGAAAATGTTGGTAGGTCCTTCACGATGACTTGTCTTGCAGCGATCTGTGATAACGACAAGGTACATTCTGACGTCATGTTTGGCAGGTGTGAAAAGGTGAGATGATTTTGAGGTACAGGTCCATAGTTGCTGAAGTTGTTTGATGTTATTGGAGCTGTAATTGGCGATGGCACAGACATGACAGATGGTGGCAAACTGTAGAACCAGTTACTTGAGCCGGGTGATGGTGTTGTGCTAACAGCGGAATTTACATAGGTGTTATTGGCGACAAGCGGGTAGGTGTTTTCGTGCGATGGTCGCACATTAGAAAATGCCAATGGCTTCTTCCAAACTGGAATTGTATTACAGCCGGGAATACCGTATGTTGCTGGTAGGGGGTAGAACGCACTCCTGTTGGCGGCCCGTGGATCGGAAAATAATGCTTGTGTCGACGAAAGTGCCCCACTGAAAATTGCTGGTGCAGTGTCGTTGACATAAGTAGAATGAAGCATGTTATCTAACGATGACTGGTTAGGCAGCTACTTGCCGGGGGCGTGTTGACGATTGCGGCTGAAATCGATGTAGCTGGAGTAGCGGTGGTATGTGCTATTGGACTGAGCACTCCGGACGGCGTATTTTCAGCAGTTGCTTGTGCGCAATGAACGCTTTCAGCTGTGTTGTCACGTTGTGTCGGTTCGCATTCGCACGTAGGTCTGTTCCAGCGCTAAGATTGTATCGGCGTCCTAGGTCGTCGGCAGCTGTAACCAAAGAATGTTCCATCGTTGCATTTAGTCGAAAAGGATTTTCGATTGCTTCGATTTTTTTTGATTTGTGGTACTACTTGCGACGATGTCTTACCAGTCAAAGTGTGCACACAGAATGGCCACAATTCTTTCCGAATGGCGAGAATATTTTAGAGTATTGACTCTTCGGCGGACGTACTCGTATGTATGTAATATTTTGAAGCGAATGCTAAAATCTTTATTTTAAATTAGTATAATTCAATATAATAAAATCCATTTACTTACATTCGTGCCGTGTCCGCCCAATGGTCAATCAGAAAAGAACGTGAATATTTGACGTTTAAAGTTACTGGGAGAAAAATTCTTTAAGAGAAAGAGATAACAGCAACCATTGTGCAGAGACGACACGAGTGTATTACAATATACACCCAACTCTGTTTTTACACGATCTTTTTTTACGCGAATTTGAAATAACACGATTCGCAAAAATAAATAATTTTTCCTTTTTTACACGGATTTTTCGATCTAACACGATTTACAAAAAACGTTTTCTTACCCTTCGAAGTGCGTTTCAGCTAATTCATGCTTATCTACATATGTACATATGTACATCTGCAAAATGCAATTCAAGATACACATCAAAATTCTTAACGGTAATTTTTCCGTGTGTGTTTATGAACTTCTGTTGAATGGGGGCAGTGCGAATGTCAGTTTCTATTTTGTGTTAGAAGTGTTTGGAGTGTTAGTTTTTTACATTGTTTCATAGTGACCTTACAGACATAATGTCTTATAAAGAACGGCATATTTCGAAGAGACAAGCAATATCGTTAGAAATAAAAATACAAATCTTAGACAGATTAAAGAGAGGTGAAGGTGCCACATCTGTTGGTAGAGCCTTTAATTTTAGCGAAGCGACTATAAGAACAATACGAAAAAATGAGCATTCCATTCGACAGTCAGTAATTTCTGGATCAAAACTCAGTTCAAAAGTTTCATCTTATTGTAGAAATCCCGTAAAAGAAAAAACCGAAAAACTTCTTGTCTTATGGATGGAAGATTTGCAGAAAAAAAGAATACCAGTTAGTGGGAGAATTATAAAAGAGAAAGCTCTTAGATTGTACAATCATCTCCACGATTTGGAACCATCAACAAGTCGTCTGCCAACGGAACAACTAGCATTTAATGCAAGTGAGGGATGGATGACGGGTTTTTTAAAAAGGCATGCATTTCATAATGTAAAATTAAAAGGTGAAGTATCATCGGCCGATGAAAACGCTGCAAAAAGTTTTCCGAATGAACTAAAAAAAACAATTGAAATGGGTGGCTATACTCCAGATCAAATTTTTAATGCCGACGAAACGGGTTTATTCTGGAAGAAAATGCCTGGAAGAACCTATATAGCAAAATCGGAAAAGTCAGCTAGTGGCTTTAAGGCGGCCAAAGATCGAGTAACGTTTTTATTTTGTAGCAACGCATCAGGTGATAAAATGTTAAAGCCTCTACTAATTAACAAATCCCTTAAGCTTCGAGCTTTAAAAGGTGAAAACATTGCACAACTTCCAGTTCATTTGATGGCGAATAAAAAGGCATGGATGACGGCAGATTTGTTTACAAATTGGTTCAACAATTGCTTTATTCCTGAAGTTCGCGAATATATGGAAAAAAAAGGATTGGACTTCAAAATACTTTTACTCATTGACAACGCGCCTAGCCACCCAGTGCTTGATCATCCAAATGTTCGATTGCTATTTTTGCCGCCTAATACCACTTCGTTGATTCAGCCACTTGATCAGGGGATTATATCAGCATTCAAAATGTACTACATAAAACAAGCGTTTAAATACATTTTAGATTCTATAGAAGAGAAAAATCTAACGGTTCTGGAAGCATGGAAAAACTTCACAATAAGGGAGTGTATTACACATGCTTCTTACGCTATTAAACAACTGCGACAGTCTACCTTAAATGCTTGTTGGAAACAAATTTTGCCATCATGCGTAAAAAGTGAAAGTTGTGTAATACAAAACTCAGCTCTATGCACCGAAATCATAACTTTATCAAATCAAATTGGTGGCGAAGGTTTTCAGGACATGCAAACAGTTGACATCGATGAATTGATTCTTGAAAGTCCATTGAATGAGCAGGATTTAATTGAAGTTAATGAAAACAAAGAAAATGACTCGAATAATGACGAAGTTGAAGATGAATGTCAGCTGTTAACGGCTGATACAATACGCGACGGATTGAAGTTTGCTGTAAGTTTGGTACATCATTTTCTTACTCATGATCCTGATATGGAGCGTGCATTAAAATTTCAACGAAATTTAAAGTCTTGTGTAGCTGGGTATCAAGAATTATTTAAGCAGCTGGAGAAGCCGAAAAAACAATGTTTAATGACAGATTTTATTACAGCGGAGAAGTCAAAGTAAACCGGGGTTGCTGCAAACTCGTTCACCGATGGTAACATTTTTAGCCCAGTCCGCAATAAATGTCCAAATGTGTAGTAATTTAATATTATTTTCCAAATAAAAATGAATTGCTTTTTTTTCTAAATACCTAATATACGTTTTATCATTTTTTTTGCACGCTTTTGAAGTTAAATATTTACATTTTTTTCATTTAACACGATTTTTTAAAGTTGCGGAACATATTCCCGAAAATACCATATGCAGCATATATTTTTTTACACGGATTTTTATTTACACGGTTTGCTGAAGAACGCATCTACCGTGTAAAAACAGAGTTGGGTGTACAGTGCTGCCAAGTAATGGCGCAACACGAAAGTTAATTAGGTGTTATCGGTGTCAACGATTTGGGCATTCCGGTGAGTCTTGCGCTTATAACAGCCATTGCGTACTATGCGGTGAGTCCCACGATTCTGATGTACGAGTATGTATCGAGCATTGGAAAACCCTTGAAGAATCAAGTGAGCAGGTTCCCACACCCAAGTACGTTAATTGTAATGCCTCTGGCCATGCCTCCAGCTATCAGGGTTGCCCAGCTTACCTAAAATATAAAGAGAAAAGGGAAATATCGTCCCAAAGAGCAAGAACTATTGGAAGACTCTATTTATGATTTCATAAAAGCAAAGGTCTCGTTCGCCGATAAGGCCAAAACTTCCTCTAACTATGAGAATCTACAAAATGTAGGTAATTTTCACGCATCTTTCCCTGTTATTACCGGAGCACCAATTTAAAGTACCAAAAGGAATAGCCAGAGTAGCGATCTAAGTAACTTCTTAAACGAAGCTAAAAATCTGTTCAATATGTCTTTTACAGAACTACTACACAAGATTAGGCGATTTTGGCCTGAATACCAACAACTACAAAACAAGGAGGAGATTTTGTCGCCTCAATTAAAAACAATCGCGATGAATTTTAACTCAATAATTTTACATGATGGAAGACTCGCACTACGCAACTGATATATGTTTCCTCTCGGAAACGAGGCTTTGCAGAAATCATAAGCCGTCGTTCGATAATACGAAATGACAAAATAAGAGGAATAGCAATCTTATTGGACCAAAAATATAGATTCACGAAAGTTTCATTCCAAAGCAATGTCTTTTCAATTCCTTTAGATTCGGGCTTCACAATTCCCTATCATGTCTTAACATTCCAATCTAACCAACTCAGAAATAAACACTGTGATAGATCAGACAAATGCATTAATTATGTTTAGTGCAGAAACCAACTCTATAGTTCGTAGCAGTAAAGACATGAAGTATCATAATATTTCTGATCTGACGAAAAAATTAATTAAACTACGAAGCATTTGGCTTAGTCAACTGAAACGCAGTTTTCACCGTCATCTTAATAGAGTTAATAACGAATACAGCGAATTGCACTCCAGAATTCAATGTTTAAGCAAACTTATTAAGGATAGAGTCAAAAATTTAAATCGAGATTAAAAAAAATTAGACCTTCCCCACATGTCTTCAAGGAAATAGATAGGATTACTGGACGGAAATTCTTTAGAGCTGATCTTTCTAAAGAAACCCTTTCTGATAATGGTTAAGAGCTAGCGGATATTGAGTCTAAACTAAACGCGTTTAAAGTATTCTACTCTTTTGTATACTCTGAAAAAGTACCATTGATTGACCAGAATCTCCAAAATACGATCAATGCAACAACAAATGAATTTTATGCGGCCAATTTAAATCTACATTTAACATCATTTTGTCTCTCAAACTCTAAATAATAAAAAATCCACAGGTTTCGATCAAATTTCTAATATCATTCTGCGAAAATGCCCTCAGTCCCTAGATACAGTTTTGTCATGCATATTTAACAATTGCATAAACAATGGTTACTTCCCTACAATATGGAAGAAAGCTAAATTAATACCAATAGCAAAGAAAAAAAAAACCGCTGAAGCCCTGTATCTATGCTTTCCAATATGGGAAAACTATTTGAAAAAGTTCTAGCAGAAAGATTGAACGCATTCTGCGATGAATCAAATGTAGTTCCAAATAATCAATTTGGCTTCAGAAAGGGTAATTCGACTGAACATGCATCACTTATTTTACAAAATAAAGTGATACAAAATTTGAGAAATAAAAAATGCACTGTTGGCTTGGACATAGACTGTGAAAAGGCCTTTGATTCGATTTGCCACAAAGGTCTTTTATTTAAAATAATAATAAAATAAAAAAATAAAATAATAAATAATAATAATAATAAAATTAAACTGTCCGGGATGGTTAATACGAATACTATACAGTTTCTTCCGTAATAGAAGCTGTTCAATTTTTATCGGCACGGATCACTCAGATTTTTTGCCAGTGTGTTCAGGTGTTGCGCAAGGTACAATACTCGGTCCATTTTTGTTCAACATTTATCTATATGATTTCCCGTTCCCAAACCCTATGATAACGCAACCAGGTGCTATTCTCTATGCTGATGATACCACTATATTGACTAGTAACACTAGACCCATTGCCGCTCTTAACATACTCGTAATTAAAGAGAAAATTCCTTTGTTAGAGATCTATTATAAAAAATGGGGACTGAATATTAACATCGATAAATGTGGTTTGATATGTTAACGAAACACAAGTGGAAGGGGGCACTACCTTGACGTAAAAGGAGAGCAAAACTTTATCACTACAGATATTTGGTTGTAATGTTCCCTTGCGCACAGAAATTAAACATTCACTATCATAACAGATTTCTTTTTAATAAGCATGCTAGGACTGCCCTTGGTAAAGCAAAATTGGTGACAGCCATTCTAAAACCACTACTACATTCAAAACATATGTCAGGGAACACTAATTTCTATACTTCTGTATGTATAAAACCCTCATCAGACCCATTCTTACCTATGGCTTTTCCTCATGGTGGAAAGTTTCGAGAGAAAAATATTGAGATTTTGCTCCGGTAAGTTTAGAAGACCAAATAAAAAGTGGCATTCAAACAAAACTCTTTATAATTCAACCGAAATAACTCCACTTATGATTTATCAAACTGAACTTCTCCGCAAAAAACTGGAACGTATTAGTCATCAACCTAACCCGCTGGTTCAAACTTTATTTGATTCAAACATTAACGACAACGTCACTGATCATTATTATCTCTCACCTTTCAGTAAACTCAACGTTGAATCTTCATCTCAGTTTAGACCAGATGCAAATGGAAGTCTTCTTGTGACTTTTTATAGCAAGGCATTCTAGTTTACTTTAAGAGGATATCACTCACCGGGATGCACTGCACCATTGCTATTGAAAAAGAAAGAGCTCTTAATCTCCTTTTATTAATATGTCATAATATAGACATTAAGGGGATTGGGGGCTACTCGTATTTCACTTTCGTCCATAGCCTCACCTAAGAATTATATCCTACCAAAAGTAGATTATTACTAATGTACAATATAATAACATATTATTCTCTAATAATCTCTCTAGCTTATGTTTTATTTTAGTTATAGTGCTAATATCTTTAGTATTAAGTATGCCAAAGAGCAAAGTCATAATTACATGGCGGGAGCAAGCATGTACCTCTAAAAATCCAATTCAATGTAATGCAACTGAATATCCTGATTTGAAAGTTAAAACTATTTACAAATCATGTACATACGAGTATTTTAGCCAGAAAGTCGGTAATTATTATATAAGATCGAACTATTGTATTATACTGATTTTTTTTAAATTCTCAATAAAGTTACAACTTACGCTCCAGCTTGTAAGAAAATTAAATGACCTGGTAGTCCTGCTTGATTTTTAGAATTGAAAAATTCTGTTGGAAAGTGTACAGAGTCATCAGTATTTACAATGGTGTCAATGGATCTATAAATTCGTACGTCACCATTAATTTGGTTAAAGTTAATTCATTAACTTTGGACGCCGAATAATTTTTTGATGCAAGAATAGCTCTTTCTCTGAACCAAGAAGAAGCCTTGTTGTTTATATGTTAAACAGAAGGATATATGCAGTCTACTAATTCATTGCTGTTGCTAACTTGATTTCCAATGGAAAGAGTAGCAGATTTGCAGAAGCATATTTGAAAATGTTTCAGCATCGACGTCGTTTTGCAAATGATCCCGCATATTCTTTGAAAGATTCATTTTCTCAACAAATTGCCATATTGCAGATTTCTTGAAGCAGGCATTAACTTCGTCAGCTCGAGTACCTCCAGTTACAATTGGCAATGTTTGACGGAAGTCACCTGCTAGTAATATCGTTACACCCCCAAATGGCGCATTAGTTGATCTTAAATCCCTTAAAGTTCTGCCAACAGCTTCTAATAACATTTTGTGCGACATAGTACATTCATCCCAAACAATTAGAGAGTATTTTTGTAACAATTTTACACTGCACTTTCTTTAGAAATATTACAAACTGCACTACTAATGTGCGCATTACTGACTAGTAGTTTAAAGCTGCGTGTGATGTTCGCCCATTTCGTAGAAGTGTCGCTGCAATGCCAGAAGATGCTACCGCTATTGGAACCTTTCCAGTAGATCTAAATTTTGCTAAAACTAAATTTATTAAAAAGGTTTTACCCGTTCCTCTCGGAACATCCAAAAGGGATTCCCAAACTATTTCGGGCAAGAGACCCCTTTTCCAAAATGAACTGAAACCTCAGACCCCCATAGCCAAATTACTCTAAAAATCCTATCTCTAGTTTTTTTCTTATTTATACAAAATACTTACCAAGTTGAAAACTTTTACATAATTTCCTCATCAAAATTTAACAAAACCAATAGACATAAAATTCAGTAAGTATCAAGTGTAATTAATAATTATTAATATAAATTAAGTAAAAATACTTAAGTAGGTAATTATTTTTTGAAAAGAACATTAAAATAGTAAAGTAAAAAAAAAAAAAAAAATCAATGTGATGGATGAACCTGGTGACTTTCTACCAATCTAGCTAAATCCGGTTCAATATTGGTCAGTTTCAGCCTTAAATCTCTGCGTTCGTTGACTTTCAAACAGTTTCTTTGTTTTGTCAAAATGTTTGTAACCACACGACTAGGTATGATGATGGAAAAGCGAGAAGGTATTTTTCAGCAATGTTCCACAATGCAGGTTACTGTGTTTCAATGTTGCATTGCAACCAGAAATTCTGATACGAGTAGGCTTGGTTGAAATTGTGCTTAAGCTCCGCGTCTATGCTAATGGTAATCAACTCGTCTTGCCTTATTACATTGGCTTCTTCCATGGCTGTTATATTGTACGGATTTATTATGCATTGAGGAATTTGTAAATTTAAAAGATCCCCAAACTTTTTAGTGAAATCCTTGTGTAATGCGTCCAAGTGAGTGATATATGATAAAATAACATCGTCTTGAAGCATTTCTGGTAATTTTGACAAATGCGGAAACTGTGAATATTCTTTTCTGCTTACATTTTGTTTATAAAGTATGAAAGGCCGATATTATTAATTTTTTGTTTTAATCAAGTTGAGATCGTCACCCTGCAGCTGCAAATTAATTTTGTTGAACATACCAAGGATAGCAGTCAAGTAATAAATATCTGTTTTACAATTGTTCAGATTTTCTTTCAAATTTGGATATTTTCCTTGTAAAAACTCCAACACAGATTCAAAAATATATGAAAATCTTGCTAAGGAAGAGCCTTTTGATAGACAGCGAAGTTCAGTGTGCAGAAGTAACCGAGTAAAGGCTTCGTCGTTTTCCTCACATAGCTGAACAAAGAACCGAGAGTTCAAAGAATTGCTTAGAATATTTTTGACAGCATTTATAACATATTGTAAAGACTGATGCAAGCTAGGACACTAGGATTTTTTGCTACTATATGCTGTCTGTGCTGTGAATCACTCATTAATTGACCAGTACCTCAGGCAGTTGTCGCTTTAAATGGGCTATAAATGCACGATGACAACCAACCATAGATGGTGCACCATCAGTCGCAACAAAAACAATGTTCTTCCGTGGAATAGCTTGTCGATAAAAAAACTTTCTGAAGAATCGATTCTTTTCCTCTGGTATCAGTCTCCAACTAAGTAGCAAGAAGCAGTTCGTGGCACATATTTTCATCTTTAATATATCGAACAAATCCTAACAATAGAGTTTCATTGCCGGGTAATGTGGACTCGTCCAACTGGAGAGAGAATATGTTGGTCTGTAAAAGATTGCATAAAATGTTTTCCACGTCGCGACCAATCTCGTCTATTCGTCTCTGAACGGTGTTATTGCTCAAAGGAATTCTCTTAATAATATTATGTGCGGGCTTGTGCAGTACATTGCTGAGGACCTCCGCAATGGCTGGTAAAATTAGCTGCTCGACAATAGTGTGGGGTTTCCCCGACTTATTATAGGACGCTCGTACACCATCGACGTCTTGCATAGATGATGACGCAAACATCGATCTTATGGATGGCGTTTTCTCTTCATGGCATCATTACTGAATACTTTTTCACATATAAGACACATCGGCAAGTGTTGATTTGATAGAAATGAAATAAATCCAAACTTTAGGTAGTCCAAACTGTATTGTCTGCATTTTTTTTTCGTGTCTGCCATCATAAGACTGAACATTTATAATTTTAGGTAACAATTTTGACTAAAGTAATTTCAAAAAATAGTTAGAAAAGTATTAAAACGTTTTTTTTGGTACTTACCGTGTTACTTTTTCATAAACTGGAGAAATGTAGATATGGTTACGCTATTAACGGTCGTAGGTAACTAAGGATTTTGTAAATATTTTTTCAATCACTTTGTAATCTCTTGAAATAAATTAGTAGGTGAGTGCATATTAGGACATTTTTGGACTTGAACTTGATCATGATTTCGTTGGTGTTAAATCGTGTATATGCGTCAAATACAGATTAAGTCAAAACGTGTCTGAAAGATTCGTATGCCCGAACAAATTATCTTGCACGAACTTGTCCATGCATATTGACTTGCCGAGTTTTTTATCTTGTTCGAACTTGTGCACGCTTACCGACTTGTTGAGGTTTTTAAAAATACAACAATTATACTTCCTACTAAAATATTAGTCATTCTTATAACAAGTTGGTACACATAACACAATTTATACATTATCTTGAACGTTTCAAATAAGAACTTGTGTTAATTAATAGGGATCGATTTTTAGACCTCGTCGATCTCAAAAATCATTTTTCGTTTCTGTTGACCCCTGGGAAACCGATTTCGACCCCAAGTGGTCGCACACCTTGCGAATGTCGAACGTTATTGAACACCACTTTTTGCACCACAGTCAAGGACTGTTTGAATTTATCTACATACTTCTTGCTGTAGTTCCTCTATGTTCTATGAGGTTTCTTTAATAAATTCCATATCAAGTAATGTATTATCATTAGCACAATCAGTTGGCAGAGGTCCTAATATTTTTATTGCTTATTGATTGTACGATTCGCTCAAGACGCAAGAAGAATCCACATATGTACATTCCGCATGCGATTTAATATGTCTTCATCAAAATTATTTCTGAAATCCTGCCAAAGCCTTAGTGGTTTGGAGACATGACAAAAAACCAATAGCGAAAAGATATCGCAAAAATGTCGGTGATCGAGAAAGAGTAGCGTCAGATAGGCATTCATTCCAATGTGTATCATTTTCTAGAGTCATGCAAGTAGATTTGTGGCTCTCAATGCAGCCCCGTTTACTATCTTTAAGCTGGAAAGTGATGTTGGACCTCGGATATGGTGAAGCCTCCTGCGTAGGTACATGTCCTATGGCTTTAGTTTTCCCTACACCGGGATAACTAGGGCTCGTCTTGTTTAGGAGAGTTCTTGTAAAATAATCTTCTTTGCAAAGTTTAAAAAAAAAGCTGTTAAAGTAGTTTTACATGGTGCATCAATAATGTCCTGAACTTTTTCTTCATTAAAAAAACCCTTTGGCCATTTTCTAAGTGAATCGCAAGGTGGACGACAGTAGGCGAATGCTCTTGAATATTAAATGACAGAATTCGCCACAATGCTTCCGAGATGGCAATATATCGTCCACTTTGATACATTTCTATCTCGTCCTGTCGATTTGGTCGCTTAATCACCTCCTTTATTAGCAACTTGCAGAGTGCAGACATATTTGATTGATTTAACTTATATGCATAGTTCAATATTAATATGTGCATTGAATGTGCGAAGCAAAACCAGTTTATATGGTACAACCCAACAATTATCAATAGTTACCCAATAGTGGGTAAACACAAACCCACCTTTTGCACACCGCACAGACTGATATTTGAGCCGAGAAGCTGGCCAAAAATATTTTTTTATTTTTGATGTGTCTAGTTGGTTTTGTTTTTTTTTCAAAATTGTGCTACAACCAACAATAATAGTTATATTTACACACATTTGTACACATACTAATAGCATTTTACTCAACCGAAAACCATAAAATTACACTACTTGCAAGTGGATATATAAAGAAAAACTGGTTAAATGAATATACGAGTACGTATTTACGTATTTATTTTATAGAAAATCATAAAGTATAAAAGTATTAGTACGAGATCTTAAAATAAAAAAAGGAACAAAAGAAAAGCATAATTATTCGTCATCACTCTACTCAGATCGGGTTGATTTCAAAAATTCTAGGTCTTCCTTTGAAGTCTGTTTCTCTTAACATCTCTTCTCGCGTCTCTTCCGATAATTGACCAATCGGTAAAAGAGTATGCGATATAACACTTGGTGCATGTATTAATATTTTATGGCATACAATTGTACATAATGCTTTGCAGTGTCCATGGTGCACGTACTAAATTTTTCGACGTTTATATCGAAGTCTGAAGATATCTCTAATATTATTTTAAATCGAAAAATTAACTCGATATCGATTCCTGTGATAGCAGCTGCTGCATTGATGTCAGTGAAAAATCTGCGGGATGTATTTCCGTCATTGGTATTACCTTAACCAGCTTTAGGTATGTCAACCAACAATCCCATTTTTCCCTAAATTCTTTTTGAATTTTTCCTTTTGCTGATTGAATTTTTTTGTTTAACATTTTTCAATGCAACGCGGCCTTGGTGTACTTCTGCCTTTATTTTGTAAGATTGATGTAAGAAAAATTCAAAGAATCTAATTCTTATAGAATCGATAATCCAAATTTAAATATTTCGGGATCTTCTATGCTTTGTAAACATAAATTATTAAAATTCTTGGATGTTATATTGCATATATAGCACCGCATGGTAGATGCAGTGCTAGTGACTGCATTGCACACTTTTCCGTCCGCCATTGTTGACAGTAACATATGTTTTATTTTAATACTTTCACTGACAATCGTGGCTTGCAAGTTCCTTGATTGGTTTTTTATATATGTAATTTCCCCACTTGTGATATTCTTGTTTTCTTTGATGAATCTCATCCTTATTGATCTGCAAAACCTACGTGCTGATGGGCAGGGATTCTACCAAATGACTTTTTTATCAGGTTCAAATCTTAGAAAGGGAACTGAGAAAAATATTGGCATCACTGTCTTCATCGTTTTGAAACTTTTGCTTGTACTAGCTTTGCTGTGATCCATCACATCCCCACTTAAACATCAGCACAAAATCATTTGTTTTTTTTTTTCACGGTACACCTCTAATACTTGCTCTAAATACTTACACAACCTCCTTATTGTATGATCTACCAAATCCTGTAATTTTACTTCAGCATAGGTTTCATGAATAATACGTTCTGGATAACAATCTTTTTTTAGCTATCTGCTCATATTTATAACAGGGATACCCATCATTAGCTTTAACATAACTTCGTACTGACTTACTGATAAATTGGCTTCAACAAATATTGCCAAAGCCTCTTCTGGGGAGTGTTTTTTCGTTGAAGTATATTTACTACTAGCAGCAACTGTTTGGCGAATCTTTCTTGCTCTGGGTGGAGGGAGACTTTGTTATGCCTTGAACAATTTTAGCTATGTCTTTATTACCTGTAGCCCTGTGATTCATTTGCGCCGCATATGTCAATTCATCAACAGGCACATTTTTTCTTAGCTCCATTGTTTTTCATCGCTTTGAACGGTTACTTAATTCGCCGAACTCTTTTGCCCGTCGCCCATTTGAAGTTGACGAGACTAGTCCAGCAGGAAAACAAATTTTTTTATATAACCAGTCCTGATTTTGTTCTAAAAAACGGCTTTCTGTACTGTTGCACATGAATGGCTCCGCTTGTAAACAATCTTAAAACTGTTGAAAATTCGTGCAATTTCTCACAGGGGCACTTCGTTGTTGATAATAATTTAGTTTCTGTGCTTTCTCTTATTAGTTCATGTAGTTGTTTTCTATTGATAGACAAGACTGATACCACCGAAACTGAAGAAAATTAAAAACAAAAACAAGGGAGAAATTATATTGCGGTTAAATTTGCTCCCCTTTTGTTATAAAAATAGATACTCTAATGTATCAATTGACATAACTTTGATGCAGTAACAATGAGCACAATGTTATATAAAGCATTCTTTTGAATTAAAAAGTTTACAAAACTCCATTTAATTTTAGTTCGCTTTGTACAAAGGCAGAAACACGAGACTAATAATATTTAAGAAGTAAAAATTTCTGGATAACTTTTCCGCTCACATCACTTTCAATGCAAAAAACTGCAACACAAATACGAGTATGTACAAATTTGGTAATGCCGTAAACAAAAATTGACCGTGTCAAGCATGTATAGGATTTTCCAATAAGGACTTGACAATTTTTTTTTAAATAAAACCCAAACCATTTGAGATACTCGTATATCAAAAACTTTACTATCGGCTTGAAGTACAATCAAAGCATTTATGAATGGAAACTCGAACTCGCGCATATGGCCACCGCGGGCACGTTTGCAGCGGTCGATTCGTTGGACCCAATTTTCAAAGACTCGGCCACACATTTCGGCCGAAACGGCCGCTATTTCGCGTTCAATGTTATCTTTGAGCTCTTCCAACGTCTTTGGCGTGTTGGCATAAACCAATGACTTAACGTAGCCCCACAAAAAATAGTCAAGCAGCGTCAAATCGCACGAACGAGGCGGCCAATCGATTGGCCCATGTCTTGAGATAACACGCTCACCATACTTACTCTTTAATAAATCGATTTTAGCATGTGCTGTGTGGATTGTGGCATCATCCTGTTGAAACCACATGTCGTCTCCAAGTCCATATCTTCAAATTCGGGCCAAAAATAATCTGTCATCATGGCGCGATAACGCTGACCATTTACAGTAACGTGACGATCCTTATCGTCGACGCAAAAATATGGCCCAATAACGTCGCCGGCATGTAAACCGCACCAAACAGTTATTTTTTGTGGATGAAGTGGTGATTCATGAAGCACATGTGGATTTTCACCCGACCAATAACGCATATTTTGCTTATTGACGAACCCATTGAGCCAAAAATGAGCTTCTTCACTGAAAATGATTTTGCGATGAAATCCATCATCTTGGCGCATCTTCTCCAGAACCCAATCGAAGAACGTACGTCGCTTCAAATGGTACATCGGCTTCAATTCTTGAGTCAGCTTGATCTTGTATGGGTGCAAATCAAGATCCTTACGCAAAGTACGCCATAATGTGGTCTGAACAATGCCCAATTCTTGAGAACGCCGTGGAATTGACTGATTTGGATCGTTTGCTACGGACGCCTTAACGGCAGCGATATTTTCAGCACTTCGACCGCGCTGTCTCACTGACACGGCAACATCACACAACGAATATGTAGACTCAAATTTTTGCACTAAACTTGTTATTGCCTGTCTACTAGGGCGAGAATTACGACCGAAAATTGGAGTTAACGCTCTTAAAGTTGCAGTTACCGACTCCGAATTTCGGTAGAAATTTTTTTTAATTTGCAGACGTTGCTCGTTCGTGTACTTTTCCATGATGAAAATGTTGAGTTTACTGAATAAATTGACAGTGACAGTTTGGTGAATAGTGAAAGAGTGCGTTCACAAATTAAATTCAAAATTGCCAAGTCCCTACTGAAAAACCCTTTAGAAGGGAGATAGCTGCATCGTAACACATTTCAGAAGCAGTAGATCCCGCAATAACTTTTGTCTGTTGGCGCCAAAGTCATATTTTACCCCCTCTGATCTGGCCTCAATATATAAGGCATTCATCCGCCCAAAATTTAAGTACAACGCCCACATCTGGTCAGGTGCTCCTAAAACATCTCTGCACCTGCTACATTGGGTTCAAAACCGTGCGATAAAACTTATTGATGAGTCTAATATCAGTCAGTCAATGGACACCCTCGAACACCGACGAAATGTCTCGTGTCTCACTTTGTTTTATCGTTATTTCCACCACCAGTGTTCCACTGAAATCGCTAGTAGCATTCCTCCCATTCAAACTTTCAACCGTAACACCCGTCTCGCTATGAATGCTCATCAGTATACCATATCAGTTCGGACGTACTCTAAAATATCGTGATTCGTTCCTAAGCCGTACAACTCGCTTATAGAATGCCCTCCCGATCTCTGTATTTCCTATTCGTTATAACTTGCAAACATTTAAAAACAATGTACATCGGTACCTCTCTTTTCTTCCTCCCTAAATTTCCTTTGCCCGCGCTGTGTACAATCACCTTAAGGGTACACAAACCCCTTGAGCGCGCGCTGATTATAAAAAAAAACAATGGTATTAGTAATTCCAAATATAAATATAAATGCAGAAGGATGCAAAAACAAGCGAATGCATAAACAGAAAAATAAATGAATTGAACAATTTATGTATTACACAGTACTGAGAACCAAAATTTCAATTTCATCATGATCAAAATCAAGAAGCCACAGTTTTACTTGGTATAAGAAAGTGAATAAAGTTTTAATGGATCGCATATCTGCAGGGAGACTGTTCAACAACGTACAAGATAAAACGATGTACGAGTTCCTGAAGTAAGTGGTACGAAAGGCAGGGATACGAATGATAGAAAGTAGATTCCTACGCAAGCTATAAGCGTCAGAGATTGGACTCTGCATGTAGCCGCATCTCATATAGAAAATCGTTAATAGCCTATAATAATACAAATGCCTCACTGGTAGAATTTCCATTAGCCGAAAAAGTTCTAAAGATTGGGCTCTATGAGTGAACTTGAAGACTTTCCTTATGGCACACTTTTGCATGATATTCAACTGCTGCATATGCTACTCGTATATTGCAGCTTTGAGTGGAAAATCGCAAAATAAATTGTTTTTAAAATATCGCTAGAGCAAAACTTGTTGAGGCGATAAAAGCATCAAAAGACCTATTCGAATTTCGATCACTTGTCACTCCAAGATATTTAAAATGATTTACAGTTTCAACTTTAAAGCATGTGGTATGACAAGAGGCATTATCATCAACAATTTTCTCAACGTTTAGAGCAGAGCACATCGACAATATATACCTACGGCAGTTAGGGTCATGAAATACGACATCTATGTCGGGACATTCCTGCGAACTAACTAAAAAATATGAGCTTTGTTATGAACTACTAGCTTATGTTCAGAACCAGGTTCTCAGTAGATGCACATCATGGTTGATATCAGCTACTAGGTTCAGAGGGTTGACAGAGCTATATGCGATTCCCAGATCATCAGCATAGGCTTTAACTTTTCCATTAAAAGGCAGTGGAGATATGGAATTGATGTAAATCAAAAACAGGAAAGGTCCAAGCACAGACCCCTGAGGAACTCCAAGATGGAGAGTCTTAGCGAGACTAAGACTCATCCCTACCCTGTTGTATCCTGTCATTGAGATACGACGCAAGCCAATTATAGATAAATCCGCGAAATCCTGCATTATCTAATTTATGCAAACTGTTGCTGTGATCAACCATGTCAAAAGCTTTAGTTATATCAACAAAGAACCCAGCGAAAGATTTTTTACTATCCAAACCTTTCTGTATAAAGAAGCAAAAGTCCAAAAGAGTATCCTCAGTGGAAAGGCCTGTTCTAAACCCAAACTGCATTGGACTAAAAAAATTCGTTTTACCTAAATATTCCAAAACCCTGTTCTTAACCGTCTTTTCAAAAAACTTCAGGCCAGCAGTTTTAGGGCGCAATCAGTGCTTGAAGGAAAAAGAAATCTAACATCCCAGAATCTACTGATTGCTCCGTCCATATCATGATTCATCTTTCCCCTGTTTCAGGTGGTTTTGCAAAGTCATGGGGTATATTTAGGCTTGTTGTAATGCTAAAATACGAGCCCTTCCCCAATTAATCTTAGCCGAGGTCACTGCTTTTTCTTCCAATATTGTTTTGTATGCCTCCTTCTTCATTTTTCCAATCACTCAAACTAGATCTTTAACTCCACTTGAAGAAAAACATTCCCAGACCATAGCAGAACTGCCGTTCCTGCTTGGAGGTAGGAACCACATAGTCTGATAGTATCTTTTTTTCAGCGTTGCATTGAACGAAAACTTCTCGTTTTGTACCAAATACCTCGAACTTGGATACATCGCTCCATAATGCTCGGTCAAAATCTTCATCCGACAAGTCTTTACGTTTTTTGGACCAATCTAAACGTTTCTGATTTAATTCGGCGCGTATTTCGGGTGCTATGTTTCATCTACTTCATTTGCTTCTTGTGACTATTAGCTGATCCTCGTCTTTAGTTTTAGATTTAGGCCCTCCTGACAGTGATTTGTCCTCAAGACTTCCGATTTGAGCATGTTGTTCAATGGTATATTGAACGCAGCACCTTTATACCTTCAACTGCTAAGCTACTTTCCGCTACGATTTGCATTCTTTAAGAAGAGTGATGGTTGCAGATCGGTTCTCGATTACTGTTTCTGCCACTTTTACCATTTTTAACGAGTTGGTGTTTACTCAAGACGTGGCAAATCTCAAATAAATTCTTATGACTTCAAAGTGTGGCTTTTATGGGTTTTATAGGTCAATAAATGTTTTTGATTTGACAACCTCTCTGATGTAAAGAGTTAGAAACAAGTGTTGAATAAACAACCAAATGTCATAAATTTTAATAATTATGAAAAACCTAAACATTTCTCAATAAACCACAAAGGCGGTTTTTGCCACATTTGTAAACAAAGCGCCTAATATTCAAAACCGTGGGTGTAAAATCCGGCTACAGTGTATATAGTGCATGGATTATTCTATACAGTTGTTTTGGTGAATGTTTTTTAGAGGTAAGAGTGCTGGGATTTAAATGTAAACGTTTCTTCTTTTGAGCCCTGCAGATCATCTAGGTTGTATTCCACAGTTTTCAGAAAGGAAATCACACTGATTGACCTGAAAGCTTTCACATTTTCCTAATTGCGTTTACCAGTCATTGGAATAAAAACAATTTAAACCCGCCTCAATGAGTTGGAAACAGAGGCTAATAAATCTTTTCGTAGAAATTGGGGTAAACCCAAGATGGCCATAATGTTTCCCTCTCAAAGCGGGAAATTTTTTTTTATTGATTTATTTTTTAAAATAAATTATTCAAAATATGGGAAGTAATGTTAATGTATATTTCACATGAATTAGATAAAAAATAAAAGTCTGTTTTACTTTTTAAGGCGGAACATTTTGCGTCAAATGAGGGACGTATAGTCAGCGGTTTACCGTAAACCGCGCTGGCATTGATAGAATGCTGCCCAGGTCTAGATATTTATAAGAAGCAAGACTGTTTATGGTCCTAAAAAATGTTGATGCAGCAAAAATATTATACTTTTTTTGGAACAAGGAAATATACGAACATTTCTAGGAAATCCTTTTAGGGCTATTTACTATTTACATCTGCAGCCGATACAGAAAGTCCCTCTTTAAAAAATGGAAAATTATGATCTGCGAGGGATTTTAGGTCAGATACTCACCAGTTTTTTACTTTCATTTCTCTATCTTCAGAGACGCCGGGCTAGATTAGAGTACATGTGTGCCATCGATATCGATGACCATCAACATGTTGATCTTTTGCATAGGGATGATTGAGAGTAGTCCTTTAACTTTTTCCGGTGCTGACTTTCAGTTCTTTAATATGTACATGGATCCGATAATAAATATTGTAGACCTGTTTATTTTGGTCAAGTCAGACGAGCTAAAATTAAAACAAAGAAAGGATTTTATTTAGTGTTTTAGTTACATAGAACATCGATTTTTGTGTTACCCTATATTATACACGTATAGTATAGATTGTGCTGCTTATCATTCAGTTTCTTAGTTGTGTGGTAGTTGACTCACACTTCTTAGCTGATGTTAATATCAATGGAAATGCAGAATAGTTTATATGACATTCCACATTGGTGCCTTTGGTGGTTTAAGTAGCAGGTTTTGTCACCCTTATCTTTTGTATTCGAAACTTCATTTAAGTCAGCCGTAGGGCTTGAGGATGAGAATATCCAGAGAACATACGCTGTCCTGATACATCAGAAGAGAGGGTTAATGTGTCTTGATGACATTTTACTTCTCTCTTGGGACTATGGAACTGTTCACTCGCTATGATTATGTTTGGAAACCAAATTAGTATTCTGTGTCTTACACGAATGTCTCAAGCGAAGGTAGGCTGAGGAATTTTATCGCGGTAACTGTATTTGATGAACCTGGCTCCTCCGGATCGGAAAAAAATAAAACGGTTCCTCCTCGCTCCTGAGCCGATTGTCCACTGATATCTCTATGGTCTTTCAAACATTAGTCATTGCCGTGACGCTTCACTTAGAGTTCGTAAAAGATTGGGAGAGGTTGTTTCAGAGTGGTTTGCGTCTCTTGGCATTTGCCATCATTTCTTCATAGGCATAGTTGCGTATTGATTTACTGCAGCTATAGTACGTATGTTGCGAAAGTTGTTAAGCCTTTCAACTACTCACTTGAACTTAACTTTGTCAACCCAGAAATGAAAATGGCTTTTGGTACGTACTTAATGGATCTGAGGAATTTTGATGTACGCGTTTTTTTTTTTAAAGGACTTAACACTCAAGTGGGTATTATTACACTTAAAATGCCTGAGCACTGCCTGAGTTAAGATTTTTTAGGAAAATGGGACAAAGAGAGAAAGAAAGATGTTCGGACTCAGTGGTTATTTCGCTCCATGGGTGGCGTCCAACATTTAATAGGGAGACTAAATTATTAGTGTAATTGGGTTTGTTGTTGTATTATAGGCAACCATTCGTCTTACGTGAATTAAGTTGCCTAAAAAAAAGAATGTCTTTCGGGCAAGGCTGTGATTCGAACACCGAACCTTCCTATATGGAAGCCAATACACTACCACTTAAGCCACGGCCACCCACTTTGGCTACTGGATAGGTTATAAACAATTTGAGGGCGCATTTGAGCTCCGGCTCTAATTCTAAAGTGCATCGCTCAACATTGTTGTCTCCTAACCTTAGGGAAGCAGTTCATGCTTGATGAACCATTCAGGATCTCTTAATTTATCTTTTTTTCGTTTGCCCATGAGAAGTTCGAAAAATAGTTGGACCCCTGAGCCATTTCTAAACATTCTTGAGCACGTTTTTAAGCACTATTGCTCCCACTCTACCATTGAAATCAGCTATTTCGATCACACGGTCAAGAAGCATATGCAAACAATTTAAGAATTAAAGAGTAAAATTCCTGGCATCTGTTAAATTTATCTTGACAGCGTACAATACTGCTTGTGAATTATTACAGAAAGGATTAGAATCTGGACTGTAGAACTTACTATTTTTGAATTTTGAAGTCTAAAGACAGAAGACACCTCGTTTTGAGTTTGTTTTTTAGGTCAGAATCCATTGAATGTTTCGAAAATTCGAGGAATCAGTAACCAAACCTTTTATTGCGACCATAAGTGGGCATGCTCGAAGTGTCAACAGCTTTTAACCCTCAATCGTTAGTTCTGGGGATGTTGACCTTTGAATTTATAATACTTCACAATCAGATGTGGCAAAAGTGGCAATGAGTCTTTACACTGCTGGTTGTTGTGGGACGATAATACGGAATTGATATTATTATTGCCATGAACTCTTGCTCTCAAAAGACCAAACAGAGAAATAAAGAAACATTTGGGTATGTTGACCGTACATATGGAATGCCAGCACATTTGTGGCATTTTAATGTCACAGCTCTTGTTTTTTCAAATCCATCCGATGGAATCAAAACGGTAAACTTTCTCCACCAGAGTGTGGTCTGACTAAATTGTCTTTTTTTTACATTTACCTTCAGTATACGAGTGCACACTTAATACACGACACCAATGACACCATTTGAAATGATAAGCACATTCGTTGTAGCCAGAGTATTACAAATCCAAAGCACTTAAGTCCTTAGTGTCACATGTGTCACACTTAGTGTCACAGCGAGGCACACTGACGTGTCGAGGTGAATGTCTAACATAAATAGAAGACAATAAGTTGAAATGCATGAGCATAGGACTTCATTTTTGAAATGAGGTCTTCTTTTTCATTTTTCACGGAAATTGTATTCTTCTTTTTGATCCCTTAATATCGGATGGAGTAGTATGTCAAAAATCCATTATTCATTTGAGCTTCGAAACATCAGCTTCAGATATTTAGTCCCCAGGGAAAAGCATCAATTTAAATCGTTGTTTCAGGTAGACGAGCTGCAGGTAAGCTAGCAGTTAGTGCTACCCTTCGTTTAAAGGTACTGCTCTCACTTTTGTTTTTATAATAACAGCTCACTCAAGTCGTGACTTTCTCAGGGGACTCACAAAAATCCAAACCAAGATCCGGATGCGGATCTGTGAAACAACCAAACGACTCATGCATTATTGAACCCATTTTCAGTCGTACTACACTCACAGTGTATCCATATATTCGTATAACGGCATATGAGTTATAGCCATACAAACAGAACAGTGTGCCATTCTTGTGTCCAACAATTCGTCAAATTTGAACTCGAGTCTGGGGAAACCCTAAAAAGAACGTCATTGGAACCAAATGCCTCTTAAGTGCATTCCTTCCCAAAAAAAAAAACATAAAGTCGTCTCTGACAGCTTCGGCTACTGGTGCTGACAGAGGGTTTGGTTCCCTATAATGGATGTGCCAGACAACAGCCGAAATAAGTACAGCCGTTATTTTTTGCTCTTAACCCTCACCCCAAAAAAAAGGTATACATCCTCATTTAATGGGTGAACCACCCTACTTAAAACCTTCTCATGGACACAACCAGACACACAAAAACAAAAACGAGAACTTTGCTCGTTATACAACTTGTTGCTTGCGTTTCAACTGAACTGTCCATAGCTTAAAAGGGGACCAGGGGTAAGTAGGGAACGATTGCTAGGATAGGAGTGGTGGATTTGTCTGAGGGTAGTATGCTCACCTGAGTGTAGGTGGTGGTTGGTGGGTTGTGGTTAAATATTAACTTTACCTGTACTTGTAGTTTTTTTTCTCCGTTTTGAGCAAGGCATTGTGCGCCACGGCATGACTGGCGTATCTTTGAGTCTGTAGATGAAATAGTCTATGATAATGTCAAAGGTATAATACAATGAATTTAATATAATTTCTGGTGTTGTTTCTTTTTTTTTTTGTTCTTTGTTTATTGTGTACTGGGTTCATGGAATTCTGCTGTTTCGCCAAGGGAAGTGTTTTTCCAGTTCCTCTTGTTGCGCCAGCTGTTTTTATATGTCCACCAACTCGCGCCACCCCATCGTATCCGATATCAATTGGAGTTTTGTCATTATCATGGAACATAGTACACTGGGGTATTCTTTCCTGTTCGGGTAATAAATTCCCAATTCCTCAATAACAATGGATACGTACGAGTATGTTTCGAATATTCGAAATGTTACATACTCGTATATTGGTTTTTGAGAAGAGTCAGTCCGAAGTTGATTTAGAAATTTTGTTTGCGTTTGGTTTCTTTTTTTTTGAGGGGGGGCTGTGTAAACGACGTTCTTGCGTTTTTGACCATTTTGAGCTTTGTTAATGTGCGGATTTCGGGCTTCGCATACGCCACACGGTCGTGGATATGTAGGTACGCTTGTATGGATACTACGAATACACCTGGGTATTACAACTCTCCAATGGAAGACACAACATGCCTTTATTTTGAAATTTCCAGGGAGTTTACTCAAGTATCCGAAGTGGAAAAGGTTAATGGCATATACATGTACTCATTATATTCGAACGTTGCCGGCAATGGGTAAAACGAGGATAGCAATTTTAATGGTATATAGATGCTTTTTACTAGCCAACTCCTACTCCCATACTCGCAGTTCGTTTAGTTTTTAGTTAGTTGGAGAAATGAGGGTAGCTGAAGGAGGTAGAAATATGCACTTGTTGGCGGTTTTGATAGCCGTTGCTGTAGGGCAATAAAGAAGGAAGTATCGCTTTTGTAGTTTTTGGGGGTGTTGGCGTCAAGAAGTTTCATGCGTGGGTTTGATTTAGGTCATCGACATGGGGTTAGAAAATGGTTTAAACCAGTTACACCTTTAATTAGGTAAAATTGGTTTTGAAAAGTTGTTTTTTTGGTTAATGGATGGGAAGAAGGGTTGAGTTTACAAAGCGGAAAGTTCATTTTGTCTATTCCATTTTTATTTGCAGTTTGAATCGATGGAGTTTTTGGTTTTATTCTTAATAATTGCTCGAGGTATCAGGACTTAATAATTTTTTGTTGTCTGCGTCATTGCCAAGGATGGAAAGGTTTTGTCTTAGAAGAAGCGCCTTTGTTTATTTTTCTTTGAGCTAGGCTGGTTTTCATTCGGATGGAGAGCATTCGGTAAGATTAACCAAAGTTCTCACGTTAATGAAGTATGAATTATGACGACATGTGTTCTTACAAGTTCCAGTTTCCTTCAGTTAATGGCCAATTATATGGAGCTTGGTTCGGTGTTACATTCATTATACTTTTATTTGAATAGCTAAAATGTGCTTATAGTTTATAAAAAAAATTGTTTATTTACTGACTTACTTAGATGGTGCCACAGTTCGAAGCGAAACAGGCCCTCAAATAATAAGCCCCTCCAGTTACCCTGATCTTTAGCTAGCTACCTCCAGGTGCATACTCCAAGTAGGTTGAAGTCCCCTTTTACCTTTTACTTAAGCGCGCCACCTCTACTGCGTTGCCCCCCGGGATTAGATTCAAATTTTACGCATTGGTGCATTGGGGTCCAGTCGCTCTACATATCCTAGCCATCTCAGGTGACTGATGCGCATATTTTCTGACAAAATCAATGTCACTGTACAGCTCGTATAGTTTGTAAGCGGGAACGAATATCTTATGAAGAATTTTTTGTCGAACCAACCGAGGTTCGTCCTTGCTTTAGCGCCATAAAGTAGGACTGGGATGATCGAGTCTCCTTTGTTGTTAGGGATCGGTCCTTACTACTTATTTTCCTTCTTAACCCAAAGAAAGAGTATTTCTACTGAGATGTGGTTGGCAGAATTAGTAGCAGGGCCAAGGTATACAAGGTTTCTTATTACCTCAATGTTATAGCTGTCTACTATGACGTTCTGTCCAATTCGTCGATGTTGTGTGCTAATTCTTGTTGACAGCTATGCTTGATTTTGTTCTCATTTACCGTTTAATCCATTTAGGCCTCCCACAAAAGTCTCGGTTAGGTCGTTACCGATTTTGACGAAGCAGCGACCGTTTTCTACCGTCATTCTGCACAGACTGGCGGGTTTGGCATGGATACTAAAAATAGACATGGCTCTATTAGTTCATCTCTATGAATTCTGTCATATGCAGTATTGAAATCAATGAAAAGATGGTGGGTATCGATTTGGACTTCTTGAGTTTTTTCCAGAATCTGCTGCAGTGTGAAGATTTTGCCGATTGTGGACTTTCCTGAAATCGCACTAATAAGGACCAATCAGGTTGGTGAAGGGTTTCAGACGTTCACACAATATGGCAGATAACGTCTTGTATCCGATGTTGAGGAGACTTACATCTCTATAGTTGGCACAGTTGAGGGGGTTCTCATTTTTGTGTGTATCGGGCATATGATGCTGAATTTCTATTCATCAGGCATAACTCTTCTGACCAGATTTGAGAAATGTGTTTGTGCATGTTCTACACAAAGTCAGATTCAGCACCTTTGCTGGATTTAAACATAGATCCTTCCTTCGCTTTGGTCAGGCGGACGGATTGTTGATTTGACACTTTCATTTTACCTTTTGGTAGAACTTCCGTACGCTATTCCTGGAGTACAAACCTTCAATATCTTCAATCGTGCTGTTTTTTTTTTCTTCTCCAGTGTCGCTTTCTACGCATTCTTGATCAATCCAGGCATTTCTGACAGTCTCTTGCGATTCTATCTTTTTTACGTCATATCTCCTCACAGTATTTTTTGTATGATGTGCTGTTCGAGAATTACCTCTGCTGCAACAAGATAGTGATTGAAGTCAATGCTGGACGCCTTCCGTCAATCGCAAAATGATCAATTTGGTTTCGTGATTTGGCAATCGGCATGTTCCCTTGTGTACATTGAGCTGAGGAAACCGTGTGCTTGCTATAGTGATATTTCGACTCGCCGCAAACTCAATAAGACTAAGTCCGTTGCCAGATGTGTTACAGTGTAGGCTATGCTTACCAACTGTCCTACGCTGTTTCTGTTCCCTTAGCAATCGCCATATATTTATCAGAGTTTTTCATCCTTCTTATGCTCGGCCCAACCCATTGCATTTCCTGGATGGCGGTGATATCTAAGTGATATCTCTGTGATATCAGTCTAGGGACTCCGCTAATCGCTCGGCCGCACATGATTTTCTAAGGGGCAGAACATTCTACTTGCAGATCCGAAAGTTTTTGTACTTTAAACGTTTGCCAAGGTCGTCAGTAGTGAATTGTTATCCGAGGCTATTATCTGGTTCGTCACATTATTTTCATCTCTTCCGTATAGGCTTGTAAGCCCTATGACAGCGTAGGCCGGTATTATGCTACTCGCCGAGCACACCCGTGCCATTTTAGTTTGCATGAGTAAGCATTTACCATAGTAAGGATTCACAGTATGGATTTACTCATGCTGTTAGCACTACGCTACGAACTGGATTGTTGCGGTGCTGCCTTAATCCCAATTATAGGATATTCAGCAGTTACCCGCAGCATTAAATTTCGAATCGAATGTAAAGCTATGAATTAGACTAAAGTAAAGCCAGATTATTCTGATGAGCGCTGGTGTTTTTATAATTCATCAAAAAAGAAACAGAAATTAAAGACAAATCGATTGGACACACTTAAAATGGACTTAAAAGTAGACAGGAAGTAGAGATTACTATTAAAAATTAGAATAGTGTCGTAATTGAATGTTTCGTACTGACTTATGCAGCTTAGAAACTGTGATGTATGAATTCTTTTACACCCTACTGTATGATGCCGCTAGTTAAGTTATTAGCTAATTTGTTAAGAGCATTGATTATCTCAAATAAAGTCAGTCTTATTACAACAGCCGTGTGTATCAAACATATATATATTAAAATTGGCGACGAGGATGGGATCGCATACTTTGTATGGGAAGGGTTAGTGCTCGGGAAGCATATGTATATGTGCATAACATTAAAATTACCTCATGTCGGATGTTGAAAGTGAATTAAATTCTAACAAGGAAATTAAGAAGGAAATTGTGCAAGTGAAAGAACTAGATAGTGAAAAATCGAAAATGGCTACAAATTTTGTCGGCAATATTGAATATTATAATATTGGAGATGATTTCGCTTCGTATAATGAGCGCATGGACCATTTGTTACGGTTAAATAGAATAACGGATGAGAAAGATAAAGTGTCATTTCTAATAGGCTTTGGTGGAATAGAACTGTACAATATCATTAAAACCTTAGTTGCCCCAAAGAAACCTGAAGCATTTACTTACCCTGAATTAATAGAAAAACTTTTAAAACATTTTGAGCCTAAAAAGAACATTACTGCCGAACATTTTAAATTTTGGTCACGTTCACAAAGAGACAGTGAATCAATATCTGAATATGAAGTGGCTATAAAAACTTTAGCAGATAGTTGTAAATTTGATACATTTTTAGAAACGGCTTTAAAAGACAAGTTTGTGATGGGTCTTAGCAACAAAAAAGTGCAAGCTAGGCTTATAGATGAAGACGCAGTGACTTTGACTTGGGAAGGGATTTTAGAGAAGGCATTGTCTATTGAACTTGTACAAAATGAAATGGAAACAATTCATTTAAGGTCGTCTAGTGTCAATTACGTCAAAGCTCATATTCGCCGCGATTACGATAATCCAAGTCAAGTAAGTCCTAGTAGACACCCAAATTCACATGCGCACTCAGATCCAAAAGCATTGGTTCGAGACCATCGATCGTGGCAACAAAGGAACTACCGTTCTCCATCTCCGCTAAATAAAAACAATCACAGTCATAAGGGGAAAACAACTTATAAGCACAACATTCAGTGCTTTAGATGTCATAAGTGGGGCCACATATCAAAAAACTGCTACACCACAAACATAAGGCAAATGAAGCGACAAGGGAACATATACGAACTGAGGGAGACAACATCGAATCAGGGAAGCAGCGACAGCAGCGATTTAAATTATGTGAATTGTGTAGATTTTAGCAATATAAGCTGTATAAACAAGATAGATAACGCATTATATATTAAGGTATGTTGTAATAATAAAATATTTAACATGGAAGTAGATTCGGGTGCATGCATTTCCGTTATTCAATATAACATGTTTAAGGACATCTTTCCAGAAACGAAAATTCAGAGTTGTGACAAAAATGTACATGTCATATCGGGAGATCAAGTAAAGATAGTTGGTGTTGCGAACGTTGTAGTGTCGGTCAGAAATAATGAAAATTGTAATCTTAAGCTGTATTTGGTGGAAACTAGTAGACAACTCACTCCTCTTTTAGGTCGTAGTTGGATGGATATTTTGTTTAAAGATTGGCGGGGGACATTCAAGGTTAATCAATTTGCAGCTGACCCACATGTTGTGTCTATAATTAAAAAATTTCCTACGATTTTTTCCAAGACAAATAATGATCCTATCAAAAACTACAGGGCAGAAATAGTAATGAACCAAGGTTGTGTTCCTAACTTCTGTAAACCTTACACCGTACCTTTTGGCTTACGGGAGACTGTGGAAAAGGAGTTAGACAGACTTTGTGCAGAAAATATAATATTCCCAGTTAGGTACAGCAATTGGGCATCTCCGATGGTTGTGGTAGATAAGGGAAATGGAGCAGTTCGACTGTGTGTTGACTGCAAAGTAACAATTAATAAATACGTCGACACAAATCACTATCCCCTTCCTAGGGTCGATGAAATTTTTGCTAGCTTGATAGGATGTAATGTATTCTGCACTATAGATTTGGAGGGAGCGTATGCTCAACTAGAAGTTACAGAAAACTCACAGCCATATCTTACCATTAATACTCACAGAGGACTGTACAGGTATAGACGCCTTGTATATGGGGTTAAATGTGCTCCTGCTATTTTTCAAAGCACGATGGATCAAATTTTAGTGGGTATAAAGAAAGTTAAGTGCTTTATAGATGACATTTTGATAGGTGGTAAGGATGAACAAGAATGTGAAACAATTCTCCTGGAGGTCTTGGAAAGGCTAAAGATTCATAACGTAAAAGCTAATATATCCAAATGTAAATTTTTTTGCCGTGAAGTAAGGTATTTGGGTCATTGCATATCTGGAGAAGGTATTAAACCAAATTATGAAAAACTGGAAGCAGTAAAAAGAGCCCCAACTCCTCGCAACCTACAGCAGCTTAAGTCATACTTAGGATTAATAAATTACTATTCGCGTTTTGTTAGGAATTTTTCGGCAGAGCTTAAGCCTCTTTATAATTTGACAAAACAGGATGTTAGATTTGAATGGTCACAAGAATGTGAGAAGGCTTTTCAAAAAAGCAAAAGTCTGCTTATGAACAGCTCGATTCTAGTCCACTATGATCCAGAAAAGGAGATAATTGTTAGTTGTGATGCGAGTCCTTATGGGGTTTCAGGTATTCTATCTCACATTGTAAATGGGGAAGAGCGACCGGTTTTATTTACGTCTAGCACGTTAAGTCCAGCCGAACAGAATTATTCTCAGCTTCACCGTGAGGCACTGGCAGTAGTATTTGCGGTGAAAAGGTTCCACAAATATGTGTATGGGAAAAAAATTCACTATCCATAGTGATAGTCTTCCCTTGAGGGAGATTTTAAACCCAAAGAAAGGTACTCCTCCGGTAGCAGCCGCCCGAATCCATCGTTGGGCAATTTTTCTTAGTATGTATGACTATACTCTTGTTCATAGATCAGCCACCAAAATGCAACATGCAGATGGATTGTCGCGCCTTCCCCTTGAAAATACTACAGGAATTGATGATGTCAACTAGTTCATTGAGTATTAGTGACAGTGTTCCTCTCACGTTTAAGGAAATTGGAGTCCAAACTCAAGAAGAAAAAGATTTGAGAAAACTACATAGATTTTTGAAAATGGGATTTCCTAAATCAATTCCACTTGGGTTTGAGATATACCATCGTAAACAGGCAAATTTATCTATTCAAAACGATTGCATTTTGTACGGTGATCGAATTCTTATACCTCCCAAATTGAGAACACAAACTTTAAAAATATTACATGATACTCACGTAGGGGTTGTACGAATGAAGGCCTTAGCACGATCGTATGTATGGTGGTTGGGAATGGACGATGACATTGAGCAATATGTAAAGCAATGTCGTAGTTGTGAACTTACTTCAAAGAGGGCTTGTACAAACGAAACAATTAGATGGCCTAATTCTGAAAGGTTTTTCGGTAGAATTCATATAGATTTCTTTTGTTTTAATAGAGACACATTCTTGATTTTAATGGACAGTTTTAGCCGCTGGATGGACGTAAAACTGTTAAGAACAACCACCGCTGGGTCAGTAATTGGTATTTTAAGAACGATTTTCTCATATTTTGGACTACCTGATACCATAGTATCAGATAATGGGCCGCCATTTGGGTCAGCGCTGTTTTTGAACTTTTGTCAAGATAATGGCATAAAGTGTATGAAGAGTCCCCCTTACCATCCTCAATCTAATGGGCTAGCCGAAAGAGGGGTGCAAAACAATTAAGTCAAGTTTAAGAAAACTGTTTTTAGATTCGCATAAGAGTTCAGTACCTATTAAAGTTAAAATTGAAAATTTCTTACTGAAATATCGTTCCACACCAACTACAGTTACAAATGAGACCCCTTTTAATTTGATATTTAAGAGTTCCCCAAAAACATTAATAGATTTAATGAAACCATCTGGATATTTTAAACAAAACGGAATAGCATGCCCAGAATTTCCTAAAAAGGGGGAGAGTATTATATCAAAGCAAGATTATAAAATTGTAAATTTTGAGGAAGGAGAAAATGTTTTATATAGAGCAGAAAGCAAAACAAATGTCAGTTGGTCACCTGCAACTGTAATGTATTTAATCAGTTTGAATGGAATTCAGAGAAAAGCACATCAGAACCAACTTAGAAGATCCACTATTAAAGTAATAAGATTTGCTCCAATACGAACCTGTCGACAATCTAATACAGTTGCAGATGATTCAACCTTAGTTTTAAGAAAGGGCCAAGGATTACATATGAAAAACCAAGCTCCAATAAGGAGATCAAAACGAATATATTTAGGGAAAAATATTCCGCGCTATAAGTATTGAAATCGAATTATATTTGAAAAGAAGTAATATTTGAAGTATATTGTTTTGCATTTTCCTAATTTCATAGTTGTTATTGGTGTTGGGTAGTTTTAAATCTAAGATAAGTTGATGGCATTAGCTTTGTATTAAGTCGGTTGAAATGTGATGTATGAATTCTTTTACACCCTACTGTATGATGCCGCTAGTTAAGTTATCAGCTAATTTGTTAAGAGCATTGATTATCTCAAATAAAGTCAGTCTTATTACAACAGCCGTGTGTATCAAACATATATGTATAAAAGAAACCTCATTTAGATTCCCATCTGGAAGAAGCTACTTTTTGGGTAAGATCTCGCAAAACTATTTACCTGAAAGGCATTATTTTTTTCTTTTTATAATATACGCGCGCCTAAGGGGTTAGATACCCTTTTACTGTTGCCCGGGCGCGGGCGGAAAGGTAGAAGGAGGGGAAAGGAAAATTGTCTTGTAGTGGTTTGAAACTCACGTGTATTTGGTTTCGATATTAGCTGTCCAGGGGTGGGAGTCCGAATAGGACGGAGAGTTCTTCATTCAGAATGATTCGAAGGTTATAATTTACACGCTTTTTGTGCTTAAAACTCTACAACAGCCAAATTTACGTGTCAGAGTTATGCCTTCACACGCAGAATTTTTCTGACTGAGATCCAATTACAAATGAAAAACTTGTCATGGGTAGGATTCGAACCTTGACCCTCCGAGTGAGAAGCGATTGCTAGTACCACTACACTAGACACTAGGTTTCCACAAATGGTTCTCTACCATCCGCATTTATTCGCACATCATATGTTAAACCAGCTCGTTGGAAGTCGATAAATTTTTCTCAAAGTGCTGTCGTTCGTTTGCTTGACGTGACTGAACTAGTGTTCAGTGTTCAATTCTTAGCTTTTTGGACTGCATCTATATCTTGGGACAGTTCATATATGTACATACCTAGTTTACAGCAGTTCAGTATTTGTAAGATAGAGGGTTTTCTGCGGAGCCATATACTACGACTGGTGAAGTCAGAATTCTATAGCATTTAACATTAATTTTCGAGGTACGAATTTGAATGAATCTGGTTGTTGAGTTAACCCTTCATCGACTTACTTCTAGAGTGACATTCACGAAGTTAACTAGGATATAATAAAACGCCACATCTATTTCAAATTTCCTGTTGACAATATTGATATGTTGGTGCTCCAAACAGTCAATTCCATTCTATTTTAATAGCCTAAAAGCCTTTTACTTATCGATGATGTTATTTTCGTTTGATTACGACAGTTGATACTCGTAGATAGACTCGCTGAAAATAGTGCCTTCTGTATTCATAACTTACTTACACAGAATCTGCTCCAGTATAAAAATAAAGAAATCATATGCCTGCTCATTACATTGCCAAAAACCCATTACAATTTCCACAGTTTCCAACTAGGCTATGCCATCAAATCGACATTCCGAAATCGGTCGACTTCTAATAGAGGCCAAATTTCCTACAAATAAAGATTTAATGACATATTATCGGTCCAAACAAATATTCCATATTTAAAGAGCTCGGCTCATAATATATTAGATATTGTTCTTTTTCATCTTCATACGAGTAGTCGAGCCGATCTTTTGCATTCTGGTTTTCTGTTTTCGAAGATATGCGTGACCGTAAGAACTATGAACTATTTGAAGTATACATTTGCTTACAGCGATAAGCAAGACACGCTTGTTGCCTTGAAATTACTTTCACCCATTTCCCTATGGATTGAACACTGTCGAAATTCTATATTTACTGAGTATGGGAATATGAAATCATTTTTAACTTGCCAAGCAATGCTCAACGGAGATATCTTAAGACTGTCAACGTCGTCGGTTATACATACATCTGTGTTCGCGGATATTGCCTTGGACCTGATCGATATTTCGCCTTAAAAGATAGCGTGGCTGCGAAAGAAAAAAAAAACACGAGGCACCTTGGTTAATGGTTGAAATGCGAATGCCTTTTATATTCCCTTCTGTTTCCTCTTCTTTTCCTTTTAGTACAAACAATTGAATTAGTACATTAAGATATGATCACAATAGTAATTTAAATTTGACATGAAGATGGCGTAAACAATCTGTGTTTATAGCGCTCCAATCGACACACGCGCGCCCTGTCAATGGAAGTACTTACTTCTTGTTGGTTGGTCGGTTGACAGATGCACGTTTTCCTGGCTTTTCTTTCCTTGGTTTTAAAAACTAAAAAACACTTCTACTTCGACCTTTGATACCTGCGCTACCTTCTCTCCTTAAATTATATTTTATAAACAATAAAGAATTGGATTTTTGTATGAATAGTGGCAAGTGTTATTTATTTTTACAAACGAATTGTGACAGCTCGCCACAATTGGTGACCCCGACGTGATAAACAATGAATGCGAATAAAGCTCCAGTGAGTTCGGGAGCCAAGCAAGAGGATGAGAACGCAGCGTCACTTGCTGAGTCCCGCGGGGATGTCGGTCAGCCAAGCATAGATGGAATCGCAAATCATTTGAGTTCTATCACATCACTCAAACTGCCAACGCCCTTCTGGAGGAACAACCCAGCACGGTATTTCACAATGGCGGAAATGCGCTTTGATATCCATCGAATTACATCGGATGATACCAAATATCGTCTCATTGCAACACAGCTTGATGCAGACACGCTGCATTTGGTCGGGGACTTGGTAGACAATCCCTCAATACAAGGAAAGTATGATGCGTTAAAAAAAAAGAATAATTAACTCGCTCTCCGATTCCCAGGAAACGTTCGAGGCATTCTTGCTGCTAGCAAAATACACGATCTATCGGAGATTGCAGAACAGGCAGACCGCATATTTGATGCTCTTCGCCCAACAATCGCCACGATCAACAGCTCACCAGAACAATCTACATCGCACATCAATGCAGTTTCGCATTCCACCGCTGCAGAGAGAGGCTCTGCCAACCTTATAGAAGAACTTCGAGCTGCAATTGAAAAGCTTTCCTTGAAGGTGGAAAGATTGTCCCGAGACAGTAGCAGAAGTCGGAACCGTGCTACGAATTCGCCTTCAAGCCAAGTCAACGCTAGGAATAAGCTAGGCCCTTGCTTCTACCACCAGAAGTTCGGCACCGAGGCTCGCAAATGCCGGACTCCGTGCAGCTGGACACCGGGAAACTAAGGGCGCCGGCGTGCATGGAGGCGACCGTCGGCAACAATCTCATTTCGAAACGTCTCCAAATCAAAGATTGCAGATCAGGCACTTGGTTCCTCATTGATACAGGAGCTGATGTGTCTGTTTTGCCCCGATAAACCAACACCAACAGCAGGAGTACCTCACAGAAACTCTTCGCTGCGAACGGCGTTCCCATCAACACATTCGGCACACAGCATTTAACACTGGAAATTGGCCTTCGCCGGGAGTTTTCATGGACGTTTGTTATCGCCGAAGTCACTCACGCCATCCTTAGAGCCGATTTCCTCTGCCACTATGGGCTCTCTGTTAGCCTTAAGAAGCGACAACTGGAGGACACAACAACCACTCTCAGTGCTGCATTGACACCAGGGCGATCAACACAAAAACCAGTTTTTATCGTGGCCCGCACTAGTGTCTATGCGGATATTCTTAGAGAGTTTACTAACTTAACTAGGGATTCCCACCAACCTGTGCCAGACCACTCAGTGAGCCACCACATAATTACTCAAGGGCATTCGGTTGCTGAACGACCCAGACGACTCGCAGGGGACAAGTTAGCCGCAGCACGCAACGAATTTAATATTTTGGTCCAACAAGGTATCTGCGAACCGACAGCGCGTGGGCGTCCCCTTTGCTGATGGTTAAAAATTAAGATGGGACTTGGCGTCCCTGCGGGGACTATCGCCGACTTAACAGTATCACGGTGCCAGACAGGTATCCGATTCCCCACCTTCAGGATTTCACGCAACGGTTAGCAAACTGCAAGCTCTTCACAACGCTGGACCTCAAACGGGCGTACCATCAAATTCCAGTGGCACCCGAGGATCGACATAAAACAGCTGTCAACACCCCGATTGGACTACTTCAGTTTAACGTCATGACATTCGGTCTCTGCAACGCAGCCCAAACTATGCAACGTTACATGGATGTTGCCTTGAGAGGACTCGAATGCTGCACATGTTACATCGACGACATTTTAATCGCATCCACCAGTGACCAACAACACCGAAAGGACGTCCGTGCAGTTCTTGAGCGACTTGAACATTTTGGCCTATGCCTCAACTTAGCCAAGTGTGTTTTTGGCCGTCCAGAGGTGCGCTACCTAGGTTACACCGTCAACAGCGAGGGAATTAAACCACCTCAAGATAGGATAGATGTGGTAGTCAACTTTAAGCCACCGGATACCGTCGATCAGCTGCGAAAGTTCCTCGGTGCGTGGAATTTCTACCGTAATTGCATCCCTAACGCATCGCAAATCCAGGCTCCCCTAGTTCAGCTGACAATGGGGGCAAAGAAAAGGGACAAACGACCCGTGGAGTGGACACCCGAAGGAGAGCAGGCATTCAAGAAATGCAAATTGAAACTCATGGACGCCGTCCAGCTGGCACATCCAAAAGCTGATATTCCTTTAGTTCTTCGTTGCGACGCTTTAGACGTGGCCATCGGAGCCGCCCTCGACCAGAAGACTCAATCCGGACTCCAGCCACTGGGATTTTTTTCAAGGAAACTTTCCAAACGAGAAGCCAAATACAAGGTTTATGATCGGGAGCTGCTGGCAATTTTTCGCGCCGTCCGACACTTCAGACATATCATCGAGGGTCGAGAACTGATTATCCTTACTGACCACAAGGCTCTGGTTTATGCGTTTTCTCAAAAATCGAACCACTCCAGTGATCGAGTTGCACGCCAGCTTGAGGAAATAAGCCAGTATTCCACCCGCATCGTACACATTTCTGGCGAGGAAAACGTAGTAGCGGACTCGCATTCAAGCAATCGACTTTCCAGTAGCCATCAAAACGGAGGAGCTCGCTGAAGCGCAGAAAAACGACGATAAATTAAAACATCTGCTCCAGTCACCCGAAAGCTCTTCGTTGGAATTAAAAGGACTCCGCACTGATGGAACCGATGCAATAGTTTACTGTGATGTCGCAGACAACAACATTCGTCCATTTTCACCCGGGTCATTAAGAAGGCGTATATTTGCCAACGCACATAACTGTTCTCATCCCAGTGGACGTGCCACTAAGAAGATCATCGCCCGAAACTTCGTCTGACCCAAGATGAACAACAGCATCACTATGTGGGCACGCTCATGTTTGCCGTGTCAGCGCAACAAGGTTAGCCGTCACATCAAAAATACTCCACAACATATCGCTATGCCTAGTGAACGATTTCGTCATGTCCATATCGACATCGTCATCATGCAGCCATCGAATGGGTACCGTTATCTTCTAACGATGATCGAGGGTTTCTCCCGTTGGCCGGAAGCTGTGCCTTTAAAGGACATAACCGCTGACACGGTCTCCAGCGCTTTCTTGGCAGCCTGGGTGTCGTGCTTTGGCGCACCTGCTACCATTACATCCGATCGAGGCTCGCAGTTCGAGAGCCAATTATTCAGCGCCCTGGGGAAGATGATTGGAAGCCACAAAATTCGAACCACATCATACCATCCTGCATCGAACGGAATGATTGAACGTTGGCATCGCTCTTTCATCATCAGTGAGATGTCACGAGTCGTTATCTTGGACTGAGTTGCTACCGACCGTCTTACTTGGACTTCGCACCGCTTGGAAGAAGGACATCAAGGCAACAGCAGCTGAAATGGTTTACGGTACCCATCTTCGCCTACCAGGCGAATTTTTCACCGATGAGGAAGTCTCACAAAACCCAGAGTATTTTGTAAACAAATTTCGTGAACAAATGCGGCAAATTCGTGCAGCACCAACGGCTCATCATTACAAGCGTAAGGCCTTCGCACACAAAACACTGTACTCGTGTACTCACGTGTTCGTCAGAGTTGACTCGGTGAAGCTGCCCTGTGAACAACCATACGACGGACCATTCGAGGTAGTCCATCGCATTTCGGATCATGTCTTCAAAGTCAACGTAAACGGTGTCGAAACCTCCATATCGACGGAGCGGCTAAAACCAGCATTTTTCGAGAGACCAGCATCATCTCCTGCGCCAGACACTCCTTCTACACCAGAACCGATTAGGACGTATTCCGAACCCAGGAAAAAAGTAACATTCGCATCACAACCACGTTAGAGACACTCAGAGGGGAGTGGTATAGCGCTCCAATCGGCACACGCGCGCCCTGTCAATGGAAGTACTTACTTCTTGTTGGCGTGTCGGTTGACAGATGCACGTTTTCCTGGCTTTTCTTTCCTTGGTTTTAAAAACTAAAAAAACACTTCTACTTCGACCTTTGATACTTGCGCTACCTTCTCTCCTTAAATTATATTTTATAAACAATAAAGAATTGGATTTTTGTATGAATAGTGACAAGTGTTATTTATTTTTACAAACGAATTGTGACAGCTCGCCACATGTTTAAGGATTTTCAGTTGATTTTCCTGTAAATATAATACATCGGTAAGTGGCATGACTAAGATTATCGTGAATCTTACTGTCTCTTACATGAAACGAATCTAGAATATTTTTTATGTGAACAGCCGATAAGATTAAGAACTGTTTTTAAGGCTCATACATAGTACTCTTTTTTTTTTTCTTACTTTACTGCCTTTATCCTCCTATTACTCGGGTAATTCATAATCAATACAAAAAACAGGATACATAATGGGGTCAACACCTCCCTTAATATTTTAAGCTATCCATCCATTTCTGCTTCATCTAGAAGCTGAACATCTAACATGATAAAACTAAATTTATTTTCTAAAATCAAAAGAAATTAACAACGATTGTTCCTGATGGTTGTTCTGCTTTTGGGTGGTGGTGGGCGCACATCGAAAGCACATTACCTTCAACAAATACTGTGTGTCGTTTTCTCTATTGGGTCGCAACGAAAGAGAAGTATGCGCACGTGTGTTGTGCAACTCCAGTTTTTTGGAAGAAACACACCATTTAGTGTGAGTAAAAATTGTTCTCTGCAAGCTTAACGAAAATCTGTTACTCACTCACATAATGTTGAAACTTTATACGAGTACATAGTTTGTTGTTCTTCTTAGTGAGTGTACATACATATTTATCTTCTTGCACTGTTCTCATTAGAGTCTACGTTCTTACCTACACAATTTTAAAGTTTCTTTTTGGTGAAGTTTAGGTGAGTTAATATTTTTTATTTATTGCTTAACACAGGGCTTACCGTTGTAACGGTTTTGTAATGCCGTTTATTTTATAAAAATATGCCTTTGAGGAAAAGTCTAATCTTTCTCGAAGCTCAAAACGTGCTAGGACAATTCGTCAAGCTCGATCACATAAAACAAATGAAGAAAGTCACACATTAGGTCAGGTACCGAAGATGAACGTCTTGCTACAACTCGCATGTCACAAACAAACACACATCTTCAGTGGATCAATAAAAACAGAAGTGGGTTTTTTACACTAAAGGAATTAATTATGCCAAATTTGCTGGTATCGGTGGAATAACCCAGGCCTGTAATAATTGTCAAGCTCTTAAATGGACAAAAGAGTCGAATGGAGTCTGCTGCTCAGACGGAAAGGTACGTTTAGATATTTTTCAAGAACCACCAAAACCCTTGAAATCTCTATTGACCGGGAATCACCCACAATCTAAACATTTTTTGGAATATATCCGTTCTTACACGAGTGCATTCCAGATGACTTCGATCGGGGCAAACCAAGTTATAGAAGGGTCATTTATGCCCACCTTCAAAATTCAGGGTAAAGCTCATCATTTAATTGGATCTCTGTTGCCAGCAGATGAACCTAATTCCCTACAAATATACTTTATATCCGACTTTTGCGAACAAGCTAATATCATGAATCAACATTTCCAAAATCTAAACGCCATCCATCCAGTCTGATTTCCGAGCTGCAAAGCATGTTTCATGAATTCAATCCATATGCGACATTCAGCGACAGAACATCGCTGCCAATACAATTCTTCTATCACAAATGAAGTCGAAGTTGTTTTGGTGGATCAGGAGTGCGATAGGCGTGATATTGTACTGCGCACCCATGACAATCGCTTGCAACGGATAAGTGAAACGCATGGGGACTATGATAGTCTTCAGTACCCACTGATTTATTGTCGCTGTGAGGACGGATATAGTTTTCCCGTTTGCCAAGTCAATCCTACTACCGGGGAGCCAAATTACCATAAAAAAACATCTGCTCTGCAGTTCCATTCATACCTCATGCATATACAACGCAACCGTTTTGCTCATTTGCACTGCTTTCGAGGTATTTTGAATCAATTTGTGGTTGGTATGTACGCTAAGATCGAAACAGAGCCTTTGGTATACATTCGAACAAATCAAAAAAGATTGCGTGCTGAAAATTATATTGATCTACAGGACGCAATGCCGCAGGTTGCAAACGTTGATGAACTGGGGCGATTTATAATTCTGCCATCGAGTTTCACGGGTGGGCCGCGCTACACGCACAAGCGCAAACAAGATGCATTTTGCTATGTAAGGAAGTTTGGGCGCCCAAACGCCAGACCTCTTTATAACATTTACCACTAATCCTAAGTGGGACGAAGTCACAGATCAGGCTTCTTATGATGGACATGATGTCATAGCAAGACCTTTCCATTTAAAACTCAAGTTAATGATAAACTTGCTGACAAAGGAAAATGTGTTCGGTGCGTCTTTATTTTTTATGTATAGTGTTGAGTGACAGAAGCGTGGTTTGCCCCATGCGGACATTCTTCTATGGTTGAAGGACAAAGTCCCCAACGAAGATCCAATATTACACGATATCGTAATCAAATGTTGCATGGTCACTGTGGTACATTGAATACCAACTCTCCCTGCATGCAAAATAACCGCTGCACGAAAAAATATCCGAGAGCGCAGATCCAACAGACTGTAACAGGAAAGGATGGGTATCCATTATATCACCGACGTTCTCCTCAGCAAGGTGGATTTACTGCACAAAAAAGACTGCGTGGACAGTAAATCGTGGTAGAGTATAGATGGGTCGTATCATACTCGCCAGTACTGTCAAAGATGTTTTGTGCTCACATAAATGTGGAAATGTGTGACAGCGTTCAGTCCATAAAGTACATATGTAAGTATGTAAATAAAGGTAGTGATCAAGCTACTTTTGCATTGATCAACAAACACGAGGAAGTGACACAATTCCAGTCTGGCAATTTTGAGGTCAAGCTCTTTTGAGGCTATGTGGCGAATTTTCAGTTTTCCGATACACGAGAGGTACCCATCGGTTATACGTCTTGACGTTCACTTAGAGGGCGAACAGCGCATATATTTTGACCCTGAGAACATCAGAGAGCGGTTAGACAACCCAAGAAACACAACTGTACTGGCGTTTTTTCTGTTATGTGAGGCAGACAGCTTTGCTAAAACTCTACTGTACGAGGGAGTTCCATCCTACTATACATATGATAAGCAAAGGTGTTCCAGGCGTGTTCAAAGAACACGTCATAGGAAGGGTCTATATAGTTCATCCAAACTCTTCGGAATGTTATTATTTACGCTTGCTTCTGCACATAGTACGAGGACCGACTTCTTTCGCCTCCTTGCGAACGGTTGATGGCGTCGAATATCCCACCTTTCAAGCTGCCTGCCGGGCGCAAAATATGCTGGATGACGACCATCACTGGGGCGATACGCTGGCGGAAGCATGCGTCAGCGAGAGACGTGGGCCACGTCTCTTGCGCCATTTGTTTGCCATAATGTTGGTATTCTGCTGACTTTTTGATGCTGCTCTATTGTGGCAAAAATATCAACAAAGTTTATCAGAAGATTTTTTCCGAGACACGAGGCAAATTATTGTCAGTGGCAAACTGAACGACTCGCTGTGGGATAGTGTTCTTAATTGCTGGTTAAAAAGCTATACAAAATACAGTTTTTTCTAGTGGTGGTAATCTGCTGTCGGGTTCGGGTTTGCCCGAACCAAACATAGATGGTGAGCGTGGTAACAGAGAGTATGTATCCGAAATCAACTCTGACCCCGTCGAAACAGCACAAGCACTACGAGACTGTGTGCCTATCCTTATAGCAAATGCTTACGCTCTGATATTACATGCAATTTGTATGCACGAGGAAGAATTTAGAGGGCGAAGCTAGTACAATATATAATTATGTATTCATAAAAGTGATATTAAACTGCTTATATGCATTGAACAAATGAACAATGACCTTGGTATTCGTGATACCACTCCAGTTCAAAGAAAGTCAAAGTTCGATAACTCAATTGTGGATCACCTAACTGTTATTCTCGCGTGGCCTCCGTTGACCGCCAATCATACAGACACATTTTTTCAGTAGCGTACTTGCAGTCGGGGGAAGATTATTAGCTGTTTCAGATCTACATTCACTGACTTTTGAACCATTTGAGCAGCTTCATTTTACAAGCGTCCAGTCTTGAGACTTACTGCTCTTATAGGTAGCCTGACCAAAGGACATGTGTCACGAAGTCAGGAACGAGGTCCCTGGAATTTAAATTTGTAGGAGTTGGCCCCCTATTGAGAGCGTCATGATGGTTGTGGTTTCAACCTTAATCGCAAGAAGGATCTTTCGGCTTTATTAATTAGTTCGCAGTTGTAGCAAATACAGTATGTCATCATCATAAGATTGATGAACGTATTAGATTTGCCTCACCCTTCACCAAAGTTAAAATTCCTGCCTACATATGATTTCCAAGTGAAACTAATCGATAAATGAGGTGTCCCTCCACTTAAGATTCAGGACGCTGATTAAGCGCACACCTGGGTAGGTTTCCACGCCAAACATACGTCTGTCGCATCAGCTATTTATATTTATATATTGAAAAATAAAAATATGAGAACAAAATCAGCTCCTTCTCCGAATCTTACTGCAGCGGTCGGTGAAGCTTCTTTAATATTTTTGTTGCTACTTTGTAATTTTTGGCGAACAAAATTACTCCTAAGAACGTTTCGAATGAACTTGTTCTCCTATTTAATGCTGCTGTGGTTTATGTAAATGTGCATCGGACTTTTAATAAACCTATACATGGAGCTGGAGTAAATACTAGTATTTGATTCTGAGGATATCGAAAAAACATTTCTGCAGGTTGTTAAATGCTATCGGTCAAAACCATGAATACAACTTGCGTGATGAAAGCCACCATTTTCGCCGACCTGACCAAAATAAAGTAAAGGTCTATCTAAACTTAAGCTGCATGACCTGACGGATTATCTGCTGAGCTACTTAAGGCAGCTGGAGATGACTTGGATTCCAAAATTTGGTCGAAGGAAGGTATGTCTGATAAATGGAATCTCAGCAAACGGAGCCCTATAAGCTGTGCAAACTATAGAGGGATCGATGTCCTCACCATCGCGTACAAAGATTTTCTTGGCCATAGTATGTGAAAGTGAAACGATGGAGCACGCTCGCTGATGAATTCCACTAATCGTTCTCATTAAATAAAGATGAAGAGTCTTAAATTGTTGTTGGATTGTCTCTTTTCAAAATGTTGACCGTAGAGTCTGATATGGAATTCTGCCTTTTTAAAAGATATTCTGCATGGCGTTCATTTTCTTTGACTAAAGCTATTTGTTCTTCGATTCGATTAGCATCTTTCTGATCCAAAATGCCAAACAAACTAGTGTTCCAACGATGTCAAACGGAGATTTTTCCACTCTTATTTTTTCATATTTTGATCCTTGGGAACTATGTGCAAGAGCTCATTGTTGCGCTCTATCACCGTAACTCGATGTTGAGGGCTATCTATAATGGGTCTGCAATAAGCTTTGTTAGCCATATCTTTTGTGCATATTCCATCTAACAGCTTAAGATGTGATTTTATTTCGTTCAATTTAAACCATTATGTTGTTAAATTGTAATAAATGTAAATGTTCCAGAAGGCATTTGTTATTTTTACCTCACCAATAACTTCGAAATAAATACCAACGCCATAAATACCCAATAAATCTGTGCCAGACATAACGGTAATACTAAGAAAAACACAATATTGAGGTAAGCACGCTGCTTAAGTTAAATTTTTTTCCAACCGGTTTCATTTGATTTTGGTCTTGTATCGTGATAAACATTTTCAGCAATCGAGTCCTCTATTGTGTATTGCTCTTTGGTATGTTTGATCGGATTTTTGACATCCTCTGGACTGGCATGATCGGGAGAAGTTCAAACAGTTTCTGCAGCTCCTCAGATTCCGCACCGCTTGCTACATTTGAAAAAGAAATAAATTTATTACAATTGAAAATTCTCTGGTTATTTGAATTGCAGAAAGTGCAATTCTGGTACTCTTAGGTGCTTGCTGAAACTGCCACTGATGACTTCGATTTGCTCTCCTTACTGTTGATCGCCTTTATCCATCCATGCTAGGACTGCTTCTTGGATCCGTAATTGATTGTTCAATCAATTTCCTGCTTTCTCTGTCCATTTTTTGCAGCATCAAATAGACAATCAAAGGGTCCCAACCATGAGTATCGAAGCCAAGGTTCTCTATCGCCTGCAATACTTACTTTGTTGTGTCATGCAACTTCCTTAGACTGTTTGCCACCCTGTCGTGCTTGATTGTGTAAGGATTCCTGTGAGTTTTGCTGTCAACAACAACCTCTTGTTATCATAACGATCAACAAGCGTTTTCCAAGCTACCTCATAGTTAACGTCAGTTGGTATGTATAGTATAGCTTTGTGCAGGAGCAATAGGATTATCATGAATGAGTTGTTTGAACAGGTCATAAAATTGTCTCCAATTCAAGTAATCTCCATCAAATTTGGGAAGCTCTATTTTTGGCAACTTCATTGCTGTGTTGATAGTTGCTGCCCCTGTTGTTTGCGGAACCATTGCATCACCATATAATTGCAATAGAGCCCTTTCCACGCAATTCTGCATCTCAATGTAACTTTCTGAGTCTTGGGTTGAGAGTCCTCCATTCTTTGATACAGTGTTGATATATCATCCCAATTCTGCTGCACTGTTTTTAGTTTTATCTGGCAAAATTGCTGGGAAAGCTGTTGATTTGTTTGAGACTAGTACTTATCTATAGATTTTTTTGAAATTTCTACCAGTAAATAAAACCTACCTTTCAGCATTCATTGCCATAGGCTTTCTCAGGCTCTTCTTTGGCTCGCACTCAAATGTTCCTTTAGGTATTGCCCTTTTATTCGTATTTGACTCTACGGCTAGCTCAACATTTTTGGGGACCTGTTTCTTCTGGAGCCCGCTATCTGCTGTTAAAGCGTCCAATCTGTCGACGATGTCATTTCGCATTTGTTCTGCAATCCTTCGAATGGTTTCGAAGTAGTCCTTTTTGAAAAACCATCCCGAATTATGTTGTCGATGTTATCAAATTGATCCCAGTTTTTTGTCAATTCTGTCAGTCTATCCTCGAGGTATTTGCGAGTTTTTCTTACCTCGCCGTCCTTGTTGTAATCCGAACTATTCTCACAATTTGTTCTCCAACAAGTTCCTGTTGATCGGCGAAGTACTCCAAATTCTCTCCTTGGTTAGTGCTTTCGAGCTGCGATATTATTTATTTAAAAACTTTACACTGAATTTTATCGAAAAAAACTTTTTACTTTGTTAGTGCCTGAATTTCACTTATAAATGTAAAAGTTATCACTATAACTGACCTGTCACGGTCGCCTAAATTATGTTAACTTTATAGTGACACAAACAAAAAAGACAACACTTTATTTGATATTTTAATAAATTTATATTTATTTTACTTCGTTGTTTCGTGGTTATGTTGGAACTAAACTTTTAATTTACAATTTGAAACAAGAACTAAAGGGTTTTCCTTTATAAATTTGATAAATTTGAATTTAATTTGTGAACGCACTCTTTCACTAATCATCAAACTGTCACTGTCGTAAACTCAACATTTTCATCATGGTAAAGTACACGAACGAGCAACGTCTGCAATTTATAAAAATTTACTCCCGAAATTCGGAGTCGGTGACTGCAACTTTAAGAGCGTTAACTCCAATTTTCGGTCGTAATTCTCGCCCTAGTAGACAGGCAATAACAAGTTTAGTGCAAAAATTTAAGTCTACGTATTTGTTGTGTGATGTTACCGTGTCAGTAAGATAACGGGTTGGTCGAAGTGTCGAAAATATCGCTGCCGTTCAGGCGTCCGTAGCAAACGATCCAAATCAGTCAATTCCACGGCGTTCTCAAGAATTGGACATCGCTCAGACCACATTATGGCATATTTTGCGTAAGGATCTTAATTTACACCCATACAAGATCAAGCTGACTCAAGAATTGAAGCTGATGGACCATTTGAAGCGGAGTACGTTCTCCGATTGGGTTCTGGAGAAGATGTGCCAAGATGATGGATTTCATCGCAAAATCATCTTCAGTGACGAAGCTCATTTATGACTCAATGGGTTCGTTAATAAGCAAAATATGCGTTATTGGTCGTGTGAAAATCCACATGTGCTTCATGAATCACCACTTCATCCACAAAAAATAACTGTTTGGTGCGGTTTGCATGCCGACGGCGTTATTGGGCCATATTTTTTCGTCGACGATAACGATAACGTTACTGCGAATGATCAGCGTTATCGCGCCATGATCACCGATTATCTTTAGCCCGAATTGGAAGATATGGACTTGGACGACATGTGGTTTCAACAGGATGATGCCACACAGCACACGCTACAATCGATTTATTGAAGAGTAAGTATGGTGAGCGTGTTATCTAAAGAAATGGGTCAGTCGATTGGCTGCCTCGTTCGTGCGATTTAACGCCGTTTGACTATTTTGTGTGGGGCTAATTGGGTCCAACGAATCGACCGCTGCAAACGTGCCCGTGGTGGCCATATGAACGAAGTCGAGTTCCATTCATAAATGTTTTGATTGTACTTCAAGCCGATAATAAAGTTTTTGAAATATCTCAAATGGTTTGCGTTTTATTTAAAAAAAAAGTTATCAAGTCCTTATTGGAAAACCCTATATAAACTATTTGTGTCTATGATAAAATTGTAGCTTGAGAAAATTTATGAAATATGATTTGCCTTTTTGTTAGACGGGTATTTTGCTGTATTATGTTCTTACGATATGAAACGATAACAATAAAAATTTCAAAATAAAGACATTGGCTGGCGGAGGAAGAATGCTGTTATACTACTGTTTACTATGCTCCAATAATGATTAATAAATTGGCATATATATTGAGATTAGAATGACAGACAACGAAGGAAATAATACATATGTACATAGAAATTAACTAGATTTGATGTTCTACCTGATAAACCACTTGATCCCTGCATTCTGAATATTAAAGGAATTGCGTTATTACCTTCCAACATGCAATCATTTGTTCTTTGCTATCAGCAAAATAAATCGAAATATTTTCACTGTGTTTTTTTGTAAAGAAAGAAAAAGAATTGCCCTGCATTTTCCAGCTGTCTAAAATTACGTTCTACCCTATGTTAAACAAGGCGCTGCTGCTTTTGTGGGCTAATTAAAATCTTTCAAAAACTGTAAAACACTTTGGTCACGAAGCCTCCTTTATATCATAGGACTCTCTTTACGATAGGGTAATCGAGAGGTTTTAATTGATCATAAAGAGCATTTAATTACAGGTCCTTAGTACACTTTTCATCATATTCAATGACCTCTGAAATTAAATGGATGAATCGTTCAACAAACATTTTCATTATCTCCTTGAATTGCACGTTCCGTATTATGGTGAGGTGTCTTCCTCAGGAGGATTAATGCGAAGTGGAATATCAAAAATATTCGTTCAAGTGTCTATACAACAAATTTTCATATATACTGAGCACACTCATGAATATATTTAGATACTCACCATGCTATGCGGTCAATTAATTGCTTTCAATTGTTTAATGACTGAATCACCTATGGTGAGTCATTTTGTTTTCTCCACCCCTTGTCCAAGAAATCCTAGAATCTGGAGTAATTAACCCTCCAATGACTGCAAACGCAATTTCGACTTATTACCTCAGAATTTGTTTACATCGCGTCGTTTGTGAAGTGAAATCAAGCGGCAACGGTCCGGTTCTATTCAAATTAGACCCCAGAGAAATTAACCAACTCAATAAGAATAAAGAATAGTTGAATAGTCGTCATTTATGTGAAATTAGACTAAATGTCCTTCGGACTATGGACTCTGGTGAATGCACTACGGAATATGGACTACAGAATCGGGTCTAGCCTGATTGTGGGAAAAAATAGAAAATTAAACGAAGCAATTAATTTGAATTTCATATTTTCTAAATACTTAACACTTCTACGAGTATTATGTTTGTCGGTCTTGTTTAGTTTTATTTAGGAGACAGATTTGCCATCGTCCTTGCATTAGGTTATTTCGATGGGTGGTGCAAAATTAGTTTCAATTAGGTAGGTGCCACTGCCATTTTCAATTATATGGTTGTTTCTTAATGAAACTATCTATATCAGCAGGATTAAGTGAAAGAATTACCATAAAAAGGTTATTTAAAATGGAAATACAAGCAGCAGTAGATGGATGCAATTTGTCCCACTCCATTATGGCCAAGCGAAAAGGTTATAAAATAACTTAAAGGGAATTCAATTCATTGGAAATGATGAACATTAAGCTAATAAGGAGATAATGCCTTTTTCTAGGTCTCTGTTGTGCTCTTTGATAAACGGCAAAGTGAAAAGGACATAGACAGTAGTTGATTTGTAGAGGGACATCAGCAGGGACTATTAGTCAACATTATATCAGGCGAATTCAAATGAGGTTCTGAGAAGATAAACCACTGCTAAAGGCAACAAAAAAATGGTTTTGTCATTGTAAGTGGCAATCTTAATGTTATGTAAAATAGGTTGGAAAATATTGACCGTTTGAAGTGAAGCTCAGTAAGACTTGGTGTCACTTGTAGTGAGATTTGATGTGCATCTATTTGTATAACAGTGTAATAACGGGTCTGTCTTGTAATAGAAGATGGAACAAATTTGAATTCTGATCACTATCCAATATATATGTTTCTTAGCGAATGCGCTACTATGGAAAATCTGAATTTACACCTCACCAACAAACATACAGATTGGCAATATTTTAAAGCTATGTTAGATCAAAACTTAAAATTTAACAAACTATTGTAGTACCTACCAAAACTGAACTAGAGAGCGAAGTACTTAGTTTCACTGACCAAATACAAAGTGCAGCGTGGAAATTACCCCCTCTTGTCAGTAAAAAGAAATGTCCCATACAACAGAGCTCACTATTAAGATCAAGGAACACCTGGGCTAGGACAAATGCCGAAAAGGCCGACGTATTGGCTGAGTATCTAATGGGTATTTTTCAACTTAACAGATCTCAAGTCGATGAAATGTGGCCAAGAAATCCAGCAACCGAATGAAAGGGTTTCCTTTGTCACACCTAATGAAATTAATCTAATTATTGAAAAGCATCGGAAGCGGAAATAATCACCTGGTTACGAGTTCATAATTACCGAAGTCCTACAGAAACTACCACCAAGAGTTTTGTTTAAACTATCAATTTTAATAAACGCGTGTTTTAACTTGAATCACGTTCCCTGTCATTGGAAGGTATTAGATGTCATTACGATCCCCAAGCCATTAAATGATCCTCTAGAACCATCATCTTACAGGCCCATCTCTCTTTTATCAATTTTGTCTAAAGTGTGAGAAAAGGCTTTTCTGGTTTCAGAGATGGATATTCTACCATAGAACAGGTACACCGAATTACGAACGTCATCGAAAAAGCTCTGAAGGAAAAAATGATATACTCAGCTGTATTTTTGGGCGTAGAAAAGGCATTTGATAAAGTTGGGCATGAAGGCCTTCTTCAAAAACAAAAATTTCTTTTTCCCAAGGAATATGCAGAAGTACTAAAATTGTACCTTTCAAACAGATATTTTAGAATGAAACAAGGTAATTCCTATTATCAACTGAAAGAAATCAATGCTGGGGTCCCACAAGGGAGTAACTTAGGTACAATATTATACCTTTTATTTACTAACGACTTACCAAAACCTTCAAATTGCATAATAGCTACAATACGTTTGCTGAAGACACAGCTATACTTACGAGTACAGTTGCAAAAAACGAAAGCGAATCAATTGAATATCTTCAAACTTCTGTAAATTAAGGTCTAAACTGGACCAAAAACAATCGAATTCACCTAAACAGCTCAAATAACCACATACCAATATTTAGTTCAGATGTTCAAGTTCCTTACTCTAATACAGCTAAGTATCTAGGAATGAATTTAGATGCCAAGATAAGATGGAAGGAACATGTGAAGAAGAAAAAAGAAGAACTTAAAATCAAATTATAGGAAACTAAACTGGCTCATTTGTAGAAAATCGGATCTACTCGTATCAGTACATAATAAACTTTTAGTATAAAAACAGATACGAGTATTAAAACCAATATGGACATACGGTATTCAGCTATGGAGATTATGCGCATGTTTTGGTTTTCTTTTGAACTGTCCTTCTGTGATGCATTTTTACACGAAGCCTTTTTCATCATTCTTTGGTTTTTCATGGTATTTGACAGTTCTCTTTCATTTCATCTTTAGCGCTCAGTGCTTCATAATTGAAAATGAGCCCGCTTGTTAATTCTTTGGTCCATTTAAATTCATTCGCAATACTGAAATGTTGTGCTCGTAACAACAGCCAAAAAGTATTGAAGCAAATGCGAAAAAGAAATGTCAAAAAGATGCAATGGAAATCTTATCCACATGCAATGGGAATTTGGTTAATTTGGTATTTTTCGTTTAATAATCCCTCTCTTTTGCACTCATTTAAATCTTTCGAAACATGCGCCGTGTAAAAGCGGACTTGCCTGATGCGAAAACTGAGTATAGAGAAAGCATTGACATGGACGGAGTATGATTTGTTTTTGCAGTGGACTGGGTAATGACGATTTCAGGGAAAGCACTCTCTTCACAATTATTGCGTTGAAAAGAAGAGATAATGTTTTGCTAATATGAATTTGAAAGGATACGGAGATTTGAAATTTGAAAAGAAAACGGAAAAACTCGAAAATTAAGGAAAAAGCGGTGTGCACGAATATTGTAAGCAAGAATTTTCTTGATTGTGCACAAGGGCGAAAAAACTCACGCTTGCGAAGTTCTTTCCCTGGGCTTAGTGCACACAATGATGAGTTTTATGTTTTGCGTTTAAAGTTCAGCCGTTTCGTAAATATCATTTCCAGGCAGCAGGTGAGTGCATATATTTCGTTCTTTCTCTGTGGAGATTTCCAATTACACAGTGATTTGAAACATGCCCGCGCATGTTTGCCTGTGATTTCGTCATTCAAAATATTGCCTTCTCCGGTGATATATTCTAAATATTCTAATTTTTTTTATTTTATTTGGCAATAGCTATTATAATTAATTTTTAATAACAACTTCATATTGGTAAATAATAAAAATACTTTTCCTTATAAATCATCACTAAAGAAAACTTTTTTAAAAATGGATAAATGGTTAACCTGAAATTTAGATGATGATCAACCAAGTACGAACAAATCTAAACATCATGGTCATGAAGGTGCGCTGTCTGGAGCCCTTAAATCAGACATACAACTCCAAAACAACAATCGTAAAGGTAATTGAACTCGCAAATATAGTGACGAATATTTACGGTTTGGGTTCATTGCCGGTGGCAGCCTCTATGTGTTATTTGCAATGAGCAACTTTCAAATGAAAACATGAAACCGTCAAAGTTGAAACGACATTTAGACACACTTCATTCTGAGTACTCTGATAAGCCAATTAACTTTTTTGCCGATAAGGAAACGGAATTGATTGCTGCTCTAAAAAAACAAAAAAAATGAAAAATGCACTCTTTCCGCACCAGTCACATAAAAACCTCACTTTGACAGCTTTTGAAATTTCCAAATTAATAGCTGAGACTGAGTATCCTCATAGTGCTGGAGAAAATTTAGTACTTCCCGCTTTAAAAAGTGTTGCAAATAACTTATGCGGAATAAAGGAAAAACGTTTATTTGAGACGATACCATTAGAGTAACTTCGGGTAATGTGATATAAGCACATTCTAACAAATACTCGTGTTTCTTATAACATATCTCATGCAGCATTACACCTTTTTCAGTGTATTGCGCATTAGATTACGAATTATGAATTCCAGAGCGTATGCCAATTTTGAGTTATATCAACAAAATGGAAAAAAATCACTGTAACTCCCTCTAATGAAATTGGCCGGTAATGTGATATACAAGATTCGTATAATGTGATATACCATATCACATTACCCGAACAGGTTATAGCTACAAAATACATGCATCAGAATTATTGTTCAAATTAAAAATTAAAGATATTAGAAAGCAGATATTTAATGATTTCATTTATTATTTTTAAAAAAGTGACATTCTATTGCAGCAACTACTACATTAGAAACAAAAGAGAATCCTTACATAATTTTTATGTTATTTGGAAATTAAGGTAATTAAAAGAAAACGCATAAGAACACAAGAGTATAAAATAGTATTAACTGTCATAGAATATTTAGTACCACTTACAAAAAGAGTATCTAATTTAAGTTCTTTAAACTGATTTGCATGACTCGCATACAAAAACAGCTTATCTTGTTGGAAGACATTTACTGTGAGCCCAAACTAAGTCGCACTGCAAGCACGGTACCCATATCTTATGCTCCTTATCCATCTGGAAGGATTTATTGCAAAAGGCACAAGCAGTGTCCCGGTTAGTCGGAGTTTCGGCCCCAGGATCATCATCTGAGCTTGGTAGGTGCAAACTTTCTTCGGAATCGCTAGAGGTATGGTTTGCGTTGTCCGTTTTGATTTTGCTGGGATAGGTCTTCTTGCGTTTTTCGATATTTCGAATGCTCTCTTCCAAGGCTATTTTATATGGTGATGTTGTTAGCACCGTTGCGACTGATCTTCTACCTCTGCCGCTGGTAGGTCGCTGAAGTTTGGGTGGTAGTGAAATCTCCCAAGGTGTTATCAATTTTTTCAAAGCTGCACTACTAGTACTAGGAACGGGTGATTACATTTATCATAGCCGCTTTACTAGTGCTGGAAACTGGTTCGTCTGGGTCATTTTCCCATCTGGAAAGCTCAAATACTTCTTTCGGATGCTTTTCAGAAATTTCACCAATAAAGTCATGCTCCTGAAATAAATTTTTATCGAACGGATAAATACCGGTACATTTGAATCCATTAATTGCAATCTGTGCTGTTTGGACTTTAAGATAGGCTTTGGAAAAAAGTTCGATGATATCGAATTGGGTTATTTTTCGGCCCTGTTCTCGCATATACTCGTATCTTCTGATTTCGTCATTGTGGATTTGTGTCTTTTTAGAAATGCATTCAACCAGTTCGTTCCGGAGCATTCTTTCATTACTGAAAATGGGTTCAGAATGCTATTTCTTTTTGCTACTTGGAATGCTAGTGAGCGAATATCACTGCGAGTTAGTCCCCAAAAGCGTGATTCCATTTCCATAATATACCTTACCAGCTCCAATTCTATTTCCAGGATAAAAACTGGTTTGCGTCCCAAGGGCGTTGATAAAATATAATATGGATTTTTTGTTACTGCGAGCTACCCTTTGCAGTGTTGCAAATGGAACTCCAAACGTCTTCGACACCAAAAGTATGCCCAGTGCTCCTCCTCCTACTGCCAGAATTGCCATTGCTTCTGCATCCTATATGCATATCTCTCCTTTCTTTGGCATGATATAGAAATAATTATAACTATCTTTTATAACTTATAATCAATGTGGGTAATGTGATATGGTATATCACTAATCTTCCATGTCGCCATTAGGGCGTAGGAAATTTGGGGCGTGACGGCTGGTGTTTGAAACCTCACAGGTGAACGTTTGACCTCCACTTTCTGCTGCCGCGCCAATTTTGCTTTTTTAATGTCGGTGAACTTAGGACAACCCCGATAGTTTGCGGTGTGTCCCACGTTCCCACATAACACGCATGAGAGCTGCGTCCTATCGGATGTTCCGTCCCTACCCAGAGCACACTCCTCCTGTGGTTCTTAGCGCACTTCACGCTTCGAGGCTGCATTTGACAGTTCGACGCGGCGTGCCCGAACCTCTGGCAGCGAACGAATTGTATAACGCCTTCGCTCCTTTTTAATTTTTCCCAGTGAACCACCTGGTAGTCTAGGACATTGATACTCCTTAGACTATCCAGACGGCTTTCGGGACTGAGCTGCACCAAGAATAACGGCAGACTCCGTTTCTCCCGCCTAGCTCTAGCTGTGGTAAACGGCTTTACCCCCACAAACTTGAGTCCTTCGCACTCCTTCTCTTTGAGCAGTGCTAGGATCTCCTCAGGATCAGAAGACGGTTCCAACCCCTTCAGCAGCATCGATTGCCGCTTTTCACACTTCGGAGTGAATGAGTAGTGCTCCGTCGTCGTTTCCTTTAGGAGCTCTTTAACTTTCGCGTAGCCCTCCACTGTATTACAGTGGATGGCATGGCGATCGTTCCCCAATCGCTTAATGTTAAAATTATTACCAATGACCATCCTACACAGGTCCTTGGTTGCACTCACCTCTAATTTATAGGTGTTTATAGGAGGCACCTTCTCCTTCTTCTTCTTCTGCTGCTGTTGTTGCTGCTGCTGCTGTTGTTCTTGCTGCTGCTGCTGTTTTTCCAGCTGCTGTGTTTTCAGCTGTTGTAGTTTTTGCGGCTGTTGCTGTATCTGCGGCTGCTGTTGTTTCTGCGGCTGCTGATGTTTCTGCTGCTGTTTTTTCTGATGCAGTGGTTGTTTCTGCTGCTGGTGGTTTTGTTGTTGCTGCAGTTGTTGTTTCTGCTCTTGTTGTTTTTTTTTGGCGCTTTCAACCTCTAATTGTTCCCTCTGCCTGCGTGCAGTTTGCCTTTGCTTAACAGCAAGCATTTTTTCTTGCAGCTTTTGTATAGTGCTGCTGATGTCTTTTATCATATCATCCTCGTCTTCCGACTCAGATGCCGCTAGAGAGGCAAAGTTGTTGTTGCCCCCTCATACTGGACCTCGTCACCGATGTACATCAGCGCATCATATATTTGTTTTTTGTTTTGTTCTGTTGTCTTTGTTGTTTCACCTGCTAAAGCAGCACTTATTTTTATTTTTGTTAGATTAGGAGTGGTTTTCACCCTCCTTCTCCTTATGATGGCTTTCGCCACGGAACCGTCAACATTATTGTTGCCTTTTGTAACACCCGTTATGGGAAGAGCGGAACGCTCTCCACCATCCATCACGTGATTGGTTTTTTCTGATAACACAGAATTTAAGAAAGACAGAAACAAAAAAAACAAAAAAAAAGTCCCAAACTTAGACTGGGATCGAACCCGCGTCTCACAATTTGACGGTCGACGCCGCTAATCGCTTGACTACCGCCGGAGTTAACGAAACTGCAACCAATTATTTTTATTATTAAATTACTATATTTTTCACTCTGCCAAAAGTCGAAACACACGTTTATTCCTCACGGAGGTCTATGAACGACTGAGTTTCAGTTAGGGTTTACGAGAGAGTGCTCTATTATTCAATTGCTTCATGTGCCCAATAAAACCGCTGTCCCCAATTGCGTTCCTAATCTGGGCAACCAATGCGGACGAGTTATTAGCTTTCTTAAAGTTGTAAATGCCAATGGTGACGTTCTGGCCAAGCCATTGGTCGTATTATCACTTTCTGATAATGGCATGTACTTTGCTTTTCCCTCATTTACCGTCAGACCCATTTTAACTGCTCAACGATAATACCCACGAAAGTTTCATGGACGACTCGCCATGTTTGTCCAATATTATCCATGTACGCAAGTAATGGTTCGGACTGAAAACAGATCGTACCTCGTTTGTTCGCCAGTGGGTTTTACATGATTCTTTCTAGAGCAATGTTAAAATGACATGACAGGGCGTCCTTTTGTCCAAAAACTTTCTTGACGGTTGATTCATTACCGACCTTTCCCACAACATTGATGTCAAAACTAGACATGACGTTGTATAACACATCATTATCCACGTTGTCAAGGCGGCTTTCAAGTCGACAAATATATGACGAGCGTCGATCTAAAATTCCTAGGTTTTTTCTAAGATCTGCCGTAGTGTGAATACTTGTTTCCTACGTATGCTGCAGAAAGCTGTAAATCAAATGCTGCGTACTCTAAAGTTGATATTTTTTGCCTTAGGCGGTGGCTAAGTGGGGAAAATAGTTAAAATATTTCTTATAATACAAATCTTCGAGAATGAATACTTATTTTCAAAGAACTTACTTTCTTTCTCGAATGTTTAACGATCACAGCTTCTTTTATCTGAGATTTAACGCTGAGTTAGAAATTCTGATGCACCTCTTTCTCCTTCACTTCATTCATATCGGAGCCACCTATAATAGTTGAAATTTTGACAATAAAGTTGACAGATGATCTGTCGGCTCTGGTTTTATGAATATTACAATACATTTCCAACTCCAGGCGCTGCGAAAAGAAGTCGATCGTTTCTATGAGAGTTCAAAAAACAGGAAAATAACGGATTTGAATAAAACTCTAGCTGTATTCTTTGCTTAAGCTTCGATGATTTGAGCATTCATGTTAGAAATAGACGCTGATTTGAATGTACAATTAGATTCAGATGTCGCTACAGTCCACTGTGAAATTGTGTTCAACCAAAATCTCTTTTCATTAGGCGTGATTTGGAATTCTCTACATCTGAGCTGCCCACCAAATGCGATATTACTATGCTTTTCCTCCGGAATGAATTCAGAAACTTTCCACATCGGAGAGATAGTAATAATTTTTTTGCTAGACCCCTCCTGGACTTTTCCGAAGGCTTCAAATATAGACCTATTATTCATGATATCAATGTCATCAGTGTGAACAGTTGCAAAGCATTGGATTGATGACAATCATTGGGAAACTAATGGCTGTAGCGGAGTCTATAACATCATTAAACAGCCTACAGAAGCAATTCTTAAAAATATTTAACACTGACAGCGGCTACATTCAAATCACATTTACTGTATGACTCCGTTTGCAATTTATGTCCTTCCTACGTTTTTTATCATCTGTCTCTATCGACCGTTTTTCCAGCCTAATCTGTTTTTGGAGAAGACGAGCTCAATGGTGTTCGGCTGATACTCTGTAAATCAGGTTGATTAGTTTTGACAGCGAGTGGTTTTTGACAGCTCAAAATTAGTAGTTCGAAATGCGAAAAGATAGAAAACATGTGGTAGCTGTGAAAATAATTAGCCCTGCTGTAATTAGTCTGAATCAGAGAGTCATACAGCAGAGTCAACCTGTTTTTGAAGGTAATGCCGTACAGGATATAGATTTATACAAAAATTTGAGTTAAAATCAACAAGCATGAGCATCGCCTGATTGCTAGTGTTTCGCTGTTGCACATACGAGGGGCGTTCAATATATTCTCGGTATCGATATGAAGGAAAATGCGAATTCAATTTAAATTGTTTTTATTTTTCAATATAATCTCCCCTAACATCAATGCATTTGTTACATCTTGAGATAAGCTTTTTTAAACCCTCAAAAAAATAAATTTCCTATTTCTCTCTAAAATACCCATTTATTGCCGACTTGAGTTCTTCATCATCCGAAAATCTTTTTCAACGAAGACATTTTTTCAAATCCGGAAACGGGAAATAATCACTAGGGGCAAGGTCTGGACTATAGGGTGGGTGTTGGATTTCTTCGAAACCACAATCTCGCGCAGCAGCCTTGGAAACTCGCGCCGTGTGAACAGGAGCGTTGTCATGAAGAAGCAACACACCCGCTGCGAGTTTACCCCGTCTTTTCTTTTTAATTTCCTCCCGCAAATTATGCAAAGTGGAAGCGTAGGATGTGGCGTTGATGGTTTCACCTTTTTTTTGTACTCAATGAGCAAGATTCGCTTTGAGTCCCAAAAAACTGTGGCCATGAGGTTCCCGGCAGACGGAGTGACTTTGAACTTCTTCGGGGGGTCTGTTCCTTTTTTATGCCACTGCATGGACTCTTGTTTGCTTTGAGGGTCATAGTGGTGGACCCATGTTTCGTCCCCAGTAACAATTCGATCCATAACACCGTCCGCGTTCTCACTACACATCTCCAAAAGCTCTCTACAGCATGCGATTCTCACCTTTTTCTGAGGCGCTGTGAGCATTCGTGGCACCCACCTTGCACTGACCTTTGAAAGGTTAAGATGGTCATGAAGAATGGTGTGAATGGTACCAATTGAAAGCTTGGTGATCTCTGCTATCATTTTCACCTTTATTCGGGCATCCTCAAGAACAAGTTTTTCGACTACTTTGATGATTTCTCCCGTACAAGCAGTAGCCGGGGCGCCGGAGCGAGGGTCGTCTTCAATGGTCTCTCTGCCTCTCTTGAACTCACTTGACCACTTTTGCACAGTTGATAATGAAGGTGCGGAACCCTGGTAAACAGCCACCATCTCTTCATGAATAGTTTTTTGACTTTTTCCTTGCTTAGTGAGAAATTTAATTACAGCGCGATGCTCAATTTTCACCATCATCGTCTCAGTTGCCATTATGATTCTGTTTAACTAGAGATAAAACGCGAATTAATAATCACATTTATATGAAATTTTACATGAATGCACTAAATACCGAGATACCGAGAATATGTTGAACGCCCCTCGTATGTCTGTACATATACCGCACTGTTGCACAATACCTTTTTGCGCCGTTCATATTAAAGCTGAAGGCGGGCTTGTAATTTCGCTATTACTTATCTGCTTACTTACTTATTTAAGGTGGCGCTACAGTCCACGTGCCTCAATCAACAAGTTTCGCACACTAAGTTGGTTGTGGTTCCCTTCTTCTAGCGTGCGCCACCTGAGTTGCGGTTTTCCTCTACTGCGCTGTGCCTCCCTCATCCATTTTTTACAAAGTCCGTGAAACTGCGCCGTAGGGCAGGACTGTGATTATTGATTTGTTGTTCGAGAGAGGTCTTTTGCCTCCTTATCCCAAAGAAGCAGCGATTGAAAATATTTATTCCTCGCTTGGTCTCGATTGTTTTGTCTCAATTTTTAGCGGATTCTAAGTTGACAAATTCCTTAGCTACCTTAAAGTTATATCCGTCGACGCTGACGTTCTGTCCGAGACGTCGGATCAGAGTTTTGACACCGATCAGAGTTGTAACATTCAATTAAACATTCTGTACACTCTCATGTGTCTCTAGTTTCACATCTAATTTCTTAGAAGACGTGCGATTTGAAGTGCTCTAGAGTCTGCTGCACTAAAAGGTCTTATTTAAAGAGAGTTCCAGTATTTTCCGTAATTAAAAGAAGATCTTTGACCCTTTTCTCGCTCGGTGGGGATTTTTTTTTTTATAATAAGCGCGCGCTCAAGGGGTTTGAGTACCCTTAAGGTGATTGTACACAGCGCGGGCAAAGGAAATTTAGGGAGGAAGAAAAGAGAGGTACCGATGTACATTGTTTTTAAATGTTTGCAAGTTATAACGACCAGGAAATACAGAGATCGGCATTCCATAGGCGAGTTGTACGGCTTAGGGACGAATCACGATATTTTAGAGTACGCCCGAAAATGGGCTTGAGGGTATACTGATGAGCATTCATAGCGAGACGGGTGTTACGGTTGAAAGTTTGAATGGGCGGAATGCTACCGGCGATTTCAGTGGAGCACTGGTGGTGGAAATAGCGATAAAACAAAGTGAGACAGGAGACATTACGTCGGTGTTCGAGCGTGTCAATTGATTGACTGGTATTAGTATCGTCAATAAGTTTTATCGCACGGTTTTGAATCCTATCTAGCAGGTGCAGAGATGTTTTAGGAGCACCTGACCAGATGTGGGCGTTGTACTCCAATTTTGGGCGGATGAATGCCTTATATGTATATATATTGAGGCCAGATCAGAGGGGGTAAAATATTCCTTACATTGCTTGAGGAAACCTACACATTTCGCAGCATTTTTGGCGACATCAAATATGTGGTCATTCCAACGTAAGTTGTCATTGACACATACCGAGAATGGAAAGTTTTTCGGTTTCGACGATGCAAGTGCCATTCATGGATAATGGCTGGGTGTTCAAATTTCGCTTTAACGACAGCAGACAGCATTGTGTTTTGGAAGCATTAAATTCGACTCTGTTGATAGTTCCTCAATTGGTTATGCTGTTGATATCGGAATTTAATGAGCTTAGCATACGCTGCCATTCTCGTTCTACAGCCGAAGAGGAGGGCCGTGAGTCCGGGAACGAATATGAAAAGCAGAGAGTACTGTCATCAGCAAAGGAATATATTGGATTAGAAGTAGCAGTCAAGAGATCATTAATGAAAATTAAAAAGAGTGTCGGAGACAGAACAGAGCCCTGGGGTCGTCGATCCCAAATGCACGCATTTTCTACAAAAGAGCCTGATGCCAAACTCTGTCAAATGCCTTAGAAATATCAAGTGCAACTATCTTGCCTTCGCCAGATTGATGTACGCTTTGGTTCCACTTTTCGGTGAGACATGCCATCAAATCACCAGTGGACTTGTTGCTACGAAAACCGTACTGCCGGTCATTGAGAAGTTTCCGTGTTTCGAAATATTTCATGAGCTGACGATTTACCAGTGTTTGCATGACCTTGGAAAGAAGGGACGTAAGTGTAATGGGTCTGTAGGAGGAGAGAGAACATGATTCGCCTTTTTTAGGGCGGGCTGGACAAATGCTGTTTTCCATCTGCTCGGGAAGAGTCCTAAAGAGTAGGATTGATGAAAAAGGAAGAACACCTCTTCAGAAGAAGGGGAGATATACCATCTGGACCAGCGGATTTATGTATGTTGAGATCTTTAAGTACTCTTGCTACTACACGAGTGCGAAAGTAGATTAGTCCCATTGAAGATTCGACGCACTCAAATGTAGGCATAGACAAAGCACAATCTGGGAGTGTTGAGCTGGACGCAAAGTGTGCAGTAAGTAGATTGGCCTTGTGCAAAGAGCTGACAGCTGGAATGTCATTGTAAATGAGCGTTGAGATAGAGGATGAGGCGGAATTTCTAATGTTTTTGACGAACGACCAACAATTTTTACTGCCTTTGGGACATTGCAGTATTTTTTGCCTCAGTTTTTGGCCGCATAGGAATTTCACTCGCTTAAGAAAGGCGTTGCAGTCATCTCTGGCTTGTTTGAACTTTTTTCGGTTTTCCTCTGTCGGGTTGGTCTTGTAGGACCGAACAAACATTTCTCTAACCCTATCGACCTCTTTACAGCTCGAGTTGTACCATGCCTTTTCTTTTGGTTTGATACTCTTCATCCGATGAGGAATAAAGGATCTCATTCCAAAGAGAATGGTGTCTGTAATCATATCAGCAGCGGCATCTACGTCGTTATCGAGGAAGCATAACGACCAATTAAAATTCCTAAAGAAGCTGTTAAGACCGCTCCAGTTGGCTTTCTCGTATTGCCATACGGTTCTTTTAGGAATTTTTTCTCTAACTGTGTGGTCGGTGTACGAGAAATTAGCTGATATGACACAATGGTCCGACGAGCCTAGAGGGGAGAGCACATCAATGGTGTACTTATCAGGGTGAGAAGTTAAAAACAAGTCAAGGGTGTTGGCGGTATGACTATTAACGTCTGGTATTCGCGTGGGCTCATTTACAAGCTGCGTTAGGTTGCTTTCCGCAGCGAAAATCTCAACACACCGTCCTTCGGGTGTTGTCTGTCCAGAATGTCGAAGCCACCCGGAATTGTGTATATTGAAATCGCCCGTAATAACGATTTCAGTATGAGGATACAGGGATACAATTCTTTGAATGGAGTCAGACAGCGCATCAAACTCGTTAAAGGTTGAATTGCTGTCCGGTTTGGGGCTTCTGTAAATAAAGCAGTAGTGGATAATTTTAACCACATGAAGTTGAATTCCGGATTGGAACATGGATCACATTGTGGTGGAGTTTGGTAAGGTGAACCGCGGTGAGAGAAGAATAATGGCACTAGTTCGTAGCCAGGTAGCTTCAGATCAGAATGATCTGAGAGCTGTGGGCGGGGATCTACCTGTGTTTCACTAAGTGCCAAAACAGCTGGTCTGTACTTACAGACGTGAACGTACGCAGAAATGTGATTGCTTTTTAGCCCGCGTATATTGGCTACGTCTACCCTGAATTCCCTAGTCATAATCACAGACAAACACAGAAAACACAAACACCGACGATACTAAGCAAGGCTGCGTGAAAATTCTAATATTGATTTACCGGATCAAATTGTTGTAGATGTTATGCCCTCACAACAATATGAAACAGTGCACCAACAAAATTTTCACTCACAACCCGTTATCCATCAGTTGTTACATACACTCAACCACTGCCCGTACCGTATGGTAAATGCAGTAATGGCAGTGATTGAGTGCAAGCAACAGTACTTCGACTAGGAGCGGGAGAGGTGGGATACCCGCACTGTGTGATATTTTTTTTTGTCACTGCACTGCACTTTTTGTTTTATTTTGTATTTTTTTTTTGCACAGCACACGATAATTAGCGAGTGCACTAGTTCACTTGTGCACTCGTCTGGGGTCAACTCGGTATTCGGTACGGAACAATAGAAAAATCATCCATGTCTCAGGCTGTTTGTCGCTTCAGTAAACCACGATTTTTTATGTAGTCCACTATTGAAGATGGAAGAGTATATCTTTGAAGGAATAGTGTTGGTACAAAAGATGAAGTTTAGAAAATTCTTTGCGATCAATGTCTATTTTGAAATACTATATAAATTGCGAAAAATCCTTTAGTGATTTTAGCTCTACATATGTATATCGAAGAAGCTTGAATGAGGTTGTATCCCATCTGATCGCGAACACTGCCGTTGACTCCACTAAGGAAACCCACCGCCGAAATATCCTCATCGTGTTACCTGAGCCGAACCTACGCAAGGGTCAATCAGGTGTGTTCAGTTATGTTTGCAGTCACTCATATAGAATGAAAACGATCGGTGGTGTTATATTCCATAGGATCCCTCCTTCTTACTTAACCTATCTGAGAACTCGCTTTGGTGGAATCACCTCGTTTTACCATTGGGTAATATCAAGTCACCCACCTAATGTGAATGACTAAATTCTGATGAGTAAATGCGGGGAAAAACCGCGAGTCATGAACAAATTTTGAAGCATTCAGCCTGAATATTTCTAGAGGTGGTAAATTGATTTAGTTAGTTCGAGAATAGCTTCTAAAGCAATAGTCCGATGTCTCTGGAAGCCATATGCATTTTCATGTACGGCAACTTATGCTGTGCTCACAAGGGAATTCCTTTTATTATTTGTTGATAGTGAACATATTTTTAAGTCTTCTAGGCGAGTGGTTAGAACTGTCTGTCTGCACCATATAAGATCCATCCCTACCTACGTAATTCTCCTTCTTAATTCGTATCTCCCAATGCTTAAATTTTCTCTAGCACTATCCTCACATGACCACAAGCAATGTGCTATTCACGGTTGTGAGAAGCAAAGAAAATCCAAATCGTACAACAGATCCGACAAAAGTGTTCTACGACAATCACAAATAGGAAACGAAAGAATTATTATTTAATTCGTTTGCTCTCTGAAATTCCTAAATAAAAGGAATCCAAACCAAATAAGAATAAACGGCAATTCAATTCACGCACAAAAAACAGGCATAAATACTCGACCATCTCGATAGTGGGTACGAGTTTATATTTTTGTGTGTGTCTGTTTTATTTTTATTTTTTGTACATATTGTATCGAAAATTCTTTAATTCTCTTTAATGGGAAACTTAAAAATAGATGAGCAATTCAGGGTTCTATCCATAAAAGGGCGTTGATTAAAGTAAACGACAGGATTCAAAGTAAAGATGTTTCAATTATCCTGACTGCGCCCCTCCCTCTGATCACATCTATTATGAAAACATGAAAACACTTGACGACAGTATAATACATTTAATCCACTTTGTGTGGAGATACATAAAAGGAATCAAACACATGCAGTTACATGGTCTTTTCGGTGGCGAGTCTCCTGGCTGCTAGGGGTAAATGGTCTAAACGATTCTAACAGCTCCCATCCTAGATTGAACTGCAGTGAAGTGAAATACTTCTGGCTACGGAATCTGTGTTTGAATACTGGATTGTTATGAGTCAGACTATAATTTGTGAATGCATCTGGCTAGTCTGGCCAACGAAACAACCCCATGCAATTGACTCTCCTTTCAGAAAGTAGATAATAGATAGTGCCCCTGACATGAGTATGAGTATCCAATTCAGATTCTCGATAAAAACTACATTGGATGGAAATTAGTTTTAGGAAGATTGTTACAATTATATAGATGTACGAGTACATTGCTAGTCTGATCATAGACACTGCAGTGGATAATGGGTTGAAAAGAAAATTGTCATCATCGAAAGAAGACGTACATACGAGTACTCGTACGAGTTAATTGTGCAATTAGCATTAAGTTTATGTGTTTGTCGAGATTTTGAACAAATTTTGTGGCATTTTTAACCACTGCTGCACAGCTCTGCTCTCGAGTTTTGTGGCATGGTTTCTTGTTTACTGTTCAATCCTGTTATTGGCTATTCATTATTGATCATCGCTAGTTATTAATTTGTCTTTCAGATCTTTCTAGCTCAAACATCTGATTTCTCAAATTTTGCAATTTATAAATAAATACGAAAAAGTACTTCGAGTTGGAAGAAGGTTTAAGATTGCTACGAGTAGTGTGCACAAGTCCTAACAAACTTAAAGTTTGCCCCTTTCACCACATATTTCCCAAAATTCGTAGTTTTAGTGAAGACTTCAACCGATTCAGACTTATTTCGGATTTTCCAGGATTTTACGGAATAAAAACCCACATAATATAGGCACCTGGCAATCCGAAGTTTAGCTAAGGCTGCACCACGATTTATAATTTAGTTTCCTATGCATCAACAGTCAAAACTATTTTGTGTCGGCGACGTTCACTGATTTTTACTTTATGTGGTGGAAAGTTTCATAACCTTTGTGCTCTTTGTAATCAGTTACTATTGCAGGCGTGCTGAAGTGTCTAATGTTATAGCTAATATACATATGGTCAATTTCAGAGGATCTCTTGCTGGATGGTAAATCTGAAAATTAGCCGACGAGCAGAAAATTGAACCTTTCTAGTCAGCTATTTGTTCTGTATATCATCGCGTTTCGTGTAGTTATGCGTGCAAGCCTATATTTAAGTCAAATTTGTACTGCTGTATCAACTATTCCATCATGTCCCTGATGAAGCATCAGTCGTCTGGTGAAATAAATTTGCGACTTCGAATTTACCTCCACTGGTTAAGAGATTTTCTCAGCATCGCTAACTGGCATTATTGAATACCCCTGCCCTTGATATTTGCTTCACAAGTTGCATTCTTACCTTAAAAAAAAGAAAATTGACCTTGACACAATTCGTACGCAGAAATTGATAGTGCCGATTGTCATTTAACACTTACCTTTTGGATATGCGTCTCATGAAATGATAACCTTAGTTTCCACTATTTCTCTGGTAAACATGCGTCTGTCTTCCAAGCATAGCCTTATCCTATATTGATGCCAATAAACTACAGCATGTTGTGAAAAACAGTTGGAGAGGGCAAAGTACCTGCGTTTGCAGAGACAGCCAAAGTGCGCTAGAGACGTTTGAACTCACTAGTCACGTTGTAACTAAATCGAGAATGTAAGACACCTTTGAATACTGTTCGAAGGCTGCTGTTACTGATTCGTAATTGGGTTATAGGTCCTGCTTTCCTCCTGTCCTTTTATTCAATCTAGAGGCAAGAAAAAGCCGCTGTTGTGGATATCACCACTGAAACCGCTTAGGTACGGTTACAGGAAACTTTTCAACCAAGCAAAAAGGACAAGAAAAGTGTCAGACTGGGAATTCTTCAAAATAAAAACGAACTGAGGAAGGCAAACTACAATCCTGGAGGTCGTTGTAAGTCAAAATAACAGAAACCTCCGAGGCATCGCGACTAAGAAAAATCCGCTCTATCAATCCTACGATGCCTCTTTGAAATGCCTTTTGAACAAAAAACTCGTGTCTCTTGGAAGACCTCAAGTGACGAATCACTCTTCACTCGTGAATTCACGTTCCGATTACAAGAGACAAGCTGTTCTGAGCACTGCATAGCTTCAGACAATACAAGTCTACTAGGCCGGATGGTATAATACCTGCCGAGCTACAAATATCCTCAGATATTATCCTGCCAACGCTAGTGAATATCATGAGGAGCAGCGTATAAATGATCCACATTTCGTTGTTATGTAGAGCAGTTAATGTAGTTTTCATTCCCATGTTGTCCCAAAGGACCTTAGACCAAAAAGTCCAGCATCTTACCATCTGAAAACACTAAAACGACTGATTGGTATTCATATCTGATCTAGAATTGATCCACTACATAGACCCGCCCTTAATCAATGTCTTTTCCGATACATCGAAACATCTGGGTCTTATTTTTGACAGGAAAATAAACTGGAACCCTAATATTTAAGAAAGAACAAAGAAAGCTACGGTAGCTCTATTCCCTTGCAAAAGAGCCATTGGAAACAAATGGTGACTTCGACCTCGCATAACACACTGTCTATAACTATGGGTTATAACACCGATACTCACGGACTGTATCGTCAGTCAACTGCAGTAAACTGAGCAAAATCCAAAGGGCAGCATGTCTGTGTACAAGCGGAGCTTTATGCGCCACTGAATATTCTGTTTCACTTAACACCCTCGATATTTTCAGCATGCAAGTAGCAACCAATGCAGCTATTCGCCTTAAAGCGACTAAGGAGTGGACAAATAGTTCATTTGGCCTCGCCAACATTCTTAATACATTAGGAATCCTCACAGAGAACATCGAAACACCATGCCTAAACTTTGGTTTGACAAAAACTTCCATGTAAGCGTCCCCTCTAGATCCTTCTGAGCGGAAAATGCTTTCATGGAGGACTAGTCAATCCATCTCTACACAGATGGATCTAAAACCGATAGCAGAGTTGGTGGCGGTGATTTCTCAGATAAGCCAAATCTGAGCCTAAAAATCACTGTAGCGTGTTCCAGGCGGAGATTTTGGCGTTATAAAGAAGCTCTGTCCTGGCTGAAGAAAAACGTGATCTTTTCGGATAGTCAGGCTGCTGTCAAGACCCTGCACTCGGTCTCTCTCTCGCCCTTGAATTCCGATCATCTCTCATGGAGATGGCAGAGCAGTTCAACATTCACCTTTGTTGGGTGCCAGGCCACAGAGACATTCCAGGGAACTGTAGAACCGATGAACTCGCCAATATTGGAACCACTCTACCTATTATACAGCAAAAGGGTAGCATATGTTAGGTATACCCGTCACTACGTGCAAACTAACATTAAAGCTGGATGCCAATAAAAGAACAGACCTTAGGTGGACAGTTGGACAAACATGTCCACCAAATAGATCTGGCCACAGCTGGATCTGAATCGCTCTGATTCAGTGTCTGATCTTTCTAAATAGGAAACATCTCAGCGCCATCATAGCTGTCATCACAGGACACTGCCTTATAGGCAAGCACGCAAGATGGCTTGGCTCCCCACGTGGTATCACAATGGGCCAATAGGCCTAAGTGGGTTGGTATTTCCAACAGTCACTCTTATCTACCTACCTACCTATCAATTTAGAACAATTTCTTTTCCTCATTAAGTTTTAGTTTTTCATCAGTGGATGAGACCGACGTTTTAGAGAGCTACATATGTATACTATAAAATCCAATTCTGTTGGCCTTGGTGAAATTCATCCGGTTTTCGTCAAGGCTATACTTCCTTATATCATAAAATTTCTTCAGTTTGGAAACAAGCTAAAATTATACCAATTCCAAAAAATCAAAATGAGTTTAGGTCAATTGCCATTCTACCATATCTATCCAGGGTCCTAGAAAGAATAATGAATAAACAAATACGAACATTCATGTGCAACAGAAATTTGTTATGTGTTAACCAGTCAGTTTTCGTTGCAAACATAGCTGTACTACAACTCTCATTAATGTGGTTGAAAACATAAGACAAGATGTTGACTGTAACAATGTAAGTCTTCTAATCCTTTTGGATTTAGTCCTGTGTGGTACGCTAAAGAGCTGTTTAATTTCTCCTATTCTTCGACAATGTTAGTCCAGTCCTACTTAAATTGTAGATATCAGGCAATTGTGTCAAACTGCTCCGTATCTGAACTTCTCAGGTTAAATATAGGGGTCCCACAGGGTTCAATACTGGGACCGCTATTATTCTCAATGTACATTAATGATTTGCCCAATTGCTTACAAAACACTCAAGTAGATATGTATGCTGATGACGTTCAGATGCGGAAAAGTTTTCCCTTAGGTCTGTTAGAAAATGCAGCTGTCGAAGTTAACGAAGATTTAAACTATATTCACAATTGGTCACGGAAAAGTGGTCTATGCGTTACGTTAATCCACTTAAGTCCAAATGCTTGGTTATCTAAAAAAAAATCCATCGAAAGAGCTGTTTATGTCAGGAAACGCTTTCTCGAGCAAGCTTTTGCAATTGGTTGCATTCATTTTGGAAGACACAAATTGTAGTTGGCATGTTCCATAATATGAGATGGCACCCCATACTATAACACCTTTCTCACGGCTATGGTGGCTGGACAGGAAGTGTTCTTCTTCATGAACATCATGAAAATAAAAATTAAAACCATCAGGTCCATCTAAATTGAAAAGTTTTTCATCCGAAAAACAACAGTATGCCACTCGTTCTCCCAACTCATGTGTTTTCGAGCAAAATCTTCACGTGAATGTTTAGTTAGCTGTTAAACGGTGTTTTTTTTTTTAACTTTAATCTTTTAAGCTTTACGTATAACTCTTCGAACAGTGTCAACACTTGTTTTGAATTTTAAATTTGAATGAATTTTGGAAGCAGACCAATGTGAATTTGAAGCTATTCGAATGATTCGTCGCTCAGTTGTACGTGAAAGTGCTTTTTTGGTCCGCCCTTTCATATTGTTTTCATAGTTTGAACTATTTTTAACCTTAGAACCGTGAGTTTTTTTTATTATTTTTTGATGTTTAATTTTCGGGGGTTTGAGAAATCCAATTAGATTTTTTTTTAGACAGGTGGTGGATTGTACCTTTGTTTATAAGTTGACAAAATTCCAGGTGTATAACTCTTATAATCAGAAAGTATCGGGATTTTATATGGTGAGTACGCTATACGTGAGTTGGGGCACTCAGTGCCCATTATATTTCTTCATATAATTTTGTATGGAAAACCGTTATTTTATAAAAGTTTTCGGTGGTTGCTGTGCATTTCTAATCAGTTTCGCGTAAAATTTTCAAGAGAACAGGTTATCACTCTGGATGGTCGAAAGCGGATCTTGACTTGTCAAAGAGTCGCCTTGCTTGAGCGTTTACCTGTGTGCCACACTGTCTCCACAGAGGCAATGCAGGTGTTGCCAGGAGTGCCACCTCTGCATCTGGAAGTAATACGTCGTGGTATTGCTTTCAATATCAGAAAAAGTCGAAAAGAAAATGGGCGAGATTGGGTTTCCCCGAGAGAAGTGAATGGCCTATCCCTGGGGCAGCGTAAAACTTTGCTACACGCATGTGTTCTATCTAGATGGTAATCTAGATGGGATGCTAACTTCCTAAGGGATGTGCTGACCATGAGAGTAATTCCTGAATGGAATTTTACCCTCAGCCTGGGTTTTTGTTAACCGGGCATGGCTCTCTTAATGCATTCTTGCATAAGAGAGGGCTCAGCGCGGTTGCGAGCTGCTCATGTGGAGCCACCTATGAGAGCTGGCTTCATGTCCTATGTGGGTGTCCCAATTACGACATTAGGGACTTGCAGGCTATGGGCATCACCTTTAATGGTGAGGCCTGCGATGTCAATGGAACTATCACTGATACCGTACGGTTCGAAAGAACCCGTAGTTTTGCAAAAGGGGTATTTAATAGAAAAGTAGGCAGCTAGCGCGTAGAATATAGGAATTTTTAAATTGTTGAAGTGAGGTGCCCAACTCGAAGTAACCGCAAGGTTGCAAAGCTCGGCCGGAGGCTATATTCTGGTACTACGAGAGGTGAGGAGCCCCCGGAACTATGGTTCCGGCCTGACCTCGGAGTTGGCCCCCTTGTGGGAGTATCGTGGTGGTTGTAGGTTTGTATCCAAAATCGCGGGGAGAGTAGACCGAATGGAGCTTAGACATCTCATGGGTTAGCATATGTTGTAGTGTGCTACGACCTGTGCTCAACCATGGGATTGCTATGGAACTATCTGGTTTGCTCGATGTGGAGTTGCATTGCAACCGGGTGCCATGACCCACAGAATGGCGGAGGTATTAAATAGGCCTCGACCCTTCACCAAAGGAGAAGTTCGTGCCTTACACACGACTTCGAATCTGATACTGGTGATAGTACTTGTACTACCCGAAGGGCGAAGACGCACCGTAGGTTTAAGCCTTCACGGCAGGTACCTACGTAAAACACAAGAGACATCTGTGGTTCCACTTTGTTCGAGTCGAGTAGGTAAGCCCCGGAATGTTTGCCCAATTGTCGTGACACGATTAGGAAATCGACGTCGCAATTCACGCTGCGCTAACACCACCAACCGATTATTAGTCAAAAACATCGACACAATTATTCCACGCTCTTACAGAGCATAGTGCTCTATTGCTTGTCTGTCTGTACACTGCAGCTATCTAGTTCACACATGTCAAATATGATTGACGTACGACGCCATTTGCAAAAATTATATCATCTTCCGATAGGGTGATGAATTTTGCGCCACTTTGTATGATGTTAAAGAAGCAGCGAGCATTCTCAATCGTTAGTCAGCACAGAAGAACTGGCTTGGCAGGGATGCCGAAATTAGACACGGCTCGTCTCATAAATGCTGTCATGAGAGTCTGAATTTTTTTTCCAGAATCTGTCTGAGTCTGAAGATTTGGTTGACTTATCTGGTCTGAAACCGCGCTGATAAGGACCAATTCGGTTATAGACGAAGGGTTTCAGACGTTCACACAATATGGCAGATAAGATCTTGTAAGCGATTCCCACTTCTGGCGACTACCGGTTTGATAAGAGCAAAGTCAACTAACTTCAATTGAGCATACGTGTGTCAAATCGATCTCATACGAAAGTAGAAAAAAATAGAAAAAAAAACTTCATGGAAATGATCGCAAGTTGTAGCACTACCCCGCTGGGCACCACGCTTGCCACGCATTCGGGTGATCCCAGGGCAAGCAGATATGCTTGTGTCAGAGCCCGACGGGTTCCGGGGGCGGGCAAAATGAAGTTTCTAAATTTTACTAAACTTCGGTTTGCAAGTTGGAACGTCGGATCGATGACCTCAAAAAGCTTGGAGATGGTGGGAATAATGCGTCGCAGAATTCTACATGTCATGTGCGTTCAAGAAACGAAGTGGTGTAATACCGGAAATAAAGCGCGTTTTCTTGATTTAAGAACTAAGTCATTTAAGATGTTGTAATAATTAACATGTTTTTGAAATGAGTGACAAATTGACGGTCCATTTGGCCAACCTACGCCGTGAATTAACTGAAGAAGAAGAGGAACAAATTTAAAATTATTTCAATGCTCTTGAAGGTGGTGATGATGATAGTAGAATAGAACCCACATTTGGTGGCGACCACGAACCGATACCTAGAACTTCTGATTAGTCTGACTTCTGAGAAGTTAATGATCAGACCATTCCAGATCCACGTTTCCAGGAATATGACCACGAGGAAGCTGATTTTGATTTTTCAACTTTTGTCATTGAGGGTAATCGTGGAGAAAAATATTGTGGTCAAGGAAGGAACGACCAAACTGTATGGTGGTCAATGCCGAGCCAAACTGAAAAACGGCGAACAGAACTGGCATTGGAAAAGCGCACACAATCAACGTCAATATGTACCGAAAATTACGATATTGTCAAGAGAAAAATGCGGATGAAATATATGCTTTTATTGAAATAATTTTATACTCCTGTGCTGAAAAAGCAAACTTTTGACGATTTCAGAAATCGCGCAGGGAGATTACGATACGATAAGTTGGCGCCTATTCGTCATGTACGGACATTATTCTTGACGAATTTGACGATGCCATTCATCCCAGCTAAAGAATTGACAGTTGATGAGCAGTTACTTTCAACAAGAAACCGATACAGTTTCCGCCAATACATTCCCTCTAAGCCTCGAAAATATGGCATGAAAATATTTTGGCTTGTTGACTCAAAAACAAATTATGCGCTTGCAGGAGAAGTATATTTGGGTTCACAGCCTAATGAACGTAGGTCTACTGGTATTGCGACAACGACTTTTCACTTATATTACGAGTATTTATTAGCGTTCAAAAAGTTCATATAGTTCACGAAAAGATGAGTTTATTTTCCTGAAAATGAAAAGGTTAAACACACATTTGTAAAACTATGCCTGGCCACATAAATAGCACATTATATTGCATTGCATTAAAAATATGAAATACCTTTTAGACACAACGTAGAAGTTAGTATTTTGTCAACGTTCTTCAGGAATAGGTGTCCATGCGATTTGAATTTGGTTCCACAACTGCGATGCATTTCGTGATTTTATTGTTTCAATGTGATTTTCGTCATCGTTCCACAGGTTCTCGATAGGATTCAGATCGGGAGACTGGGCTGGCGATTTCAGATGCTGACATTTTGAACGCTAAGATAATCCTTCCCCAGGCGAGAAGTGTGCTTAGTATCGTTGTCATGCATAAAACGCCATATTAGTGGCATATTTTCTTCAGCAGAGGGGATCATATGTTCTTCAATAATGCGTTTATATATAGCCGTGTTGATTCATTTTCGTGTCTATTTTCACAATTGGTCCCACGCCATGCCAAGAAAAAGCAGTCCACACCATCACACTTCCTCCACCGTGTTTGACTGTTTTTAGTGTATATCTCGGATTGTGTTGTTGGTTAAGTGGATGCCATACATACCTTTTTCCATCCGATCCGAACCTGCAGAACTTAGATTCATCACTCCACAGTACACTTTTACAAAAAGTTGTGATTGTGTTCTTTTGCAAACGACTTCCTTAGTTTTTAATTTTTTTCGGTTACGAGAGGATGCGATGCATACTCTTAAGTTTTTTTTGTTGCAGATGCTTTCTTATAGTTCCATCCGACACACAAATGGAATGACTTGTAAAAACGATGTTCTTTACAGCTTTAGATCTCAAAAATGGGTTGGCGGCACTAGCTCTGTAGATCAGACTATCCTCTTTCATTGTGGTTTTCCTTGGTCTGGGATTTCTTGCAATATTTTTGGCATTCCCATAAAGCTCCACATGACGTAAGGCATTATAAATAACCTTTCGGGTACATTTTAACTGTTTGGCTATCTCTGTAACCGATGAACCGTTGTCTTTCATTGTGCAGATGATTTCACGTCTTTCTTCTGAGCAATGTGGTCCTCTCCCCATATCTAGGTACATCTTCTGATATCAATTGTTACTATAAACTAAGGACACACGAACCTACTTTCAAATGAATTTAGTTTTAATAATCCAATCACATAACTTGAATATAACTTGAATCACCAAAAAAAAAAAATGTGTTCTATTTATGTGTCCAAAAAAAAAGTCCTTTCACGCTGCAATCGATGATGTTAATGATCGCTATCATGATGACGCTGTAAATTTACCGTTAACCTTTTAATTTTTTGCCATATTTCGATCATACTTAACGGGAAATGCAATTTGAAATGTGCGAAGATAGTGTGCTATTTATGTGAGCACCACTGTATATGTATGTACATATGTATATCCATATACGTTTAAAATGCAAAGTTTTCTGAGAACCATTTTTTTATGGCCACGTTAGTCCTTTGATGATATCTTTGGACTTACTCGTACTTCTTTTTAATCTTCTTATCTGTAACTGTAACAGGGAATTACTCGTATTTTGACTCTCTATTTAAAAAAAATTCACAGGTTATCTGAAGGGGCAACAGCAAATGTCATTTACGAAAAATATTTTACTTGGAATCATACATTTGTCTGACTTCTACGTCGTGTGACAAGGGTTTAAATCATACTGGGGCAAAACAGAAGTCGGATATATATTCAACCATATCTACGCCACATGATTAGAGGGAAATACTATTTACATTCATGGAAGTGAATCTTTATGAATACACTGTTCGGCTGGGCACTTCATCTTCATAACTTAGGACTGATCCCGGGACGAGCAATATAATACTTCAAGAAATATGCTAAATTACGTATCATCAACTGAAACGTCGGGATAATAATGTCAAACCAACTAGAAAACGTATTACGGCAACGAAAATCTATATTTTATGCATTCATAAAACTGAACTTCGAATATACAGACTCCTATGTAGGAGACAAAAAAATGCAGTGCTAGAAGATATGAAAATACGAGTACCTATGTTTGCAAATCACACGGTCTAACTACAATACATTAAACACTCTATTTGTTTTAACCAAGACCGGCACTTGATTGCATACTGTGCCATCTATGCTTTATTAATGCGAAACACTGAATGAAAACATTTAAAATGATCTTAGATGAACCACTAACAAGTCAGCTCCGACTCTCACTGATAGTATTTTTCATGAAGAAATCACACAAAAACCAACCAAAATCAGGACCAGTAGAGAAAATATGCGTTAACGGCTTACGAGTACATAAGGAAGGAGACTGGGTTTTGGGTACCAATTTGCGAGAATGGTTTCAAAATACCTTAAACTAAGAGAAAAACTAAACGTGGGGAGGTATGTTGGGACAACTTCGATGAAAAATTGAAAAGCAGTGCAGTGGATAAAGTGCTGTTGAATAAATGAAACTGATAAAAGCGGTAGCTAGAGCACGTGCAGTAAAAGTATTTAGTATTCAGAATAAGAGGCACCTTTAAAGCCTAAAACCGGGAGAAAAACAATAGAAGAAGTGCAATGTTAAAGTAAGGGAAACGATTTAATATTTTTAAGATTGCGGGATAACAAAATTTAAATTCACTTACTTAATGGGAACAACTAAATTTTGCAATTGATAGAAAGAGTACTGCAACGCTTTACATAACAATGAATTTCCATGCAGCACTTTCAAAGAGGAAAGGGCAGATTTCAGGGAAGTCGAAGCTAGCGGAGCAATAAAGATAATCTTCATCGGCTTTCGAGAGATACCATTCTTCAGCGCCATAAAGTAAAACTGGGATGAATAAGCCTTATATAGAGTCTTCTTAGCTTTTCGGGATATGGGATTATTAGTCAATTGCCTTCTTCGCCGTAGTGATTCATCGTTTTATTTCTGCTGACATGCTGTTGGCAGAATTTATAGCAATTTTTATAGAGTTCTTTACTACCTCGAAATTATAGCTTTCGATAGTGATGTTTTCTTCAATTTGTCGATATTGTGTGTCAATCGTCATTCTGCACAGACGGATGCATTTGGCAGGAATGCTAAAGCTCGACATGGCTCTATATAGCTCGTCTCAATAAATGCTGTCATATGCGGCCTAAAAATCAATGAAAAGATTGTGGGTATATATTGGGACTTCTTGAGTTTTTTCCAGGATCTGCCGGAGAGGTCAATTGCGGGCTTTCCTGATCTGAAACCGCACTGATAGGGACCATTCAGAGCTCACGAGAAGCTCTGAGTAAGATGCTGTTACCGGGGACCACCACAGGGACTTACCTCCCTTCGCTATAAATCTTATTTTTACGTTGCTAGGCCAATCCAAATTATAGGACACTCAGCAGTTTCCCGATTAATCGCCACGCAGGCCCTTAATCCGAAGTCAACGTTGGAGTATACCAAGGCAGCCTTATTGGCCAATAAATGAATGAATGTCCAAGAAGATAATGAGTTGCAAATCAGTCGTCATGAGACTGAATATCTGCATTGTGTTTTTCGAAACCCGCAAACTCAAATCTTGATATCTTCATGGCGAAATGTGAACAATTAGAATAGTTAAGCTCTGCCGTTAACCACTAAGGAAATTGCCATGACGATGTTGGGCATAGAGTCATTCTTCCACAATTTGTTCAATGAATGCCGACGGAAAACCCGGAAAAAGGTAAGAGCGGCTCAAGATGCAGCCCAGGTTCGAACAAAGGGTTGAAGGAAAAATAATTCAATCACTGGTCTAAAATAGAGCGGCCTATAGAATGGTTTTAAATTTCGCAAATTTAACCGAGGTTACAAACAATAATCAATATTGATTCTAAGCTCACACTTACTCCTTCAGAATAGAATAATATGACTCCTTCAGATAGAATATTTAGGGGTGGACGTGGTGTAGTGGTACTAGCAATCGGTTCTCACTCGGAGGGTCTAGGTTCGAGTCCTGCCCATGGCAAGTCAGTTTTTCATTTGTAATTGGAACTCAGACAGAAAAATTCTGCGTGTGAAGGCATAACACTGACACGTAGATTTGGCTGTTGTAGAGTATCAAGCACAGAAAAAAATACTGTGAATTATAACTCGAATCACTCTGAGTGAAGCAAAAACTCTCCGTCCTATTCGGACTCCCACCCCCTGGAGAGCGAATATCGAAACCAAACGCACCTGAGTTTCAAACCACTACAAAAACAATTTTCCTTTCTCTTTCTTCTACCTTTCCGCCCGCGCCCTGGCAACAGTAAAAGGGTATCTAACCCCTTAGGCGCGCGTAAATTATAAAAAAAAAAAGAATATGATGGTCACTCACATCTCTGTACATTATGTTTCCAATGCTGAATCTTTTACAAAAGAATAAAACTAATTGGATCTGCATTAGAGGAAGGATACAAATTCTATCGTCTTCTGTCTCTACTTTGTACTGCAGTATTATGAAAAAAATTCCTGATAATTTATAATTGTTTAGAATAGCAGGTTGTAAAGCTCTGCAGTCAATATATACTCGTACACAAATCTAACATTGCATTGGGCACATATCGAATCTTCCTTAGATTTACTTCGAGTAACTTAAGTGTCCAGTTCCACTTTGGCTATGAAAATAGTTTCTTGTTTGGCTCTGTAGAAGCCTTTTCCAATTTTGCCAGCAACTATTGCAATACACCACGCCGTTACTAAAGAATTAAGTGTTTCTGCATTAAAAGTGTTTGCAATCTTGATGGGATGTCGAAACGTCGGCTGTACTATAACTTTCAGAATACACGAAAAGTGCTGCCCGAGAGAATAAATTGCGAGCTTCCAAACGCAGTATGTAATTGCGATGCTTTATGCTAATCTCCTTTTTTTTTAATGTAGTATCTGTTAAGATACCTAGGACTTGTGCTGCGGCATACATACTGGGTTGTTCAGAATTGTTTTCTAGTTGCAGGTAATTGCGTGTTCGGGTTGCTTCAGTTTTTCTTACAAATGTTCATAGAAAAATAATCGAGAGAGTGTTGAAAAGTCATAAGTATTTAATACGCTTTACTTTCTCTAGTTTCTCATTTTTCCAAATCCACTTTTCACTTTCCCGTTTCGAGAAAAGAGAAATCTTCAGTTTACCTGTGTTCAATTGCAAATTGCACACGGTGCAGAGCTTATTCATCATCAGTTGGAACATATAATACTTGTCAATTCTACCAGATTAGCAGACTAATATAATAGAAGCTTTTTACTTAGTCTACAAGCATTAGTTTTCCTACAACAAATTGCATAGAGTTATCCAATAAAACAGAGAATAACAGAGGGATGAGATCAATCACTCAGCCAAAATATTTCCATCTCAAACCGATACGATATTTTTTACTCAGTTTGAAGAAAAGTGCTCCTCTCGTTGTAGCATAGATATATATATACTCGTAGCATATATTGTCTAATGGTGATCTCTAAGGAGGTCCGGGCATTCCTCATAAGGCAAAATAAATTGCCTGCTGTGAAGTAGCCCTTCTGAAAACCCTGCTGAATAATTCCTCTGAAAATTTAAATGAATGCGTATAGAAGTGCGATCATCTCCTCACCCTTTTTAATATTGGAAATACTTTATATTCTATTCTTTCCTGAAACTGTCATCCTTACTAATGCACCAGCACCACTGATGCACCAGCAAACTCTTTATCATTTAAGCGAAAATACTTTTAGCTTGCCTCCGCTTGGACCAGTAGTTGTATCTAAATGCAGTAGGAAGACAAGTTTCCTATATTTCCCTATATTTTTGGGTTTGGAAAAAAACCTCTGTATCTAACATATACCGTCATCGCTCAGTGCTACATAATCATAGTTTTCTTTTCCATGTAGAGACTAGCAGTAATCATGTGATAAACTCTGAAATATTTTATCCAGAGCTCTTCATCCTTCTGGGTATACAGATTATAGACTATAGGCTGAAGTTCTTGTTCTTGACAAGTGTTGTTGGGCATCATTCTGAAAAGGCTCCTAATCGCATATCTATTTTTTCCTCAGACATTGTCGCTTTGTATAACTTTTATCTCTCAATCGGTAATTATTTGCTTTATCATTTCCTGAAATATTCTATTTAAAACATTAAAAGGCATTTAGATGCGATTAAATGACGCCGAAATGTGATACTCTAATTTTTCTTTTGGTACAGCGGACACCTACATATGTATATATAAACGTGTACAAGTAAATGTATATATTGTAATTACTTTCGTCACGTACGAGTAGTATTCGTATAAAACAAAATTTTCCGTTTTGTTGTGTCATATATAATTAGTCCGAGTTATCTGATAGCAGATGATTACATTTTATGCTGAAACCTAATGCTAGGTTGTGTGCGGTAAACGTGTATATTTTTAGAAGGTGCAGTAGCACTGATATCCGCAACATTACTACAATTAATCGACCCAAGTTTATTTAGAATGCTTGCAAGCATAATTTGCCCATTTCCGATAGCTCATCAAGCAATTAACAGTCCCTAGATGCATTGGGTAGTATATCTCTCGGACGTTATGTAGACTTTTGAATAGAAAGATACGGTTCACCTAAACCATCTACTTTTCTATATTAATATTCAGGACTGTGATTGAAATAAAATAAAGAATTGCTGGCGCTATATTTGTTTACGATACTCTGATTGTCTGATTATGTAGATTCATTCCACTGTATTCTGCAATCGAGCTACTTTCATCTATGTACATATACGAATGTATAAACTATTAAAATCAGCGTCGGGGTCAGTATCAGTTTAGCCTTGTGAATTGTTGTACTTATCATATTCCACTATATTATGCCGGAAAAGATACTTAAACATCATCTGCAAAGTCGTGGTATGTGTATAAGGCTTCTACACGAGGCCTTTATAATTAAATAAGTAATAAATGTAGTCGGGACTTATATTCAAAGTATTGCTTTACAATGATCCATACGATGTCTATATCTATACAGAAGATACGACTCGAAAACCTAATTGCTTTATTTCGAATTCTATGTTCCGTGAACTGTTCTAGAAGTATCTTTGCTACCAGCTTTACCATGGAAACGAATATGGCATATTTTGATTCAGATTCCAGATTCCTAATGATAGTCTGATGGCGGTCATAAGCCCATCATTCGTCCTCTCCATTCTCTACTTATTAATAAGCAAAAGGTTTCTTACAATGGATTTGACGACGCCTGCAGTAGTTCGGGATAAATGTAGGCACCATTATTTTTACTATGCTTCAAAAAAATAAATAAATTATGAGTTCCTTGACAAAATATGATCTCAAGATAGGAAAGGAGGGATAGCTTTGAAAGAACAGTCGGAAGACATTCAAACGAAATACGAGTAAGGTGAATGGACTTTACTTTACTTTTCTCACAAAGGAACTTTCGACTGAGTTAAATATGTTGCGAACATCATAAACCCCTTCAGTTATATATTGTTGATCTGTTGCAAAAAGGTACATCTACGTACTCATACACGGTCAGTCAAATACCACAACCACCGAGAGATACTGTGAAGGTTGAATGGATGCGATTAATAACAGAGCCTTTGCCGATTGTGTATCTTTTAACTTTTTGAAGAGTCCTATGCAATCGGCATCAAGTGCTGAAGACCAAGAAGTTGAAAGAGATGCCGCAACTTTACATATGGGTTGATAAGGATGTTGTCCATCGGACATCGGACATCGGGCGGTCCGTCGTCTCACGCTGTAAATGGTCGACCACGTCCCAATAATCGTAGCGAGTATATTCGAGTATATTTGACAGGTTTTCACGCCTCAGTTAAACAAACATCGTCTTTGATGAATTATAAAACGCTCTCTAGCGAAATCTGACTTACAACTGCAAAAATCACACATAAATATGGTTTAAGTTCTCTACTCCAAATGTACAATAGACACATCAGTCTCCTTCATTCTGTGTGCAAGATCTTGTATGGCGTGTAGTGTGAATGCCTTAAACTATTTAACAACGATCTGATTGGCTCCTATCAGGGCTGTATTGTACTACCATTTAATCGGGAAGGTGCCTTAAACAGGGTGTCCCAAAAATCAACGTCAAGCCGGAAACGGGTGATAGGTCATGTGGTGTCGGTTATCACAAAATTATAAAAAAAAATCTAAGTCATGTACTTTTAAAATTATTGGCACTAAAAAAAAAATCGAGAAATCTGACACCCTGTGACGATCTTTCAAGTGCTGTGACCGCAAATCTTTACTTTTCTTAAATTTTTTTTTTGTCACGTAACCCTGAGTAACTCTTCTGTAAATTACGGTCCAAAATTGAAACATAACTATATCGGTTTTAACTAAAATATTGCTTTTTTGTCCATCCATGTATCTGAAAATCATTAACCATCCAAGTATAACTGACTGTACTGACAAAAAAATGTACTATGCCATATTGACAAATAACTTTAAAAGATAGCGTATTTAGTCTGGATTCCAAAATGGTATGACACTTGCTAGACTAACGCTTAATTGAGGACAAACAAAAATATTTTGTTAAAGAAATCCGATTCATAGTTAATTCTTTTTAAAAATTTAAAATGAGTAATAAGACGGGCATATCTTCTGGAGTTGATGTCTTTAACGGCTTCTGCAATTTTTTGTCGCAGCTCCTTTCTATCGGCTTAGAATAATTTTTTTTTTACTGTACCCCAGTAAAAAAAATCTAGTGGATTTAAATCAGGTGAACGGGCTGGCCACGAAATTGTACCGGACCGCCCTATCCACCTGTTGGAGTATTCCCGATCGAGGAACTCTGGTACTGTGCGAGCATAATGCGCTGGGCAGTCATCTTGTTGATACCCAATGCATGCTTAAATATTAAGTGGAACGTCTTCCAATAAATTTGGTAAGTGGTTCTCCAAAAAATCTAAATAAACCTCCACAATCAAATTCTGCGGCAGCTGCTCGAATGGGCCAATAATTTTTACCATTCAAAATTTCCGTCCATATGTTTACTTTAAAACGGTACTGTGATCTATCTTCCCGCATCAAATGTGGATTTTCCACGTGCCACACGCGCAAATTGTGGAGGTTCATGTAACCGTCCCTTTTAAATGTTGATTCATCCGACCTGAACCTCTGCACCATCGTTTGACAAAATTGGACTCTTTCTGGATAATTTCGGGGTAGCAGACTTTGGACTCGCTGTACATGGTACGGATGAAGCTGGTTTTTCCTTAGAATTCGGTGTGCTGTACTTTTGGGTACTCCTATGCTTTCTTCAATTGCACGTACTGAAGTACTAGGGTCTTATGGGACTGCTTGTAAGACTTCGTCCTCGTAGGGCATGACGGGTCTTCCCTCACTAACCAATAGATTTGGACACCGTCTGATAGCAAATCAAAGTCGCAATGCAATGAAGTCCTATAAAGAAAGCCAAAAGTGTAAGCACGAAATCAACACGAATACAGAATAATGCGCTGTAAGCGAAGGAGCGTAACGTACGGCAGTATTGCACGATGTGCATATGCCACATTGCCTGACAAGGGTGGCATATCTATCTGTTTCATTCACACTAGTCGATATGGCGTGTTTATCCGTTTCAATCACGTCTTCACTGTCTGTCTCGCTCACACTTGTTACTCATTTTAACTTACTAAAAAGAATTAACTATGAATCGGGTTTCTTTAACAAAATATTTTTTTTTGTCCTCAATTAAGCGTTAGTCTAGCAAGTGTCATACCATTTTGGAATCTAGACTAAATACGCCATCTTTTAAAGTTACTTGCCAAAATGGCATAGTACAGTTTTTTGTCAGTACAGTCAGTTCAAGTTGGGTGATTAATGATTTTCAGATACATGGATGGACAAAAAAAGAATATTTTAGTTAAAGCCGATATAGTTATGTTTCAATTTTGGACCGTAATTTACAGAAGAGTTACTCAGGGTTACGTGACAAAAAAAATTGAAGAAAAGTAAAGATTTGCCGTCACAGCACTTGAAATATCGCCACAGGATGTCAGATTTCTCGATTTTTTTTTTTATAATTTTGTGATAACCGACACCACTTGACCTATCACCCGTTTCCGGCTTGACTTTGATTTTTGGGACACCCTGTATAATAGCATCTATAGAGACGATCTACAATACACAACTATTTCCTGCCTATGTTTGATTCAAAAAATGTGGTTAAAGAAGGTAATGCCGTGTGATGTGACTTCAACATCTCACTTGGGAAATTGTACGAAACTCGCAAGTCACCAGACGCTGTCCAACAACTTATGTACATAAGCTAATAACATTAACGTCATTGGCCAAACGTATACAGCTGTCAGGATATACTAGATATAGCAAAATCTGCGATCTGTACAGTGATGTCGAACTGATCCAAAAAGTGCACATTAGTCTCTTGAGACGGCATGGACATGCAGAGCGAATGAATGCTCATTTTTTGTCCCGAAGACTCCTTGATTCCTAGAAAGAGAGATAATGCCGTAGTGAAAGACTTTACCTTGGGTGGCGACTTTAACCGTCTCGGAACTCACAATTTGACAAAGACCACTATATCTGTAGGGGTTTATTGGTTGAGTCCCATGTATCCCTGACAGTAAGGATCAGGATTATGTAGGCTAAAACTACTGCTCTTTGGGTAATTAATTTGAATTAATTTCTTTAGCGATCGGTTAAATAAATCATAAGCCATTGTGTCTGTTTGTCTCAATTTGACGTTGATCTGAAGAAGTTCTGACGCAATATGGCTAAATTGTGGAAAATATTGCATGCCTCTCAGGGTTTTTGTGATTTCGGCTCTAGGGTTCTTCTACAGGGCTCTAGGGAATGTTATGTTATGTCATATGCTGATTTTAAGTCGATTGTCCTAATTGATCTTTTTCAGAGTTTGCTGTAGCGTACAAATTAGATGGATTGCTAGCCACACTGGTACTTTCAAAATATTTTGATACAAGATCATAGCAGGTACATCGTGGGGTATTCAAATTGCATTTTTCTACTACTTAGTCCTTTATGATGGTAACTTATGTGGTGGGAAAAGTAGGCAATATCGTTTGAGATTTACATACTTGTAAGTGCAACTAATAATGGATAAAAATAAATAAGATGTTTTTTTTAAAAGATTATGAAAAGTCTGGCAGCGGCTGTTACTCTGCGAGTTCTCCAGAGACCATACCTTCTAGATACAGAAAGCCGTTTACTTACTGTCCTGCAGTTTTGAGCTGAGGGGCACTGGTATTATGATGAGACATTTAGGTGGTAAGGGACTTTGAGCTAACCCTACTTAGTTCGCCTCTAATTTCAAATGGCGTTCTATCTGGTACAGTTTTTTTAAGTAGGGATATGCAAATGTCCTCAGTGTAGTCATGAATGCTTACAAAATGTTGATCATGGTCCATATTAGTAACACGCTTCATCGAGGCAGAGCTGTCTGGATCTCATAACTGGTAACTACAGTTGCGAATGAATGCTGCCTTGTACTCGGTAGTGAAAGTCAAAACCTCCATAATAGGAACGGTTTCTCTAGTATATATATCTTACTTAAAGCGAAGGGCTTCTTGAAATTTGAAATCGCTGAAGAACAAATATAGCGGAGATTAACACTCAATGTATTGATGTAATATCGGAACAGAAGATCGCTGTTAACACATGTAGTATGAAAAGACGTATAATAAATAGCTATTCTGTTGCTATGTCAGCTCCACGGTTGTAACGAATCTTTTGTATGCTATTTCTAGAATATTGGAGAAATGGTAAAGCGAAGATCTGGTTGTCAGTCAATCGCAACCTAGCTGATTTTGTAGTAGTCCTTATTGTCAAACAGTGCGCTGCAATAATCAGATAGTGGTAAAGTCATTAAGTATTCTGCAGTCTGGTGCCATCACATGGTAGAACGTGGCGTTGTCGTTACCTACCTTCGAGTCAAAATCTCTTATCGAACGACTTTATCTTCGTTGGGCGGTGAGTTCGCGGTTGCATTCAGTCTGCTATAATATGTGCTATCAATATTATGGAGATTCAATCGTCCGTATCCAAAGTGCATATTTCGCAGCAATGAATTTTGCGGTTGCGGATCGCTAGGACACAGACCAGCTAATATTTTATCTTCTTTATAGTGCGGCCTATACCATCCACCTTATTCAAATTTGAAATTTCCGAAGACACCCCCAGAAGGCGCGACTTAGGGGCGTCGAAGTTGGACATACTCGTGGTGCTGTAGGTTTTTTTTTTTCATAACAATGTATTAAAACCAAAAGATGTATATTTCGCACTTATGCAGTTATAATTATTCTCAATGATTTTATATGAAAATATAACTGATTTTTGAAATAATATTTCCAATGCATTGACTTGGAAAATATTCAAATATCATGGTTCATGGTTCGCTTGGCCGCCATCATTTTTTAAGAGTTTGCATATCGATGAGGTAGAAGTAGTAATGCCAAATGGTAAATAAGCAAACTCCGACAACAGTTAGTTATATCTCTTTACCCAATTTTCATAAAGAAAAATACCACCTTACACCTACACTACGTTTTCCGCGTCAATTTGTAGAGAGCAAATATTAACTCAGCGATAGCTAGCCCCAAGCCATTTCACCTGCTTCCACCTGTTCCGGGTCATATTAAAACCCTATTTACCATAACCATCTTTCATTTGTTTGCACAAAACTCCTTCCGCCTTTAACTGACTTCACCAGGTATCCCAACCACAACAGAACAGACTAGACCTCACCACACCCAACCAAACTAAGACGTATCGTTTAAATGCCATCAACGTCTCCATGCGGTTTTGATTGATTTTTCCAAAGTTCTCCGTCAAATTTATTTGTGGAATTTAAACGCGCGAATCCGCAGATCGTTTCATCGTTTGGAAATATTACACATACGCCCCCGCTCCCATATGACAGGGTGGAATGTTAATAAATTTCCCTTTACCTCACTATAAAGGGGCAATTTATTTTCCTAGTATTCTGCATTGTGAGCCAATATTTAAATATTAACTCACAATTTGTTTACACGACAGAATGTGTAAACAGAAAACGAGGAAACGAAACAAGCACAGAGCGTGAACAAAATACACACGTCTAAATACGAAAAAAACAACAAGAAAAATAGAAGAAGAAACTGCTCTGGAAAAAACATAAAAGTGAAAATTTGCTTATGCCCTGCTACGGCTGCTCGTGCACCCACCCTCCTCTTGCGCCAGACGAGCTCATCGAATCCGAAATGGATCGGTATTCGGTACTCTGGTCGAAATTACTTTGCGGGCAACCACAAGAGTGAAACGCTCTGTTGGTGTGTGAACAATTTATCGCTCCCAATAGTTCGGTTCGGTGTTTGAGCCGCTCCGAGTGTTTTTCGTGTTTCTGGTTATTGTCCCTTTAATGGTCGCCTTTGATCTGAGCGTCTACATCTTGCTGTTTACACCTTCGACACACCTTATTTTCCCGCAGGTAACGGGGATGCTTGTTGGAAAATTTTCGTTGTTCGTCTTTATTTCGCTAACAAAGAGGTGAAATGTGAAATTGAAAAAAGTTTTTAAAAAAGCTCGATAGTAAATTTATGACATTTGTAGATTCGGTTGGTTTTTTTTCTCCTTTTTGTTTAAAGAATAAACGTTTGCATGGATGTTATGACTTGGGGTTAATTTAGTGGTTGGATTAATTAGTGCTTTGGTGTTTTGTATTTCGTGTGTGGACTGGGATGTAGCACTAAAAAATATTGAAACTCATCGATTCCACTGACCCAGATCGGAGAAATGATTATAAAATTTGTGAAAGACTTATAAAATTTTTATTATTTTTTTTTGTTGAATGACGTAAGGACTCTAAATTTTGTTAAAAGGTCGAAGTCGCAATAGTCCTAGGTGGACCTGATTCATTGAAATAAGGCGTGCAACAAGCCAATCCAATTGAGTCCAGTTGAGTGCTAAGCCTAAAATATGCTACTTTTCTGCCGTCTTTTCCGAATAGTCAATGGTGTCAATGTTTTTTGTGTATACCATTAATTAGACAGGCTTTTACAATTACACTTCTCTTAATTACAATTAATCTGTAAATAACTTCTAATGAGCAGGCGTTCATCATCATTCTGAATAGACATCAAACAACATGTTTCTGCTTAGGTGTAATCGTAAATTCCTTAGTGAATTGTCCAACTAGTATGAAATCGGAGATCTTGTGTTTACATTCGCTTTATGGCTAAGTTATCTTACAGGCAGTATCTTGTCCTCTCTTTCGTTCAAAACAGCCAAATGAGTTTTCATCTGGTCTGGAGAGAGTGTCCGTGCCTTAAGTTGTGAAAAAGGATTAGTATGATAAAGATCTTCGTTCCCCCAAAGAAGCTTTCTTAGCCCATGGAAACATGTTCTGGCAAGGGCCGACTTCCGTTTGATTTCTGCGCTGTTATCATTGCTGAAGTTCTTTACAAAATCCCATTTCAGCTTATAATGATATAAGCCCATTGCTACAATGCATTCTTGTTGCAATTTTTTTTTCCCGATTATTGTAATTTTTATTAATTATTATAATTATTCGGTAGCCGGTCTGCCGGCAGGAATCAAACTTCAAAAATAAAACCAACAAAAGTCGACAGTCACGTTATAACGGGTATTTTATTATTAACTACCGTAGCAGAAACCGCTTAAGAGTGGGCCGCAATCGTCCGCCTTCTCGAACGATTGAAAATAATTTTTTTTCTCGCGGGTGGCGTGAAAGGCAAACGGGCCTTTTTATGTATGCAGTAATAATTTTTTTTTCACGTTGGCGAAAGCCTACCGGGATCTCACTATATACTCTCACTATACAATACTCATCTTTGCCTAGTCTCTTTCTTTCCTCGTCTTCCCAGTTCTTCCTGTTGTTCCCTGATCCTGTCCCCTTTTCCTTTGACCATCCACTTAAATGTTTCTTTAGTTTTACTGCTTAGTTTTTTTTTTTTTTTTCCTTTCGTTATCACTTTGACCTAGATCTCGTCCTTTTTTTCTTTTTAAAACCTCTATACTGCGTTTTGGTCAACCAAGAAGTGGCTGTCCCGATTCGACTTATGTTCACTCAGACCATTGGTCACTCACCCACATATTCGTGCATTACATCTACTCGGTTAGCGGGTCCAATGTCTGGTATATGTGTACGGCGCTCCGCTATTTAGCTGCAGCGTGTAACCACGGCTTGGAGCACCGCTAGACCGCTCTTTCATACACTCAAGTGTGCCACTTTGACTACCTAGATCCTCGGGAAAATTTCCGATTTCTGGGAATTTCCTTTGGCCTGAGTGAACATTTCCCCTGAATTGTCTTGGGTTCAAATAACCCCTTTTTCCGAATTGGATCCCTGAAATAAGTCGAAGTGACAAAGAAAGTTCATTTTCTATTCTTTTACGATTACGAAAGGGGAACCAAGTCAGGATCTATGGATCTTAGGTTAAACTTTTGAAAAATGACAAAGGAAGAAGAAAGCCTTTTTTCAAATTAAATTCACTTAATAAAGGTGGACCCGGTGGACTTCCGTGCAGATTGGGGGGGGTGGGGGTAAAGGGAATATCGGATAGCGTCCCACTCTTTACACTAATTATTGTTTTATTTTTCATTTTACAATTTGCTGTTTGTGTCTTTTTTTTTTGTCTTCTGTTTCGGTTGCTGTGTTTTCATGGATGTGTTGTGTAGTGTGTGTTGCAGAGAGTTGCAGACAGTCCGCCTGGCTCTAGGCAACTTGTGCGGGTTGTAGATGTTTCATTTACACAGAGGGTTCCAGACCGTCCATCTGGCTCTAGGTGTGTAGTCCAAATTATATGGCCGTCCGCCATATGTTCAGAGTGTTCCAGGCCGTCCGCCTGGCTCTGTCTTTCCCGGGTTGACTTACTGGTTGTCACTTCCGAGGAGCGTAAGCGCAGAAGTCCGGGATTGGAAGAATCCACAGGTGCCTTCCACAAATACGTTACTCCAAAGCGACAACGGACACAAGAGAAAAGGTGGGTCAAAAAGTGAAGGGGTTAGGAGCTGGATGGATGGTGTGGATGCCTTAGCTCTGCGTAAGGCTGGAGACTACCCATTAGGGGAGACAAAACAGCATTTGGGACAAGGGTCGGCTATTTCATGTTGAACTCTTGCAAAACAACCAAAACCTATAGCGCTTTCCTTGCGCTCTTGTGGCAGGCCGTCCGCCTGCTTTGCGGGGATCTTCCTAGAGGCTTTGACCGTCCGTCGTACCTATTTATGTTGTACTTCCAAAACGCTGAGAAAGTGCGCCGATGGCTGATGCACCCATGGTTGCCCATCACTCTCTCAGAATTTTGGATGAACAACTGTAAAAAGGGAAAGGTTCGAAAGAGTGAAGCGAAGGTTTCAAGGAAAGAGAGTCCAGCTTGTTGTGGTACATTTTACCGCAACATTCTGACTGAAACGTCATGGATAGCTCGCTGATCTCTGTAGACTATATCAACTCAGCCGGCATATGCAACAAGTTCTGCAAAATTATGAAAAAAAAAAACAAAGTTTTGCTTCTCGTATTGTGATGTTGCAGACTCGAATTTGACGCCGTTCCTGCTGACTATGATAGAGCAGCAAGTGGTCTCCATTGATGTTCTTGCACAACCAAAAAAAGTTGGCAGGTGTGTAAATACATTGCATAGACTAGACAGATCTGTATAGATATAAACCCTATAAAATTGATGAAGAAATGGTACCTAACATCGATTTCATATTCTTGGGTCCTTTCTAAGCAGGGATGTCATGTCGACATTTTTTTGATGTTATTATTACTCAAAAGCGAGTAAATTACGCGGATTTGTCGAAAACTCTGAAAACTAATTTTGAAAAATAATTTAAACAATTGCATGAAGAATAATTGTAAACTACAATCGATTTTAGTTTAGTTAGTCTCTCTCAAAAAAAAATTAAAATTGCTGAAATTATTTAAAATCCTTAATTTTAATTTTCAATGATTTCGCAATCGTAAAATTGCATTTGTTTGTCGTTGTAATCTTTTTCTTCCATTCGTTCAGATGACCGTAACCTGAAATAAGTATAAACGAGTTTTTTGGATGTTTCGTCTGAGAGCCGATTTCTTATGTCGTTGTGTATATACGCCCAGTTGGAGAACAACCAACCAAGCTAGCTGATCATGGCCTAGTTCGGCGGCGAAGTGCCAGAAAGTCTTTGGTGAACTCAAAGTCGTTGTCCTTTAAAAGTTTGCTGGGGTCGTCAACAGTGAACCCATTTTTATCCTAGGCCATTAATTGTTTCGTCACATCTCTTTAATCTCTTCCGTGTAGGTTTGTGAGCCCTATGATAGAATAGACCAGCATAATGCTACTCTCCGAACATGCCTTTGTAATTTTAGCCCGCATGAGTAAGGGTGTACTCATACAGTTACCGGGGACCACCGCTAGGAGATAAGGCAAGCACTTCACTACGAGCTTCATTGTTGCGCTGCTGATCCAATCCACGTTATAGGACACTCACCCGTTTCCCGATCAATCGCCGCACAAGTCCCTAAAACCATCCAAACCATCATATACTAAACAAATTGTTTTAGCTCTGTTCGTTCTGAGTAAGGTCGACCTTAACATGTTATGTTATCACATTTTCCCATTCTGCTAGAAAGAATCTAATCGAGTGGAATCAATCGTATGATTCTAATTATTAACCACTTGTACCCTATATTCATTGTAGATACATATGTACTCGTATTTAATTAAATAAAAATTATTAAACAAAATACGAAATGCTTTTTCGCATAACATATGTCCAATGATCTAAAGTTATTTACCTTAGATTATATTATATGTACGAGTATGTATGGCACATGTAACCCACAAAAAATAAAAAAAAACATTATCACGTATCCGCAGAGTACTTTGAGTACCTATTAGTACATCTGCTAACGAGGACATATATTTCAAGGGCTTAACAAGTGTTCTCTGCTGAAAGTAAGTGACAGACAACCACTTGAAAGAACAATCCAATCAGTGGCTGAAGTGGTGGCTTTTTCAGATGGTACTTTTTGTATGTAAATATTTTAGTTTTATTGTCACCCTATAAATAGAAATCAGATATAAGCTGCACCCCATCAACCAGTTGCAAAATGTGCGGGGAAAACATTATTCAGATTCTTTGGCAACCGAAAAAGGATGAAGTGCCCTGATGCATGGCCCCAAAACAACCAGAACATAGCTATAATCCAAATACTTAAGCTGACCTCCAAGGCATTGTGTCTGGTCCGATGGTGCTTTTTAATAAATTCTTCCTAGTAACTGTAGTTTGATGAAATAAAAAAAAGAAATATACATATATACCAAAATAAAAATCACAGAAAGGCTATGCATTTCGGAGAGTTTCATGCCAGACATTGACGAACGCCCAGACTGTATAAAATGTTTTCTGTGTATTATTGTCAGATAAAGTGAAATTAATTACACTGTCACTCTAGAAATAGCAGGTTTGTGGGGATTTGATTTTTTTCTCTATAGAATCATACTATATGTCTGCACATTTTATTCTTTAGAAATTTTTAAGAATGTTAAATAGAACTATTTTTATTCAAATTAGAAAAAAAAAACTTTGGAAAACAGCTTTGATGTGATGCTCATACAAAAATTCTAACGTAACGTCTGTATAATTTTTGTAAAAGCGAAATCAGCTTCGACTTCCACGACTAAATGATGGTATGTACAATATCTACAAAAATTTGAAAGGTTTAAATTGTCTCCTGATGACAAGACCAAAGTCTTTAGTACCTCGACTGCAGGAGAAGTAATTTTCTGAAGTATACTTATACTATAATACTTAATAAACGTTTTTGTAAAAGCCATTTTCCCCAAAATTATTCGTTCACCCGGTATTAACTAGAATTGGAATGTGGAAGACCCCTTTATAGTTGCTAAGGAAGACAACTGGGGCTTATTTCACCAACCAGATATCTCAAACGGTGTCGACAATTATAGATATTTTTTTAAAATTTACGCGCGCCTAAGGGGTTATCATACCTTTTTACTATTGCTAAGGCGAGGGCGGAAATATAGAAGGAGGAGAAAAGAAAACATTGTTGTGGTGTAGTGGTTTGAAACTCAGGTATATTTGGTTTCGATATTAGCTCTCCGGGGGTGGGAGTCCGATTAAGACGGAGAGTTTATTCTTCACTCGGAATGATTCGAAGGTTATCAATTTTTAAGCTTGTTTTTGTGCTTGCAACTCTACAACAGCCAAGTCTACAGATGCCTTCACATGCAGATTTTTCTGACTGAGTTCCAATTACACAAATGAAGAACTTGTCTTGAGTAGGATTCGAACCTTGACCCTCCGAGTGAGAAGCGATTACTAGTACCACTACACCACGGCCACGCCTAAGAATAGCTTCAGACTGAATAAATATGTTTAGCGTTGACAACTTTCAAGCTCTCGATAAGTGACACATACGAGTATATATTTAAGTACATATATTTTTATTATCGATTTTTACGATCGATTTCGAAATAACATCGATCACAACCAGTATAAGATTTGCTTACCCAACCGTTGGTAGCAACAAAAAGAAATTGATACCAATCCAACCTTGGTATGACGTGCTAGACAGAGGTCGTTTGCGTGGTTGAAGTCCCTACGAGAATGAGTTCTGCAAAAATCAGTACTTGGAAGCAAATAAGACATACGAAGACATATGTACTTGTAGATGCAAATGAAAAAATTACTTTGTGGAGGAGTCTAGGCGACTGACGCAATGCAAGAATGCTACCGATTTTTGGAAATTTTGGAGTTTACGATACATTGAGACCTCACACCTGCTGTTTTTTATCTACATTTTAAGGAACGTTTAAACCCTCTCGTCAGTAATGTAATCATTGCCTACGCAAAACCGTAGAACGAAAATCTGGTTTTGAATGCGCGTATAAGCTCACTATAGCATTCAACCAAATCTTAGAACATGGAACAATCTCGCAAGAGTTTAACAAGTCCTTAATTTTTCCTATCCACAAAAAAGGAAATACTCAAAATACTCAATTCTGCAACAACGACTCAATAAGTGGATTAACCAAAAAGGCTTATTAAAACAATTCCAAGCCGGTTTCAGGCCTAGTTACTCCACGGTCGATCACATTTTTATGCTAAAGGGCATTGGAGAATTGTTCCATCAAAACAGGAAGAAACTTTACAGCTTCTTTATCGATTTTAAGGCGGCATTCGATGCGGTGGATAGACGTGCGCTTATTTACAAGCTCTATGGACTTGGGATGTCTCCAACGTTTGGAAAAGTTTTACAAAATCTGTAGAAGGAAACTATAGCCGCAGTTTTGAATGGAGAAGAAATGTCAGAATGGTTTCGAACAGAGTCTGGCGTTCGACTCTTCAATTCGCACTTTTCATAGAGAATCTGGTGGTGAATAGTTTGCGGTTACCACTTCAAAGACCCCCCTTTTTATGCTGACGACATAGTGATGCTATCTCACTCCCCGCAATCGCTCCAATTGATGATCAACCAACTGTATAGGTACTATATTACTTGGAATCTTAAAGTTGACCTCAACAAATCAAAGATAAGTGAAAGTGAAAGATGGTTCTATAATTCAATACCTATTGAAGTCGTAAACAAATTTAGATACTTAGGAGTATGCCTTACAAAAAACTTAAGCATGGAAAAGCATCTGAGTGAGAAACTTGTTAAGGCCAAGAGTGCTATTGGAGCTACTTGGAAAAAGTGTTTTGCCATCAGAAGTATAGCTGTAAGTTCCGTGTTTTTGATGCAGCTGCGAAATCAATTATGTTCTATGTGTCATAGGTATGGGGATAAAAATAACAGGAAAGCGTAGAAAAGCTGATGAGGTTTTTATTAAAAGGATATTCCATCTGCCTTCGAACACACCAAACTACTCCGTAATGTTAGAAACATGAGTGGAGATAGACTCTTCCTCCAAACCCTCAAAGCCCACGTAGACTACATTATCAATGTTTTGAACATGCATATGCGTAATCAACCGAAGACACAGCTGGTATGCGGAATGGAAAGAGCTCGAGCAATGGTGTGGTATGCAGCTGGATTTGCATATTGAAAATCGCAGTGAATGGAGAGCTAAGCTGTATAAGTTAGTTGCTATGATTGATGAGAAGCTTCTAGAGAAGTTTATCGAAGAAGCCACCAGTTCTGTTCATAGAGTAGTTTACAGACGGCTTTATCATAACCTGGGGCCAATGTGGAGGAGTATATCTCGATGATGGTGAGACTCCGTAGCGAGCTTTTACAATTGAATTGTATGCCATATAGAGAGGATCTTCCCGGCCTATGCAGTCTGTGTAACGGGAGAGAAAGAGAAGATGTCTTTCATTTTTTAGGAAAATGCCCAGTCCTAGTAGAAGCAAGGCGATCCTTCATCGGCTGCAATTATTTAACTGACACAGAAATGTCGCAAGTTTACCGAAACAGAATTCTCAGCGAAAACTTCTGAATTCAAAAGAAATAAGAAAGATTGGTGTTAGATACTGATATGTAAGAAACATGAAAATGAAATAAATAAAAAAAAATATTTTTTATTAGAGAAGCTAATAAAAGCTGCTGTCAGGAAAAATGTTTACAACAATGGATCCAAGCGAGGCTTATCTGCATATGCCAATGGACATGCGAAGCGAAGAAATGCAGGCAACATCAACCATAGAGGGAGACTATAAGGTAATGTTTTGTACGAAGATGGTATGGGCTATTTGGCGGCGATATATTATGGAAACATTGGATAACATAACAAAGGGATGTCGTTTTCAACTGGAGTCAAGGATGCGAGAAGGCGCTTAGAACCATATAATCGGAAATAACTTCGGACGTAGTTCTATTTGCATATAATGCAAATCTGCGTCTGCCGATGGCTACTGACGCGAGTCTATATGGGCTAGGAGCTGTGCTGTCACACATTTTTCCAGACGAACAGGAACGTCCTATCGGTTATGCCTCGCGATCGCTCTCTGCATCAGACAAAAATTACAGTCAAATTGACAAGGAGGCAACGTCTATTATCTGGGCTCTTAAAAGATTCTTTCGATATTGTTACGGACGTAAGTTCACACTTATAACGGATCATACACCATTGGTTTACATTTTTAGCAATAGCAAAAGTTTACCAAGCATGGTGGCTACTCGCATGCTTCATTATGCGCAGTTCCTTCAAGGGTTCGATTATGATATTGTATACTGATCGACTGGGGATCACGCAAAAGCAGATGCGCTTTCCCGGTTACCCCTGCGGTCGGAAAGACTAAAAGACCGCAGCAAATGGATGTCGTCCCCGTTATCTAAAAACAAATTGCAGAGGAGACTAGCGGAGATCCGGAACTAAACGATTTTGGGAAGAAAATTAATGAGCCGCGAGTTCTAAGGTAAAGACTACATATATTCTTTAACTAATGGTACTATTCCTAGGAATAATAGATTGGTGATTCCTGGAACCTTAAGAGAATTCTGGTTGAGTTGCATACTCCTCATATTGGAATTATAAAGATGAAGGCATTGGCTCGGAGTTATGTCTGTTGGCCCCACATAGACTCTGACATCGAAGATATAGCATGAAAATGCTTGGCTTGCAGAAGTGTTCAAAACCAACCATCGAAAGTGTTACAACATCCATGGGAATACCCATCTACTGCATGGCAAAGAGTGCATGTTGTTTTTCCTGGATCTTTTTTTGAAAAAATATTTCCTGATAGTGGTGGATGCACATTCAAAGTGACCTGAAATTTTCCAAATGAATAATATAAAAGCGGCACGGACAATGAAAACTCTATGGACCTTTTCGCTCGGTATGGCTTACCATTGACTTTAGTCAGTGAAAACGGGCCCACTTTCACCTCAGGGGAATTTAAAAACTTCATAAAAGGAAATAGTATCAATTATAAATTCACTGCTCCGTACCACCCTTCCACGAATGGTGAAGCTGAACTTTTTGTTCAAAATATGAAAGTAGCTCTTCGAAAAATGATAAAAGACCCCGGTAATATTGCTTATAAACCCCAAATTCCACAACCGGGATATTCGCATAAGATTGGATTTAATACGTTCAAATACTGTCGACAACATAAAGGAGAAGCTGAGTGGCTTATATGCATGTGGGTTACAATATCATCCGACTTATGCAGTTCAAGTGAGGAACTACACCAGCGGAGGACAAGAAATGGGAGTTTCGAAAAATTGTGCACCAAGACGGACTTCTTCATTATTTTATCGATGTCTTTTGGGGAAGGCATGTGGATCAGATACGGAAGTGCAACATAGATCCCTCGCAAGCACCCAAGGAAGTCGCCTCCCTACCCATCTGTCAACAAAGCAAAAAGCAACCAATAGAGCCGAAAAAGACGTCTCGAGTGAAGAGTTAGTTCAACAGCCGCTAGCCTCAAACGAAACACAAGGTGATATCGAAGATACCACAGAAGTATCCGAAAAAGCAGGAAAGCAGTGGAGCGGTTGGAATATTCTCGATTTGAAGGGGAGGACTGTTGTGTATTAATGAACACTTCACTTAACCTCACTTCTATTGTATAATGTCTTTTTGGTTGCCCAACAGAGGTCTTTACTACTCAATTGCGTTTTAAGCTAAAGAAGAAGAATTTGGAAAGCTTGTGTGTCCAGTGCTCACTTGTGAGTTCGCACAATTCTTTGAAGAACGAACGGCTTTGAAATCTATGGAGAGGTGACGTGTATCGATTCAGAACTTTTTTTGTCAAGATCTACAGTAATGTGAAAATTTGACCTATGGTGGACATTAGTGGCCTAAAACCACACTGATAAGGGCCGATAAGACTATTGGCGAAGAGTCTTAGGCGTTTACATAATAGGCCTGCCTGGATTCCATATGTGATGTTGAGAAAACTTATTCCCCTGTAGTTGGCTCAGTTCAGGGGAGCTCCCTTCTTTAGGATAGCATAAATAATGCTGAGGTTCCATTCGTCAGGCATACTTTTGTCGTCCCAGATTGAGATGACTTGATGCGCCAAATTCAATCGTCACCTACTACTTTAAACAGCTCGGCAGTTAAGCCATCTGGTCCAGCAGCTTGGTTGAACTTAAGATTTTAAATGACCGTCCTGACTTCATCTTGGACGTGTTGTCTGTCTTCCTTCAGGCTGAGTGGTTCATTTTGGCTGACCGTGAGATGTTGTTCATCATCATTACCATTTAACAGTCTGCATAAATAATATTCCCAGATTTCCAGCACTGAATGTGGTTGAGATTTCTTTTCCATCCTTTACTGCTTTTTCATGGTTGTTTTATTTCTGGTAAGACATCGGAACTTCATTCTTCTGGTACAATTTCTCTAAGGTCTCGATCGAGGATCCTAGCTTAAGTTAGGTTGGGTAACAGCGCCAGCCAGAAAAAGCAACCCACTGAAACCTGACAAGGTCTTGAAACCAATTTGAACTTCTGACTAAGCGTAGGTGACTGTTAACGCCTATATTAATTAGATAGCTTAAGTCATTGAAGAGGTAAGCTCATAAATGGAGTTTGGGAGAGATCTGGGCATATACAGAGTAAGTGGAGGATTGTCTCCTCCTCCTTCTCGTCAAGCCAAGACTGTGTACAGTAATGACACCTATGAGAGCGCTGAGATGCTTCCTATTTAGAAAGATCAAACTCTTAAAGTGACTCAGATCCAGTTCTTTCCAGATTTATGTTGTCGCTAGACATGTTGATCCAACAGTCGACCTATGGATTGTTCTTCTAATAGCACCAACTTTAGTTTTAGTTTGCACGTAGCGATTGCTATACCGATGATACCTTTTTTAGGTAGGATAGGTAGAGTAGTTCCAGTTTTGTAGTCCCCATAATTCCCTGGAATATCAGGTGGATGTTGAACTGCTACGCCATCTTCCTGAGAGATAATCGGAAGTCAACGGCGGTTTTAGAATTTTATGAGACTGGGTCCAAAGATTTGATAGCGGCCTGTCTATCGGAAAAGATATCCTTTGCAGATATCAATGTTTTCTTCATCATTTTCGTCATCCGCATAGGCAACCACCTTTCTACCACACACTTCCATGTACTTCTGCTAACACATCATTAAATAGAAGCCCCACCCAGTTTTGACTTGATAACCCTGCTATTTAGCAACAAGACTGATCAGCTCCTCAAGTGAGTTTAATTAAATTTTGGTACAATTAATTCTTTAAGCATATCAAAGCTATTACCATCCGATTGAACCGATTCGACTTTCCCCTTGCGCGTTTTTATTTTCAAATAACCATATTCGTCGATGCCAATAATTGTTGCATGATCTTTTCTGCCTTTCTGATCATAAAATTCTATTTCTTGTTGATTGTGTAGCCAATATCGATAGTACAGCTCGTAGACTTGATTCATGTTTCCACTTTGTACTAAATCGATAAGCCTTTCGATTTCATTGAAAATTAATGCCATTGATCGTTCATAGTCCAATGGTGGAATATTTTGATGATTTTTCTGGTTGTGCTCCTCGTTTGCATCCCATTGATGCAAACAGTTGGAGATCTGTTGTCTAAATTGAAACGAAGACGAATGTTAACTATAGCTGTGCTATTGAGGCTTTTGCTTGTCACGATTAAGCCACCAATTTTTATAAGTCCATTGATGTAGATATCGTTGGGTCATTTTAAACTCAAGTCCAGAAACTGATATTTGTCCAATTGGTTGATGGCGCTTACAACTGCTAATCCAATTATATGCTGAATCAGTGGTAATTTAGCACCCAATGGCGAATTTAAGGGTATATGTAGTTGCAGTGAAAATATGGCACAACCCAATGGACTTAACCATTGATTATTACTACGGCCAACGCCTTCGGTTTGTTGTTTAGGTAGAACGGCAATGCCATGTGTGAGTTCCAATTCAGAATTAACAAGCATTGAGCTGCTTACAATTGCGGCATATATTACCAAACGGCCAATATCTTTGGTTGAAAGATTATCAAAGTAATCAACTGTAGAGAAATCTTCAGGACAGGAATGAATTAAAATTGGAAGAACATTTGTATTAGCGCTCGTTGGGATATCATTTTTGCCATAAAATTTCATGAAAAGCTTTGATGTTTGAATCATGTCTTCAGAGTTATAGTTGTCTTTTAGTTTTTCCAACACCTCGAACTTTAATTCATGCCAACCTAAGAACTATGAATTCTGATAGGTAATCTTAGGACCAGATGCAGTACAGGTTGTTTCTTAATGGTTAATCCCAAATACTTACACAAAAGATCAGCAAAAATTTCTAAGCGATTTTTCTCATTCTCCTGAAGTACACGGTATTTTCTTTCATCAGACTCGTATTCACTCGGATCTGTTTCCAGATGGACTTGAGAGAATACAGCCTTTCCGCCGCTCCTCACATTATTGGGAAATAGTAAGCTTGGTGTATTCCACGTCTCTTCAGTCCCCAGCACTTTAACATCCAGATTGTGCATGTCGCCATGTAGATCTTTCAGTTCAATGGACCTTAGACACACTAGAGCTGGTTTCTTTGAGAGAGTCGAATTCGATTCGTCACTGTCTGTTGAGAAGTTATTTTTTACCGCCGATGGATGATAACAGAAAATGTAATGCATCATCTTGACTTTTTGCCATTTATCATAGGAAAATTGCACTAATTCAGCTCTCGTACCTCTGCGGTGCGATAAGTTCGAAGCACAATATTAAGGGCATCGGAGCACAGGGATAGGAGTTTTCCATTGCCTAAAAAGTAGTCCACCAATATTTATCCTAAGTCTGAGGAAACAGATCCACATATGACAAGCAGACTTGTGTTATCGATCCAGGATATCTCTCGAACTTGTTGTGATGTCAATGGATAGACAGAGTACATGTCCCTTTCCAGAATATTCTTGAGTATTGAAACCACATGGTTTCGAGAAGTAGCGACATCAGAGTACACAAGAGTATTTGGAGGTTTGCACTCTTTTACACTGTCTTTACTTCTCCGAAGACTTGGGCCTTTCGTGTTGTTCTTTACAACCGAGATAGGGGTAGAGTCTGCAGTCTGGGCTGCGGAAGTACTAGCCTTTTTCTCTTTTTTTTTTAATTGACACTTGGTGCAGGATCCTCACTTACAGGTTCTACAAATGCTCTCGGGAAAGGCTCAATTTTAGCCGTAACTACCGATTCCACTAAAGATGGTGCCTCATATTCAAGTTGGACTTCGGTGGGTTTAGATTTAATTTCCTCTTTCTTACTTTCGATTAACTTTGCTGGTGACTTTGCTGGGGATTTTGCTGGAGATTTTGTAATCTCTTCTGGTGCACGCTTCATTGGGCTGACCTTAGTTTCAAATTTTGGTTTTTCATTCGACACCTTGATGGGGGAAGACTTTTTCGATACAGACACTTGCAATTTTACCAGATGGTATCAAATCTGGTTTAATGTTTGAAGTTTTGCCTTCTGTGCGATTTTTATTGTACTGAAATTCAGTTGCCTGATTTGCCATTACGCTCAAGCTACGTAGACCTTCTAGATGCGTTTGCCAATCATCTGGGGACAGACGTGCCTCTGATCGTGAGGTTATTTGTTTGCGGAGATGTTTCTTCATCAGTTGATAGGGTTGTGGTTGGCCTTCATAGGACACCGATTCAATACGAATTAAAGGCAGCGAATTGTTTATTTATAAATTATTTTGCAGAAATGTTGCAATGAGTAGTTTCGTAAAGTTAGCTATGACAGTTTCGAGGAGCACTGCGAAATGTGCATCGACTTTCCATGCAATGGGCTTACCGTAATTTTCAATCATAACATTTTCCGTACTCAATTCGACCAAACTAGGGAGAGTATCTGTCTCCAAAAGTAAATGCACTGTACAGTTTACCATATATCTAAGTGAGGTTCCTCTATGGGGACAATGTATTTGAATGGTATTAGGGCAGGTGAATCGGCAAATGTAACCCATGGATCAATGTGAAGAATTTGTGATGGCATTAGGCAGCATCCTTGGCGATCGGCAAACATCCAAAGGAGATCAGACACTCTTGCCTCTGAGCGGTTTGTGCACAATTCTGAAGTAACTTGATTCGCTTCATATCGCTCTTTGGAAAGAACATAAAACACAACACTAGATTTCTCGGAGAATTTCTCGGCAATTTTTGTACAGGCTTTTTTAATGCGCCACGATTGAACGAAGGTAGCAGTCACATAGTAGAGGGAAAGCATTTTTAGGCTAGTCGATAGCGATAGGACACTGATAGCAATGATACTGCGTACGTTCTGGGCTATAAAATTTGAATCGTTTACTAGGGGGGAGTCAAAATTCCTGATTTGGTTTATACACTTCTTATGATGTCATGTTATCGATTATTGTCAATGGCAGGGAGCAGATATTTGGCGAATATTTGCGGAAATTTGTTTCCACGACAACTCAGTACTTTAGTGCAATTTTTATTTACTAATTTCGATCTGAAACGCACGGCGAATCTAGTGCCGATGCAATCTTAAGATTAAGATTGAGTCATCTACCTTTAGAGTTGCCAGTGCAGTCGTGATTGCGGATGTATTACCGTTGTTAAAGGCACCTTGTATTTCTAGAAGGGCCACCATTGTATATTCTCTATAATGAAGGGATTGTACGATGTGGCTACCCAATGAATGTAGAGCTATTTCTACCGACTTTCCTCTACAGTAGGCATGTTGGGGTGTAGTCAAAAGTCTTGGATCAATTCTTAATCGTATACGGATATCAATCAGTTGTTCTAGAGTTTTCAGAAGAAAAGATAATTGACTTATTGGTCTGAGGTCCTTTAAGACAACGTAAGAACATTTTCCGGCTTAACTTCTCGCCATGACAAGATTCGAGGTGGGACTATGTACCCTTATCACGGCAGCAAGGTTACGCCTATTGTGATTTCCTGTAACTTGAGATGCTTGATATTTTAATAAGATCGGCTATATCTTTGAGTGAGCTCGCAGTGATATCTACTGCTTCACGGTATGGCTTATCTAGAAGAGTTACAGGTTCATTCATGTGCTCTTCTATTTTCCATCCTCTTTGCACATGTGACAGGTGTTGTCTTGTGCTATTTCCATAGTCATAAGGTTTTTTTTACTCTGCAGTAACTCGTTAGGAATCCGGTTACTGTGTATTTGACCGCAAGAAAGCTTTAGAAGTTGTTTTGTTTTTTTGAGGGAAGGGGTTGATAAAAACTTTTTGGATTGCCTGTTACCTTCAGTTTCCTGCGACCTGGCAGCTAGATTAAATATGGACTCTATTGGTGCTGGCTAGTGTTTCTAGAAGTATAAGGCAGTCTCAGACAATTTTTGAGGTTATCTCAAAAGCGTTAATAACAAGATGGGTTGAGGGAGAAGTATCAAAAAATCTCCGTGCTTGAGATTATCATCGCGGAGATATACGACACATGTGTACAAATTGGGGATATTATCGCGCTGGATTGTCACAAGGTTCGCATTTGGCCGCGGTTTTATTCTTGTTACAGCCGATATAAGCCAAATCTTGGTTTCTGTGTCATGGCATGTGATCGTGAGCGATGGCATCTTTTGTTGAGGTGGAAACAAATTTCAAGGAGGGACCGTTTTTGTTTGATTTATCTACCTCGGCAGGAGGCATATATTGATTTTCTGGATTTGTTATCATGGCAACAACATTTGCATATCTCATACGCTCTTTGTCCTTTGCGTTTTCTAATTTCATGCGAGATTTTAACATGTTAGCAATTAGACGACTATGAGCTCCAGTGAATTATTCAAATTTCTGCTGGGCTTTAGAGTCTGTTGCTGTCTTTTCCATATTCCTGGTACATTTTGTCCATGGCCACCTTCGTTGTCACTCTTCAGTCCAAGGTGGTTTAACCTTTATAGGCGATGAGAGAGTCAACTCTTCTGTCTCCATCTCAATCTGACATACTTCGGACTGGAGCAGAGATTCCTCTTCTGACTCCGTATAGTGAATATTAGTTTCGTTATCTTGTTGTTGCAGTTTATTATTTTGGTTCATTTTTGAACCCACGAGTACAGCGGGAAACGTTTGTATATACGCGTAAGGCTAGTTACTATGAGAGGGCGCCCGATATCTCATAGGGACATTACGTAAACGGTGCACATATTTAATTCCCTGCACCATTCAGTCCTCGGCACGTATTTCACAAAACCTTTACTTGGGACTCTGATTCGGTGTTGGTCATCGGAGGTGTAATATAAGTAAACAGACGACGTTCCTCTAACTGCCATCCCGAGATGCACCGGGTCGCCTGAGATGCTTGTGTTTTCCCACACCTGTATCAAGCATCGTGAAGAAATGCTTATGTGTACAAGTTCTGGTTCTGATCCTGAGGAGATCCTGGCACTGCTCAAAGAGAAGGAGTGCGAAGGACACAAGTTTGTAGGGGTAAAGCCATTAACCACAGCTAGAGCCAGGCGGGAGAAACGGAGTCTGCCGTTCTTCCTGGTGCAGCTCAGTCCCGAAAGCCGTCTGGATAGTCTAAGGAGTATCAATGTCCTAGACTACCAGGTGGTTCACTGGGAAAAACTAAAAAGGAGCGAAGGCATTATACAATGCGTTCGCTGCCAGAGGTTCGGGCACTCCGCGTCATACTGCCAAATGCAGCCTCGATGCGTGAAGTGCGCAAAGAACCACAGTTCCGAGGAGTGTGCTCTGGGTGTTGACGGAGCATCCGATAGGTCGCAGCTCTCGTGCGTATTATGTGAGAATGTGGGACACACCGCAAACTATCGGGATTGTCCTAAGTTCGCTGACATTAAGAAAGCAAAACTGGCTCGGCAGCAGAAGGTGGAGGTCAAACGTTCACCTGTTCGGTTAAAAACACCAGCCGTCACGTCTCAAATTTCCTACGCCCAAATGGCGTCAGGTAGGGGGGTTAGGGTACAGCAAGCGACTGTTGCTTCCCCGGCGCCAATGCCGAGAACAACGGAAGCTGCACCGAACATGCAGGCCATCTTGCTCGCAATCCAAGGGCAGATGGCTCAGCTGCAAAAGCAGGTACAAGAACAGGCAAAGCGGGTAGACCAGATCTATGCGCTGCTGAAGGGCCTAACGCAACACATGTCGTAATGGGTACGCACATGGTGGAGCAAACTTTGAAGGTCCTTGCGGTGAATGTTAATTCACTGATTAGAATCGAAGGAAGAGCCGCGATGTTTAAATTGCTACAAGACCAAACTCCTGATGTGCTTTTCGCTAGCGAAACCAAGCTAACCAATAAGCACAAACTGGAGTACAATAATTATATTGATAGAAGAAGAAACCGGCCCAGATCCAAACGTGGAGGCGGTGTCGCGATCTTCATTAAAGAAGGTATAAAATTTCACAGAGTGTACAAGGGAGTGTTGCGCAGGTTCCGGGTGTTGGAGGCAGTCGTCATTTACATACCGCTCCGCAGTGGAAAGCGGCTGTACTTGGCCTCTGTTTATGCACCGGAGGCTTCACAATCTACCCAATTCATTACAGAACTCGACACACTTTTTCGACTTCTGAGGCTGGAATCGGGGGAGAATTATTTTATAATCGGCGGGGATTTCAACGCTAGACACAGAGATTGGGGAAATAATTTGCCAAATACTAGAGGGAACCTACTACTCGATTGGTGGTGTCAGCACGATGTCATGTACAGACTCGGTCTTAAAGCGACGGATAACCCGTCGTTTCCCAGAGGCGGGTCTTATTTGGATCTACTGCTGTACGACGAACGTATACGACTGACAGGTACGAATTTACAAACGCTAAACTGTCTGCGCACATTCGTGTATGACAGCGACCATTGCGGCTTTAGCACCGAAATTACAGTTCCCAACGAAATTGCGGAATTGGAGGAGTTTGTCCAAAGATATGCTTACAACTACAGTAAAACTCGATGGACACGCTTCTCCGCAACCTTGACAAGAGCGCTCTCGTCGAACACGCTCCACCCACCGTCCACTAGGAATTTGTCAAACGAGGAGATCGACAATTACCTAAAACAAATGGACGAGACAATTAAACAAACTATGGACACTACAATACCGCGGTATCGACGTACGACTGACGAAGACCTGTTCCGCAATCCTACTATTGACGCACTGCACCGACAGAAAAGTAGACTTCTGACAAGACTTAAAAACTTGTACAGACAGTTAACTGACAGACAAGACCCGGAGATTAGGACACTGAAGTCGTCGATTAAAAATATTCAAACGCTAATAAAAGAGAATTACAGAATTTCTGTAAGTTTGTATTGGAACAACAAGGTTCGGACTGTAAACACCAACAGCCCGAATATGTTTCCGCAAATAAATAAACTATTTCGGAGAAAAAATCAAAACGACCTTCAGTGTCTTAAAATAGCCCGGACAACAGATAACGAACGGTTACTGACAATAGCAGGTATTGATCCAAATGAGGCCGCTGATGATGACAACTTCTTTGTGATCGAGGATCCACAGGAGAAGGTTGAGACCATAGGAGCGACTTTCCAGGAAGTATACAAGGACACTGACACCATTGGCCCTAATTATTACCTGGACAATAGCGTCTTGGTGCACGACTTCTGCATTCGAAATAAAATAGGAAACTGGCGATCCGAGGGCTCTGGTTTTACCCGGTTCAGCGACGGAAATATGGCAAATAATTTCATTTCCAGAGAGGGTGACCTACCCCCGTTCATTTCGAAGGAAGAACTCCATGAGATCTTCGACACAATCAAGACTAAGAAATCAGTGGGGACCGATGGTATTCCGAACATCGTTCTTCGACATCTTCCTCTAGAAGCGGTGGACATTTATACCACCCTGTTTAATAATGCACATTATCCATCGCATTGGAAAACGGCGGTGGTTTAACCTATCCCCAAAAAATGGAAGGATATATCCAATCCGGCGAATCTCCGGTTGATAAGTCTCCTTCCGAATATCAGTAAGGTTTTTGAAAAAGTAATCAATAGAGCTCTGTCTAGGTGGGTTGAGGACAAACATATAGTTCCGGATAATCAATTCGGTTTTAAGGCGGGACATGATATCTCACATGTCCGATATCCAATGGAATAAAGGCAAAAAACAATGTACTGGTGCCTGCCTTGTTGACTTGGAGAAGGCCTTCGACACCGTATGGTTAGAGGGTCTTTTCTATAAGCTAACTAGGCTAGGGAGCAGTAAACCACTCTTGTACATTCTTTAGAATATGCTAACTAACAAAATGTCTCTCGATTTGCGTGGACACCTGCCTTTACGGCCTTATTCCACGGGATGCCCATACATCCATGGGAGCAAGGATACGCCTTGCCAACGCTCACCAATAAGTTTCACTGTATGATACCAATTCGGAACTGTGTTGCCGGCACAAGTTCCACCCTTGGTATGAGTCGAGGCCGACCTAAAACCTCTTACTGCTCTTAGGGTCGCAGCACCCAGCACTTATTGCAACTCCACATTGAGTCAACCAAAGGAAAACCAAAGGAAGACCCTTCCCACGATTTTTGGTTTAAACCACAGCCACCATGACGCTCCCACAAGGGGGCCTACCTCTAACAAGTCAGGCCCGGACCGAGATCGTAGCAACCTTCGGTAGCGTCATCTGAAGATGTTTACGATAAGACCAGTACTTTGCTCTGCCCCCGTTCATTATTAGACAACGTCATTAAAGGGCGAAGCCTTGATAATTGGGCGGGGGCCCATGCTAACTAACAGACAGTTCATCGTGAAGAATGGTGATGTGACTTCTGTTGGAATATTTCAAATTAAAAATGGTCTTCAGCAAGGCGCGGTCAATTCGCCGATCCTATTCAACATTTTTACAAGCGACTTGATAGGTTCACTTCCCCATACTATTGCGTACGCAGACGACTTGATAGCGTACGGAACAGGTCCAAAAATCAAGGTCATTAATACTCTCTTACAGCGTGACTTCGATAAGATAAGACGATTTTGCGATGACTGGAAGTTGAAAATCAACTTTCAGAAGTCGGAGACTATTCTCTTTAGGACGCCGTTGTCTGGAGCCTCTAGGGATACCAGAAAAAATTGGAGAAAATTCTCTATCATTGGACAACACGGACAACCTCTTGCCTGTCGAAATGTAGTCAGATACCTTGGAATCTGGCTAGATCAGTTTCTGTATTTTGGCAAAAATGTAGATGCTGCTCTGGCCAGAGCTAAAGGTGCTTTTGCCCTTACAAAGAGACTGTATTATAGCAGCCAACTCGATGCGAGGGTAAAGGTAATCTGCTACATGGCCCTTATCAGGCCCATGCTGGTATTTGGTTGTCCCGTGTGGTTCAATGTACGAGCAAGCTTAATGGAAATGATTCGGGTGTTTGAGAGGGCTTGCCTTAGGGCTTGTCTTCGCTTGTACAGAACACCAGAGTCGGAGTACAAGAAATTTTATACTAATGTGGTCCTTTACAACAAGGCGAACCTAATACGAGTAATTAAGCTCGTAATTAAGCTGACTCGAAGGCACATTGCAAGAGCAATGACCTCGACGAATAACCTGATATCTGGGGCTTACTACCCCAATTACCTTTACCACAAGAGTGTGCGCTGTGACGTCTTCGTTCCACCGGAAGCATTCCTCTACCTTGATCAGATAGGGTTGATCCAGGATAGATCAGCGGTCCCGTTAATCTTCCATGTCGCTCGGACAGCTAGGGACAGGCGACTCAACTACAACAGAGACGTCGCACACGGCAGTGTGGATCGCCTCAGGTTCAGTAGGGCGGTGGGGAATCGCGATAAGAGGGATGTAGTTCGGCAGCACCAGCATTTCTGGTGGTTGAATGATGGGGAAGATGTTTCGTCGTCGTTTCCGTCAATTACGGACCAGCCTCACTAATGAGGTAGAGCTGACCAATTTATTTGCTCTGTGAATAACATTGGCCAGCTTACATAGGTTTAGGTTAGCATTTAAGAAACATATACATATATCAGTGTATACAAAGGTGCATACTGATATATGTATATGATTGTGTATCATGTCTATGTGTGTTTATGTGTGTATTGTGCATTTAGGATAGGTAGGCTAAGGTTTATTTTAAGTTTGATACTAAGCTTTTATAAAAATTAAAAAAATGTCCTTATGCTAAGTTTTTGTTAAAAATTTTTTTTCTTAGCTTTAAGTATAGAAAACAAATATTAATAAAGAAAATGTAAATAAAGTCGAAAGACATAGTTATAGGAATTTAGAGTAGCTTAGAGTGCCTGCGTGGGGCCAGTAAGTTAGTATAAGATTGTTAAGTAATTTTAAGCTAGCATTTAAGCATTTTTTGTTAGTATGTAAGAGTTAATGATTAAGAAAATAAAATGCCTTAAAACTGAAAAAACTGAAACTGTGAATGGAGGGTTTCAATAGGATTACGGGAGGCCAGGGTAAGACGTCTTAGAACCTGCGTCTGTTTCTTCGTTCTCTGTCAGCTTTCTGTTGGAATTTGGATCTCCTGAGAGGAAAAGCTTAGATGGTATGACTATCCAGGATGCAGAGGGACCAAACGAATTTATGTCTCATTAATCTGCGTACTAGCATTATAATGAAGTACTACGATTTTCAAATCCTGATTTTTAGCCACACTTCTATGTGAAACTCACACCGCTCTAGATTCGGTTTTCCTATTTTTGAGGCTCAGGTAAATGTCAATTTTGACCTGGTCTTCAATACCAAACTGGATGGATTTGTATTTTGAATTAAGGAGGGTAGGTAAGATTTTAGAAGATTAAACATGAAAAGGGTTTGCCCAAATATTACATGCGGAGGCTGATAAGAGAGAGTATCCTGCCATTCCCAGCACCACAAGAACATCTACTCAAAAAACTAGTCAAATTTCAGAATCTATTTTTAAAGAAATAACATTTTTGGGTAATAGAATGCTATTTTCGAAAACTCAACTTTTCTTTTTTTAAAGACGGATTTACATAAAATGTCTTCTTAGTCCTTCTAACTAGATTGACAGTATTTTATTCCTGATAACTAGGCACTTACTCGAATATACTTGTATAAGTAGAGTCTCATATTGAACCTTCATATTACAATATAATCTGTGTCCTTGTTCTTTCCTAACCTCGAAGAAAACTTTTGGTTACTTGGATTATTGATTGATTTTCACGCTCTACTCTGAGTTGATGGAATGGCAATGAAAGCCGTTTTGAATATTTGATGATGCAAATACGTTAGTAGTCCCTACACAGACGAGGCTGTAGAGAGGTTTCAACGAATAGTTAGCCGGGGATGATTGGTTCAACCAATTTTCCAGCTGTCACGCATTTTTCGAATTCCCTCCAATTAGCTGGGTCAGACACGAGGTACGGGTACAGTTACGAATACCTACCGTAACTTTTATGAGTCAGTAGCTTGTTATTCGACTGCAGTTGAAACGTGTAGTTAAATGAATCGTAAATCATAATTCGTCGTCGTTTTTGATATTGTTTTACGTCTTCAATTTGAATATGTACAAGTATTTATTTTCTGGTAAAATAGTAAAACATCGGCGCATGGGAACATTGAAACATTGAAACATCCTGGGACGTTGAGTAATCTTGGTTTTTTCCTTTTCTGTAATTTTGTTGTTGCTTTGAGGCTAATAACACAAATAACAGATACGTGTACTTGAATATGTGTAACCAACAAAACGAAACCAAAAAACCAACGAAGAAAAGAAATAGGTTATCCGTATCATATGGCCCTTGGCAGGTTGTTATTGCTTTTTATTTATTTAAGAGAGGGGCTAAAGGCCATGTGGAAGGTGTCCTTTGTCATAGACTATTACATTGCGACTGATTTTTGTCATTTGTAGTAAAAAACGTTTTTAGATATTAGAAAACGTAGAAAACGTGTCAGTGGGTTTCTATTTTTTTAGGATCATTAGTTGTTTTTTCTATTAACAGCCATCATTGGGATATATGCGACGACAGTTTTGTTGAATGTACAAATTGCATGGGCATATACTAGTAGATAACATAAGTTCAATGTGGAAGGAGATAATGATTTCGGTTGGAGTCTACAAGATTTATTGCAGATTCCCCTTAACTCTAGATTTTCGTATAGGAATTTATTCAGTTACATTTTACAAGTGTGTGCTGTGTTTCTGCCGAAAAAATAGCTATTTTAGCTATATTAACCTCTATAACAATTGTCCAGCCCGATAACTATATAGTTAACTTTAAAGATTCGGCTTCAAATAGCATTAATGCAGGAATTTTCCAATGAAATCAGCCGTGAAATTACATTTCCAGTCAAGACGAACCATATTTACCAAATCTCTTATAAGATCTATCTAGATGATTCTAAAATTCGGAACATAGGTACATTGACTCAGACACAGTGTCATAAAATAATTAAGAAAACATGCAGACTAATTACAGGTCACCATCAACTTAATACAGGAATTGGTGTGACGATGGTAAGTTAATACATCTGCAAAAGGTTGTAGTACGTACATAAATGAATTCTGCGAGATGAATCTTTTGAACAATTAATCGGAGAACGCTGTGACTTTACAGGCTACGCGCATAGACCTAATCTAAGCGCTGCTGCCGAGCCTAACGCACCTTCAGTCGTATTGGGTGCAAACATGGCGGAACGAATCCTAAAGGTCCTTGCATTGAATGTAAATTCACTGATAAGGATCGAAACACAAAATGAGGCACAGGTGGTATAAAATAATGCGAAGAAACTGATCCAACTCTATACAAAGAGGTGGTGTTGCGATCTTCGTAAGAAAAGGTTTGCAATTTAAGAGAGTGTACAGCCATGTAGTGCGTAGATTCCAGGTACTGGAAACATGTATTGTGTACATCCCTGTCCATAAACGGATACCGGCGGTACATGGTCTCCGTCTATGTGCCTAAAGTTACTCAATTCATCTCAGAACTTGAGATACTTTTTCGATTCCTAAGGCTGGAATCGGAGGAGAATTACTTCATAATCGGTGGAGATTTTCCAAACATAGAGATTGGGGAAATAGTACACCAAACACTAGAGGGAACGTGCTACTTAATTGTTGGTGTCCGTATAGTGTTATATACCGACTCGGACTAAAAGCACTAAAAGATAGTTTGCCGTCTCCAAGATACGATTCCTATCTGGATTTCCTATTGTTCGACAAATGGATACAACTGACAGGCACGAACCAACAAACTATAAACTGTCTACGCACTTTCGTGTCTCAGTACCAAAATAATAGTTCCTAACGAAGTTACGGAATTGAAGGAGTTTGTTCAAAGGAATTCCTACAATTACTCGAACTCGCTCTACCCACCATTCAATCTGTCAAATGGGGAGATTGATAGGTACTTTAAACATATGGACGAAGAAGACACGTTCCGCCACGCAACTATTGACGCACTGCACCAAAGCAAAAGTACATTGATGTCCCGGTTAAAAACCTTGTACAAGCAGTTCACTGATAGATATTAGTAAAAGGAGCTTACAGAACATCTGTAAGTTAGTATTAGATAAATAAAATTCGAACTGTAAGCACCAGCAACTCGAATAAGTTCCCGCAAATGGACAAAATATTTCGGAGGAAAGATCAAAATGACCTTCAATGTCTAAAGATCACCCGAACGACTCTTAATGAAAATGTATTGTTAACAGAAGGCGTAGATCCAGAAGAAGAGATCCAGATGATGACAACTTCTTTATGGTCGAAGATCCGCAAGAGGAGGTAGAAGCCATTGGAGTACTTTTTCAGTAAGTGTACAAGGCGACTGATGTCATTGACCTGAACTGCGATATGGAAAATCGGGTCCTTTCGCACAATACCTACTTTAGAAATGATATGGAGAACTGGCAATTCGAGAACTCAGGGTTTACTGTCCTTCCGAATATCAGTAAGGTATTCGAAAAGGTGATCTATAGAGTCCTGACTGAGTGGGTTGAGGACAAAAATATATTTCCGGATAACCAATTCGGTCTCAATGCGGGGCATGGTATGTCACATGCCGCGTGTTAACTGGTATCTGTTATCCAGAGGAACAAAGGCAAGAAATAATGCACGGGTGCTTGCTTGATTGCCTTCCAAAAAGCCTTCGACACCGTATCGTTATATGGCCCCTTCTTCAAGCTGAACAGGCTGAAGAAATGAAACACTTGTCATTAAAAATGGTCTGCAACAAGGTGCTGTTAATTCGCCGATCCTATTTAACATCTACACAAATGATCTTGAGAGTTCACTTCACCATTCCATAGCGTACGCAGACAACTTGATCGCGTACAGATTATGTCCAAAAATCGAGGTCATTAAAATGCCCTTACAAAGCGATATCGATAAAATTAAAGCATATTGCAACGATATCGGAAGTCGGAAACCATTCTTTTTAGGATACCAAAAAGAACTGGCGAAAGTTTTCCATTGTGTGACAACATGGGCAGTTTGTCGAAATGTAGTAAGAAACCTTGGGATCTATAGATGTTACTCTGGCGAGAGCCAAAGGTGCTGTTGCCCTTACAAAGAGTGGCTAAGTTTTATAGCAGCTTACTGAATTTGAGGGTAAAGGCATTTGGATGTCCCGTGTGGGTCAGCGGGAAGCACAATTGAGCCCAAATAAAACTTCGCAGTGGAAATAACAAAATTTCTTTATTAATTGGTGAAAAATGTTAATGTTATAAAAAAATAATAAAGAAACAAAAAAAAAAAATATATCCTTCATTGGAAAAAAAAGGCGTCCTCAAATGGGGACACTGGGGTTATGCAGTATGAAAAATTTCAAAACATTCTCTTTCAATGCATAAAGTTTGCAAACACTTTTTGCATTGCCAACGTGCTTTTTTATGACACACGGAACATCTTAGCTGCTGGTGTAGTTTTTTTGGATAGTGACTGATCCCATCATATTGCAAACTTGGCATCACTGAAGCTGTTGGACGCAAATTTTCACTTTTTGTGTGTCTCAAATAGTGACGAGCAATGTAGCGACGAAATTGAAGCTGATCTAACTTCTCAGCATTCGTTAGAACGTGAAGGCGCCATGCGTTTGCCACGGCTAGATCCAGCATGTACGGGAACAAAACCCACCACCATTTTTTGCCACGTATAGCAGTGCGGTATAATGAAATTGATTGATCAGCTTGGTCTACTCCACCCATACCCTTGTTGTAGTTTTGAAAAACATGCGGGATGCCAACGTCTACTTTTTTCTTCTCTACTGTGCTCCATCTCTTTATTTTCCCCAGAGGGAGTACACTATCATAGTTCGACCCCATGGTGCACATACTGTTGTCCAGCCAACGGACTAATAAAATTTGGTTGACTTGGTCGAAACGATAGTCAAAATCAGCACGGTTTTTCTTTTTCATTTCCTTCACTCCAACTAGAGGGCACCTCTTGGTTCTACCTTCGCGAACGGTACCTGTTGCACGAAAACCAGCTTTTCGTAAGTCTCGGAGCAATTCAAAACTAGTGAAGAAATTGTCGAAAAATACCACATGGTCTGTAGCAATTGTGCCCAGTTTGTCAAGCAATAGCTTTACCACTCTTGTACCCAATGGCTCTTTAGGATTGGCTCCTGGAGATTTTCCGCAATATACGTCGAAGGCGTAACAGTATCCGTCCGAGCTTGTGATCATCCAATTTTTGTAGCCGAATCGCACTGGCTTGCCTCGAATGAATTGTTTCGCCGGATGCCGCCCAAAGTACTTCACCATTGACTCATCTATAGATAAATTTTGGTGAAAAACACCCCACTGCAAAAATTTCTTCATAAGTATATCTGCAAGCGGTCGCACCTTACACATTTTGTCGGATGATTCGACTGCGAAAAGATTGTCATAGAAATGAAGATATTTTTTTATTTCCTCAAATTGATTCCTTGGCATAGCTTTAGAAACAATAGACACATTACAGTCTTCGTCCAGGCACCAGTACAAACGTTCTCGAGGCAATGAATGGTACCCAGTCAATAAAAGAATGCCGAAGAATGTTTTGAGTTCACCGACGGATACTTTGAAGTCGTGCTTGTTTTTCTGAGCCGCGTAAGTCTGCGAGTATTGAACAATCATGGCAAAAACTTCCTCGTCAAATATTTTTTCAAAAATTTGCAATGGATTTTGATTTCTCATTTCATCCACTAATTTATCGAGACGCGCTTTCACATTACCTTCAGTGGAAACTATAGGCTCATAGATAGGCTCTGTTTTACGCCAGCGAGGTCCCTCCAAATTATTTCTTCGTCTCTTGATTTCAGCGAGGGGTTCGTCATCGCTACTGTCCCATTCGTCTTCACCTCGATTCGTGAATACTTCGACCCTACCCGGTATGTCTCGCGGAAAAGCATTGCTCTGAATTTGGTCCTCATCACCTTCTTCTTCATCGGTTAACACACTTGGTTCTGGAGGAAGTGCAACTAAATCTAGCTCAGTTCCATCGTCGTCCTCAATCATTACAGCATCGAGTGCTTCTTGAAGCCCAAGGTAGTCGTTATGACTGCAGAAAATTCGTTTAGCCATTGTTTATACAACAATTACCTCTGCAAAATAAGAATAATTTTTACCCCTGATGTTCCCACTGGCCCCAATTGGGGACACCGTTATAAAACCATACCTTCTATCAACGATGTTCAAATTTCCTGGGATAAATCAATTTTATTTTATAGTCTACAATATATTTATATTAATTTTGTAAAAAAACTAACAAACTTTGTGGTAAAACTTACAAATAAAAATTATTTATTATTTGTATTAACTGATCGCTGAAACAACTCCACAAGATGCGTGGAAAATTCACTTTAAAATATTTCTGATTACTGTTTTGTCTAATTACAAGTCAATAGCTTCTTAAACGTCAAATATAAACAAAGAAATGAAGAGAAAACAGAAATAATAAAAAACTAACAGTATTTGTTTAGGTATCCACGTTTGGGCACGGATGGCATATATGGGTTAATGGAAAAACAACGGTAGAAGTGGATGCTTTAAAGTAGTTCTTTTTTTGTTTACAAGAGAATATCACTATCTTTCCATTAATCTTAAGGGCTCATGTGATGCCCAACAACTTCTCAAAAGCAGTCGTTTCGCGATATTTACTTACAAGGGTGCAATTTGTGTTTGGGAAAGAGCTCTTTGAATCAATTTCAAAAGTTCAATAGATCTTAACGAGAATGTGCAGTTATAATGTGATAATTCACTGACCTCACACTGCAACTAAGAATATGTAATCATCTTGACGAGCTTGATATCAATGATATAATGACTTAAAGCCACAAACATTTTTTCTGCCATTTTTTCGTTTAACTTAGGTGGGCAAATTATTTCATGACATTTCATTCTACGAGTGTCAGTTGGTTGAGTAGTATTTTCTTTTTGTTCACACAAAGCAACTATAAACATATATGTAGTAGAAAAATGGCGGCTCAGATGTAGATTTCATTTTATTTTTAACCAACAGATGGCTTTGTGGTGTATGAAGTTCGCCACATTTTGTTTTTTTTTTTTTTCACATTCCGAAGTCAAACTGACAAGCGCTGTCAAAAAAATTTCATGTCTTCAGAGATGTCTTGTTAAAAACCAGACATTTATTTCATGAAATAACTACCCGTCTCCACTGGACATTTTGATTTTATGAAATTTTTCTTGACACCGGTGTAAAGGGTTGGTGACGGATACGCAAAGAGAGCAAGCCTCCGAATTAATATTTCAATGTACTTCGATTGACATGGCATAAAGATTCAAACAACCACTGCTATTACTACTGTACGGTGTAGACTAGGTACTTCTCTTTATCAAGGGATGAATTGATTGAAATATTTTCTGCACCTTAGTTTCAGTCACAACTCAAGCTCATCAGATGGGCTTGATCTCTAACCAATTTCCCATCGCCAAGGGTTACCAAAGCACAATCTGTTGAAAAGAAACTGTTCCAGAGGTTTATCTTTGTAACTAGGATACTTACAATTTAAGAAGGCGGAAATTCCTTTAAATTGTCTATGAGATGCCTTAAGCAATTTTCTGATAAACTCATTGAAAAGAACAAAATATGTAGAAATAATAAGTCCGAATATGTACTTACATTTCACTCTAATAAATATTTCCCTCAAAGTTGTAGATACAAATAAGTTATCATCCACACTGAAAATTGAAAGATAACATAACCTACCTGCAGGATATGTTCCAATGAAAGTTTTAGAGAAAAAGGCACTCCTCATGCTACAAAAAAAAAAACAAATAACAAAACACAGTGCTAATGAAAGGTCACCGCCGCTAACCAAAGAATGAAAAAAAAGTCATACCATATCGATTGTTGCGCCAACACCAGCAATAGGTAGGTATGATACTATCAACCGTGCCTTCTTTTTTAGATCAAAGGTCAGTCAGTTTTTATTACACAAACAATATCCGCCGGATATTGCCTTGAAGATAATCTCCTAATTTTTGTTTTATAAAACAGTTCAAAACGAGCGAATTGGTTTGAAGGCCAGTCAAATTTCAACAAATGTCGGTTGCAATAAAATTATTTAAAATTATTTTTTCGAAGGGAACCAGCACTAACAGCTTTATGTTTCTTCATTTATGTACGAATACATCCCTCTTTCGGGCAGGACACAAAAAACATGGATCAATTTCATTCTTTCCTTTTTTTGTTTACATTAATTCTTGCCGTCTTTTGAGGTATTATTTATGTACTCTCTGAACCTGGGGATGGTACTGTCGGCAGCCACCTCTATATGAGTCGGTAATATGAAATTTTAATTACTCAACGATGCTAGCTGATGCATACATTTTTATTGTTTCGCTTCAGGAACATCGTTCCTGGATTGGATTTTTCTGCTTTGAGCTAATTACAGATTTAAGAAGTGAACCTTTATGATCGGTTAAAGTTGAAGGATTGAGGTCATCATTTTTGAAGTGAGAACCACAGAAACGGTGACGGTGGCTCCAATAGCCTTTCTCTTTCTTTTTCTCTTTCATGCTGTTTTAAGTCTCTGGCATTTATTTATTTTATTTTTTGCCTCCTATTATTCGTATTTTGGTTTTGTTTTTTATTTTATCCGGCACTGAATAGAGTATGTTCCCCTTACAGTGTAAACAAAAAATCAACGCCAACTATGATTAATGCTCTTTCTAAACGTTGTGATAGTATTAACATTTTCCATTTAAATGCACGTAGGCTTAGTCAATATAAACTCGATTATTTAAAATACATGTATACAAATTCTGGAGTTGATGCTATTTGGTTTAAGCGTGATATATCTGATGTATAGTATAACATCCCTAATTATGAAGTATCAACAAATGATATGAGGAGGGAGAATAGCAACTTACTGCAGATCTTCCTTACAATTTAAAATCATAGACCAATCGGTTGATCGAAATATTGAGTTTTGAATTGTTGAAATTCACGGTGGTTGCTCAAAATGCTTGGTTGTCCTGTATTCGGACCGGAGCTGTTCTCCGCAACCGTTTTCACTGCTCTTTCACTGTGAGGACTTCAATGCTGACCTGTTTGAAAAATGATTCTCTATCCTTCAAAATAAATGATTTTGTTTCTTCCTTAGGACTGCAAATATTTAATGTTGACTATCCAACACGATTTGCCAAAAATTGCGCTCCTTGCCTTCTCGATCTGGCAATTTTATCTGACCCTTCTGTGGCTAGATTTTGGTCGGTAGACATGTTTGTCCAACAGTCCACCTAAGGTCTGTTCTTTTATTGGCATCCAGCTTTAATGTTAGTTTGCACGTAGCGATTGGTATACCTATGCTACCCTTTTTCGGTAGAATAGGTTCCAATTTTGGCGAGTTCATCGGCGCTACAGTTCCCTGGAATGTTTCTGTGGCCCGGCAAAGGTGAATGTTGAATGTTGCAGATATCACGTTTTTCTTCAGCCAGGACAGAGCTTCTTTAATCACCAAAATTTCTGCCTGGAACACGCTACAGTGATTTGGAAGACGGAGAAAGAGACTTAGATTTAGTTTATCTGAGAAAACACCGCCACCAACTACGATTTAAGGCGAATAGCTGCAGTCGCAGCTACTTGCCTGCTGAAAATATCGAGGGGTGTCATATAAAACAGAATATCTAATGCCGCAGAGGGTGTAGACCGTATGGCTCCACTTATGCATAAACATGCTGTTCTTTAGACTCTGCTTAGTTTAATGCATTTGACTACATTTTCTACGTCAACCAGACGACAACCCAGTGGGTTATGCGAGGTTCAATGCATTTGTTCCCAAAAGCTTTTTTGCAAGAGAATAAAGCTAATGTAGTTTTATTGACTCTTTCTTGGATGTTAGCTTTGCAGGTTAGTTTCCTGTCAAAAATGAGAACCAAATATTTTGCTGTATCCTAAAATACTAAACTGGTACCGTTTATTGATTGAGGGGTTATAATTGGAATTTTGTATTTCCTGGAAAAGAGGACAAGATCAGTTTTATAGGGGTTTACTCCCAATCCACAGCGATCTGCCCAACGGGTTAATCTGTTGGAATTTATGTTAGTTGAGGGAGTTCTTTAATGGTATTAAGATGCTTACCTGAGACGGCTATAGCAACGTCATCCGCATAGACAATCACCCTGCTACCACCCGCTTCCAGGTATATCAGCAGTTCATTAACTACTAAGTTCCAGAGAAGGGGAGAGACGACACCGCTTTGCAGCGTACACATCATACAGCAGAAGTCTGACCCAGTTTGGAGTTGATTATCCTGCTATTTAGCATAAGACTGATCAACTCCCCAAGTCAGTCGTTTACCTGCAGAGTTGACAGCGCAGTCGTGATTACGGATGTGTTGACGTTGTCAAAGGCAGTTCGATGTGGATGGTCAGTGAGCCGTTTCCACCGACTTTCCTTTACAGTAGGCATGTTGGGCCGTTGACAGAAGTCTATGATCAATTTTAGCTCGTATATGGATATCAGTCAGTCGTTCTAGAGTTTTCAGAAAGAAAGATGATAGACCTATACTAGTAGGTTAAAGGTCCTTTGGGACAATATGAGAACATTTTCCGGCTTTTGGGAATGAAAACTACATTGACTTCTCTCCATGGCAGTGGAATGTGGATAAGTTTTTCACAGCTCCTCATGATATTTTTTTAGCGTAGTCAGAATAATATCTGAGGACCTCTGTAGCTCGGCAGGTATTATACCGTCCGAACCAGCAGACTTGTGTGGTTTGAAGTTATGTAGTTTGAAGCACTACTCTTTGTCTCTTGTGATCAGACCATAAATTTTAGTCCCGGTTGCAGTAGGCATGTTTCTACTGGCCGCGAATTGGGAGCTACCTGGAAAGTGGATGTCCAGTAGCAGGTTGAGTGATTCATCACTTGAGGTTGTCCAGGCGCCATCTGCTTTTTTCAAACAGCTAGGCATTATAGGATTTGTAGAGACGATTTTCCTTAGCCGCGATGCCTCAGAGGTTTCCGTAATTTTATCACAGAATGACCTCCAGAATTGTCGCTTTCAATTCGCTTCATCAGTTGATGTCCACCAGTGCGACTTTTTCTTGTCTCTAGGTTGAATAAGAGGGCAAGAAGCGGCCATAGCTTGATTGGGAGCCAGGGTGAATTCCTTGACTTTCATTTCAAGCTCATTTGTGTCATGCGGGGCACTTGATAGTTCAGAGGATAGCTTTTCTGACTCTATTCTTGTGTATTTTGGCCAATACTGTTTTCCTTGGGGGATCATCACTCAGCCTGAATTGGATGTATCTATGGTCTGAAAAAGAGTGTTCAGACGATACCATCCAGTGTTGCTGTCGGAGACAAGAGTGATATCTAGCACTTCCTGCCGGTTTCTATTTGTTTCTAGGGCTTAAAGCACTCCAAAAAATTTTGGACTGTTTCTACGGCTAAAAGCAGTCCGAAATATGAAATTGATCATTATATCTTAAATAACTGGTTTCTTGAAAATATGTTTCAATTTGCCAGAAAGTTCTGATTCCGCCTTCCTTCCTCCAGAAAGATGTTTCAAAATTCAGTCAGTTAGCGAGTATGATGTTATATGTAGATTGCTTTGCAATTATTAAATCAAACGCTAATGTTGAAAATGGAGTACCACTGTGCTTTATTAAATTGATTTTGCCGTACATTGTAAGGCACTTAACACATACTAGTTATTAAGCATGTCTGTTTTCTCTAAATCCTGGAAAAGAGCTCCAATTGTAGCCGTTCCCCAAAAACCTAGTCCGATCTCTGCTAACGATTTCAGGCCAATAAATTTGAGGAATTTATAACAAGACGGCCAAGGTCTCATTTGTTTCGTTCCAAGATTTTACTTCACAGTGGGAAATTCATCTGCTGTCCCATTCATAGTGCTGCTATTTTTGTCGGCTGGTCAGCACTCGTGCTTGTAGGTTTGGCAAGTCTTTGGAGGTAAAATAAGCACAATTGATGTGTAGAAACAGTTTGAATTTGTTAGTAAGCGTTTTTACTAATTATAATGTTATTTTATTTATGAAATCAAATATTCAATACAATTAAATATTCAGGATCTTGGAATATAAATTCACAATTCAGCATACACACTTAACAATAAAATTGACTTCAGGATACAGCTGCCTCTTTTAGAATGCCAAGAAGAATATCCCACGAAAGCGAATTTTTGTTTAACGTCATCTGAAATGCTAAGAAGCGCTGTCGCTCCGCACGCCATCCATGTGCCAAACCTCCAAACTACTACTTCTGCATTTTAGACTGAACATACTCCCCGCCTTGAACGACCGAAGGCTCTTCAATTATTGGTAATGGACACAGTCTGGCAATGGCTCTTCTTACTGTTCCCTTAGAAGTCTTGACAGTGGCAACTCGAGCGATTCCATCTGCTCCCTGATGTAATGCAAGCAATCGACCCATTCGCCATTTTAGAGGGGGAAGATCATCATCCATAAGAAGCACCACATCACCGATTTGCGCGTCCTTACTCCGTATACGCCATTTGTTACGCTGCTGTAGGCAATGCAGGTACTCATCTTTCCATCTCTTCCAGAATTGTTGCATAGTCCATTGTACCCTCTGCCATCTACTAAGGTGAGCAAGGTTTTTATCCTCAAGGTCGTTCTCTGCGATCATCTGTAAATGACTACCCACTAAAAAATGCCCAGGTGTTAATGGCTGGAAATCGGAAGGGTCTTCGGAGAGGGGGGAAATTGGACGGGAATTAAGGATTGCTTCAATTTGGATAATAATTGTCGAAAGTTCTTCATAAGTGAACGATGCATTATGTAAAAGCCGTTTCATGTGCTGCTTAGCCATCTTTACCGCTGACTCCCATATTCCTCCGAAGTGTGGCGCTCTTGGTGGTATTGTGTGCCATTCAATCCCTTCCTCACTTAGATACCTTGTAATGCTAGCATTGCCATCCTCCGAATAGAGTTTTGAGTACAGTTCTGGTATCTTGTTTCTAGCGCCTATGTAATTGGTGGCGTTGTCACTGTAGATCACTTGACTTTTACCCCGTCTACCAAAAAATCTTCTCAAAGCACCTAGGAATGCGCTTGTAGTCAAATCTCCAACTAATTCAAGGTGCACAGCCTTTGTGCTAAAGCACACGAAGATAGCCACATATGCTTTGGTTGGAGTAGTTCCTCTGCGCTTAAAATGTATGAAAAATGGACCACAAAAGTCTGTTCCGGTCGTAGAAAATGGGCGCGATGGGGTTATCCGACTCTTTGGTAGATCACCCATTAGTGGGTAAATAGCCTTGGGCTTGGACTTAAAACACGCTATACACTGCCTTATAGTATTTCTCGCAATGATTTTCCCATGCACTGGCCAAAATCTTTGCCGCACCAATGCCAACAATCCTTGAGCGCCGACATGATAGTTCTTCTCGTGGTAGTATCGCATAAGCGCTGTTATAAATGTACCCTTGTTTGGTAGTAGGATAGGATGTTTAAATTCGTACTCGATATCCGCTTGCTTTAATCGTCCGCCTACTCGTAAAATCCCGTCTTCATCAAGAAAAGGACTTAAAGAGCTTATGTGCGATCTTGAACTTATTTGTTGTCCCTTGCCAAGAATCTTGATTTCACGTTCGTAGAATTTGCCTTGCGTAATCTTCACAATAGTACGCGTGGCCGCCTCAATTTCGTTTGCCGTAATTTCTCCACTAAATTTATCCTTAGAGTGCAATCGGTTTAACCCATTGTGCTTGAATCTCAAGATAAAACTTACGATTCTCAATAGCTTCATGTAGTTGTTCTTGTGTTTTATAATTTCTACGATATCGAGTTCTTCCATGGCCACGCCCACTGTTTTTTGTTGTTTCCGTTCTAAAAGATCATCGGAGAACTTACTCTCGCATGTCAATACAGGCCAATCTTCTTCCCCATTTAGTAAGTACGAGGGGCCATAAAACCATAGCGACGACTCCAGAAGCGCAAGGGGGGTGGTGCCCCTAGATACTATATCAGCTGGATTGCACAGGCTATTCACATGCCGCCACTGAGATGTGTGCGATGACCGTTGGATAAGTGCAACACGATTTGAAATAAATGTCGACCATTGATGAGTTTCTTTGGAGATCCAGTGTAATACGATGCTTGAGTCCGTCCAATAATACCGCTTCGCAAATCCCTGTTTCATTCCCGATATAATCTTGTCCACCAGTTGAACCATCAGTACGGCAGCGCACAGCTCCAAGCGTGGCAAAGACAAACGATTTTTGTCAATGGGTGCTACCTTGGATTTGGCGCAGAGTAGATTAACGCTCACGCGGCCTTCTTCATCAATGGATCGAACGTATACGCAAGTACCGTATGCTTTCTCCGAACTATCTGAAAAGGCATGTAGTTCCGCTGCTGGAATACCACCAGAGCCCGATAAAACATGACGCCGAACTGATATGCGTTCAAGACTTGTCAGCTCTTCTCTGAAACATCTCCAGTAATGGTGTAATTCTTGCGGCAATGCCTCATCCCAAGCCAGTTTGCTCTTCCATAGCAGCTGCATGAACATTTTTGCTCTAACTATTACAGGATTGATTAAGCCTAAAGGATCATAAAGCTTGGCTACATCCGATAGAATTGACCTCTTTGTTACTACACCCAGTGGAGACAGATTGACGCTTAACTGAAACATGTCATTTAATGGTTCCCATATCAATCCAAGAGTCTTAATGACATCATCATGCTTGACTTGAAAGAATTGCTCTCTATCATTAGCTGGTATATCGTTGATTATGCCCTTGTCATTGGCGCACCACTTTCGAAGTTCAAAACCACCTGCACTTAAGAGCAATCTTAACTCATTTTTGATATGCATTACATCATCAAATGTATCAGCCCCGGTGAGTACATCATCAACGTAAAAATCATGCCTCAACGTTTCTGCTCCGAGTGGAAATTGCCCACACTCATCCTTTGCAAGTTGAGATAGTACCCGAGTGGCCAGGTAAGACGCAGCGCTCGTACCATAAGCAACAGTGCGTAGTTTGTATGTTTTTAGCTCATCGAAGGGTGATTCTCTCCATAGGATTAATTGGAACTGTTGGTCATCAGGATGCATAGCCACTTGTCGGTACATCTTGGTAATGTCTGCTGTAAAGACATATTTATGATATCGAAACTTCAAAACGATCGAGAATAAATCCGACTGAAGCTGAGGTCCAACGTGCATAACGTCATTGAGCGAAAGACCATTGTCCGTTTTACAAGAAGCGTCAAACACAACCCTTAATTTCGTTGTGGAGCTACCTGGCTTCATAATAGAGTGATGCGGCAAGAAAAAATGCGGTTTCAATTCGTTAACACTATCAGTCAATTGCATGTGGTTAAGTCTTTCGTAATCACGCATAAATTTAATATAGTCCTTGGCCAAACTATGATTCATTTGTAGTTTTCGCTCGATGCCCATAAATCTATGACGAGCAGTGCGGTATGAATTTCCAAGGGCGCTTGGATCTATCTTAAATGGCAATCTAACCTGATATCGTCCGTTGTTAAAACGAATGTAATTTTCTTTAAATAGTTTATCACATGGCCCGTTATCTTGCTCGTCTGCAGCAATATCACTCAATGTGTGTTTGCCTACATTATTTTCTACGTCGTAGAATGATCGCAGTATTCCTTCCAAGTTTTCATTTTCTGCTACACATAAATTACTCACAGCTGCATTGTTCTTGTCTGAGTGACACGTTACAACTCCTGATACGATCCACCCAAAAACTGTATTCTGCAATGTAGGAAGGGTGTCGCCAAGTCGTATCTGACCTACTGAGAGAATGGAGAAGAAATGACTTGCACCTAGCAGGAGGTCAATGTGCCTTGGTTTTTGGAAAAGTGGGTCAGCGAGGTTTATGTTGGCTGGGATAGGCCACTTCGAAATTTCGATGTAAGTTTCTGGTAGCTGTTGTGTTATTCTTTTTATTACATTAGCCTCTACGGCATATGTAAAGTCATTGAAACGAGATTTTATAACAAAATCAGTTTTATGTTTACAAGACGTGCTGATTGTTCCTATTCCACTAATGGAAGTGGATGTCTTATGCCGATCCACACCTAGTATATGAACAAGGTGCTCAGTAATCAAGTTCAGTTGCGAACCTGAGTCTAACAGAATTCGGCATGGAATAGGAGTGTTGTGTTTGTCTAACACATGTACCACGGCGGTGGCAAGAATGGATATTTTGTTTCCAGTATTTTGTGGCGAGTTATTGTTGTTGTTTGTCATTTGCAAGACTTTGTTGTTATGACCTTCTTCACCATTGAACTGAATTGCAGCTGGATTAAGGATTGTGGCATTTGCATGCTCCTTATGGCTAGGATGCAAGATAGTGTGATGTGCACCATTGCAGTTGCGGCAAAGGGAGGCTGTGCAGTGTTCGAGTTTATGGCCAGGTCTCAGGCAATTAGTGCATAGTTTATGTTTGTCCGCGACAAGGGTTTTCTCTTTTATGGGTAGGTTAATGAACTTATAACACCTACTTAAAGTGTGGCCAGTATACCCGCAAAAAATACATTTACTTCGACCTTTATCGCCGGCCCTAGTTATTGTAAGTGCCTTATGGCGAGGATTTTTATCATGCAGTAAGGTGGTTGTACTTGCCGGAATAGTTGATGTAGCTACGCATTCTAATACCTGGCAACGCTTGTCGATAAATCTTGAGAATTCTGCTAGGGTTGGTAGACGTTCAGCTGGGCAATCTTCTTGCCATTTGTCGCGCGTAGTTCTATCCAGTTTGGATGACAGTAGATGGATTATGACATCATCCCAACTGTCGACCGGACGCCCAAGTGAGGACAGAGCACGTAGGTGGCTGTTGACGCTATCAACTAGTTCTCGGAGCGACGCAACAGTTGATTTTTGAATAGCAGGTAAATCGAAGATGCTCCTTATGTGCTCGGCACATATTAGTCGTTTATTCTCATACCTGTTCGTGAGAATCCTCAAAGCGGCGTCGTAGTTCATGTCGTTGATCTCTAGAGACTGAATGGCACGTAAAGCGCTGCCAGCGAGCGACGATTTAAGGTACTGAAGCTTGCAAGTCTTTGACAGGGACGTATTGGAGTGGATGAGGGAATTGTAGGACTCGTGGAAATCCAACCATTGTGTAATATCACCTGAAAATAAAGGCAAATTAATTTTGGGTAGTTTGATTGGAGATGAGGTGCTGTTTCGCAACGATACAACCTCTTCCTTAATAGGGGTTAGTTTCCGTATAGCTTCTGTGAGCGCGGAGCGGACACTATAATAAACCTCTTCGAATTGTGCTCGGTGATCTTCCTCATCGCTTGTCGCATCGGTCTCAAATTCCTCTATTTTTGTTTGAACCTCTTCAAAAGAGTTGCACGCGACATCAAATGCAGAAATTCGGAGCTCCAACTGCGAAAGCGTCACCGAGGCATCGATGGACTCTGCAAACGCCTTTGCTCTGTTGAGTTGTTTAAAGAGCACTAAACGGCGAGACTTTAATACTTCTATTTTCTTTGCATCCCTTTCGTTAGGCATTTTGGACGATTTATGGCATTAAATGTTTTGTATATTGTATGTATCACGATATCACGTCGGGGTCACCATGAATTTGTTAGTAAGCGTTTTTACTAATTATAATGTTATTTTATTTATGAAATCAAATATTCAATACAATTAAATATTCAGGATCTTGGAATATAAATTCACAATTCAGCATACACACTTAACAATAAAATTGACTTCAGGATACAGCTGCCTCTTTTAGAATGCCAAGAAGAATATCCCACGAAAGCGAATTTTTGTTTAACGTCATCTGAAATGCTAAGAAGCGCTGTCGCTCCGCACGCCATCCATGTGCCAAACCTCCAAACTACTACTTCTGCATTTTAGACTGAACACAGTTGAAACACTGGGTATCGCCAGATTGACACCTCTCAGAGCCTACCCTATTCCCACAGCACCCAACTATAAGAGATATTACTCGTACAAGCTATTTCAAACTTAATTTAAATGTAACCAAGTAAAGCGTGGAGAAGATGAAAACTGTCGTAGTCCTCTCGAAGAGCTTCATTGCAAAGGGCGGTTGACGAGAATCACCTACTCTAAACACGACTGAGATAGGACAAACAAAATAATACGGACATTGCTAGACTTGCGATCCAGTTAGGTCTGAAATATGTAGATGCGCAGTCGGTTAGCATAACCTTTCGGTAGCAAATTACATAAAAGAAGCCACAATCTTACTAGGAACGATCCTACAATCCTTGTTGTGTAAGATGAATGTGCCTTGCTTATATAGATTGCCTTCAGTAAGTTGACGATGGTAAGATCGCGAATCTAGTCCTCTTTGATGTCTTTTAATAAATCAAATCTCATTAATATCTCTCATATCTATGGACAGATCAGAAGAAGGCTTCAGTCGCAATTGATTCTGTCTGTGAAAAATGTATATGGCTATTATAGAAGTGCCTACTACGGTAAGGATAGGTTAGAGCTGTTGTCGTTTATAGCAGTTGTACCGGCTACTTCTGGAACCATAGAGATTTCTCGACAAATTTGTCCAGAATGGGTATTTTCATAGGTCAGATCATTATTATTTCGGAGGTGGTGACTGACTAGAGGTCCAATCCTGATTCCCAGCATTCTCTAGATAGTACATGTCATCGGTGTTTTTTTTATTGATACGAGTAGATCTCTCAATTTAGTTTTGCTTGACAAATCATCATTAATAGAACTAGACGAGAGAACTGCTTCCGTATCATTCAAACTTAATTTGAAGATCAGTTTTCAACTTATAGGAGATAAATTGAGCTCACTATTCCTCGTATTGTTGTTAAATTTTATACTGCATGCATATGCACACTCTACATGAAAAGTGGAACTATGGTGAGAGATTTAGGATTGTCAATTCGGAGTCCTTTACAACAGTTTGGCTTTTGCCTGATCACTGATCACATCTTGATTTATATTCATGTAATATCGAACTAGTGCAGGAAAGATCATAGCGGAGTGAGTTCGCTAATGCAGTTTGAAGTCGACACTTATTTTTTTCGAAACATTCTGTATTGACGATGTTTACTTTTGGCCTAATCAAATCAAATTTTGCCGTTTCCGGAGTGAGAAGAGACTTGAGTCCCAGTTACAATTAATTTTTTAAATATGTGGACGGAGATCGTGTTACAATCAATGGACATCGTAACCGGACAATGAATTAGTGATTTGTTCTTCGAATTTATCGACGACATTGATGCAAACGATATGTGGTTTCAGTAGTATGGAACTATGTGCCATGCTGCGCATGAAACCGTTGACTTACTCAGGTTCAACGACAATATTTTATTCCGAAATGGCCCAGTAAATTAGCCACCAAGATCGACGACACTCGATTCTTTTTGTGGAATAACAGAAGAAGCCATAAGACTGAAGTCCTGATCAAAATATAATGTCATAAAGAATTTTCTATAATCCTTTTCTGATTCTGTAACACTTCAAAAAACACCTTTTGAAAAATTTGTGAGATTTAAAATTTCTTTTCCCTGATCTAATCAAATCTCTCTTGATTGTTTTAAAAAAGACTGATGTCTGATCTTAGTCCAGATACCAAAAAGCTGTCGCGATGACTTCATCTGTGAATGGCACTCTTGGTTGATCTAAATTCATTAGGAATGCAATTCTTAACCATCCTCGATTTTTCGATGTTCGAAGTTAGAGATTTGATCGCTGTTTGGCTCTCACATATATAACGTCCGACAAGGATATTGCATTCAGAATGAGCCAAATAGCGGCCTTGTGTATAGCTAATAATTCGGCTTGGAAGACGCTGTAGTACCAAGGTAGACTGGAAGATCGAACAGGTTCTCTTTGTTGCGTTTTTCTTTTCAGTAAAGATCATCAGACAACTACTCCATAAGTGAGATTAGGTCTAATGGCTGTGATATAGATCCAGTTATGACTTTGGGTTGAATACCCTTATCAAGATTAGGAACATAACAATTTATAGATTCTTAAAAGTGTCGTTATGATGATCAAAAGTTTGTATGAGATATGTTAAGCCGAGATAATGAGAAGTTTTAAATAAAAACTCCATAAGTTTTGGTTAAATTGCGCAAATTTGTACTTATCCTGTTGTCTTAGGTTTCGGAACGGATTAGAAGGGCACTTTCTGGATCGGTCAAAACCAGATTCCAATACGAACTTAGGATTGTAATTTATAATAAATTCAAAACTACCAGAATGGATTGTAACATGTGGTTAGGAAACTAACATATGAAAACGCAATTTTTTTGACAAAATTCGACTTCGTTCACCAACGTAGACTTTCTATGCCTTTCTTATAGAACGGTTTGTCCAATTCTTCAAAATATGCTCCAGTTTCGGCGATTAGTTCTTCATTGGAGCCATATCTCTTTGTGGCAAGCATTTTTTTGAGGTTTGCGAACAGGTAATAGAACCCATGTTTCATCCTCCCGCAAATAAATAAAATATTTCGGAGAAATAATCAGAACGACCTTCCATGTCTTAAAATCGCCCGAACGACGAACAACGAACAAATACTGGTAGCAGCGGGCATAGATCCAGATGAGGCTGTTGATGATGACAACTTCTTTGTGATCGAGGATCCGTAGGAGCAAGTAGAGGCTATAGGAGCGACTTTCCAGGAAGTGTACAAGGCAAATGCTATCATTGGCCCGAACCACGATCTGGAGAATCGAGTCCTTTTGCACAATTCCTACCTTCGAAATGAAATTGTGAATTGGCGATTCGAGAGCTCAGGTTTCACCCAGTTCAGTGACGAAAATATGGCAAATAATGCCATCACCAACGATAGGGTACTACCCCCGTTCATTTCGAAGGAAGAGCTCCAAACGATCTTCGAATCGCTTAGAAGTAAGAAATCAGCGGGAACCGATGAAATACCGAACATTGTGCTTCGACATCTCCCTCTAGAAGCGGTGGACATTTATACCACCCTGTTTAATAATGCAATGAATAACGCACATTATCCAGCGCATTGGAAAACTGCGGTGGTACATCCCATCCCTAAAAGGGATAAAGACACTTCCAATCCGGCGAACCTCCGCTCGATCAGTCTTCTTCCAAACATCAGTAAGGTATTCGAGAAGGTGATCAATAGAGTCCTGACTAAGTGGGTTGAGGACAAACATATAGTTCCGGATAATCAATTCGGTTTCAAAGCGGGGCATGATATCATTCATGCTGCGTCGAAACTGGTTTCTGATATCCAATGGAACAAAGCCAAGAACCAGTGCACTGGTGCCTGCCTGATTGACTTGGAGAAGGCCTTCGATACCGTATGGTTAGAAGGACTCTTTTTCAAGCTGGACAGGTTGGGCATTAGTAAACCACTGCTGTATATTCTTTTCGATATGCTCTCCAGTAGACAGTTCATCGTGAAGAATGGCGATGTGACTTCTGCTGGAACATTTAACATTAAAAACGGTCTGCAACAAGGTGCGGTAAATTCGCCGATCCTATTCAACATTTACACGAGTGATCTGATAGGTTCACTTCACCATGCCATAGCGTACGCATTTGACATAATCGCGTACAGATCAGGTCAAAAGATTGAGGTCATTAATATGCTTTTGCAGCGTGACTTCGACAAAATTAAGCGATATTGCGATGACTGGAAGTTGAAAATCAACTTTCAGAAGTCGGAAACCATTCTGTTTAGGACGCCTTTGTCTGGGGCCTCTAGGGATACCAGAAAGAATTGGCGAAAGTTCTCGATCGTGGGACAGCAAGGGCAGCCACTTGCTTGTCGAAATGTAGTCAGATACCTTGGGATCTGGCTAGATCAATTTCTGTATTTTAACAAACATATAGATGTTGCTCTGGCCAGAGCCAGAGGTGCTTTTGCCCTTACAAAGAGACTGTTTTATAACAGCCAACTCGACGCGAGGGTGAAGGTAATCTGCTACATGGCCCTTATCAGGCCCATGCTTGTATTTGGATGTCCCGTGTGGTTCAACGTGAGAGCAAGTTTATTGGAAAAGATTCGGGTGTTTGAGAGGGCTTGTCTTAGGACTTGTCTTCGCCTATACAGAACACCAGAGTCTCAGTACATAAAATTCTATCCTAATGAGGTCTTATACAATAGGGCGAACCTAATAAGAGTGGACAATTTCGTCATTAAGTTGACTCGAAGGCACGTTGCAAGAGCAATGACCTCATCGAACAACCTGATCTCCGGGGCTTACTACCCCAATTATATGTATCACGAGAGAGTTCGCTTTGACGGCTTTATTCCTCCAGAAGCGTTCCTCTATTTAGATAGCAAAGGTCTGATCCAGGACAGATTAGCGGTGCCGCTAATCTTCCACGTCGCTCGAACAGCTGCGGACAGGCGACTCAACTACGACAGAGACGTCGCACATGGCAGTGCGGAGCGTCTCCGGTTCAGTAGGTCGGTAGGGAGTCGCGACATGAGGGATGTTGCTCAGCAGCACCAAAACTTTTGGTGGCTTGTTGAAGGGGAGGATGCTTCGTCGTCGAACTCCTTCAGTGATATGTAGCTTCATGTGAAGCAAGGTGAGCCAGCCTATTTTTTATTTATTTTTTATTATTATTATTATTATTTTTTTTTTTTTTTTTTTTTTAGCCATGGCCGGCTTACATAGTTTTAGGTAGGTTTAAGTTAGATTTTAAGAAAAAAAAATATAAAAAAATGAAAAAAAAAAATATATACATACATATATTTATATATTATGTATATATATATTATGTATGTATATATATGTATTTATGTATGCATTAGATGTAAGTAGGTTAAGATTTATTTTTAGGTAGATTGTAGGCTTTTAGTTTTAAGTTTTATAAAAAATTAAAAAAAAGTCCAGATACTAAGTTTTTTTGATTAAAATTTATTTTCTTAGTTTTAGTATTAATAAATGTAAAAATAAAATAAAATTAGACTGTAAGATTCGTTGAAAGACATAGTTTAAGTGTTAGGTTTAACTTAGAGTGCCCGCATGGGGCCAGTAAGTTAGAATAAGATTATTTGTAAGTTATTTAAGCTAATTTTTAAGCATTTTTTTGTCTAGCATTTAAGAGTAATTTAAGTTGAAAAAATAAAAATGCATTTAAACTGAAAAAAAAAACTGAACCATGTTTCATCCTGTCACATACCGCATGAACGTTATTTTTTATGTCGTTTAAACGGCTCTAAATAGCGGTCTGAATCATCAACACGTTGTTGGTTTTGGTCAAAGCGCTGTTTGAGATAACCAGCGATAAATGGTTGCTTCTACGGAGCAGATTCCTATGACACTATAAAGCTATTCATGAGTTTTAACGGTATTTTCTCCCATCAAATAACAGTGTTTTATCAACGTAGTACGAAACTCGTTTTTTCCATGGTTTCGAATATAGCAAAATGTGCGTCACTGAAACTTCAATATCTCGATGACTAATAGTCGAAATTTCATCAAATTTTGATGCATATCGCTTGAAAGCCGGAGCTATCGTACGTATATGTTATTAGAGTCGCCATCTATGTGTCAGTCTCTGGACTATACAAACCACCTGCTAATTTGTAGATCGTATAATCAGTCATCGTAACGAGTGTTGTGGTAGCTCAATATTTTAAGTCTTGTTCAATCTGTTGTATATACAGCGAAACTTAATACAAAAGCAAACTCAATGGCATTTATACATTTTTAAATTTGTCAAATTGAAAGTTTTTTAAACATGGACTTGGAAGTGGGATTTTTTTGTGGAATTACTAGAGCTAACAGAGCCGATCGAGTGGAGAATATAAAAATGCATATACGAGTATACAAGCACACACTCAGTAGTTACTTCTGCATACTCGGAATTTTGCATGCTACGTCATCAGGATCCCAATAGGACTGTTATTTTTCTGTATTTCAAATCTTAGTCATTTACCTTAGGATGTAAAGGAAAACTGAACATGCATTCAAGTATGAGGTGCCCACTTGGTGACATAAATTCTTATCTACATACTAACCTGCCATCGAGAAAGCTGGAAGCGGAACATTGTCCAAATTTAAGAAAGAAAAATGGTCTGTATATACGAATACAAGCAGATTTTTAAATGAACATTTTCCAGAGGGATATACTATGGAATAACTTAATACTAATTGAGAGCGCCTTTACTAAAAGCCACTGGAAGTTAATGCATCAACCACGAGATAAAAAAAAAATACGATCAAAGAAGTACCTTAAGCAGAAGTGCAGCAAAAACAATTAACAAACCCAAATCCTTTAAAGAAGCTCTGATGCTGATTTCAATGCTTTCAGAAATTCTATTCTTGTTTTTATGAATGGTTTTAGTTAGTAGATCTATTAAATTTAGAAAATCTATATACGCGTGCATACGGCAAAGGTAATATTAAGACCGCACTTTAAGTAAGGTCCTCTAAAAAATCTCTGAACGCTTAGGAAGAAACTGGTAGCCCTCTGTACCAGAAAGAAAACTGTTGAATAACATATTTGGTCATCTGGTAACCTGTTTTTTCTACCACAAATTCCTTGGATCCGCGCAAGTGACACAGAATATGTCGGCTATAGCACTAGATGTGCTAATATTGTATATCCCCGACCACTGGACAAAAGCCTTTCAAAACTTGCTCAAGTTTGGTTGCCCTTCAACTTCTTCTCGAAAAAAACGGACTACCTTTGTGATTGATCTTATCGTTTAGGCGTGGATACGAGCACCTGTCAGAGAGGACTGAGAAAATTATCTCATTAGCAATAAGGAACATACCAATTCTACATGAACGATACCAAATCGGTGGATAGTGTTTCGAACAATCATGGAATATAGTGACCAGAGATTTAAATTGAACAATATTTTGTTGCTTCCCATCCTCCACGTAAAAAACTATCTAAGGTTATGGAGCGCATTACTACTCTCGTCGCCTGCATTGACGGTTTTTTTTTTCAGTTTATATGCATTTTTATTTATACTACTTAATTTACTCTTACATGCTAGACAAAAAACGCTTAAAAAGTAGCTTAAATAACTTAAAAATTATCTTATACTAACTTACTGGCCCTATGCGGGCACTCTAAGTTAAACATAATACTTAAAAATTATGTCTTTCGACGTTTATGACGGGTTTAATTCTTACTATCCATTGACTTAACTATAGCTTAAACTAAGAAAACATGTTTAAAAACTTAGTACATGGATTATTTTAATTTTATTATAAAACTTAAAACTAAAAGCCTACATACTACTCGTACCTAAAAACTAAATCTTAATCTACTTAACCTACTTACATCTACATGCATATATATATATACATAATATATATATACTTGATATATAAATATATGTATATATATATATTTTTTTTTTTTTCTTAAAATCTAACTTAAACCTACCTAAAACTATGTAAGCCGGTCATGGCTAAAAAAAAAAAAAAAAAATAGGCTGGCCCACCTTGCTTCAAATGGAGCTAACTATCACTGGAGGAGTTCGACGACGAAGCATCCTCCCCTTCAACAAGCCACCAAAAGTGTTGGTGCTGCCGAGCAACATCCCTCATGTCGCGACTCACTACCGCCCTACTGAACCGGAGACGCTCCGCACTGCCATGTGCGACGTCTCTGTCGTAGTTGAGTCGCCTGTCCGCAGCTGTGGAAGATTAGCGGCACCGCCCATTTGTCCTGGATCAGACCTTTGCTATCTAAATAGAGGAACGCTTCTGGAGGAATAAAGCCGTCAAAGCGAACTCTCTTGTGATACGTATAATTGAGGTAGTAAGCCCCGGATATCAGGTTGTTCGATGAGGTCATTGCTCTTGCAACGTGCCTTCGAGTCAACTTAATGACGAAATTGTCCACTCTTATTAGGTTCGCCCTATTGTATAAGACCTCATTGCGATAGAATTTTATGTACTCAGACTCTGGTGTTCTGTATAAGCGGAGACAAGTCCTAAGACAAGCCCTCTCAAATACCTGAATCTTTTCCAATGAACTTGCTCTCACGTTGAACCACACGGGACATCCAAATACAAGCATGGGCCTGATAAGGGCCATGTAGCAGATCACCTTCACCCTCGCATCGAGTTATAAAACAGTCTCTTTGTAAGGGCAAAAGCGCCTTTGGCTCTGGCCAGAGCAACCTCTATATGTTTGTTAAAATACAGAAATTGATCTAACCAGATCCCAAGGTATCTAACTACATTTCGACAAGCAAGTGGCTGCCCATGCTGTCCCACGATCGAGAACTTTCGCCAATTCTTTCTGGTATCCCTAGAGGCCCCAGACAAAGGCGTCCTAAACAGGATGGTTTCCGACTTCTGAAAGTTGATTTTCAACTTCCAGTCATCGCAATATCGCTTAATTTTGTCGAAGTCACGCTGCAAAAGTATATTAATGACCTCAATCTTTGGACCTGATCTGTACGCGATTATGTCGTCTGCGTACGCTATGGCATGGTGAAGTGAATCTATCAGATCACTCGTGTAAATGTTGAACAGGATCGGCGAATTTACCGCACCTTGTTGCAGACCGTTTTTAATGTTAAATGTTCCAGCAGAAGTCACATCGCCATTCTTCACGATGAACTGTCTACTGGAGAGCATATCGAAAAGAATATACAGCAGTGGTTTACTAATGCCCAACCTGTCCAGCTTGAAAAAGAGTCCTTCTAACCATACGGTATCGAAGGCTTTCTCCGAGTCAATCAGGCAGGCACCAGTGTACTGGTTCTTGGCTTTGTTCCATTGGATATCAGAAACCAGTTTCGACGCTGCATGAATGATATCATGTCCCGGAAGTATATGTTTGTCCTCAACCCACTTAGTCAGGACTCTATTGATCACCTTCTCGAAAACCTTACTGATGTTTAGAAGAAGACCCTTTTGAGGATGGGATGTACCACCGCAGTTTTCCAATGCGCTGGATAATGTGCATTATTCATTGCATTATTAAACAGGGTGGTATAAATGTTCAACGCTTCTAGAGGGAGATGTCGAAGAACAATGTTCGGTATTTCATCGGTTCCCACTGATTTCTTACTTCTAAGTGATTCGAAGATCGTTTGGAGCTCTTGCTTCGAAATGAACGGGGGTAATACCCTATCGTTGGTGATGACATTATTTGCCATATTCTCGTCACTGAACTAGGTGAAACCCGAGCTCTCGAATCGCCAATTCACAATTTCATTTCGAAGATAGAAATTGTGCACAAGGACTCGATTCTCCAGATCGTGGCTCGGGCCCCTGCATTGACGGTAGTGGGAGTCTGATGATCGCTTGCTGTTGGTTCAGTGTCCCTTAATTCTTATTTTCTTCCTTTAAAATAAATAAAGTTTCCCATTTCGACTCTTTAGGCCTTAGCTGTGATAGCAACTTTTTCATAATACGAGTACAAATCTATTGGTAGTCAGTGTTATTTCACCAACTACTGTTATTCTTATGCAGGCCCGAGTAGAGTATCCTGATAAAAAATTCATTTAAAGTCAAAACATCTCAGTATAGCAAGAATCCGATAGGAAAATGCCAGTTCAACCACAGCTCAACCACAAACTCCATAGTGGGATATGGTATCGGAGTTGAAGTGGAAGTGGAAGTTGGAGTTGCATAGAACAGTTGGGACTGCTTTTGGCATGTGTAAATATTTGTTTTTTGATATGATATAGGTCGCGAGAATTTTTATAATATCCTTCCCAGTGATGCTATGTACATACGAGTACATCTATACCTTGGATAATGACAACCCGGCTTAAGGGTAGTTTTTGGCAATTTTGTCTGTTTGTATTTTTTTTTCTTGCTTCTTTAGAGTAATTGAGAGCAGCAAGTGAAGTTTTGGCATAGGGTGTAGACCACTTGGAGGAAGATATCTTGGAATGAGCAAAATATGTATATGATGTATTAACTGGTGTGCACTACCTTTGATGGTTGTTTGTTATTCCGGAAATGAAATTGTTATGATCCATTTATGGATAGCAAGCAAAGTAATAAGAGTGAGAACGTCTACTGATACGGTACCGTGTAATATCCTGTTTGTGTTCATAACTTGTAAAGATTAACTATAATATTCTTACATACATATATGCGAATAATCTGGGCCTAATGTATTTTTCCTATGACCTTGGGGGAGAAGGAATATTATTAGCTTAATTAAAGAACTAATATTCATGAAATATTCCTAAGCTAATGGTTCTGATGTGAATGATGTGAAATAAGCTGCAAAATCACGTAAATAATCAAGAAATGCTTTAATCATGCATGCATAATTTATTATCACGGATTCGTATATTTGATAAAAATAAGTTAGCACAAAGCTGCCGCTTGCTTTTATTTAAAATTTCTTATCAGAACGAACAAGAGACCAAGATATACTACAATATAACTGAGTTAGCTACTAGCCTGTAAAGGTCTGGAAATGTAACAAAGTAGTATTTTATCTTTGATATCCGAGATTATCTTCTTTTGAAATTGAAATATCTTCACTAAAGTATCTGCTTCTGATTCCATGTCTTAAAGACACAACCAACATGTATCCTTTAAAAGATCCCTCTTACTTATTGCTTTTAAGAGCCTGTCACACTTATCTAAGGTTCTAAAATGTGAAACATAGGATGATTCCTATTACTAATCAATTTTATAAAAATACACATGTAAGAGATTTTAGTGCTCAATTTGATGATTCGCGACTTTTTGGAATCGAATGGTGTACTGGACGTGTTCTTAATTTCGTCCGGCAACCGTTTTTATATTTACATTTTTTCATTCACTCTGTACCAAGTTAAGAGCTGTTTAAAGCAAATAAAGTTAATACATATTGCAATAAGAAAAATTGTGCAACTTTTAAATTACTTCAACTTTATTTGTAAACGCGCTCGTATTTCTATTGTGCTTTACTCTGTGCATATTATGTCGACATAAACAAAGGGGGCTCTTGAAAAAGAAAGCCACTTAGAAGCAACACTTCTAAAGATGCACAAACGCTGAAAGCCAACAGTTTTCGAACTTTTATGAAAGGAGCTACCTCTTTCTGTTTTCGAATTTTAGGAATGACTTGGAAAGCTTACTGAGGACATTGTCAACCGCATATCAACAGATATCAGTCAACTGCGTAATGATATATTTCTTGGCATTTCTTCCATCGAGGAGAGTCGGAAATTATGCATCGACAACTTAATTAAAAGGCAAGGAAAAACGGAGTCTTATTTTTATACATTCGAAAAATCCATCCAAACCTTAAAGGTTTAAGGTTTGATTTATTTCTCGTTTACATCTCGTTTAAAAGGTAACATGTTTTACCCGCAAAGCAAAGTGCTTATCTGCAGGTGGTTGTTAATACAAAATTGCATTATTTTAGGGTGATTTCAAGCTATTTCAAAACTTATAATTCCATTAATTAATTATAAACGATAATTTAAATTAAGATTAACAAATGAAATAAAACTCAAGCAGAAACTGTTTGATATGATTAATTTTTCGTTTAAGATTTTGTATGTTTCTTATTTCTTCAGGTATTGGGTTTATTGTTTTTGGTACTACATAACGAAGTTATCTTTTCCCATATGAGTTGTTAAAAATTTTAAGAAGACTATGCTGCATGCACGAAATTTTATCCATATGAGTGTTTGCTGCATTTCCACATGCCAGAATTCCATACCTTATGTGCGACTCTGCCAGAGAATAATATACCTGTTGCATTACCTCAATACTTGAAAATTTTATTAAGTAGACCATAGCAAACAATGAACTTTTCAAATGAAGGCGCAGGGCATTTATATGATCAGCCCAAAGAAAATGTTCATTTGTTGTAACTGCCAAATACTTTATACCACTGACAACTTTAATTTTTCGTTTGCCTGCCGATCAAAATCACTTTGTAGGATTTTAACGGCAGAGTTCAAATCTTTATGCTTTACAACTACAGCTATGTCATCCGCATAAGCATATACATTATTCTTTTTGAAAATTTACAGAAGTTCGTTGGTAAAAACTATAAATAAGATCGGGCCCAGTTTAGAACCTTGTGGCACGCCATATATACTTTGTTTTTCTTGGCTTATTCTTGTTGAAACGTTGACTCTCAGATTTCTATCATTGTCATGACATAAAGTATCAAATGCCTTGCTGAAGTCAATAAATAGTGCATTGATTACGTTGGTAAACTCGCCTAGCAATTTGTCCGTACTTTTTTACGACGCTGGATCCTCTCAATACGAGATTCATGTATCTCGTTGAAAGGGACACCATAGCGTACTCGAGAATGGGGCGAACGTAAGTGATGTATAGCGATCTGGTCACGTACGGGTTGCAGAATTCTTTAGACCATCTTTTAACGAAGCCGAGTGATGAGTTTGCTTTAGAAATTATCTTATAGATTCAACAAGGGGTATAGATTGGCAGTAGAGATGGTAAGTTCTTTGAGGAGACTTCTTGCACTTACGTGAGAAAGTAATCGATTGACATTTGGAGACATTGAGTTCCAAGCAGTTCTTGATGCACCAGGTGGAAAAACTATATAGATCTATTTGAAGGAGGCTGGAGTCTTGTTGTGAAGAAATGGGCTTAAAAATTTTGGTATCGTCAGCATAGAGAGGTGTTGAGTGTTGAATGAGCCTTTGAAGGTCGTTAATAGTTGGAATGAAGAGGAGTGGACCTAGGTGACTACCTTGAGGAACACCTGAAGTGGCCAAGAAAGTGGTTGATAGGACAGACCTGAAACGAACACTATAAAAACGATTATCCAGGTAAGAAGATATCCATTTAAGCAAAATGGGTTCAAAGCCCAGGACGGACAATTTGAACAGGATTAGTTTATGAGATATCTTGTCAAAAGCCTTACTGAAATCAGTTGTTATAACGTCAACTTCTTTACCACTTTCTAAGGCTGAGAGAACAGAGGACATGGTAGTTGATCTACCCTTCAGAAAGCCGTGTTGATTGGGGGAAATAAAAGATTTACACTGGAAACTTAAGGCTTCATGTAAAATGCTTTCGAGGAGTTTGGGTATATGAGAAAGTTTAGCTATAGGGTGGTAATTAGTGACTTCGCTCTTTAATCCCTTTTTGTGTATGGGTGTTATGAAAGAGGACTTCCGTATCTGTGGAAATTCACCTTGAGAGAGCGATAATCGGAAGAGATTTGCAAGGGGGCGGGAAACAGTTGAGGAACACTTTTTAAGAAATATAGATGGAAGGCCATCTGGGCCGGGTAAGTATTCATCATTAAGTTGTTGTAATTTGTTTTCTATTACTGTATGATCAAAACTTTTAGAAATAGTGGGGCCAATGGGGAAGTTAAGTAGATATTTGGAATAAGAGGGATCCGGTACGAAGGAATTATCGACAAAAGATTGCTTAAAGAAAGCAGCAAAAAAGTTGGCTATGGTTTGCGGATCGGTTGACGATATGTTTTCGTATGAGAGGGATGGAGGGAAACCGTCAGATTTTTTTTTTGTAGTTAACGAATTGGTAGAAAGACTTAGGATCATTTATAAGCCTTGATTGCGCACTATCATGGTATCGCTGATAGAGAAACTTATAGAGCGAATATGGGCGAATTGAAGGTATGACCCGAGATAGTTTGAATAGTCAGCAAAAGAGTTGGATCGGAGGAAAACTGCCCATAATTTGTTTCTTTTGTTACGTAAAGAGCGAAGTTTACGATTATACTACGGGGGGCTCGTAGAAGAGGTCCTATTACGCGAAAAGGGGACATAGAGAGAAATAGAATTGAATAATCCTCTGTAGAAAATAGAGAGAGCACTTTTTAGGGGCATATTGGCGAAATCAAAAGAACACTTACTAAGATATGCGTTAATTTTGCGGAAATTCGCTTTATGAAAGTCGTAGGAAGTGGTAGCTGCAGATGGGGTGGGGCGGAAAGGAGAGTGGTGGAAAAGAGAAAGAAGAAGTGGTAGGTGAAAGTTATCAATGGTCGATAGTGAAAGGGGACAGAGCGAGACAGAGGAGTTTATGGGGTCAGTGGTGAAAATGAGGTCTAATTGCCCACCCATATAGTTGGAGACTCTACTAACTTGGCATAAGCTAGAGCTCATCCAAGAAGAGACATTCTTTACTCGAGTTAGGGTTAGCGATAAAAAAAGATTCATCATCTGATTGAATCCAGTGCAGCTGAGGTAGATTGAAATCGCCAAATACGATGACATCATCAAGAAGATGGTCGTCTCGAAAAACGTTGAAATTAGGGGGGAATAATTCCTGATTCTTTATATCGGGAATTAGATTAGTTTCAGTCAGAGCGTAGACCTCAAATGGGAGAGCGTGAGACTGGCGCAAGACAGCACGGGTTTTAGATCGCAGTCCTCTTACATTTGATAGTAGAAGGTAAGAGGAAGGTTATTTCTAAAGCGCGTGGGAGTGGATGGTTTAAACACTGGCAATGGTTGCACGTTAGGAACGAAAAAATTTGTCGTTGTCAGCTCTGCTCCGTTGGAGGTGTGAGATCCTTTTTGAGTGCACATAGTTACCGAAAGCAGCAAGGTCGTCTGAGACTTTTTGGCGAGACATATTGAAAATCTCGTTTAACTTGATATATAAGTTCCTCAGATTTTTAAGGTCAGTAGGGAGACCTTCCTGCTGTATGGAGACCATGACACTTGTTTTCGTTTTTGCCTCATAGTAAACTGAGTCGGATTTGTCATGCAGATACGCTAGAAGTAGACGTATATTCTTGTACGTCTTTTTTTCTCTAAGTCTAGAAAGTGCATGACTATATTCTGTTGTGTCAAAAGTTTGTTTAGTTTTTTTATGGGGCAGGTGGACGAAGATTTTGAAGGCGATGCAGGGGTGATTGAAGGGGCATTAGACACATGTTCAGGTGAAGGATTTATAGTATGGGACCTAACGAAATTGGGATATTTAGTTCCGGTTTTAAGGTCAAAATTAGGGAAATAAGTGCTAGTGGGGGCACGTGCATAGGGGTTAGGTATTTCAGAGGAGTTATTGTCAGCGGTTGGTCCTAATTTGAAAGAGACGCGTTGACGCGGGGGCTTGGATGGAACGGAGGCTGCAGGTGGAGTACAATTAGAGGACCGATGAAGTCGGTTCGACAATGACCTATTCTAAACACTTTTCAATAGTAGGTAAGTTTGAGATAAGTCTGTAGCTTTCAATATTATTTTTCATATTTGCTTTGTATATTAGTTGAAAAGCCGTTTTCATTAATTGTGGTACATGTCCGTGTGTAATACTTTTATTTATTATTGTTTGTATTACCGGGCACAGTTTTTGGGCATTAAGTTTAAGATCTATCGGTCTTATTTTGTCTGCTCGAGGCCCTGTTTTGGTGTTTAAAGTTACACAATATTTGAAAGATTTCTTCCTCTGTGGCTTCTTCAACAAATACTCTCTTGTAGCTGCACTTTCTCGTGATTCGACGTTTTGAAGTTACATAAGTGCATGATCGCCGATGTATGATTGGAAAATTGATCAGCGAAATGTTCTACAATATCATTTAGGGGAGAGTACGATAACTTTGGATAACTAGCATTTTTTTAGTTTAGTTTTAGTTTAGTTTAGTTTAGTTTAGTTTATTTTCGGAAAGCTAGAACAGTAAGAATGAATCTTATAACTTTGTAATAGCTACTTACAATATACACTTAGTTGCAATTAAGTTATTACAGAATGAGATAAACTTTAAATGAATAATACAAACAAAAAGTTAACAACAATTAAAGAAAAGTAGGATATGAATACGAAGGCTATGAAAAAGTACAAAAAAAGAACAAGATAAATACTATAGACAAAAATCAATTGTTTTGACATGACAGAAGATGCTGTAATTCTTTTTTAAACCTGTGTATATCGCTTAGTGCTCTTATAGGGTTAGGTAATGAATTCCAAAGACGGATGGCATTGATAAAGAATTGTCTTTCAGATATTAAGTAATTATATCTCGGTATAATAAGATAGGTGGATGTATTTGACGCTGTGAATTGTAAATTATTGTAGAGGTATAAAGGCTGTCGAGTTCTAAGAATATTGAAGAGAAAGACCAGAGTGCGATATTTAAGATAGTTTTCAAAAGGCATACCTAAAACTTTTACTGAGCAATGTGACACATGATCATATCTTCTTAGCCCATATATGTATCGAATGGCACTGTTGAAGGCAACTTGTAATTTTCGTGTGCATATTGAATCACAATTTCCATATAATTCACACCCATGCACAAGGATTGGAATTAAAAGTGATTTTACCAATATGATTCGTGTATCCAAAGGTGTAGTTGGTTGAGCTGTCCACAAGGTTCGCAAAACGCCATAAGCCTTCCCTACGATGGTGTTAATATGGTCGTTCCATGTTAAAAATCTGTTAAATATAACACCCAAATTTTTTGATGTATCCACAAAAACGACGGGGGAGTTATTTAAAGTGATTTGCGGAAGATATGACAGATCCAATTTTGTTCTAGATATAACCAGGCATTTGGACTTATTAGGGTTGAGTGTCAGGCCATTTTGCAAAGACCAGTCAAAAATACTATTAAGATCCTGATTAGTTTCAAGGCAACAATTTTCAATGAGATCTAGCGTGCAGCTTCGATAAATTTGGACATCATCGGCATAAATGTGTGTTAAGGAATGTGTGACTAGATCTGGTATCTCATTTATATATAAAGAGAATAAGAGAGGACCCAGAATTGATCCTTGAGGTACCCCTCGAGTTAAACAAAGAAAATCAGATAAGACATTGTTAACAAAAACGGCTTGTTTTCTGTTGCTTAAATAGGATGAAATCAATTTAACAGCAGAAATAGAAAACCCAAAGTAGTGTTGTAGTCTTTTACAGAGGAGTGCGTGGTCAACAGTGTCGAATGCCTTAGAGAAGTCTAGAAGTATCAAAAAAGTTACTTCATCTTTATCTAAACTATCTAAACTATCTTCAACAACTTTTACCATAGCAGTAGTACAACTGTGTTTTGCTCGGAAGCCTGATTGCATATGGGTTATCATTTTATTGTGAGAAAGATACTCGTCAAGTTGCCTTTGCATTATTCGCTCGCATACTTTGGAGAGGAATGGCAGAATGGAAATTGGTCGAAATTCGTCCCCAATAGAGTTTTTTGGTAAAGGTATTACTTTAGCCATTTTCCACTGATGTGGAAATGTTCCTGTCATAAGGATAGTGTTTATCGCATTTTTTTATAATTTACGCGCGCCTAAGGGGTTAGATACCCTTTTACTGTTGCCAGGGCGCGGGCGGAAAGGTAGAAAGGAGGAGAAAGGAAAATTGTTTTGTAGTGGTTTGAAACTCAGGTGTGTTTGGTTTCGGTATTTGCTCTCCAGGGGGTGGGGGTCCGAATAGGACGGAGAGTTTTTTCTTCACTCAGAGTGGAAGGTTATAATTCGCAGTATGAGTCACATACGGTAGGATCAACGGCAGAATGGCTTTGATAAAAACTGGATGAATTTCATCGACTCCAATTGCACTGGACCTTATAGATAAAAAGCTTTTTACTACCTCTATACTGTCTACACATGCAAAGCTAAATGGTGATTGCACAACAGGCGCATGCCGATTATCTAAATTAAGGTTGAGATTTGCTGTCCTAGTTGGTCCTACAGATACAAACTTGTGGTTAAGCACATTACCGTCAGTGTTATTTGGACAAGAAGGTTTTTTTTTTCCTATACCAAGATGTCGTAGGTTACTCTACAGTTTTCGACTACCCAGGCTAGATTTTAATCTGCTAGAGAAAAATTGTGCCTTTGCCGCCCTTATTTCTTGAACAACCGTATTACGGAGGGATTTGTATATATGGTGAAATTCAGCTATACGATATCGCTTCCACCGATTATACGCTTGATCACGTTGCTTAATTATTTGACGAATTTCAGTTGAAAACCAAGGCTGTGATGGGTTTTTGACGGTTTTTGTTTTTACCGGAACATATTGGTTGAAGAGAGAGTTAATGTTTGATTGGAGAAATAGTACCTGGTTATCTGGAGATGGCATTAAATAAATTTGTTCCCATGGTATGGCAATTATGTTCTGTTCAAGATTAACTCTGTCTATATTGGTAAAGTCTCTATATTGAAATGTAGTATCTGGTGCTTGGTTATGTACCCGAAAGTCATAAGTAAGAAAAATTAAATCATGCTTAGAGAAAGCTGGAGCAGAAAGTTGATCATAAAAAAGGGTGCTATCAGTACAACTAACGAAAAAAACATCAATTAAAGTGCTTGTAGTACTAACGTGATGAGTGGGAGTGGTAATATTTACTGGATGTAGGTCAAAAGATTTCATCCCTTCAGCAAGATGCCTCTCAACCAAAAGATTACTGTTTAAGTCACCACATATAATTATATTTTTAGAACCTACTGATATTGACTCCATTAAAGCGTAGAAGGGTGTTAAATCTACATCATTATTAGGTCTGTAAACAGTGCCCAGCAGCAAAGAATTGTTATTGCTTACTATATTAACGAATGCATAGTCAATAAGAGAGTCAGAAGAAGATAAAAGGGTCTTTCTACATCTTAAGCCATCTCTTACATATACTGCTACACCGCCACCACGATCATTTCTATCACCCCTAAAGAGTCTGTATCCACTCAACTTATAAATTTCATTTTTAATGTTTGGCTTAAACCAACTTTCTGAAATACATATTGCATCTACCCTTGATTTTTCGAAAACATATCTAAATTCTTCGATTTTAGGAAGCAAACTTTGTGCGTTTATGTGGGCTACCTTAAATCCTTCTCTACGAGAACAGAAAACATTTAACATAGGTTTTAGCATTCCTTCACTGCCATCGTTAGTGTCTATGGAATTCATATTATACCCATTAGAATGCATTTGAGTGAGACATAGTCTTTATGTCTATGAACACAAGCGACATACATACAGAGAAGACAATGTATAATAATACGTACAATTTAATTTTTCATAGCATACGTTTAGGATACCTACGTACAAAATGAGCATATTATATTAATTTAAGTGGAAGAAAATTTAAGTTGTTAGTTGTGATGATACTTCTTGATGTCTCTCGGCGATGGTGTTAAGGTTTTCGTCGTTCTCTATCATTATGCTGTTCCCTTTTGCAGTTTCTTTCACGAAAACAGAACCTGATCGTGTATAAACAAAAAACAGCTGTTTGTGGCGCTTCATTTGAGCTGCTTTATGAAGACGAGAGCGATTTTTGGCAGTTAGGCTCTCGTGCATAAAAATGTTTTTGTTGGAGTCTATACCAGCATCATGCAGACACAGCTGTTTTTTGTTTATTTTGCAGTGGTGAGCAATTGATTTGAGCAGCTCGTTTTTTTCTTTGGGAGAGCGAAACTTGAGCACAATGGGAGAATCACTTGCATTATTCCTCTGACGAGAACGAAAAATAGCATCTAATTCAGGGGACGCATATTTCATTGTTTGGCAGAGTCAATCAAGGATGGTTTTAAGATCTTCTTGTGGTAGTTGTGGGATGCCAAAAAGAATAGCATCAGCTGCAAGTGTTTTCCTCTCATATGCATCACACCTTCTCTGCAGCTCAGCAACTTCTCCTTTGAGCATATGGGATTCTCCTCTCACATCAGCATCAAATCTACTCTGAATATGAGCACAGTTCGTTTCGATAACTGAAACTCTAGACTGCAATTCGTGTATTGATCTATCGACTTGCTTAGTATATGTTGCGAAGTTTTGTTCGATTATCTGGATGAGTTCACTTCGCAGATTACTCACCTCGGATTTTATACTCCGAATAATTTCATCAGTGAGTTTCCCCAAACGGATCTCTAGTTCAGCGGATGTTACGGCTTGCTGGTTTATTTTCATTGCCTTGGCAGAGGTGGCGGGGGATTTCTGTGACGGTGTTGATAGTGACTCTTTGGTGAGAGATGTGGATCGTGTTTTTCCAGCCATTGCACTCTTGGTTGTATGAGAGAGATGGATATACGGGAAACGAGTGGAAAATCTTCGAATGGGCGAACACAAAGACTCGGATATACTCGTATGTACTTTTTTGTTTTTTTTTTTTGTTTTAGATTAGATCGCGTTTATTTAAATAAAAATAATAGTTTTGATGGTGCGATATGCGACGAACAAGTATACTTCAAAAGACTTTTGTTACCGCACTCAAAGAAATTTAATATTTACGAACAAACGAAAAACTTAATACTTAAGCCAGAAGAGATTTTCGGCACGTCTATTCACTATGAGACATCAAGTCCTGTTAGGGGCAATTTTAGAAAAAAATTACTTAAAATGGGAAAGAAAGTATTTAAAAACAACGGCACCACTTACAATAAAGTACTATACAGGATTTGAAAGTTTAAAACGTGGTCTTTAATATAAAATTAACATCAAATTATTCGTGTGAATAGTTTTTGAATACTTCGCATTCAAACTTAAGTGTTTGGTGAAAATGAAAAAAAAAAATTTTTAAATCAATATTATTCAAAATGATGTGATGTGAGATGATGTGCCCAATTGGTTTTTCATATTAATGCGCATATTAATTCTGAATCCAACACAAAAAACAGCATGGCTTTATATTTTCTAGTTTTTGAGAAAATTGAAAATTACAAAAACTATTTTTTATAAGACGTTTTTTTTTTTGGTATTTATGGCGATCTGGAGGATTAATATTGATGATAGGGTCATCTTTGTAAGTAAAATACAGCAAATTTACATTTAGCGTGACCCAGAATGCACCACGAGGAGGTAGATTTGCATTGCATTCCGCGTCCCAGTTTGTGAGTAAGTTAGGTGTTAGTTAAGAGTAGTCAATTAAATGTTCAATGTACGAGTACATATTAAAAAGGCATGTAAGTTTCGTCAATGAAATCATCGTCCGTAATCTCGAGTTCGTTGAGTTTGTCGATGATGGTGAAGAGCCGAAGTTGTTTTGGTGGTAAAATACCTTCTAAGTGCTCATTGTGAACGGTCAGAGGGTCGAAGTCCTTCAGTTGCAAACCCACACTTTCTTTACCATTGACAAAACTTGGGTACACTTTTTTTATGTCAATTAAAAATTCCGTGATTTGGGAGCCCATGTCGTCCTTATAATTTTTTTCAATGCAGTATTTCCGGTAAAAGAAAAGTGCCATATATTTGTGAAGGTGCTGCGTTGTATTGCGGCATTTTATTTTTTCAGAAGTTTGTTCTGATTCTCAAGATCATTTATAGTATTGGTTGCATCCGTCTTGCCAATATATTCGCCTTTGCTGTGGTTTGTAATTTCATGAGTCGTAGAAGTAGGGAACATTTTCTCAATACCTATGTATTGGAGTGCGCTGTCGGTACAAATACGACTGCTGTTGGGGTTAACGTATTTGTGTATATAAGGCCACAAGTCTTCTTTACTTTTGGAGTTCACTTTAAAGAAGCGTGCTACCTTATCTTCTTTAAAAAATAACCCTAACACTACAATTTTCATTTGTTCGGTTACACGGCCTCTGTGGTATTTCCTTTTTGTAAGAAAGGTCTCGTCGATTTGTACAGTTTTTCCTTCGCCGCCAATGTCAACATCGACGTGCTAATTCACGACAATGGTTATGGTAATCTGTTATAGTAGATTTACTAAGCTCACTTTTATTGTCGTGATGGCGCCAAGCGATTATATGCTAATTTTAAAATAATAACATACATGTAATAATATTTTTAAAAATCCTTAGGTTGTAGCTTAAGGTTTAATTAATTTACCTGACGTGTTCACAGGCATTTTGATAACAAAAGCGATAATTATTGCAAGCACCTCGCGAATCTCTAGCCGACATTACCATGGAAAATTGTACCGATAGATGTGTTGATTGTATTTCTACAATTTTTGGCACCTTTTTTTTTTAGAGCTTTTCTTTGAGCATCGCCACATCCAACCGAACTTTACATTTCTACACTTTTCTACCTTCATAGGTAAGTTGCAACACAGTGGGGGAATGGATGTTTTAGTGGGAATTAAATTTCCGCACCTGCTTTCTCGAAGCATGACTTATTGTTTTTCAATTACGGTTTTGATGTAGGAGACTACTTAAGTACATCAAGTTACACGTACAGGGACTTTAAAAACATTGACAGGGCTTCTCTAGAACAGCATATTAGCAGCATTCATTGGAACACAGTCTTTAGTATGCTCCCACTGGATGAGAAAATTGATTTCATAAATCAAAATATAAATCTACTCTTTGATACACACGTTCATTTCAAAACAGTTATTGTTAAAGACAATGTCAAAATTTGGTTTTCAAATGAGATTCGTGAACTTATGGTGCAAAGTGATTTGGTTTATCGCCAGTGTAAACGATTTAGAATAACAGAATTGCATCGAGCCTATAAAGCGCCCTGTAGACGTTAAAACCTGGTACTAGTAAACATGGTACCACTAAAACCCGCAGACGCTGAGACCAATTCACTCCAACATGATAGAACACATCTCTCCACAAAGATGGTAGGCTGTGAAAACACTTGAAAAATTCTTTCCAAACATCAGAATTTTCAATATTCGCCATTTTTTCCCGATTATTTTGTGTGTTCACACGACGAAATTCGCTGATAAAATAGCTTGCTCGAGTAAATGTTGAGAGATGAGAGCGCAGACACTGAAACATAGTATCAGCAACACAAAACTCGACAAAAATCAAACCAGTTTTGATTTTAGTGAGACCAAATTCTGATGTTGGTGAGCCCAAAAAATTGGTACGCGTACCAGCCCGCAGACGATCAACATCAGCTAAAACTTGGTTGGTGGTACCATGTTTACTAGTACCAGGTTTTAGCGTCTACAGGGCGCTTAAAAGCTGGCGTAATAGCATCGTTCGAGAGATAAGAAATGCTAAAATGCAATGTTTTTCTGAGCGTTTCAACTCTGCTACAGGTGGTCGAAAAACTTGGAACTTAATTCGTGAGCTTAAAATCGGAAAACAAAAGTTAAGTTGTTCTAGCGATGTCGATGGCAATGAGCTAAACAGAAAGTTATTATCTGCACATTCAAATGCCAATGCTAATGCTAATTCCTCGTTCATCGAATCTGCCCTCTCTACGACATCTCCTTTTGGGTTCGAAAGGGTGAGTGATGCAGATGTCGTTGAAAGCTTTCTGTCATTGAAATCGAATGCTTTTTGTGAAAGCTATTCTGCCAAAAATACTTCCGTATATAACACAGATTATAAACACTGTTTCGATGACTGGAATTTTTCTGCTGCAGTAGAAATTAGCAAAGGTCACTCTAATCCGCAGAAATTCTTTAGGCTAAGAGTTTAGACCAATATCAATTCTGCCTTTTCTTTCAAAGATATGCGAACGCATCATGCATAAACAGCTTGATAATTTTCTTACGCGAAATAATCTGTTAGCTTCAATTCAATCGGGCTTTCGTGCTAAACACAGCGGCACAACTGCCTTACTTAAGGTAATTGAAGATATAAGAGGTGGACTTGATATTGATTAATCATGTCACGTTTTTAGTTTTGCTAGATTTTTCTAAGGCATTTGATAAGATCACTCTGTTCTTTTCAAAAAGTAAAATATTTCTCCATTTCAGCTGTTAAACTCCTATCATCATATCTAAGTGAAAGAAAGCCGGCTGTTTTTATACATGTGCGCTGTCAGACTTTCTTCCAGTAACTAAAGGCGTTCCCCAAAGATCAATTTTAAGCCCTCTCTTGTTTTCCTATACGGTCTTTGAAATGTGGTTTAGTTCTCAACCCAAGTAAATGTAACTGCTTAGTGATTTCCAATTTAATTTAATTTAATTTTGGTGGGGGCGAATGCCCCCATTTATTCGGCTTAATACAAGCTATAACTTAAAAAATAAACTTAAACTAAAACTTAAAACTAAGGTTGGTTGGAGTGGTGAAGGAGAACAGATTTGAGGTAGGAAGTGGTGCGGTGAAAGTCAAAGACAAGCTATAACTTAAAAAATAAACTTAAACTAAAACTTAAAACTAAGGTTGGTTGGAGTGGTGAAGGAGAACAGATTTGAGGTAGGAAGTGGTGCGGTGAAAGTCAAAGACGGTAGGGTTTGAGTTGATTTGACGTAGCATACGGGAGATTGGTTCGTTCGCGCCATAGGAGGTGTGGTGGGTTGGTAGATAGAAGAGTCGAGGGGTACGTAGGTTACGAGGGTTAGTGTTGAGGAAAATGGAGTTGTGAAGGGACGCGCATTCAACGTGACCTGAAAGGAGTCGATGAATGAAGAGAAAGTCTGCTGCATCTCTGCGATCTTCGAGGGTGTTTAAGTTGATAAGGTTGAGACGATTTTGATAGGGGGGCAGATTAAAAGGATCGTCCCAGGGCATACCTCGAAGAGCAAACCGAAGAAAACGACGCTGAATGCTTTCAATTCTCGAGATATGAACACGATGATATGGGGACCATACTTGACTGGCGTACTCTAGGAGGGGGCGAACAAAGGTAATATAGAGGGACCTGGTCACGTTTGGGTTGGTGAATTCTTTGGACCACCGTTTTACAAAACCTAGTGCAGAGTTGGCTTTGAGGATTATCTCATCCATATGTAAACGGAAGTTGAGCTCGCTGTCACACAAAATGCCGAGGTCGCGAAGAGACTGTACGGAGGAGATAGGTTGGTTATGGAGAAGATAGAGTCGGGGAGGAGATTGGTTCCGCTTATGTGAGAAGGTGATGGATTGGCATTTGGCGATGTTAAGTTCCAAAGAATTTTTGAGGCACCAGATCGAGAAACTATCAAGATCTTGTTGAAGGAGGAAAGAGTCATGGGGAGAGGAAATGGTTTTGAAAAATTTGGTATCGTCGGCGTAAAGGGAGACAGACGAGTGTTTGATGATCATATCGAGATCATTTATGGTTAATATAAAAAGAAGGGGACCGAGATGGCTGCCTTGTGGAACTCCAGAGGTGGCCAAAAATGGAGCGGACTGGGCTGACCTAAAACGAACACTGTAAAAACGGTTTTCGAGGTAAGAGGATATCCATTTTAACAATATGGGTTCAAAGCCGAGGGCAGACAATTTAAAGATAATTAACCGATGAGAGATTTTATCGAAGGCTTTGCTAAAATCGGTTGCAACTACATCGACTTCATTGCCATTCTCTAGGGCAGAGAGGGCAAAGGATACGAATTCAACGAGATTTGTGGTGGTTGACCTACCCTTTAAGAAGCCATGTTGTCTAGGGGAAATAAGTGATTTGCATTGGAAGCTTAGAGCTTCATACAAAATACTTTCGAAGAGTTTGGGTATATGGGAGAGTTTAGCGATGGGACGATAGTTGGTTATTTCATTCTTTGATCCTTTCTTGTGGATCGGGGTTATGAAGGAGGTTTTCCAAACCTGAGGAAATTCTCCTTGTGAAAGGGATAGACGGAAGAGATTAGAAAGGGCAAGGGAAAGAGAGGAAGAACATTTTTTAAGAAATATGGCAGGGAGGCCATCTGGGCCGGGTGTGAATTCCTCATTGAGTTGGTGTAATTTATGTTCGATATAAGACGGATCAAAAATATGAGAGAGAAGTGGGCCATTAGAGAAGTTCAGTAGGTAACTAAAATAGGATGGATCTGGTACAAAGGAGTCGTTGGTGAAGGATTGTTTAAAAAATGTGGCAAATAGGTTGGCAATGGTGAGTGGATCGGTTGATGACCTGTTGTTGAAAGAGAGAGAAGGAGGGTAACCATCGGACTTTCTTTTGTAGTTAAAAAATTGAAAAAAGGACTTAGGGTCTTTTATAAGGTTGACTTGCGCATTGTTAAGGTAGCGCTGGTAAAGGGAATCGTAAAGTTTGGTGAAATGAAGATAAGCACCAAGATAGTTGGAATAGTCGGTAAAGGATCTGGTACGCAGGAAAACAGCCCATAACTTATTTCTCTTATTTCGTAAGGAACGAAGCTTGCGATTATACCAGGGAGGACTAGTAGATGATGTTTTAAGGCGGGAATACGGAACGTAAAGGGAAAAAGAATTAAATATTTCTTTATAAAAAATGGATAAGGCATCATTTATACTTAAGTTGTGAAAGTTAAAGAGGGATCTGCTGAGATATTCACTGATTTTGTGAAAGTTTGCTTTATGAAAGTCGTGGGACGACAGAGTTGTGGGAGGAGCGGACTGGAATGAAGAGTTATGAAAAAATGAAAGTAGAAGGGGGGGATGGTAGTTATCGATTGTTGAGAGAGATAGGGGACAAAGTGAGACTGAGGAGTTAATTGGATCTGTTGTGAAAATAAGGTCTAATTGCCTGCCCATATAATTGGATATACCACTGACTTGGCATAGACTTGAGTCTGTTAAGCGATCTAAGAAGAGACATTCCTTAGCTGAGATGGCATTTGAAGCGATGAAAAACGATTGATCATCTGATGGCGTTCACTGTAGCTGAGGAAGATTAAAGTCGCCGAAAATAAGGATATCATCAATAGGGTCTGACAGGTCAATTAAATGATCGATCGCATCAATAACAAATTGGTAAGATTCGATAGGTTGAGCTGGTAGGATATAGCAACATATAACGTAAAGGGACTTGAGAGGCAGTGATATTTTTATTGCGACAAAGTCGGCTTTAGAGGATGAAGAAATTGTAATGGGAGAAGAGTTAAGGCTGTTGTCCATCGCCAGTAGGACGCCCCGACAGGGGGAATCTTTATTTGTGCGGGTAGGATCGTCGTCGCGGAAAACATTAAAAGTATGAGGGAACAATTCCTGGTTCTTTATGTCGGGAATCAAATTGGTTTCGGTCAAGGCGTAAATATCAAAGGGAAGAGCATGCGATTGACGTAGGACAGCATTGGTTTTAGAGCGAAGACCTCTTACATTCTGGTAGTAAAATGTAAGAGGGATGTTGTGGGGTGGAGGTGTGAGGCAGGATGGTTTAAGCGCTGGCAAGGGAGGCACGTTATGGACGAAAAAATTTGTCGTGGTCAGCTCGGCTTCGCTGTAGGTGTGATAGACTAAACTAGAGCCTTCGTATTTTCCGAGTATTGCTTTGAAAGATTCATATATCGAATTTGTTGATTTCTCTAAAAATCTAGGAGTTGTCCTCAACAGAACTTTATCTTGGAACAATTATATTAAACATATGGTGTGCTTCGCAATTTATGGAGTGCCCAAAGATTCATACCGTTGAAAACGAAATTGCTACCGGCCAAGGCTCCCATTATTCCCCAACTTACCTACGGATATGAAATTTTTCATGGATGTGACACCGAGAGCAAAAGGAAGCTACAAGTTGCATTTAATACCACCATTCGACATGTTTTTTGTTTCAGAAGATATGATTATGTTCCATCTTCCGGCATCTAACAGGTCTGCCTGTTTAATTGCTTAATACTACTGCGATTTACTTGTTTAACATCTGAGAGGCAATTTTTCGTCGCTGCCATTCGTCTTTGGAATTCACTTGCCAGTAGTATACGAGAGCAAGACAGCATTCAGCGTTTTAGAAATGAGATTCAACTTTACCTACAGAGCAGCTAACCATTCCTCACCCTATACCCACTTCAAGCATCAATTTTAATTGTTATTTGAATTTTAATTAAATTTTTTAAACGCAATACGAATATATCAAAATAATGTCGTAATTTTCCCTATGATTCAACTTAATTATTATTATTATTGTAATCTTAATCTCAATCTCTCAATTTTATTTATAATATTGTTTAATTTAATTTAATTTTGCTTTATTTTTTAATTAAATTTTTGCTAAAATTTATTTTGATATGATGTAAATGTAATCATATTGTATATTCAATTATTGTTAATCTTTCACAGGTTTATAAATATTTCTCACTCTATTAGCATGTATATATATAAACAAACAAACAATCAAACGCCACTAGCAATTAAACCGGCAACGAGTTCAGTTCTAATACATAAATTAAAATAACGTAATAGATATTTATTGTAATTTATACAATTGCAAATTAAATTCTAATCGAGAATAAATTGTCAACATATATAGAGTTTAAAAGAAGTACCTAGTTTTTCTTAATTAAAATCCTTACGCCTATATACACCACGTAACCCGACTCCAGACAGTATAGCACATTACCACCGACAAAACACGAAGGATATCTGTTTTATCGTCATATCGCCTGAATTATTTGCTACGTTTGACTAAAGTTAAACAAAGCCATTTTCCGTTTAAAAAGAGGTGGTCTTTGGTACAACACGCACTGGAGCTTTGATGACCTTGCGCGTCATTTGTCTTATGACTCGGATCTTATGTACATGCCATACGATGCAATGACACCTGTTGCGGAAAAAATACAAAATCGTCTTTCCTTGTGCACAGGACTGGTATCGGCCAGAATCTTAGCCAGGAAAGGAATGCAGTCGGACAGCTCCAAAACCAATATAGGATGTGGCCTTGGTGTCTTTCTGGAGGACCACTTTCCAAGCGGATATTTATGCAATCCTGATGGAAGCGAACTGGTATATTGATTTCTTACGATTTCAAAACTAGTTCAAGAATGCAAGCGATCATTAGTCGGAAGCAAAATTCAGTAACCCTTATCTGTGTCCCATGTCACAATCGGATCGCAGGAAATGAAATCCCCGATGAACTTGCCAGACAAAGTTCAGAGGAGAATTTTTCAGGACCCGAACCTACTTTGAGTCTGCTCGCGTTCTCGGTTAAGGCTTTCATTGAGAGTTGGGTCTCATATGAGCACAACTGTAGACGGCATAGATCTCCGGGATGCAGGCAATGCTTGTTGACGTCTCTAGGTAGTTAGCGGCCTTTCTGCTGTCCCTCAGCATGAGTGGCACAACATCCTGCGATGCTGGCTGTGAAAGTGATGACGACACCGCCGATCCTATCTCTGTGAATGTCCGGCTTACGCTGGCATCAGTGCTGATGGCATAACGTACTGTAATCACCCTATCACTGAAGCACTCATCTTTCTTCGTAAGACGAAAAGATTTCATTAAAAGGAATTTACAAAGAGTACAATGGACTAGTTCTTTGTCTGAGTGCTCTATTCCGACAGAAAAAAAGAGCTACAATACGGGTATATAGATATATATATAGATCTGCCCTTTACCCTAAACTTGAATTACTATTCACAGGACATAAAATCTTCTTCTTCGCTTCAGCAACTATCAACATAGACCTTTATACCTGTAGTCTGATGTGAGCCCCTTCTATATATTCAAAGAAAAATGCTCCACGGCGTCGTAGTGTCTCTTGCATAGTTAAAGCCAACCGTATTTTCTGCCGCAATGCAGTGAAAATGTCTCTGACTATTTAGGAAACTTTGGAAAGAGAGTCCTGGAGCCACACAACCGTCTACTAAGGCTCAGTGACCTCATTTTCCGATTTCAAATATCTCATTGTGCTCTGAAAGACTGTATCAGTCTTCGACCAATTACAAGGAATTTTTCATATTCTTCAGCTTATTTAAAGGTGAAGGATTACTTCTACGTCATGCAGTTTCATTGCCAACATGGACGTGGATACCCCACCTTTACACACATTCTTCACATTATATTTGAAATTCGTAGCCATTAGGATTGAGAGTGGCTCTGTTTGTATACATATGTATGTGTAAGGCGGCATAAATACAATCCAATTCTTTTTAAGGCAGATTTATACAACTTGCTTATATCTGACCATTGTCATTCTTATTTCCAACTCAATTCTACTGTGTACAGAAGATCTGATGATGGCATCAGTCTTCTTAACATCACCTACAAGATCCTATCTGCCGTATTGTGTGAACATACGAAGCCGTTCGTCAGCAATCAGTATGATTTCAGGTCAAGGAAGTCTACCAGCAACCAAATATTCACATTACGCCAGATCTTGGAAAAAAACCATGAGCTTCAAGTTGATACATACTACTTATTCATCGAATTTAAGACCGCGTATGAGAGCATCGGTAGAAACGAGCTATACAGAGCAATGTCTCGCTTTGACGCCCGACTTTTGATGTCAAAGAAGGATTTAGACAAGGTAACGCGCTGTCATGCGATTTCTTTACCATGATTCTTAAAATAATACTGCAAAGCTCACGCGCCAACACAAGAGGCACAATATTCAAGCCAGAAGTCCATCCAATAACTCGCATACGCCGATGATATTGATATAATCGGAAGAAAGCAGCATGATATCAGTGTCAATTTCGCTAGTAGTGAGACGGAAGCGGCGAAGATGAGTTTAACCGTCAATAAGGGCAAGACCAACACCGATGTCTCGGACAGAACGTCACCCTCGATAGATATAACTTTGAGGTATTTAAGGATCTCGTCTACCTAGGCTACCAATTCAGACAACGACACCAGAGCTAAGATCAAACGAAGAATAAATGTTGCCAATCGCTGTTTCTTTGGGCTATGAGGGCAATTGACTAGCAACGTCCTCTATCGAACAACAAAAGTGACCCTATATAAGACCTTAATAATCACAATCCTGTTCTATGGCACAGAGGGATGGACTTTTTGAAAAATGGATGAAGGTGCTCTTGGTTGTTTTGAGAATAAAATTCTTCGGGTGAATTGCGCTACCGTCTAGATAGACGGTGAGCGAAGGAGGAAATATATCGACGAACAGTACGAATGAATCTTCGACTTCGCCTGCGAAGGAGAGTAGAAGATTGCGACTCAAGTGTCGCACGTAAGTGGAAAGAAACCTTAACCAGCTGGCTAAAGATCGAGCTGGCTAGCGACGCATTTTTGTTGAGCCTCTGATCCACTCCGGACTGTATCGCTGTATGGCACATGATGCGCCTTATCAATTTCACAATTTCCGCAAAATTTCAGAGGAAAAATCGAAATGATCTTCCGTATCTATAAGTAGGAATCGCCCGATACTGTTAACAGCAGGTATATATACAGGTGAAGCTATCGATGATGATAACTTCTTTGTGATAGAAAATCCGCAGGAGAAGGCCATAGCAGCGACTTTCAGGGACGTGAATAAGGCAAGTCTTGTTATTGGCTTGAACTACGATTTGAAGAATCAGGTCCCTTCACACAATTTCTAACTTCGAAATGAAATATCTATCTTTCTCTACCCTTCACAAAAGCCACTAGCACCGTTTTCACACGATGAAAACCAAACCATTATGGAATTAGGATGATGGCCACGTTGAACCCTTGAAACAAATTTTTTCGCTTCCTTTGATGACGTAGCATAAACCTTGCGATTTTGTTTACTGAAAACTTCTTCTACGGTAACAATTTTCACATCCGTAAAAGAAATATTTTCATGGTCATTACTCGCATGCCACTGCAAAAGCTTTTCGCATCTTTCCAGCCTAATTTTTAATAGTTGAGGAGTTAAGCGATGTCTCGTTGACCGATGATAGGTTTTCATGTAAAGATCATTCCGAATCAACCTTGACATGAATCTGCTTGATATCGACATTTTCTGGTTCCAGAGGGTTTTTTTGTGAGAAGACAGAAGGAACAGAGGGAGACCACCTACCGGATGGAGCGACGATATTAAGAGGACAGCTGCCGAAAACTGGATAAATTTAGCCCAAGATCGAAACTATTAGAAGCATTAAGAGGAAGCCTATGTTCAGCAGTGGACACTAAGGCTGATGAATAAGAGAGAAATTAATTTCGATAAGCTCTGATCTTGGAGTTTTGGGATGGGGTATACTGTGCACATGATTCTTCCACTACTTTTAATTTCTTTCTCAAAGAACATTAAGGTCATAATATTTCAAATAACAGTACATTCAAAAGAAAAAATAAATACAAAGGTTTCAAGTAGTGGATGTTATACAATAAATTCATGCACGACTTCGGAAACATTCTGGGCATTTGAAGTTGAATTTTTACTTAGTTACTTAAGGTGGCGCTATACTCCGGGGTGGACCTGGGCTCAATCGACAAGAGTCTCCAGCTAGCTCGATCTTCAGCCAGCTGCCTTCAGTTTCATACGCTAAGTTAGTTGTGGTCCCTCTACTACACTGTCCTTTGGGGGCGGATTCGAAGATTTCTTGGGCCGGAGCAGTGGTGTTCATCTGTTCTACATGACCCAGCCATCTCAGTCATTGGACCTTCACTCTTCTAAGTCGATTTTGCAGTACAGCCAGTACAGTTCGTCGTTGTATCTCCTCCTCCACTCACCGCTTATGCAAACGGGACTGAAAATCACTCGAAGAATTTTCCTCTCAAAATAGCAAATATTTTTGATGAAGTCCATGTCTCTGCACGACAGAGCAGTACTGGGATTATTAAGGTCTTAAATAGGATCACTTTTGTTGTTCGATAGAGGACGTTGCTAGTCAATTGCCTTCTTAGCCCAAAGAAGCAGCGATTGGCAAAAGTTATTCTTCGTTTCATCACAGCGCTGGTGTCGTTGTCTGAATTGATAGAGCAGCCTAGGTATTGTAGATAACGTTATATCTGTCTAGGGTGATGTTCTGGGTGTCCTTTCTTATTGACAGCATATACCTGGTTTTGCACTTACTGACCGTTAAACCCATCTTAGCCGCTTTCGTCTCTATACTTGCGAAAGTGCCACTCACATTACGCTGATTTCTTCTGATTGTGTCAATACCATCGGCATATGCGAGTGATTTGACTGACTTTTGAAAGATTGTGCCTCTTGAGTTGGCGAGTGAGTTTCGCACTTTCAAGAGTGATGTAAAAGAAATCGCATGACAGCGTATCGCCTCGTCTAAATGTCTCGGTAAGTTCATTACCGACCTTGATAGAGAATCGTGCATTCTCCATAGTCATCCTGCACAAACGGACGAGTTTGGCAGGGAGCTAGACATTGCTCTGTATAGATCGTTTCTATAGATGCTGTCATACGCGGCCTTAAAATCGATGATATGGTGGTGTGTATCGATTTAGAAGTCCTGGGTTTTTTCCCAAGATCTGCTGTAGTGTGATTTGGGTCTGTCAAAAGAAAAATATAAGATTTTGAGAAATTTCCTGAGAAAATATAAAGTAGGTATTGTTCCATCCTACAGAATTGTACCAGTTGTCAGAAAAGAGGCAGTTCCAAGAAATTACAAAATCAGGAAAATACAAATGATCGCCAAAACGGGAGATCACACTGCCTGGAAATTGGTGATTCTAAGTCTCCATCGTTGCCCGAGCTGTGTGAGCGGTTGCTCCGTCCTGCTTGAATCAACAGTGCTCGTTTAATATCTGTCTATACAGTTACAGTGGTGCCGTCGGCGTCCTGACACAAATAAGGGCCAATCACTTTTTCACTGCAAATGCTGCAACAAACAGCCACTTTGCATTTCATGTGGATTTCGCGTGCTTCAGAAACGCAAAATTTTGATTATTCAATTGATGCCAAATTGTGTACGATGTTTGTGGACTCTATCGGACGTCCTCGGCCACAGAAGTGGAGATTATCACTTCTGTGGCCGAGGACGTCCGATAGAGTCCACAAACATCGTACACAATTTGGTCAAACGAGCAATACAGGGCCTGCCACTTCCTGCGCCATCTCTAGTGCATGAGACGCTCAGCCAAACGCTTAATTCTTCGCGCACATGGTGCAAGACGACGAGGAAAAACGATGACGAGATTCACGCTGAGTTCAGACCGGAAATTGGTCAAATCAGCAGTGACAATAATTCCACGTTCTTCGAATGTGTATTGCTCCATTGCTTGCCAACTAATTCTCTATCTCTTTACAACATAAAAGTGAAGGCACAATGACACTGAACGCCATTTGCAAAAATTATGGCTCATTCACATTAGGTCTATTCACGAGAGATTTTTGTAACAATTTGTAAAAGAGAATTTTTGCGTAAGTTTCAGGAGTAAGAATAAATTCTTTCTTAAGCCCAAGATCTCGCGGGAACACGTTTTTGTAAAATGTGTTCGAATCGTCAAAAGTAAGAACTAAAAACAAAACAAAAAATTAAATTGTAAAACAGGGTGAAGGCTTTTAAATTGGTTATTATTACTATTTTATTGAAGTAATATGCGTTTAATGAGTTCTACTGTATTAGGCGAATAATTTGTTTCAATACTAAGCTCTTTTCCATGTAAAATTCGTTTTTTGAGTTAATTTGCATAAAATTGTCCCAATTCATACAAATTTAAACTTTTACGAATTTGAAATTCTTTAAAACTTAATTGATTTGACGTTTTCTAAATCCCTGTCAAAAGAATAATCTCGTGTAGAGATCTGTAAGAATTGGTTGGGTTGGGAAATGAATTACTCTCTCAAATGCGTTCTCTTTTACAAATTTTTCTCGCGGAAACTGGTTTTTGCAAAAATTTCTACAAATTTGCACTCCTGGAACAGACCAATTATGAGAGTACTTTTGCCTCACCTGGCATCAGCTAGAGTCAAACTTCAAGACATGATGGATTATAGTGAAAGTCGGCTTTTAGAAAGCGAAAATGAGGGGGAATTCATTGCAATTCCAAGAGTTTTTGCATTACAAAGTAATTGCAGCTGTGATGGATCAACTGGGTAAGGTGCCTACAAACAAACAATACACCAGATGGTGAAACAGATGTAAACATTTTATGGTCTCAGCTATTCTACTGAGGCTTAACAGTTCATTGGAGAAACTCTCGTCCATCATCAGTTCTTTATTGCTGACCCATAATGTTCCAATACTCAAAGGAAACTGGAGCAAGATCCTACATATCTTCTGATCTGCACTCTCATCACCGTCCTCATCGATGATGGTAAAGAGGCAATTTGTCATACTGGTAATAAAACATTCGCCTTTTCCTTTGTCCAGCTGTCTGGTGCCTTACCCTATTCCTCCATGGCAGTCTTCATAGTCTTCTTTTTTCTTTCCGACAAAAGCTCTTCCTTTGCGATGTTTTTGATGAAGTTGTGAAAATCTAGCCTTTGCTCTCTGTTTGCATTCGACTTGGGGAGTATATGCGCTTACAATATTCCACATTTGATAGACATCAAGCGGTCACTTGATTTTGAAATGGTCAAGATGTTGCCAAGTAGCTCTGCCGCGAGAATGATAGCAGTTCCGTCTTTACCTTTTTCCGATCCATAGTAGAACATATTGTAAGCTTTTGTCATAATGTCCAAGAAAGGCGCCCGATTGTTCAAGCTCATAGCTGCGACTACCCATAATTCCAAGGCTCCAACTCGGGACTCTTAGGTTACGCCTAAGCAGTTGTATTATTTTGCTATCCCCCGGAAACCATATAGCTCTGACCCGAGCATTTCTGATCGTCCCAGGATTACAACCGCCCGTAGTGGTAGTGCCTGGCGGGGTAGTACTTTTCGTTTTAGCGTACTTTTCCATAATGCTAGGGTATAAGCGTTCAATGTTGATGATAATGCCAAATGCTTACTTTATCTTATCAACCGCAATTTTGATCTTGCTACAATCGATTTTTAATTGCAGTCCATATCTAGTTTAGATATGGAGGAAAAACAGTTCTATCCATATTAACAGATAGTAGTTCACTGATACAAAATAAAATGATACAGATTACGGCCAGTAATTTGACCATCATGATAATATTTATTGATGTCTACATGGCCTTGGCTGCCAATCATTTGTCAGGAAGATGGCAGCATTTATGTTTATCGGCCCTACAGTTCCCTGGAATGTCTCTGTGGCCCGGCACCCAACAAAGGTGAATGTTGAACTGCCCTGCCATTTCCATGAGAGATGATCGGCATTCAAGGGCGGATTTAGAATTTAAGAGACCGAGTCCAGGGCTTGAAAGCGGCCTGACTATCCGAAAAGATGCGGATATCCCATCATGGTTTTTCTTCAGCCAGGACAGAGCTTCTTTAATCACCAAAATTTCCGCCTGGAACACGCTACAGTGATTTGGAAGACGGAAAGAGAGGCTCATATTTAGCTTATCTGATAAAAACACCGCCACCAACTCCGCTATCGGTTTTAGATCCATATGTGTAGAGATGGATTGACTTCACCTCCATGAAAGCATCTTCCTCCCAGAATGATCTAGAGGGGAAGCTTACTTGGAAGTTTTTGTCAAACCAAAGTTCAGGTATGGTGTAATCGACGTTTTCTGTGAGGATTCCTAATGTATTAAGAATATTGGCGTGACCAAATGAATTATTTTTCGACTGTCGCAGCTACTTGACTGCTGAAAATATCAAGGGGTGTCCAAAAAAATCTGGCCAAATATGGATCTGAATCGCTCTAAGAGTTTGATCTTTCTGTATTGAAAGCATCTCAGCGCTATCGTAGGTGTCATCACTAGACACAATTCTCATAGGCAAGCATGCAAAAAGGTTTGAAGTTTTTACAAACGACTTCTGTAGAAGGTGCATGGATGAGGAAGAGGAGGAGACAATCCTCCACCTATCTATGGTCTGAAAAGGAGTGTTCAGACGATACCATCCAGTTTGTTAGCCTTTGGGTGATGCTGTCGGAGACAAGAGTAATATCTAACACTTCTTGTCGGTTTTTTGTTATAAAAGTGGGCTCATTGCAAATTAAGAGGTTAGTACTTAAAATATAGTCTAAAAGTGACTCACCTCTATCATTGATGTCGGTACTGCCCCATACCGTATGATGTGCGTTAGCGTCGCATCCGATTATGAGACCAGGGAGAGGGCCCACTTGGTCGTGGCCAAGGTAAGTCGGTGCCAGCCAGTAAGAGCCTTTGGCAGTCTCTAGTCTGGCAACGGTTAGGTCGGGGTCACTGAGGTTGGGAAGTAGAAATACATTAAGGCTACGTTTCACTAATATACAAGTTCTAATCTTACCTTTGTCTCTTGTATAGAGCGGAGCGTATGTGGGTGGTGTCCTAAGTCCACGAACCACGCCTTCTGCAATCCATGGTTCTTGGGTTAGGATTATGTCTTCTGCGTTTTTAGAAAGACGCAGAATGAGTGCGGCCGAAGCCTTTTTTGAGTGGTGGAGATTAATCTGGAGAAACCGTATCATTGCTACAGTCTTCCAGAGTCGCCTCCACCACGGTGTTATTGAGGTCCTCCGATTCTGAAGATGTGCCCAGGAGCTCATTTTCTACCTCTGATCGTGTAGGACCTCTAATTGCTTCGTCATCGGTTTCCATTTCCGACAGTGTGTCAGAAGAGGAGACCGACGGCTTGATAGTCACCTCGGACAGATTGGAGTCGTCGCTATCCAATTCTGGAAAGGATATCGACGCTCCAAGATCCGAGGTTGTGATGTCAGGTATTAAAGGAGGAGGAGGTTGCTTATCAGCATCCAGCTCATCCTTTTTGTACACCCTTAAATGAATGGACTCGAATCCGAACCGAATCATGCCTTTCGTCTGCGCCAGAGGATTAAGGGATTCCTTATTGATCACAGTCATGAGTCGAAAGAGTCGGGTTGCTGAGCCGGATGATTTCCAGAATACTTTCTGGAGAGGAGGGTTCGGCTGGAATCCAGGTACGAGTTCGAGGTCTACTAAGAATGTCTTCCTTAGATACGACCTCGAGTTGTGCACCTGGCCAAATCTCTCCTAAACCATCGATGGCCTTGGTGAAGAGATCGAGAGATCTCTGGTTGGAGCAAGCGATGAGCTTGACATGGCCTTGGTGCCAGCCAGCGTCGCTTGTGATAGGAGGTGGTCCTGGGTTTTCCCGTATGATGGCCAATGGAACCATCGGTATCGCTCCTGTCGATCACCGCGATCACCAATGCGTCCTTTAGGACTTCATTGTAAGACATCAGAGATCTGCTGTTGGATGGCCCAGGGGTTGTAGAACTGTGTGTTTTGGGCCTCTTGGAAACCGGTACGGTTTCCTTCAACGATCTCTGGCGCTTAGAGTAGTCTTTTGGCGTTTTGGGAGCAGTGGAAGCAGTGGGAAATCCGTCTTTTAGGATGTTTTTAGCCCACTCAACCTTGCTCTTTATTTCCGCACTTCTCTCAACCTCCGGAATGGATCCGAAGGTTTTGATTATGCGTGAAGCATTTCGGCGTCTTATGTAGAGCGCCTTAGATGGAGCTTGCCGATGCGGCTGAGCTCCAGATTCCGCCTTGGAGGGAAGAGTTTTGGTAGCAGCAACAAGTCCGTGGGCTGCCACAAACTTGCTGCTGCTGGGGGCGGGGGAAGTGATAGGACCATGGCTTGCCACAGTCTTAACACTCCCTGAAGGAGTTTTGGTAGCAGCGACAAGTCCGTGGCCTGCCACAAACTTGCTGCTGCTAGGGGTGGAGGAAGTGATAGGACCATGGCTTGCCACAGTCCTAACACTTCCTGAATTCTTATTTTTTGGCTCGTTCCGTTTGCCTTTAGAGGATGGCGCACCATGGCCTGCCACAGTTTTGCCTCCTCTCGGCAATGTAGGAGCCTTGCTGGTAGTCGGTGTAGTCACCGTTCCACCGCCCGGTATTGAAGGAGTACCGGCCTCGGTTTTTGTTTTTTGGTTATTTTCCATTAATGGTCCCACGAGTAGCGGAGAAAGGGGTGTCCATCTGTACAGAGATCCGCTGTACACAGATAAGGCTAGCTAATCCGGAGGTCGCCAGGTATCAGGATACTCCGTTCGCGACTGAGCTATTTTTGGAGATACTGGGCCCTCAGCCAGGTTGATCTTCGGCACGGGTCGTATAACACCTTGATCCAGCCCAGGGGAATGATGGAGTGCTTTGGGACTTGCTGAGGGGGGGGAAACATCATTTGGTTTCAGGACTCGTCTGGAGAATTTCTTCTCGAGATTCATTGACCCTACTCAGCCTCTACAACTCGACAAGTTCGATGCTAGAAGCACTAAACACTAAGTAAATTTTCATTTCAGCCAGATTGAACCTACCCTTAAACCGCTTTCCTGCATTTTGTAGAAAAATTCTGAGAGTGTCGTCTTGAATTCGGAGAAGTTTGTTGTTGCAGTTATTAAGTTCACTTTTGTAATTTTAAATCGAATTACAGTTTTTAATTTGACATGCACATCTAGATTCAGTACACAGGCATCGCTCCTTCATTACTTCATTACCTAATATCTAATGTGCGAGGAAGACTGATTAAAGGTGTTAATTCCATAAAAGCAAAGTTACAATTTAAAGTTTTCAAAGCTATCGTTATCCGTTTAAAATTAATGCACTGAAGCACCGGATATTTCATCGTGAATTCCTCTTTAAGTGGAAACCATTCTTTCCCAAGAGATTGGGATCAATCTTACAAGATTCAGTATATGGTCATCACTCGTTCATTATTTGTGAGCCTTTGTATAGGAAACACTGTGGGAAGGTAACGAATATGTCAATTAAAAACTATGGCTTGTGATGTTGGAAGAATATGTACTATACTACTAACCTAGGTGGTACTATAAGTCGGGGCAAACCTGAACTTTAACCAGGAAGCTACTCCACCTAGCACGATAAGGTTTGAGGTCCCCTTCTACGTGTGTGCGCCCTCTTCTGCGCCGTCCTTCGGGTTTAAACTCAAAGACTCTTTGGGCAATTTAAACGATTTCAGACCTTTGATCCGCATACGTCTGATTAGAATAATGCCGTAGAGTTCATGGTTGAACATCCTCCTTTATGCCCCATCAATATAAAGGAATCAAGCGATGTATAGTATCTTTCTCTAGAAACGGCCACGTGCTTCTTCATCCACTTTCGGGGGGGCCCAAACCTCTGCACCATGGAGGAAGACCGGGATGATTCGTGACACTGAAGATCTCTGTTAATTCACTACCAACCTTGATGGAGCAGCGGAAGTTCTACATAGTCATCAATTTTGCACAACCTGACGAGCTCAGCAGGGATGTCAAAACTAGCGTTGTATAGACATGTATAGCTTGTCAATACGGCTTTAAATTTGACAAATAGATGGTGGTGAGTGTCGATCTGAAATTCCCGTGTCTTTTCCTAGATCTCCCCTTGTGCGCAAATTTGATCGATGATGGACTTTTCTAGCCTGGCATTAATATGGTTGTTGATGATTGGTTTCATATGCTCACATAATATGACAGGAAAGGTCTTATATTCGATGTTTAGGTGACATAATCGTTTATGGTTGGCGCTATCAAAAGCGTTTCATATCTTGTGAACTGGACAAACGATGCTGTAGTCCTATTCATCGGACATGCTTTTCTCTGACCATATCTTACAGATGAACTGATGCCCAACTAGGTCATCTTCAGCTCCTCGAAATAGCGCAGGAAGGAGTCTCTCTGCTCCAGTAGCTTTCTCAGCAGCTCTTATCTGCTATCAACGTTTTAAATAGATACATTGTTAATAATAGTTGCAAAGTTCTCACTTGTACGTCATCTCTATCAATAAAACATCCATTATATCTAAACGGGCTCGTATTTCACTTCTATCTGGCTTCGTAGTCATTAGCGATGTGAAGTATTAAATTATGATAATCCGTGATCAAAGGCATTATTAGTAAATAGCTTAAATTCCGACACAACTTACTTTGACTCATTTTAAAGATGCTCCTGTACATCTTAATTTAAAGCAGACAAATTAAAAGACAATTACTTTTACTCTACCTCCAAAGAATAAACCCTCTCTCTGATAAGTGTAATAACAAAAAGTGATGTTAACTGAGGCTCGTAACATTCCAAATAGATGTTGCGAAATACACTGTTTAACTATTTTTTAACTCACAAATCGTAATACCTTTCAAGAGAAGATAAAATCATCTTCGAGAAACAATTTCGTAATTGACTGTCAATAAATGAGTCTGGAGATTAAAATCCGATAGCTGCACTTTTGTTCCAAGAGCCAATTTGAATGCTAATTTTTGTAGCACCAAGGTATAAGAGCATCCATGCAGCTCATCTTTATGAAAACTACGAAAGCAAGGAAAACAATAGCAACATCACCCTATTGGTTCTTTTTATAGTGTCCTTATCAATGCAAATTTATACAGATAGAGAACTACATAAAGATGCAGGACCAAAGACCTACTCGTACTCATAGTAAGTGTTGTGGGATTGAGATTGTTCTCTCTTTTATGATCAGGGTAGATTTGCAGAAGTGCTATTGGAATATTATTAACTTCTAAAATATGTTATGCCGAAAGATGTGTGTTGGGAAACTTAAATAGTGCTGACCACTATTAACTAGTGATCCTTAAGAATATCTAAGTGAAAGCTTAGGTTTATACAACATTCAGTAGACAGAATTTTATTAAAAGGCCATGACGTCGACTCACATACGAGTATGTATACGTTGAATGTACATGCGTCAGAACAAATAAATGGTCAGCTGTTATCAAATTGTTTATGACTAAGGCGAGGCACCTATTTGCAGAATGATAGCAGTTTGTTGTTTCAAAATCAATTTTCTCCCACGGACGAACTCAGATTTGACGATAGACAGTTAATAATTAATGAACTTCACATTGTGCTTGATGAGGTAAGTGCTTACACTAATCGTATGTGGATACATTGACTTCCGATTATGTTTAGATTAGAGACGAAAATTGATGGTGACTCGTTGAAAGGCAGAGATGTCATCCCATACCAGAGTTGCTGTTTTTCTGAAACTTGCTTTCATTAATATTTTTTTCTTTTGAATTATTGTCTAATATTGAATATTTGATATATTGAATTATTGTTTGAAATATATGTCTATTAATGTCTGCAGAAAATGAGAAAGAGTTTTCAGTTCAGTGTTTACAAACTGGTGTGTTCAAAGTTAAGCCTTTATAAACTTAGACGTTCTAATCGTTGAAACTATAAAGTGCTAAATATACACAATACAAAATCGTTATGATTTTTTTTTTTAACATTTCCTTCCTACTTTGGTATTGATATTTACTGATAGTGCTACTGATAATTTGTTAGATAGTCGAAGCATCATCATAGATTCATCGATCTACTGCTTGGGAAGCATTAGGTTAGGTTAGGTTAAACAGGGCTATGATGGATATACCATCACACAGATACATGCCCATCACGATACCATGAGTCCTTCAAGACTTGACCACCTTAGGTTGGGAGTTTTTGTGATTTTTTCCTCAATAGTGCCCTTCACTACGAAAAGGGGTGATTTGATGTTGGTAACTTCGCTAATGTCGAGTAGCCCTACTTTTCTTACAAGCTCATCCCCTTGTTCATTTCCTTTAATACCGCAGTGTCCTGGCACCCAGCACAGTTTTACCTGGTTCTGACTGCATAGGTCCTTGAGCACTTTGCGATAGCCCCTGACTGTATCAGTGTTGACGTTAGTTGATTCCATTGCTTTGAGTAAGATGCAGGTATCACTTTTAGATATCGATCTTATCTTCATTAGCTCTGCCGCCCTGAGGACAGCCAGAACCTCTGATTGGAAGACACTGATTGCGTCCGGTAGTCTTATAGACACTCTTAATTCTGGGTTTTCTGAGAAGATACCAGAACCTGTTCCTTCCTCTGTTTTTGAGCCATCTGTAAAAATTTCCGTTTCATTTGACCTGATTATTTCACTTTTTTCCCAGTTCTCCCTCTCCGGATATATTATATCATACGGGATGTAGAAGTTGACCAAGGAAGGAATTTCATCCGTTAAATTGGATTGCCTGGCAGTAGCTCCGTTAGGACTGTGTCGTAATGTCCTAAACTACTGCTCTTGAAGTAACCCAGATTAGTGAGTCGTATTGCCAGAAATTTTTTTGATCTGTAAATCAAGCGATGTTAGGTGAAAAAGGTGTCCAATGCTGCCGTAGGGGTGGTACGGAGCGCACCTGTAATGGTTATGGAAGTCATTCTTTGAATCGCCGCTAATTTTCCGTAAATCGTTTTCTTGTTTGTTGATTTCCACAGTGCGCCGTATGTAAGTATGGGTCTTACCACCACCGTATACAGCCAGTACACCATAGAAGGTTTTGCAGATAAAAAGAGCATTATATGCTTTTATGGTTCTTTCCGCTACATTATGATTCCAATTCAGTTGTTTTGTTCATAATCACACCTACGAGGGACGTTCAACATATTCTCGGTATCGGGATGAAGCTGTTATTGTATGTATAAATTGACTTATTTATCAAGTAATACTATTATTCTAGTGCATTCATGTAAAATTTCATATAAATGTGATTATTAATTCGCGTTTTATCTCTAGTTAAACAGAATCATAATGGCAACTGAGACGATGATGGTGAAAATTGAGCATCGCGCTGTAATTAAATTTCTCACTAAGCAGGGAAAAAGTCAAAAAACTATTCATGAAGAGATGGTGGCTGTTTACCAGGGTTCCGCACCTTCATTATCAACTGTGCAAAAGTGGTCAAGTGAGTTCAAGAGAGGCAGAGAGAGCATTGAAGACGACCCCCACTCCGGCGCCCCGGCTACTGCTTGTACGGGAGAAAGCATCAAAGAAGTCGAAAAACTTGTTCTTGAGGATGCACGAATAAAGGTTAAAATGATGGCAGAGATCACCAAGCTTTCAATTGGTACCATTCACACCATTCTTCATGACCATCTTAACCTTTCAAAGGTCAGTGCAAGGTGGGTGCCACGAATGCTCACAGCGCCTCAGAAAAAAGTGAGAATCGCATGCTGTAGAGAGCTTTTGGAGATGTGTAGTGAGAACGCGGACGGTGTTATGGATCGAATTGTTACTGGGGACGAAACATGGGTCCACCACTATGATACTGAAAGCAAACAAGAGTCCATGCAGTGGCATAAAAAAGGAACAGACCCCCCGAAGAAGTTCAAAGTCACTCCGTCTGCCGGGAAGCTCATGGCCACAGTTTTTTGGGACTCAAAGGGAATCTTGCTCATTGAGTACAAAAAAAAAGGTGAAACCATCAACGCCACATCCTATGCTTCCACTTTGCATAATTTGCGGGAGGAAATTAAAAAGAAAAGACGGGGTAAACTCGCACCGGGTGTATTGCGTCTTCATGACAACGCTCCTGTTCACACGGCGCGAGTTTGTGGTTTCGAAGAAATTCAACACCCACCCTATAGTCCAGACCTTGCCCCTAGTGATTATTTCCTGTTTCCGGATTTGAAAAAAATGTCTTCGTGGAAAAAGATTTTCGGATGATGAAGAACTCAAGTCGGCAATAAATGGGTATTTTGCAGAGAAAGAGGAAATTTATTTTTTTGAGGGTTTAAAAAAGCTTATCTCAAGATGTAACAAATGCATTGATGTTAGGGGAGATTATATTGAAAAATAAAAATAATTTAAATTGAATTCGCATTTTCCTTCATATCGATACCGATGCCCGAAAGGGACAGTTCCACTCCGTTGAGTTTTGGGAGTTTGAATTGCGGGAAGAATTAAGTATCTAAAATATCTACAATTTCCCTCTTTTTCTCAAGTAATCTAAGATCACCTATTCTTTCATGGCTCATTTGACTTGGTGCGACCCGCTATTACCCCAGACTGATAGTGTGAATCTGGTGGTGATACACTACAGATGTGGGTAACTCTAATTCGTGTTGTCAAACCTGCATAGCAATATACAGCACGCACTCTGCTCTTTGCACCTCATCCTGGTCACTATTAAGATGCCTTCCCACTTGAGTGTGTCACCTAAGGCCAAGACTTTCTTTACCGCGTTGTTCTTCCAGAATAGATTTGAAACTATCGGAGCCGATCAATTTTAGTCCTTCTTGCTAGGTCAATGTTGATGTATAACCCTAATAGTTCAAGGATATTTTCATTCACTTCAGATAAAGTCCATGCCTCTGCGTCACTGTTGTGGACGTTGTCATGAGAGGGACTTGCACATATTTCTCATTTGTCTTCTTAGTTCAAAGAAGCATCGATTGACAAGAGTGATTCTTTCCGCAATTTCCATTTTGCTACTTCAAAGTTTTAGTTTCCCTTGTAGAGTGCTGATAGTTCAATATCTGGTTGATGATGGACTTATAAGGGTTAAAACTACACTGATCAGGACCTATGAGATTATTGATATATTAGAGTTTCAACCGATCACATACTATGTAAAGTATTGTACGCGATGTTAAGGAGATTTATTCCACTATTGTTAGCACGGTGTGCTTTGTGAAGAGGATCAGACAAACGATGCTGAGACTTTGTTCATCGGGTATAGTCACCCAACCATATATTACAGACGCATACCCCTTAAGATGTCAATATCTACTACTTTGAATCATGCATAAGACAGTTAGTTCTCTTCTGCAGTCTTATCAGTATTTAGTTAAGATATCGCAGACCACTTCTTGGTCGATTGGACAAAGTTGTTGTTGTTCGTTGTATACGTTGAATGGTTCTGACTGATAGCGAAACGATGGTCGTCTTTACCTTGACCAGTCTGCAGATGTAATCATTTCAAATTAGTACTTTCATTTGGCAAGTTCTTTTTACATCTTGGGAGATATTCTGAACATTGTTTCTGCAGAACCAGCTCTCCATGCTCTTAAACAAGCACTCTTCTGCTTCTTTAATTTATTTGTGAATAGCCGATGTTCATTCTGTGTGCTTTTGTAATAGAGTTCGTGAGCAGCTCTTGTTTTTTCTTTGACGTGCCATAGTGGGCGCTTCTTGTTTCAATAGATTCGCTTGTCGCCCCTCTTCGTTTAACTAGAGGTTTTGTTGTGGTCAGGTAAAACCCAGCATCTCTAATGGCTTGCTGACAATGAAGGCTTTAATCTCCTGCGTCTGATACTTGCATTATAGGACTTCCTTTTGTCTTGGTTTTGGGAGACTGTGTCAGAAATGTCTCTAGCGCTCCTTTTGTGATTGTGGCCGTTCGATATCAAATTTTCTTTTCAAAGTTCTGCCGCCCGTGATATTGGTATGCACACCTTTGCTGCAACAAGTTTGTGGTCTGGGTCGATAGTGGCTCCTCGCAATGCACTTGAGAAAAATATGAGTTGTATGAGTATGAACGAGTTTGGCAGTTTTCCAAAAGTTTATATTGGTATCACTCGTGGATCGCAGCGAGATTTCACTGATGCGTTTGAAAATGTTGAAACGTTGACATGCTGTCAATAAGAAAGAATGCACCACGTCGATGAATCGAAAACCATGCCATAGCTTAAGACTAGCTTTGACGCGGTAAGAGACTTTATATACCTGGCTTCTGCTTCAAATTCAAAGAACGACACTGGGATAGAAATCAAGCGAAAACTCTCTTACCATTCCTTTGAACTACGTAAGAAAAAAACTGAGGAATAGGCTTCTCTATGTAAGGCTTTTACCGTCTCAATTCATAGTAAATTAAGACAATTCGTTCTGTGTTTACTAATGCAATAAATATAACAAAAATATGCGGTTTCAAATGAGTATTTCCAAGTGCTGCAGTCACCATGCAAACATGGATAATTAGAAAAATCAATATGTTCCTGCACCTTCTCTCCTTGCTTATTGGCACAACTAAAATAAACTTAAGCCAATATTGTTTTTCATTAACGCCTCCAAGTTGAGTATTTTCGAGTATTTTCCTAGCGCAACTAGATATGTTTACGCCTTTTCGGCTGCTGAATTATATCAGTGCATATATACTATTCAGATTCAAACGTACATTCAAAAACAACATAGCAATTTACATTGACTGTCAAGTGGTAATCGGCTTTATGGTCTACATTTATTTCTTTGGAGTCGGCTTAACGTCAATCTTCAGAGTAATATAGGGATGTTTGAAAAAGCTAACGAACGACATTTTCCTTGCAAAAGAGATCAGCTTTTCGCTAGATCTCGTCTTTGGCACATGCTACTAAATTCGATATTCCACTTAAGACCCACTACTGCAATTGGGAAATCGTTCTTTGTGACTGTTTTCCTCTAACCAGAACTAAATATCCTTCACAAAGCACACCCTTACTTGGCGGTCTTTTGCAAATTTCAAACATCAAATTCAACCCAGTTGCTATACCACATGGAATGAATTCATCATTAAATCCAAGAGACACGGTGAACATTTATATGCAAACTCTAATTCAGTTTCAGTCCAATAATTTATACCAAATTATTTGCGGTGGGTAGCTTGGTACTATCCTAGCAGCCATATGCTTTTAACTACCATTCAAAGTGAAAACGCCATTGTATCTGTTTAGTTGTAAACGAAATGTAATTCACGCACTATCCCAGAAAACATATAAACAAACGAAACACATCAAGTTAAATTTGAGATTCTACGTTTACCAACAAACGCCATACGCTTACGTGAAAACATTTGATTTTATGGCATGTTACCGTTAACTGACGATGAATCTTCATTGAAATTAATTTTCACAAATTAACTGGAAACTTCAGAAATCATCACGAAACTTCCACTTCGACCCCAGGATGTGAGAGAATGTATTCGTATCTAAGATATATTTTACCTTTCGAATTTACAGTGAATGTTTGGTACTGAGTCTTCGGTAGCATACTCTGGTTACTGATTACCAGTTACCAGGGACGTCCTTGAAACTATGGTTAGGTGGGTTAACTTTGAATTATTTAATTGAATTCTTAACAAAGTTGCCTTTCATCATTGCTTTCCCGATAAAACCGTTAATGAAGACATAGCGCCGATGCAATCTTACATATTCGCCGCTTTCAACCCGCCCCAGGCGATTTGTGATGCTAGAGGTTAGTAATAATCGGTCTGAGATTCTTGTCCATCAACGGATTGTCTTCTTCATTTAATGCATACTCTGGGGAATTTTCCGCCCGAGTACGAATAAGTTATACGAATTCTTTGATTTAATTTCAAATATTATACAGAATTTAGATACGAATTTAAAATAGAAAAAAAGGGAAAGAAAAATCCGCAGAAATAGGTATATATTGTAGGTAGCTAGCTGGATAAATAGAGGAATGCCTTTAAGTGACTGGGTTTGATGGAAAGCCTAAGTGGTAGGCTTTCCAATACAAAATAGAGGGATTCATTTTCATTTTACTTTTTTTCTGTTTGCAGGAGACTCTTAACGAAACATAAATATGCAGGCGAAAAGTAAAAAAATTTACTTCAACACTATGAGTCATTTACTTACGTACACTTGACTTTTTCAATTTTTTAGTTTTGTTATACTGTCTTTTTTTTAATTTGAGTTATTGATGCTATTGCTCTCCCTTTGGCTGGCCGATTTTATGGTTGAGTCTGAAATTTGCAAAATGCTCTTTAAATTCATTTTGGTGGCACCTGTATACAAAGCTTACAAGTCAAGTCGAAAGACTCGATGGTAGTTTAGTTTATTTCATATTTAGAGCTAATACTTAAGATACAAAGTAATCTTATGAATTGTAAAGCTTATACAAGGTTCTGACAATATTAAATAAAAGTAACAAAAACATAATAAAATAAAATAAATAGCATACGTGGAAATCATAAATTTGGTATATGTAGATAACATACATTTATATATTAGTATGCGAAAAAGAAGAAAAAATAGATACATATTGAACAATTCAAAATTTGAAATATAAGGAAGGAAATGAGAGAAAAAAGGAAAGAAAAGAATAGGAAAAAAAAATTAAAAATTGCTAAGAAAAACATAACTAGCGAGGTAGGAAAAGTTGCAATTCCTTTTAAAATTTTCCGATATCACTGATTTCTCTTAAAAAAAAGCTGTAGTGAATTCCATAGTCGAATAGAAGCGATGAAAAACTGTCTTTCCGTCATTAAACAAGAAAAACGCGGAAGTATTAAACAAGCTGATCTAGTCAATGTCGGAAACTGGAATTTTTCATATAGGTACGATGGTTGACGTGTTTTTAAGATATTAGATACAAATGTTAATGTACGAAACTTAATGAAATTGTCAAAAGTCATTCCAAGAAGGTTTTTAGACAGATGTGAAACATGGTCATACTTACGCAAGGTGAACACGTATCGAATAATACTATTAAAAGCGACTTGGAGCTTTCTTTTGCTAACAGTGTCACAATTTCCAACGATTTCACATCCGTGTTTGAGTAGAGGAATGGCTAAAGTTTTTGCAAGTATTGTTCTCATTATTAACGGTGTAAATTGGCGTTCGGAGAATACCATAGATCTTACCGACAGTAGAGTTTATGTGGTCGTACCATGTCAAAGTCCTGTTGAACACGCTCCCTAAATTTTTAGCTGAAGACACTATCTTCAAGGATACGGTGCCTAAATAGATAGGCGGGAAGTACGACAGGTCCAAAACTTTTCTGGAAATCACCAAGCATTTGCATTTATGTGGATTTAGAGTTAAACCGTTCTTAACCGATCAGCTCAGAATACGCTCAAGGTCCTGATTAATATTTCGGGCACAATTTTCAATCAAACCAAGAGGACAACTCTGCTAGATTTGAACGTCGTCAGCATAAATGTGTATCGATGCATGTAATATTTTATTTAGAATTTCGTTAATGTACAGCGTGAAAAGAAATAGGCCCAAAATTGACCCTTGGGGAACCACTCGGGTCAACGAAAGGAAATCTGTTAAAACGTTATCTATAGATATAGCCTGTTTTCTATCACTGAGGTACAACGAAATAAGATTCGTTGCAAAGCGAGAAAAGTTGAATGAGGCTCGTAGTTTTTTGCAGAGTACCGTATGGTTTACCGTGTCGAAGGCTTTGGAAAAGTCCAATAGGCTCAAGAAGGTGACATTGTCTGCATCTAGCCTAGATCTTATGTCCTCTACCACTCTAATTAGAGCGGTAGTACAATTGTGCTTGGGACGAAAGCCAGATTGAAATTGATCCAACAAGTTATATTGGCACAGATATACTCTTAGTTGTTTTTGCATAAGACATTCACAGACTTTAGAGAGAAAAGGCTGAATTGATATAGACCTGAACTCATTTTTAGGAATTGTTATAATTGTTACCTTCCAATTCCAACCCAATTTACATATCGAGTGCTAAACGTCCCTCGAATTTAATTCCAAATAATGTCAAATATCATGTTTGTAACATAAGTGTTACTCGATTTTTGAATGTCTGTGTCATTTAGTCGTCAATGTAATTTCCTTCTTTAGACAACACTTCTGACCACCTTTCAGGCAACTTTTTCATGCACTAAATAAATTGTTTGATTTTAACGAAAAACATACCAGACTTCGGAATAAATGTAAATCTGAAGATGCTTAATCTGGAGAATAAGGCGGACGCATCATTTTTTTCCAACCAAACTCCTATAACTGTGTCCGTTTGGTCTTATTTGTATGAGGGCGAGCGTTATAATGATCGAATATAACACCCTTTCGCTTCTGATCTTGCGCCGACTTTATTCTGCACAGCTGTTGACCGTAAACTTCTGCGGTGATAGTCTGGTTACGAGGCAACAGCTCAAAACGGATTATTCTCTCAACATCTCACCATACAGGTAGCAACATCTCAGGCGGGTGAAATCCATCTATATATAAAGAACCCATTTTTCATATCCGGTAACGATACGGTTAAAAATATCTCTTGGTTGGAATGCGACAGAAGCGAAAGGCAACCTTCGATTCTTTCCTGAAGATTATTTTATGATGTTGAATATGATGCATCTTCCTATTTACATCATAGGTTAAGTTTAAGAGCATCTCTAAGCTTAGGGGTGCCTTTATTTCAGGAGCAGGAAGTGTCAGTAGAACCCTAGTTAGGGCGTTACTACAACGTTGAATTTCTTTTGGCTTGGTATTCACAATTACTCTGGCCAGACTCAAAGTCACGGAACAAAATATTATTGAATATTTATTAATGGCTCCAAGATAAATCAGGCAATTTTAGCTGTTGTCTTCATAGAGAGCGATAGGATCAGACTACATTTCTCGTTAGGCTTGTATCTGTCTCTCTTCCAAACGGCGATTTGTTCAATCCTACTGGAAATGCATTGTATTGTGAACAATAAGTCGAAGGAAAGGAAACAGTGCATTAGTAGAGACAACCAACCAGATTCTATTTTTCATAATTCATGATTCTAGGGAGGAAAGAAAGATAGTTACCGATGTACCTTGGTTTTACGAGGGGCGTTCAATATATTCTCGAAAATGCGAATTCAATTTATTCATTTGTTAGATCTTGAGATAAGCTTTTTCAAACCCTCAAAAAAATAAATTTCCTCTTTCTCTGCAAAATACCCATTTATTGCCGACTTGAGTTCTTCATCATCCGAAAATCTTTTTCCACGAAGACATTTTTTCAAATCCGGAAACAGGAAATAATCACTAGGGGCAAGGTCTGGACTATAGGGTGGGTGTTGGATTTCTTCGAAACCACGATCTCGCGCAGCAGCCTTGGAAACTCGCGCCGTGTGAACGTGTGAACAGGAGCGTTGTCATGAAGAAGCAACACACCCGCTGAGAGTTTACCACGTCTTTTCTTTTTAATTTCCTCCCGCAAATTATGCAAAGTGGAAGCGTAGGATGTGGCGTTGATGGTTTCACCTTTTTTTTGTACTCAATGAGCAAGATTCCCTTTGAGTCCCAAAAAACTGTGGCCATGAGCTTCCCGGCAGACGGAGTGACTTTGAACTTCTTCGGGGGGTCTGTTCCTTTTTTATGCCACTGCGTGGACTCTTGTTCGCTTTCAGGGTCATAGTGGTGGACCCATGTTTCATCCCCAGTAACAATTCGATCCATAACACCGTCCGCGTTCTCACTACACATCTCCAAAGCTCTCTACAGCATGCGATTCTCACTTTTTTCTGAGGCGCTGTGAGCATTCGTGGCACCCACCTTGCACTGACCTTTGAAAGGTTAAGATGATCATGAAGAATGGTGTGAATGGTATCAATTGAAAGCTTGGTGATCTCTGCCATCATTTTCACCTTTATGCGGGCATCCTCAAGAACAAGTTTTTCGACTTCGGAGCGGGGGTCGTCTTCAATGCTCTCTCTGCCTCTCTTGAACTCACTTGACCACTTTTTCACAGTGGATAATGAAGGTGCGGAACCCTGGTAAACAGCCACCATCTCTTCATGAATAGTTTTTTGACTTTTTCCTTGCTTAGTGAGAAATTTAATTACAGCGCGATGCTCAATTTTCACCATCATTGTCTCAGTTGCCATTATGATTCTGTTTAACTAGAGATAAAACGCGAATTAATAATCACATTTATATGAAATTTTACATGAATGCACTAAAATAATAGTATTACGTGATAAATAAGTCAATTTATATATACAACCACAGCTTCACCCCGATACCGAGAATATGTTGAACGCCCCTCGTAAGTGGCATTCCGCAAGCGAGTTGTTCGGCTTAGGAACGAATCACGATATTTCAGAGTACGTCCGGAAGTGGGCTTGAGGGCATACTGATGAGCATTCATAGCGAGACGGGTGTTACGGTTGAAGGTTTGAAGGGGCAGAATGCTACTTGTGATAAACAAAGTGAGATACGAGACATTTCGTGGGTGTTCGTGAGTGTCTATCGACTGGGTGATATTAGCATCACCGATGAGTTTTATCGCACGGTTTTGAATCCCATCTAGCAGGTGCAGAGATGCTTTTGGAGCACCTGACCAGATGTGTGAGTTGCACTCCAATTTTGGGCGGTTAAATGCTTTACATATTGAGGGCAGCTCAGAAGGGGAAAAGTATTTCTTACATCGTTCGAGGAAACCTAGACATTTCGCAGCATTTTTGGCGACAACGAATATGTGGTCAGACAGTATTTAATTCCACACTGTTGAAGTTCCGTAATTGGTTATGCTGTTAATATCCCGTCCTACAGCCGAAGAGCAGGAAAGTGAGTCCGGAAACGAATATGAAAAGCAGAGAGTACTATCGTCAGCATCGTCAGAGATCATTGGTAAAAATTAAAAGAGTGTTGGAGACAGAACGGAGTCCTGTGGCACACCAGCATTTATTTTGTGAATATTAGACTTGAAACCATCCAAGACAACTTGAATTGAACGTTCCGAAAGGTATTTTCTAATCCATTGAAGAAGAGAGTCAAAAAAACAAGCATTTTCGACAAAATAGCGTGATGCCAAACTATGTCAAATGCCTTAGAAATATGAATTGCAACTATCTTGCTTTCGCCAAATTGATGTATGCTTTGGTTCCACTTTTCGGTAAGACATGCCACCAAATAACCAGCGGCAAAATTTCTGATGTTTTTGACAAACGACCAAAAGCTTTTACGGCATTTGGGCCATTATAGTATTTTTTGCTTCAACTGTTGGTCGTATTGAAATTTCATACGCTTAAGAAAGACGTTACGGTCATTCCTGGCTCGTTTAAACTTTTTTCGGTTTTCCTGTGCCGGGTTGGTCTTGAAGGACCGAAAAAATGCCTTTTCCTTTGGTTTGATATTCTTCATCCGATGAGGGATAAGAGAATAGGGTTTGTGATCATATCCGTAGCGACATCCACGTCGTTATCGAGACAACCAGTTAGGTTAGGTTGGGTAAGAGTATGGCTGTTGGAAATACCAACCCACTTAGGCCTATTGGCCTATTGTGATGCGACGTGGATCTATGATCTTCTTACTACTGGAACCAGTTTGAGTTTATAATAAAGCGTAGGAGACTGTTAACGTCTATTTTTTCTTAATCGTTTAGGTCGTTGTAGAAGAAAGCTCCTAGATGAAGCTTCCTTCTCTGGGAGAGAGCTGGGCATGTGCAGAGTAGGTGGAGGATTGTCTCCTCCTCTTCCTCGTCCATGCAGATTCTACAGAAATCATTAGTAAAAGTGCCAAGCCTTCTTGCGTGCTTGCCTATCAGGCAGTGTCCAGAAATGACAATGGCGCTGAGATGTTTCGTATCTAAAAGGATCAGACACTTAGAGCTACTCAGATCCAGCCTTGGCCAGATCTGTTTGATCGCTAGACATGTTTGTCCAACAGTCCACCTAAGGTATGTTCTTTTATTGGTATCTAGCTTTAGTGTTAGTTTGTACCTTTGTCCGGTAGGATAGGTAGAGTGGTTCCAATTTTGGCGAGTTCATCGGCTCTGCAGTTCCCTGGAAAGTCTCTGTGACCCGGCACCCAACAAAGGTGAATGTTGAACTGCTCTGCCATCTCCATGAGAGATGATCGGCATTCAAGGGCGGTTTTAGAATATAATGAGACCGAGTCCAGGGACTTGATGGCGGTCTGACTATCCGAAAATATGCGGATATCCTTTGCAGATATCACGTTTTTCTTCAGCCAGGACAGAGCTTCTTTAATCGCCAAAATTTCCGCCTGGAACACGCTACAGTGATTTGGAAGGCAGAAAGAGAGGCTTAGATTTAGCTTATCTGAGAAAACACCGCTACCAACTCCGCTATCGGTTTTAGATCCATCTGTGTAGAGATGGATTGACTTGTCCTCCATGAAAGCATCCTCCTCCCAGAATGATCTAGAGGGGAAGCTTACATGGAAGTTTTTGTCAAACCGAAGTTCAGGTATGTTGTAATCTATGTTCTCTGTGAGGATTCCTAATGTATTAAGAATATTGGCGTGGCCAAATGAATTATTTGTCCACTGTTTAGTCGCTTTAAGGCGAATAGCTGCAGTCGCAGCTACTTGCTTGCTAAAAATGTCGAGGGGTGTCAAGTGAAGCAGAATATCTAATGCCGCAGAGGGGGTAGACCGCAAGGCTCCGCTTTTGCATAAACGGTTGACTGCATTTTCCAAGGCCGTCCACCAGACAACCACCCCGTAAGTAAGTATCGGTATTATGACCGAGATGTATAGCCAGTGAGTTATGCGAGGTTGAAGGCCCCATTTGCTCCCAATGGCTTTCTTGCAAGAGAATAAAGCTATTGTAGCTTTATTGACTCTTTCTTGAATGTTAGGTTTCCAGTTTAGTTTCCTATCAAAAATGAGACTCAGATATTTTGCTGTATCGGAGGAAACTAAACTGGTACCGTTTATTGAATGAGAGTCTATGATTGGAATTTTATATTTCCTAGAAAAGAGGACAAGATCAGTTTTATGGGGGTTTATTCCCAATCCACAGCTATCTGCGCAGCGGGTTAATCTGTTGAGATCTACTTGGAGGAGTTCATAGGCAATCACTCTGCTACCACCCACTTCCAGGTATATCAGTAGTTCGTTAACTACTAAGTTCCAGAGAAGGGGAGAGAGGACACCGCCTTGCGGCGTACCTCTTCTGACATATCTTTTAGCAGAAGTCTCACCCAGTTTGGAGTTGATTATCCTGCTTTTAGCATTAGACTGATCAGCTCCCCAAGTGAGCCGTCTACCTGCAGAGTTGACAGCGCAGTCGTGATTGCGGATGTGACGACCAGTTAAAACTCCTTAAAAAGCTGTTAAGTCTGCTCCAATTGGCTTTTCTTCTCTAACTGTGTGGTGAATGTACGAGAAATTAGCTGATATGACACAGTGGTCCGACGAGTCTAGATGGGATATCACATTGATATTGTATTTGTTACGGTGAGCAGTTAAAAACAAGTCCAAGGTGTTGGCGGTATGACTATCAACGTCTGGTATTCTTGTGGACTCATTTACAATCTGGGTTAAGTTATTTTCCGCAGCGAAGATCTCAACACTCCGTCCTTCGGGGGTTGTCTGTTCAGAATGTCGAAGCCACCCAGAATTGTGGATATTGAAATCGCCCGTAATCACGATGTCATAATGGGCATGCAGAGATACAATTCTTTGAATGGAGTCAGACAGCGTATCGAACTCGTTAAAGGTCGAATTTCTGTCTAGTTTGGGGCTTCTGTAAAGAAAACAGTAGTGGATAATTTGCTTAGAGAGATGCAATTTTAACCACATGAAGTTGAATTCCGCAGAAAAATTGTTACTTTTAAGCTCGCGAATGTTGGCTGTATCCGATCTAAATTCCCGAGTCATTATAAAAAAGGTCAAACACAAAAACCACAAACACCGACGATGTTAAGCGTCGAATCAAATAGTTGTAGGTGTTATGCCCTTACAACAATAAAAACAGTGCACCAACAAAATTGTCACTCATAACCCGCTCTGCATCTGTTATTGTCTGCATTCAGCATCCAACATTTAACGGCGAGACTAAATTCTTAGTCAACTACTCATCTTACTTTATTTTTGTTAACTGAAATAATGAATGTCTTTCGGGCCATACGTTACGAGAGCATTTAATGCCAGTTTTTAAGTACCAAGAGGAATGCTATATTCTGCGGAATGTATAATAAATTGTGTCGGGTAAGAGTTTACGTCAAATTATTACAAATTAGCGATCTAGTGGTCATAGTTTTAATCCATCTGAACAAAAATTTGTCCCATACACCAATCAACACATAAATCCTCAAATTGTCTTGTTAAAACTTAAGGCGTCACCTTGGAATTTTCGAATGTGTTCGTGTTAGTGAACTGAGCGACTAAAACGTTGTTCACAAAAGCATTTTTGACGCCATCAATTTATTTTTTAATTATTTATGCTAATTTATATTTGGGATAAAACAGATAAAATCAATTGATCCATAGGATTCTGATCTGTATTGCAGTCTACCTGATTGCAAATATCATATATTTCAATCGGACTCCTTCGAGTCTTCTACCGGCTAAGTAAGGCATTGGGTGCTTCAAAACAAGATTGTTTAATGTTGAAATGGGATTTACGTCGACCAAGTGATAAAAACTCAAAAAACTCAATTTGTGGGGTGCACTGAAAATGTCTTCAAGAGATCCAAATTTTTCGTCACTGGGTGTGATGATAGTCAATTGAGAAGAGCTTCTCCAGACAACAAAGCCAATGACACGTTTATTAGATTTCGATTTAGATTTAAATCTCAAGTCATTTTATTCAAAAAAAAGGCGTTTCATGGTGTAAGCATATTCTAGCCATCAACTACAGATTGCCGAGACGATTCAAGCATTTACATTCCATTCGAATATTTAGCATTTTTATGGGTTTCACTGATTTGCAATTCGATTTTTAATGCAATGTTTATTCGAATTTATTTAATTTTATGCCAATGAATCTGGGCGACAGTGCGAACAGACATTTGAATTGAAATCAACGGAGTTTTCTGTGAAACGCCACCACATGCCACGAAATTGGTGATTTTCGTATTTTCGATTTTCAAGAAGGAGCTGATTTAACGAATTCCCATTTTAGGATTACTTTCCTACGAGACATGTCGTAGAGAAATAGATAAATAAAGTTACACAACTTTGTTGTGAGATACTTATTAGTTGACCAAACTTGTGGAGAGAAAAAATTAAGAAACAAAGTTGGATAGGTGCGATTTAATTAGATTCTATTTACTTTAACTTCGATAATGGGGGCTTATGGATATCGGCAAGTGGTTTCAGAGGTTTCAGAGAAGTAAAAGTTTATTGGATACATTGGGAACATCGTATTTCTGATCTGATTAAAAGTGGCATGGTTTTACCAAATAAAGTGAAGGTATCTCTTAATTTATTTTTATTGTCTTACCAGCATAGTGTCTGTATTATGGTTAAGAAGTTCTTTTCCCAGATAGAGTTACAACGATGAGAAAAAGAAACTAGGTGAAATAAAATTCATCACGACAATGCAATTTAAAATAAGGTCATTCTCTTCTTCTTGATCCGTTGATCCGTTCTAAAATATTATGCTACTGCATTTCTGTGAGCCTTAACAGTCCACGAGTAGAGCCCTTTACTACGCTAAGAATCTCGCTGTGACTTCTTCTGTCCTTTACAGATCAGAGAGCGTTTTTCATCATTTACCAGAACTGCTAAAACAAGACATTGCTCTTTATAGCTCGTCTCCATACATGTGTACTCGTATGCTATGTTATAGCGGGAGGAGGTTGTGAGTATCTGTCGGAACTTCTTGGGATCTCTCCAGAATCTACCAAAGTATAAGTACTCGCACTTGGTCAATTATAAACCTATCAGGCTTTCAATCGAAAAGGGTGCAGTTAAGAGGGTCTCCATACTCAAGCAAGAAGATGCTGAGGTTTTCCATTCCGTAGCTATACTCTTTTCCGACCAAAGTTGGAGTACGGTCTCTACCAAATTTCTTCAAATGATTTTAATACCGGTCGGCGGGTGCAGCAACTTTATTATACTAAAACTTATACTCGTATGTTGTTGTCTTTACTTCATTTTGAATGGGTGTACAGAAATCTTGGCCTGCCATAAAATTTGGGTCGTCCCCACAGTTACTTTGTGGAAGTGGTTTTCCATATCTTCAGCTGTGATCTATTAGATTTACCTCGTCATGTCTATAGGTCTAAAACTCAAGTTTTCATGGGTGTGGTTGGTTGAAACCCAGTAATTAGTTGCATCATTTCTGATTTTTTCTTGGTATTGATGCAACTATTCTTCAGCTCTTAATGCTTGATTATAAAAGGCTTGTTGCAATTGTTGCCATGTTGTGGCATCTGAGATATCCGTAGACGTATTTTGGCTGTAACTAGATGGTGGTTTGAGTCTATATTAGCCACTCGTAATGTGGGGCTGCCTATAATACTGAAGGAGTGCTTTGCAATGATCGAAACATCGAAGCATGATCGATTTGGTTGTGAAGTGAGAACACTTTGTGCTAGTTATGTAATATTTTGTTCTGCAGCCTGATCCATTAGTATTGTCTCATTTCCTTACATAGTGTAAGTTGTGCTTTCCGACTGTACTACCTAGGATGTCCTATACATTTCTCGGTAGAATTGTTTTTTTCTTCTACATAGGATGACCGTATTCCAGGCCGGTCTTGGCAAAGCTTCTGTCGAAAGGTAAAGACTTGATGCGCTTGCAAGGAATATGCACCCAATTAGACTTGTGTTCCTTGTAGCTGTAAGTGGAGTATATTTTACAGTTTTTCGTCCCACAATCCCACCAGAGTATTAGTAGTTTGAATGCACATGGCCTGTTCCAGATCTTCTAATGAATTTATACATCACATAACACTGCTTAGAAGAGACGTCGGAGGTGTGCTCCACATGTCTGTGCTTATAATCACAATGTATTCAGAGCAGTTGTAAATTTGTTCTGAATTCACTGTTATTAAAATTCATAAACATAAATCCCGGATAAGGACGGATTCATTGTTGACGACCCTGCAAAATGAACAAATGACAACGACTTTTGGATCTGCACGTGGAATGTTCGGACCTTGAACAGGCCACGTGCAGCCGAACAATTAGCGGAGGCCCTAGACTGCTATAAAGCAAATATCACCGCCATCCAGGAAGTACGGTGTGATGGACCGGTCAAAAGAAAGATGAAAACCTGTAATTTTTACTACGACGATTGCTATAGGGAACGTAAGCAGCGTCTATTTGGATGCGGATTTATTGTAAGCGGCAGAATTAGGTAAAAAGTCTTGAGCTTTCAACACATGAGTGAACGTCTTATAAAAATCCATATTAAAGGTAAATTCGCTAATATCAGCCTTATATGGACGATGAAGGACGATGCTACCAAAGGAAGTTTCTACGAGCTTCTCGACAAAACTTACGAGCAATGTTCGATCTATGACGTTAAAATCATCTTAGGCGACTTTAATGCCAAAATTGGAAATAAGGTCATCTTTGGCAAGATACCACGTCTGGAATAGGATTTAGGCTAATCAATTTCGCTGCGGGACGTAACATTACTATAGCAAGCACACGGTTTCCTAACCTCAATATTCACAAGGGAACATGGCGGACACCAGATCAGCAAACTGTCAACCAGATTGATCATGTTACGATCGACGTAAGGCACTTCTCAAGCATTTTAGATGTCCGAACATTCCGAGCAGCCAACATAGACTCGGACCCCTACCTAAACGAGGGCAAAACAAAGTATATGATGTCAATAAAACGGGACACCCAACATAGCCGAATCGGCCAGATTGTCACAATCGACAGCTATAACTTTGTGGTAGTAAGAGACTTTGTCTACCTCGGCTCTGCTATTATATCTGAAACAGACATCTCTTCAGAAATCAAACGAAGAATAACGCTTCTTCCCAATCCTTGTTTCTTTGAGCTGAGAAGGCAACTGTGTAGTAAGACCCTTGTAATCCCAGTCCTGCTCTATGGTTCCAAAGTATGGACCCATTCTAAGGTGGATGAAGATATCATTGGTCATTTTGAAAGAAAAATTCGTCGCAAGATATTTGGTCCAGTATGCGTTGACGGTTTCTGGAGGAGATGATTCAACGATGAACACTACGAGCTGTACAGTGACATCGACCTGATCAATAAATTGCGCATTAGGTGTTTGAGATGACTGGGACATATTGAGCGAATGAACACCAACGCTCCAGCCCGCAGAATCTTCGACTCAAATCGAAGCCAGAGAGGAGGGCCTCGCCTTAGGTGACGCGCGCAACAGGAAGGGGACCTCAACCAACTTGGTGTGCGCAACTGGAGGCAGTTATCCAAAGACCGCTCTAATTGGAGAGTTATATTGTTGGAGGCCTAGGTTCACCCTGGACTGTAGTGCCGCCTAAGTATGTAAGTAAGCACCGTTACTCATCTTTGTCCTTTCGTTGTTTTCCCCACGCCCGCGCTGTGCTTCGTGTACTTAAAAAAAAAAAGGTCTGAATATGTGAGTTCCTTGTGTTTTTGCGGGGTCATTAATAGTGAGTTTATCGTGATTATTTCGTAGCTATGGAGCTCTTACCTGTTCAAGTAGTTAACTCCCGCAACTTCACTTTTTCTGCGACCCTTTGAGTTTCGGTAATCTGTGATCTATCGTTGACCCATTAAGGGTTCATCCGCAATCAGTTCTATTTAAGCAACTGGACTAGTCTTGAAATTATTTATTGACTTCGGCTTCAAAGGCTTATGCAAAAATAAAGTAGGTCACATAATGAATCTGCCATGCTGGTCCTTGACGCTGCAGTTGATCACGCCACCCGAATTCATAATTTGCACGTCCTTCTTTTGAAGGTTAAGGTCCCGGCCCATGCAATCCGTCGATACGTTTCTGTCGTTATCGTCTTTGACTGAGAGCTAGTTAGAATGCACGTATTCTTATGGAATGTGGCCCATGACCAACGGATGTGTAAACTTCGACGGAAAAAGTAGGATTACTCTCTAATTCTTCAATCCGTTCATCCGTTGGCAGCTCACACATTCCCCCATTGAAGTTTACGCATTCACAAATTGAGAGTAAGTACATTCATTGGTGGAAGCATTGGTATAACGTAGAGAAACTCTTATCGTTTGAAGAGAAAACAATCAACGGATGGTTCTTTCCGGCAATACTTAAACACCGTCAATGGAAGAAGGAGCAACGGATTGATGGAATCTATGGGTCGGGGCCTTTAATCATTTCAAACAGGGTACTTTAGAGTTACTATCTTCTCTTCGTTGAGCACTCGCGTTCATAAGTTAATCAAGTCAAATCCGTACAAATGAGACCAGTACCTGGTAGCTATCAAAAGCACGTAAAATAAGCGCAAATTAAATGTAGTTATAGTTACAACACTGAGTATTGCCAGTTTGACCCAGTTCATTGGCTACTCTAATCGTACAACTCCCATCCTTTAAACGTCTGAACTTATCTATTCAAATACTATAGAGCAGAGTACGCAACTTTGTAGGACTCTATTTCTTTTACATTTTCACTTTATAAGGCATGTTAACAACTCTCTGACTTCTCTGTCAAACAGTAGGTACTACTTACGGCTACTCGCAGTGATGCAGTTGTCGCATAGTTCCAGCATTTGTTGAAAGAAACAATGAGTACTCCGGTTGACAGTGCACTCTCAATAAGCAAAATCAATTCAAGTATGATGCATCAAATACAATGGCTCTTACATAAATGAAAATTCAAAAGCACTTTCAGTAAAAGGCCTTCAATTTGGAAAATCCTTTTAACCAACATTTTCTCTCATTTTTCTTTGCAGATATCGATAACAATGGCTACCTGGACCAGAAGGATTTTGAATGCATGGCCGTTCGGGCGTGTGTCATCGAGGGCAAGGGTGAATGCGACGCTAAACGTTTGGCCGAGTACCAAAAGATTATGAAGAATTTGTGGGAGGAAATTTCAGAATTGGCCGATTTTGATAAGGTAAAATAGGATAAGATGTACGAACGCACATACGAGTATATGAATACACCTATGTATGGTCTGGTATTTCGGAAAATAATGTATCAATAATGTTCATACTGTGTTGTAAAATTCTATTGAGTAAATAAATAATCAAGGAAATTCAATTAGTCGCAGTCAGGCATCACCCATGGATAATCACCCATAATCAACATGTCGTGGTTGATTTGATCCTGCTATCCAAACCGGATATGCTATCTCGTATGCTCTATCAGAACAAAACACATTATGAATAAATTCACTAAAATGAAAAACCAACAGACTAATTGAATTGCACGTAATGGACTCCCAGAGATTTTTTAGATAAATAAAACGGGCGTGTCATGCTGCTCCAAAATTGACAGCATAATTTATAGAAGTACGACACTGTGCACAGGGTGGTACCTTATCTCTTAAATGGGGTTAATGGAGGTATCGGTAAGCTGTGACTTTAGTTGTGACTATGTCTCTAACGCAGTCTATGCAACTAGTCAGTTTATGTGTCGTGTTATTGAGTTTTCACACTTCTTTGCTGAAGATACTGAAAAGTCCTTGATTGAAAGACTTGCTGACGACGGGACGGATGGAGGCAAGTGTAGTGGACGAATGGAATATGTGGCAAATTAACTTTACACAAAAACCATTTGTCTTCCAATATGGCATGAGTGGGTGTAGAGGAGGCATTTAATTGAAATTGAAGATTTCTGATACAAAATTAACGACATTTAGTAGTTTACAGTTTAATTTGAAATTGTTGTGCAAAAGCTTTAAAAGAGAACGTGCCTCGAAGGGGAGTTTAACAAATTTAAGTGGATAACTTTTTGGATAGCTTCTATATATGGTATACGAGTATATCGCTACAAAAGTTACCTCGAGCGTGACCTAGATTGACAAATTATTTTTCTGTAAAAAAGTAAAGCAAATGTCTTTGCTGAGAGCTGAAGCTGAAGGCGGGTCGTTCCTTTCTCTGACTGGCTATATGGATTGCATGACATGCGATATAGTAATCCCTTGCGGTTTCAAACCTGTCTGAGAAACATTCTAAGGAGATATGAAAAAAGAGACGTCTTCATATTGACGATAGTTTCCAGTTTTCGAGTGACTGATGTGGATAAACCAACCGAATCGGAGGAGTAGATACACGTATCATCCGCGAAAAATGCAGAATGACACCCAGGAAGAAAGGGAAAATCTGATGTGTAAATGTTGTAAAGTATTGGAGCTAGAATAGAACCTTGAGATACACCAGCAGAGATTATTTTAAGCCTGATGGTGTGCTGCTCACAAGTACTTTAAAATTTCTGCCCATTAGAAACGATTGGACTACTTTGACCAGATGTAAGGAAAAGCCGAAATGTAATAGCTTATAAATTAAACCTTTATGCCAAACGGTGGCAAAAGCTTTTTCTACGTCCAAGAGAATCATACCAGTACTATGACCTAAATCAAAGGAGTCAAGTATAAGTTTTTTAACCCTTTAGAGCTGGTGGGATGTGCTATGACTTAGATATGACTAAGATATTAAATTCGTCAATGTGGTGCATTATTTTGTTTTTAACAATTTTTTCAAAGCATTTGCTTAAAGCACTGAGGAAGCTTATGGGGCGATAATTAATCAGATTGTTTGAAGTTTTGCCAGGTTTTAAAATTGCTATAATTTTGGCACATTTCCATGCATTTGGAAAACATCCAATGTTTAAACAAGCATTAAAAATGCACTGGATAATTTTTTGGCCAACTTTGGGAAGGTTTTTCAAATAAATATTTCTAATATTATCGAATCCAATTATTTTGCTTGTCTTTAGAGTACTTACAATGTTTTTGACCTCCTCCAAAGAAACATATACGCTGTTGTGAGGTAAGGTGAGGTTGTTAACGATATGTATTGTATCTTCAACCGCACTCTCAAAATTAGTTAACACAGTACTTGAAAATAGATGGTTGGAAGCGAATGATTTCGCTAAAACATTAGCTTTTTCTAAATGAGAAACTGCTTCAGAATCGTCAGTTCTTAAGCTGGGAACGAAAGGTCGTTTGTTTTTAATGATTTTAACAATATTCCTGAACGATTTACTTGATTTGTTCAAGCCATTTAGCTTTATATTTAATTCATTATTTCTTAAGAAACCAATCTGTTCTTTAATTAGTCTAGTTAAATATCTGCTCATGTGTAGATATATCAAAATTCTAAGTTGCTGCCATTTTCTTCGAAAACTATTTCGAATATATAAAGGGTCCGCCATCTAACGTTTCTTTTCTTTCAACTAATGCTATAAAAAAAAAACTACGGAATATTTTCTCAAATTTCTTTTTTTATTTGAAAGTACAATCCTTCCGGTTAATAATAGAAAATAATTTCATTCAAAGGGCTGCCTCGGCTGCCCATGCAGTAGCCTACACGATCGGTCCAATTTTTAAGCACATTATCGATTGTGTGCAGCTGTATTTCACCAATGGCTTCACGAATATTGTCCTTTAAAGCGTCAATTGTCTCTGGCTTGTCGGCGTTACACTTATCTTTTACGGCAATCAAGGAGCTCTGAAACTTGCTGAAAATCCTGTTTACCACGCCCGGTCAAAACACATCGCCATTAGATGTCACTTCATTCAAGATGCACTGAAGAACCGGCGATATCTCTAGAACATCTACCGACGGAAGAAATGGTTGCAGACGTTCTCACCAAATCCCTGCCAAGACCGGATCATGAAAAGTGCTTATTAGGACTTGGACTTCAAAACCTTCGGGCCACGAATTGAGAGGGGGTATTGGACAAATACAATTGGTGTCCCTCGCAGAGCCGCCTACATCTCAATTCATAATTCAACATGTTGAACACTAACCCTTATAACATGAAGTTAACTTCGTTTCATTTTCCATTTATTCCATTTTGTATTGTTCAACTTATTCATCTTGAAATATATTCCATTCGTTATTTTCATTTCAAAGTAAACTGGTGTGTTTCTTTTTACTGCGGCAGCGCAACTGTGATAGTTTTCAACCGCTCAGATGGGTGGTTTGATGTTGAGGAGGCTGAAGTGTTATCCGCATTTTCAGCAATACCTGAGTCCTTATCAGCATCGACATTGTAAAGGGTCCACCATCTAACGTTTTTTGTTTCAACTAGTGCTTATTTTGTGAATGGTAACACTTAGCTCATGTCTGATTTGACAGATAATTAGTTTTATCCTTCCGGTTAATAATGGAAAATAATTTCATTCAAATGGCTGCCTCGGCTGGCCATGCAGTAGCCTACACGATCGGTCCAATTTTTAAGCACATTATCGATTGTGTATTTCACCAATGGCTTCACGAATATTGTCCTTTAAAGCGTCAATTGTCTCTGGCTTGTCGGCGTAACACTTATCTTTTACGGCACCCCACAAATAATAGTCCAACGGTGTCAAATCGCAGCTTCGAGGTGGCCAAACGACATCAGCTCTGCGGCTGATAATGCGATCTTCAAAAATAGGGCGCAAAACATCGAGTGTAGCTTCGGCTGTGTGGCACGTAGCATTGTCCTGTTGAAACCAAATGTTGCCAATATCCTCCTCTTCAATTTTTGTGAACAGAAATTCGTTCAACATGGCCCGATAACGATCGCCATTGACTGTAACGGCCACTCCTTGCTCATTTTCGAAGAAAAATAGCCCAATTATGCCTCTGGACCAAAATCCGCACCAAACAGTGACTCGTTTTGGGTGTATCGGCTTTTCAATGTATGCGTGCGGGTTTTCTGTGTCCCAAATGCGACAATTTTGCTTGTTTACATACCCGCCAAGATCAAAATGACCTTCATCTGAAAAGATGATTTTTTTGGCAAAATCGGCATCTTCTCTAAGTCGATCGCAGGCCCACTTAGCGAAGCGAAAACGCATTGGATGGTCAGTTGGCTTCAACTCCTGAACCAACTGGACTTTGTATGGAGTCATAACAAGGTCTTTATGCAAAATTCGTCTCAATGATGTCTCCGAAATGTTCAATTGTTGAGAACGGCGGTGAATTGATGTTGATGGCGCTTCACGCACACTTTCTGCCACAGCAGCAATATTCTCGGGTGTACGCACTGTGTTTGGCTTTTCACGCTTTGGTTTATCGATGAGGATGCCAGCTTCTTTCACTTTTTTCACAAGATACCGAACATACGGAGCTGACGGTGCTTCTCTTCTTCCAAAATCCGTACGCAATTTTCGCACACATTCTGCAACATTACCATGATTTTCAAAGTAATGTCGCAATATTTCCCAGCGTTGTTCAAGCGTATACACAACCATATTCGTTCAGCGGAAGGATAAAAATAATTATCTGTCAAATCAGACATGAGCTTAGTGTTACCATTCACGAAATAAGCACTAGTTGCTGAGATGGCGGACCCATTATAAGCCGCAGAATATTATACGGCAGCTTAGAAGATCTACCTGGGGTTATATGTTTTGTAGGTACAATTTCGTCAGCGGTCTCTAAAATTGACGACTTTAACAATTGAACTGCATTATTAGCATTTGCAGGTATAGTTTGCTCATTAAAGACAATATTAGGCTTTTGTTTGGCATCTCAACCAATCAGTACTTTTTCTGTCCTTTATCAAAAACTCTGTATCACTGCACCTAACAGAGTACACTTTACTGTTATCAGATCAGAGCTAAAATCGTTATACACTAGCGGTTGACTAACAATCCTCACTGCATTTGTTATAAAAAGATCAAGAGTAGAAGGATTTGCTCTGTTATTTTGTAGGACTTGGAGGAGACATTATAGAAAAAGAGCATCGAGAACTTAGATCATTCAAAATATTTTCGTATCAATTGGCGCGAAGGTAATTCCAATTGCAATGACGACAGTTGAGGTCCCCACCTAGAAGAAGCAAGCCACTAACACTAGTGAGTTTACTTATGTCGCTTTTAAACGATTGACGCTTAAAATTCATATTTCTACTATCACCAGGGAAATACACTGAAAAAACTTTTAAGTAATTACCATTACTGAAGGGTAGTTCGATACCTACGAGTATGTATGTTTTCAACAACTTGTGTCCTAACTGCAGGTAAAAGTGAATGTTGAATGGATTCTTTTATCACAATGGCAACTCCTCCGCCAATTCTGTCAAGTCTATCATACCGATAGCATTTATAAGTTTGATTGGATAAGTTAACATTATCGGATAGCCAAGTTTCTGATATTAAACCGATATCTATGTTATATTGTGTCTGCATAAAAAGGCAAAAGACTCGCGAGCTTTGTTTGGAATGCCTCTTGCATTCCAAGTTATAATCTTTAGGCTTGCATTCATATCACTTGACATTATATAGGTGCTTAATGGCTAATTGAGTTATAACATTAAATTGTTCATGGCTACTACTACATTTTCCTAACAACGTTGTCATCTCGTTGGTAAGGGAACTTATTTCTTCATAGGAGAAGGGATTACTGAAAGTCTGGATTCCAGTACTGTCAAGTGTCATGAGCAAGCTCACTTGTTGGTTGTTTGCAAGGATTGGTGTTTATATTTGATGATGAAGTTTGTAGATGATGTTGACTAGGAAAGGCTGGCACGGAAGGCTTACTGCAATTTCGATGCTCGTTCAATTCAGGAAAAGCTTCATTTTCTAGCACGAATGGTAAAACCGTTTTCTTGACAGGTCTAGAGAGCTTTCCTCTTAATTGTAAAAATGATTGCCTTGAGACACATGACAAGTCATTAGACTTGTGCTCCGCTTTGCAGTTTGCACATTTCATTCGCTTTGTGATTTTAAGAGCAAATTTCACAGTAGGTTTTAACATTGCAATTTCTCTCACCATGGCCAAACATCTGGCAATTGAAGCACTGAGTTAATTTATTTTTCCTGTTCCTGACATAGTCCCATTTAATTTGTGTTCTGAACAGAGAGCGAACGTTTTTTTTAATCTCATGGAGATTAACAGAACCCGTTGCGAGAAAAATAATGCAAAAAACATTTTCATAATGTTCGAGCCGTTTTTTTTATTATTTCAATATTTTGGCACTTTAGTCCATGAGAGACAAGTTCGCTTTTAACGGTATTTAAGGGCATTTCATCCAAGCCGTATAACATCACTTTAAATGACTTGGATGAGGGCAAATCATGTGTGTGGTATTGCCACTACACATCTTTAAATAAATTACACACTTGTAAGTGTGTTTAAATGTCACCACAGATAACTTTTACACCAATAGAAATTTTTTTAGTAAAAAATTTTGAAATATTTTTACCACCAAGTATTTTCAAGTGGATATTTTAATTTTTTTGTTGGAGAACAATTATAGCGGGAACTTTAACACGAATTTTAGGAGCACTGTTAAGAACCACGTCAAATTCCTCGTCAGAGTCACTATCAGGCAAACTCTGAAGGGGCTGCCAATAATTGACTTTAGAGTCTCTGTCTCTTTTAGCCATTTTATTTAATATAATGTGTGAAGACGAGGGTCTTCAACATTAACCGACCGCGATCTTTTAGCAATTCTAAAACACCGCAATTATGACACTGAAATTATGCACTAGGGGTAGAAGGGAACGTCTGATGCGAACAAGCTTCGATCACCAACTGATACGGATATTTTAGAGTACCAATATAGCAATACTGCTTCAATGTTGAATTGAAACAATCAGAAGCTAGTTTTAGAATTCCTTTTTCAGATTTTGGAAAGCTTATCTGTGTGTTAGAAGACAAATATAAAATATCTATATTTAAGGTAAGATGTCATTGAGCATTTGATTCCTGTGCTTCTTTTTGGCATTCCAGCGCAGATTGCGTATTTGATTATGCAACACAGCCTTGATAGATTAGATTTTAAGTGCATTTGACAGCTTGGGTAGTTCTTCGGTTCATATTTGAGTTTGTTTGGATAAACTCCTCTAAATTCGGAATAGTCAAGCAATCTTTAAAGTTGTTTATCACCATCGCGAATTGCTTCAATCATCTTTTGAGCTGAGCATCAGCAAGGAACTGTTTTAGTTTCTTTTTTTTATAAAATTTTGTTTGATGTTGCGTCCTGGCATGCTCCTTGGTTCAACAGTGCATTGGCGTAACGTTTTTCTCTTCTCACACTACTCTGTACTAGTACATTGAACTTTCCGTTGGCTAAGCAAATATGGTCGAATTGCTGTGGGTTCTTGAAGCATCTCGTAGCGTTCACTATATCGGATTCCTCTTATATTTGATCAAATATACGGAGTAGAATTCTCCTTCCGAAAGTGTGCTCAATACGTGCTGTACATTCCTGCTTTCGTAGAGCTTTGTGGAGCATGCATTTCGTCCATCTATGAAGATGTTTTAAACCCGTTTGTTTTCTCAAACCTAATTAGCAATGGTGTTCGAGTGGATTTTCGTGAAAGTATATCTTTACTTCAAGATCTGTGACCTTCTTAACTACTTCTAAGCTACTGCTAGCTATGTATGTATCAATGTTTGTGATTTTTGACAGCTTGAACTCGGTTTTATCCTCATTTACACTGAATCCAATTTGTTTCATCTGTTCTTCGACTGTCGTAAAATCCTCTTTGATAATACTCAGGAAGCGACTGGTACTGTCGATGTTGTCTGAGCAATCCATATGGTAGAGCATCTCCTCGCCGTGATCAAATCAGCCCTGTACGGCGGCTTCAAAGTCAATGAAAGTGTTGTGAGTTTCGACTTGAAGTTATTATTATTTTTTCCAAATTTAATGTTCTGATTGACTTTAAAAACAATAAACTAAAGGCTATTGTTTAATCGAGAATAACAGGAATTATCAGGAATTTTATAATCATTGCAATTTATCAGGATACACCAAAGGCCTAACAAAGACCTTAGCCATGCAGTAATTAATCGATAGGTATCAACTCGCACGATTTCGGCCTTCAATTCCATTTAACTTCATTTCGCGATATAGTGATGTATGAATCAAGGTCTCAATGGTTTCATGGAGAGTAAGGCAAGAAGCACCATCCTGAACAACATATCGTCCGGTCCGAAGCTGTGACATTGACTTGGAGATTTCAATAAGTTTTTTCGACACACTTATTTAAGCGTTAAGAGGTGTAAGGGGAGTGCGTGGGAAGTGACTGGAGAGTAATTAATCCGAGAACGCAAACACTAAACTAAAGTAATGTCATCTACATATATTAACACGTAAATATAATAGTTATTGCAAAATTGCACTGGTATTTCCTTGAAATCTTTTGACTAAGTCACTAATAAATTTTTTATTACTTAAAGACGTATGGTATATTCTTTGTCCAAACTTTCAAGGATAAGAAATTGAATGCAATAATCACATCGATTCGCAGGAATTGTTTATTATATGATATCAAATAAATAATAAAACTGAATTTGAATCTTATACGGGTGAAGGCCGAGATCGTTTCGCAAAACTTTCCATATAGTAGAGGACAGGGAGGCCAAACTGCTGCCATCGATGCCGAATTGACATTTCTGGATCTTACGCCACTCACTCTGGCGCTGACATTGGTGCATTAGTTTTATTAGCACCTTGACGGAGGAGAAGGCAAAGCGATAATCCTGAAGGTCATTCTGTGACAGAATCTGAGGCATCGCGGCTAAGAAAAATCCTCTCTACAAATCCTATGATACCTAGCTGTTTGAAAAAAATCGATTGCTCCTGGCCAACCTCAAGTGATGAATCACTCAATCTGCTACTGTACACCCACTTTCCAGGTAGCTCCCAATTCGCTGCAAGTAGCAACCCAAACAGGCCTACTACAACCGGGATCAAAAGAGAAAAACTGCTCTGGGCGCTAGATAGCTTCAAACCATACAAGTCTCCTGGTCCGGACGGTATAATACCTGCCAATGTACAGAGGTGAGCAAATATTATTCTGCCTATGCTAGAAAATATTATGAGGATCTGTGTAGAACTTATCCATAGCCGCAAAATATTCTCATGTTGTCCCAAAGGACCACAAACCGGTAAGTCTATCATCTTTCCTTTTGAAAACTCTAGAATGACTAACTGATATCCATATACGAGCTAACATTGATCCAAGACTTCGGTCAACAGCTCAACATGCCTCAACACAACACACAAACAACTTCTGCTAAAAGATGTGTCAGCAAAGGTACGCCGCAAGGCGGTGCCCTCTCTCTCCTTCTCTGTAAATTAGTAGTTAATGAACTGCTGATATACCTGGGAGCGGGTGATAGCAGGGTGATTGCCTATGCGGATGACGTTGCTATGTCCCTCGTAGGTAAGCATCTTAATACCATTAAAGAACTCCTTCAACTAAATCTCAACAGATTAACCCGTTGGGCAGAACGCTGTGTATTGGGAGTAAACCCCCATAAAACTGATCTTGTCCTCCTTTCCAAGAAATACAAAATTCCAATTATAGACCCTCCCTCAATAAACGGTACCAGTTTAGTATTTTCCGATACAGCAAAATATTTGGGTCTCATTTTTGACAGGAAACTAACCTGGAAAGCTAACATCCAAGAAATAGTCAATAAAGCTACATTGGCTTTATTCTCTTGCAAAAAACAATTGGGAACAAATGGGGCCTTCAACCTCGCATAACCCACTGGCTATACATCTCGGTCATAAGACCGATAATTACTTACGTGGTTGTCGTCTGGTGGACGGCCTTAGAAAATGCAGTTAACTGCAGTAAACTAAGCAGAGTCCAAAGAACAGCATGTCTATGTATAAGCGGAGCCTTACAGTCTACTCCATTGGAACCACTCTACCTATTCTACCGGGAAAGGGTAGCATAGGTATACCAATCGCTACGTGCAAATTAACTAACAGACCTCAGATGGACTGTTGGACCAACATATCTAGCGCCCAAACAGATCTGGCAAAAGCTAGATCTGAATCGCTCTAAGAGCCCGAACCTTCTAAATACGAAACATCTCAGCGCCATCATAGGTGTCATCACTGGACACTGCCTCATAGGCAAGTATGAAAGAAGACTTGGCGCTTTTACAAAGGATTTCTGTAGAAGCTGCATGGACGAGGAGGAAGAGGAGACAATCCTCCACCTACTCTGTACATGTCCAGCTCTCTCCCAGAGAAGAAAACTTCACTTAGGACCTTTCTTCTACAACGACCTAAACGATTTAAAAAAATATAGACGTACACAGTCTCCTACTCTTCATCGTAAGCTCAAACTGTTTCCATTAGTAAGAGGATCATAGATCCACGCGGCATTACAATGGGCCAATAGGCCTAAGTGGATTGGTATTTCCAACAGCCACTCTTACCTACCTACCAACCTTGATGTATATCACTGTAAATTCGTCTTGGATTTATATCTTAATACTTTGGAAGCGCAATTTTAGTTACTTTCTTAAGAGGTTCTACAGTCCGGGGTGGATCTGGGCCTCAACCAACAAGCGTCTTCAGTTAGCTCCATCTTTAGCCAGCTGCCTCCAGCTTGGTACGTTAAGTAGGTTAAAGTCCCTTCCACTTGCGTGCGCCGTCTGAGCTGCGGCATACTTTTGTCCGACTACATCTTTTCGATGAGTTGGCGTAAGCTCCCTACCAAGTCGTCGCCTACCTGAAAAGTTCGGGAGCCAGAATTTTCACTCCAGCAGCTTTGTTGGACTTAAGCTTAAATATGGCTATCTTCACTTCATCCAGGTCGGTTGGACGGAATTGTTGGTCTACATGGTCCACATTGAAAATTTCTTTCTACCTCAGAGCGGTATTTGGTTCGTCGTCGCCATTATACGGCCTAGAAAAATGCTCTCTCAAAATACCCAGCAACGACTGAGACTCTACTACAATGTTGCCCTGTTCGTCTCTATAAGCTTCGGTTTGGGGCTTGTGACAGTTTATACCTTTTGATAAAACTTCCGAATCACATTCCTGGAGTACCATCTCTCAATTTTCTCGACCGCGCTTCTCATGCACCTTCCTTTTTCTTTTGAGAAGCCGGTGTTCGTCTTCTTGTGCTCTTAGAGCTGGTGAGCAGCTGTAGCCCTTCTATGCAGCGCCGCTTTTTATGCATCTTGGTTAGCTACATGTGTTTGCCCGCACTCGTCTCAAACCAAGGGTTTCGTTGCGGTGACCGAGTGAAACCCAACACATCACAAGCGGCATATCTGATACCTTTTTGGCAAGATTGCCATTAGTTTTCGACACTTGATAATGGTGGCGTAGGACCTGTTAAGAGATTAAGGGAGACAAAATCAGAAAAGGATTTGGCGATTTCTTGCGATTACAGTCGTCCGACGTCAAACTTCCTCAAAGTATTAGCTTGACTTTGCGATGTTCGGTATATCCGCAATCGTATCTTGGCTTGTATCTTGATCTTGTGTCGATCGCTTTGTGATCAATCTGGTTGACAGTTGATTGATCTTGAGTCCTCCAAGTCGCTTTATAAATATCAAGGTGTGGAAACCGCGTGCTAGCTACGACGATGTTTCGCTCCGCCGCAAAGTCGATTAGCCTGAATCCGTTATCGGAGGGGGTATCGTGCAGGTTTTTTTACCCGATAGTACTACCTCTCTCCCTAGCTTTGTATTAAAGCCGCCGAGGACACTTTAAATGCAATAGGGCACTGGGGCACTGCTCGAATGTTTTGTCCAAGAGCTGGTGGAAGCCCTCTTTTTGGTGTCGTCATCTTTCTTTTCTGTTAGGTCGTGCGCGCATATAAAACAAATTTAGTCTTAATATGGATTGTTACGAGGCGCTCGTTGACATTCAGGAAACTCAAGATTTCTTGCCCAATTCTACTTCTAGCAACAAATCCGAATAGGCGCTGCTTTTGCCCTCGATATACAATCTCCGTAGTAGATGTCGCAGTTTTTCATCCTCTTTTTGTCAGTCCTATACCATCGCATTTTTCGGATGACGGTATCATCTACTATGTTCGCCGGTTAAAGACGATTACGGCATTTGAGAAAATGTCGTTAGTATTGCTACTCGTACACTACTCTTCTCTTTTTGTAATAATATAACTTTTTGGGAGATTATGGTACTTTACGATCCCGAAATTTTATCTCATGGCATGTTCTGATGTTTGCTTTGTGGTAGTCTATAGGCTCCGTATTTGTTTGGGCATGTTTAGTAAGACCAGGAGAAATCCCGCCAAAGACCGATCACCTTCTACTTACCAGCGATATGATGAAGCAAGACAAAACAAAAATACGCCATGTCAGAGTTGCAACACCTTCAGAGATTCTCATGCATAGGTAGCTCCGGGGCTATGCTCTGTAGCTCTCATTGGCCTGATACCACTTCACATATATTTATATTAAAAAAGTGGCAAGTCGCCGTACAGTCAGGAGAGATGAAACTCGCAGTACAATTGGAACTCATCTCAGCGATTCTTGAACTCAACATGATGTGCGCGGCAAATGAAGTTAAAGGATGAAGGATGTTAAACATAGTGACTTCAATTCGACAAATGTTGGACTTTCAAGACCCATAATCAAACCTTAAAGGTATCAAATGATATACGGATGGATCTAACATGAGACTGGGAGTAGGTGCAGGTATCCATGAACCAAATACAAACATTGCAAACCTATTAGGAAAAAGTTGCAAAGTTTTTCAAGCTGAGCGTCATGCCATCCAAGATTCTGCCAGTATTATTCTTGGAACACGGACAGACAGGCTGCATTGAAAAAATCAAGCTCCTCTTCTGGACTAATCTAAATAACAAAGTCAAGCTCTGGTAGGTAACAGGCTCAAGGGCATTGAACGAAAAGAAAAACCTCAGCTGGTTCGTTCACTGGCTCAAACCCTTTTTGCAGCATCCCGTATTCAGCAATAAATTCAACGATAAAATGTTGGAAGTACGAAGGGAGAATATACAACTTTGTCTTAGAACAGGAGAAAAGAGCCTAAAAGAGCAAAATATATCGAAATTAAATAAAATTATGATGGAGACAACGAAACCGCACAAAACATACTGTATAACATGCGGAAAATAACTGCAAAGTATCTCCACCAGAATGATTCTCAAGTTTTTTTTTAAGAAAGTTGAGGCTCATCTAGTATCCTAGACTGACTTCGTGGATCTTTTAGGTTGCAGTGCCAAAAGCAATTGGTCAGCGGCCCTTAAAAAAATAAAAAAATATGTTTAACCACACGCTGTTTAGGGCTCTACAATTTCACGTTCAGATTTGAAATTGTATTACTTGTATTACTTAGTATGATCATTGGAAGTGAATCCATAGTTTTTCAATTTTTGAATGCTTGTTTGAAATATATCAAGTCTTGAGGCAAGTCAAAGAATTTGACATAAAAATAGTTAGCAAGAAATTTAAAAGGTCACAATGTTGCTTCAGTAGCTACAATAAGGAAGTATAATGGTTCACATAACTTCACATCAATATCGGTTAATTGGTGGTCAGCGAGTCTGCACAGTTCATCAACTATGTAAATCTTTCCAAGCATCGATAATGATTCTATTATTAGTACCCATCAGCTTCGTCGTTTATTGCTCATTACAACAGAAGCGACATTGAAAAACAAACGCCTTCACTGATAAACAAATTGGGCACGTACAGTCACCCTGGCTCCCACTAGTTGATCACAGTTACTCGTAAGCAAATTGATAAACAGATGAGTACCAGTGCGATTTGTGTTTATTTTCAAAAGGAATTTGGCAGCACCCCAACAAGTGTAAATCGATCGTTCTCGAAATTCAGTGTCTGTTTCTAATCCGTCTGCCTGTGTTCATCTACATGCTACTAAATCGTAGAAGTAATGATTAAATTTACTAAATTTACTTAAGAAGAATTTTCAAATTGGTTTTCCATTTCCTAATTATTACTTTGATCTACTTGCTACAGGATGGAAAGATCTCAACAGCCGAATTCAAAGAAGCAGTCCAGAAGACTTGCATGGGCAAGAAATACGAAGAATTTCCACAGGTAAGTGTTGATTGATTGGATTTGATGAAAATTGAGGAACATAATCAAATTTTATGTATCGTTAGGCAATGAGGGCTTTCATCGAAGCCAATTTCAAGATGCTCGACATCAACAGTGACGGCATCATCGGCATTGAGGAATATCGTTACAATTGCATCACGAGGATAGCCATAGATGATATTTCACCAATTGATAAAGCATTTCAATGTCTTTTGAGTGTAAGTTTGCAATTTTCGACAATTGATTGACTTCCTATCTGGCTTTTGTAGATACAATTCTCTTTCATCATGAGAGTTTTGAAAATCTTTTTTAACTTAGAAAATATGTATTATAGTAATGAGATCGATTGAATTACTTTGATCTACAGTGATGGTTAGGTTAAGCAGATCTCTAAATATACTCGTAGTTCAAATTGAGAACAAAGTCAAAGTTTCCAGATATGGCCCAGATCATGAAAGAGTTCTGATCAGCACTTCAATATGCCATTTGAGTGGTTTGTCATTCACTGTGCCTTCTCATAGCATTTCTAAAAGAATGAGAGTGGAGTTATGAGAGCAGTCATACATTCCGAGGTAGGCCCCAATCAATTAAATTTTCAAATCAGTTCAAAAGGTTGGCAGATGCTTAAAATGGCGAAAATCAGAAAAGATCACTACACTCTCGTCAAGAGTTTTAGATCTATCAATCTCACCTCTTTCATGTTGAAAAGCAGAAAATGGTCGAATTTCACGTGCAAAAAACTGCTTTACGATTGCACTTCTACAAACACGGAAGATCCTGAGAGAGTGCGCCTGAAAACCTGGTGGGTAGAATTGGAAGATCACTCGCGCTGGGCATTTTCATCGGCATTGAGGATGCTTTCGACAACACAACTTTTGACGATATATAGTCTGGTCGGCCAGATAACAAGGCGTAGATGAATCACCAGTTTTGTAGATAAAAGTAATTCTGGTAAATAGAACACCCATTACGTGTTCTGGCTGGGTTGAATATGTCAATATGAATGAATGAAAATAAGCAGGGGTTGCCCGCAAAATGGCGGGTAGTAACCCTAGATGTGACCGACATTGGTGCACTAGAAATGGGCTTTCTGTCAATCCTTTCAAACCTGAAGCCTTACTCATCTAGTTTTTGTATAATATTAGTACTATCCGTTTCTCAAACAAATTTGAGTATTATTCCCTACTCTTACTAGCTTCCAAAGAACTATCTGCCTCTGCTCTAGACGCATTGATGCATCTCCCTCTCCCTGATATTCATATCATGGGCTCTAGACGCATTGATGCATCTCCCTCTCCCTGATATTCATATCATGGGCTGCATTTTCAAAGCGAAGCGATCTTTGGTACAATAAGTACTGGAGTTTTGATGACCTTGTGCGCCTGTCTTTTAACTACAGCCACTTACAAATACATCCACTATGAAATCGACTTTCGTTGTACTCAGCAATGGTGTCGGTCAGAAAGAATTTGGGCCAAGAAAAGAGTGTAATCGAGTCTTCACAGTTGGCTGCAAAACCAACTCATGATGCGGCATGGTGTCTTTCCGGGGGACGACAGCATTAGATTCCACTCTTCGTTAGGAAAATTCCGTTTGTCTTCCAAGCGAAGTTATACGCGTACAAAATCCTTATTACAATAAACTATATTGTGAAGAATCGGTAGAGGGGGCGAAGTATTTGCAACTACAAATGAAGCTGCCTTAAAGCTTTGCTGAACTCTCTCACGACTTCCAAGCTGGTTCAAGAATGGAAGACTTTATTAAACGCTACTGGAAGACTGAATTTACTTTCTTCAGACGATGTCTTCAAGGAATGAACCTTTGGGAGCAATTATCCTCTTCAGATCTTGTTTTGCGCGATTCAACGATACCTAGACCTACAGCGTATGTCTGATGACTTTATAAAGAAACATCGAGTATATTTGATGTACACCACTTATGATTTCAAAGTCCTTTGGCATCTTACTATCCTACAACGCTATATACCCAAAAAAAACTTTAATAGGCTTTTCTCCTCTTTCTAAGATGGAGGATAAAGCGAATTTCCCAACTGAAAGGTCGCAAATAAACAAAATGTATACGACACCGAACGAGATGAATTTACCAACGATTCTGAATCTTGGAAGAGTCTTTCTCATGCCAAAAGAATATACAATAAAACATTATTTAAAAATATGACAAGGCTAATTTGCCAACGGTTTTATCGCGTGCCTCGTAAGAAAAGTTTACAACGGACTCCAGCCAGCAATTGATTCTGCAGAGACCAATATATTTTTTATAAATATCGGTATCATAGGACAATAGCGATACCCCGATCCACTCTGGAAGATGGAGTTAGAAAGAGACACGAACAAATTCAGCACCATTATAACAAATGATGTAAACAAAATGAGGACATATTACAGAGCTATCTCCGTCAAATAATAACGAAAAACTCTCAGTATAAGGACCCTCCTCGAGGGCGAGGATGACGATGTAATTATCTTATCTTATCTTATCTGTAATTATCTCTTTTCTGGAGCGCTATGCGTTCGATTTCAGATTAAATAATCCAATGAAGCGTTAACTCAATAGCTTCAGTTATTGTTTTTGAAGTTCGGTAGCTTCGAAAACAGTAGAAGTTGAGTTTCACTTTGATTATATAATTGCTACTATGTTAGATAGCGCTGGTTTTCCGAATCGTAGAGCTTATTACCGAAACTGAGTTTCACAAGCATGCAAATTCGAGAAACGATACGGTCAGAGTCGGATAGCATGAAGTGGTTTCTTACAGTTGTATTTGGGAATGATTCCTGAAACTTGTCTGAATTTAAAAGGACAACTACTCGTAAAATAGCCTTTTTGCGATATTTATCGAAAACGGTTGGCGTAGTTCCAATGCCTTACTCAATGAGAGCTCCAGCTAATAACAATTGAAGGAACAGATGCACCTTTGCATACCAGAACGGAATCATGACGAAACTGACTTTTATTGGGCTCTCATTTGTCTGTCTGACATTGCTGCTCCATAAATATGCAGACGTGAAACCATCAGGGGAGCTTTATCGCAAATTGGATTACTCGTATGTGCAGTAAATTAGTTACTTGCTTTTTTCTATCAAGTATAATGTATAACTCAGAATTGTGAAGGTTTTATTAGATGCGCCTTATATTTCCAATAGCGATTCTCTTACCATCTTATGACGGATGTGTTCCTGATTGCCTGCCACTAATTCATGGATTAGAATACGCTTTAAAAACGTTACGTGTGCTAACTGCAAATTTCTACTATTGTAAAGGGTTTTCCAATAGGGACTTGACAACTTTGAATTTAATTTGTGAACGCACTCTCTCACTAATCATCAAACTGTCACTGTCAATTTATTTATTTATTTATTTATTACTAAGTAAGTATTGCTTACACGGTAAGATAATGGAATCTTTTAAATGTGGAAGCGTTAAATTTTTCAAATATCAGATACAAGTCAGTAAACTAAACATTTTCATCATGGTAAAATACACGAACGAGCAACGTCTGCAAATTATAAAAATTTTCTACCGAAATTCGGAGTCTCAACGACTGCAACTTTAAGAGCGTTAACTCCAATTTTCGGTCGTAATTCTCGCCCTAGTAGATAGGCAATAACAAGGTTAGTGGAAAAATTTGAGTCTACATATTCGTTGTGTGATGTTGCCGTGTCAATGAAAAAACAACGAGTTGGTCGAATTGTCGAAAATATCGCTGCCGTTCAGGCGTCCGTAGCAAACGAGCCAAATCAGTCAATTCCACGGCGTTCTCAAGAATTGGGCATCGCTCAAACCACATTATGGCGTATTTTGCGTAAGGATCTTGGTTTACACCCATACAAGATCAAGCCGACTCAAGAATTGAAGCCGGTGGACCATTTGAAGTGACCTACGTTCTCCGATTGGATTCTGGAGAAGATGCGCCAAGATGATGGATTTCATCGCAAAATCATCTTCAGTGACAAAGCTCATTTTCTCAATGGGTTCGTTAATAAGCAAAATATACGTTATTGGTCGGGTGAAAATCCACATGTGCTTCATGAATCATCACTTCATCCACAAAAAATAACTGTTTGGTGCGGTTTGCATGCCGGCGGCGTTATTGGGCCATATTTTTTCAACGACGATAACGATCGTCACTTTACTGTGAATGGTCTTCGTTATCGCGCCATGATCAGCGATTATTTTTGGCCCAAATTGGAAGATATGGACTTGGAAGGCATGTGGTTTCAACAGGATGATGCCACAAGCCACACAGCACACGCTACAATCGATTTATTGAAGAGTAAGTATGGTGAGCGTGTTATCTCAAGATATGGGCCAGTCGATTGGACTCCTCGTTCGTGCGATTTAACGCCGCTTGACTATTTTCTGTGGGGCTACGTTAAGTCATTGGTTTATGCCAACACGTCGACTACGTTGAAAGAGCTCACAGACAACATTAAAAGCAAAATAGCGGCCGTTTCGGCCGAAATGTGTGGCCGAGTCGTTGAAAATTGGGTCCAACGAATCGACCGCTGCAAACGTGCCTGCGGTGGCCATATGAACGAAGTCGAGTTCCATTCATAAATATTTTGATTGTACTTCAAGCCGATAATAAAGTTTTTGAAATATCTCAAAAGGTTTGCGTTTTATTTTAAAAAAAATGTCAACACCTTATTGGAAAACCCTATAATTGTCCCAATGGAACATGTACATGTAAAAAATTTGAATCGACTGTCCCACATTGGGTAAATGTTGCCATGCCAGTGAAAGGCATGAGATGTACGTGAGTCGATAATTCAGGATTGCAATCAATCGATGATTCCTAGACGTTCTCAAGAGCTGGGCATCTCTATAACATCTTTCGAAGATTAAGAAGATTAAGATCATACTGCGTCCGTTAATAAGCTAAATTATTGCGGTGTTCCGACAGCAGCCATTGCATACTAACAAATTGGTGATTTGGTTTACATGCCGGAGGTATTATTTTGGCCGTACTTCTTCCCAGACGATGCCAGCGAATTGGTAAAATTATATTTAATTGAGCCCGCTACCGCTCCATGTTTGCAAACTGATTTTCAAATAAATTTCACACTAAGGTTTGTAGAATATGTGGTTTCATCAAGACGGTGCCACTTGGAATTGAAGATTAAGTTCGGTGATAGTCTTATAGCCAAAATGGCCCTGTCAATTGTCCACCCCACTAATATGATTTTACACCGTTAAGCTCTTTTATTTCGGAGTTCATTAAGTCCCTGGTATATGCCAATAAGGTAGACGGTTTGCAAAGTTTTTTTTCACATCCCACAAAATGCGCACGTGAATAGACTTGTGTGACTGATTACTTCTTTTTGGCATAAAACCTACTATAAGTACACATTCTCAATACATTTTCTTCGGTGAGATAGACTCGAAAAACGGAAGAAAGTGAGAAAAGTAAGAACTACTCGCATATTCCAGATCAGGTGGAATATAACAAAAACTTTGCTAGGAATGCGCCTTTAATAAAAAGTGATGTTCATACTAACCTGTGTGATTTAACAAGCGCAATTACTCAGAGTTTACTCCAAACCAGTTTTGAGAGAATCAATATTCTTTAAGGACAAATAAATGAAACTGCGAAGATTGCTACACCACAGCCAAACTCATGCGATTGAACTGCTGTAATCGGTAAGCTAAACCAATCAACAAACCATTTCAACAATGACCGAAAGAGAAGCATAGAAGCAAAGAGTTCATTTCATTTCAGGGTACTATTGGCCAATTTACTAAAAACCTCCACACAAGAAGACCAAATGTTTACCTACCTAGAGTTTGTCACCTCTATAGTTGTAGAATGGCCTGTATATGTCATGAAATTGACACTTTTGATTGACAATTGATTGATACTTCTAAGTATCTTAAAAAGTGACAAGCCAGACCATCTTTCGAATTTTATAACATTGTAGGAAATGATTCAGGAAAAGGAACCGCAATCATTCTTAGAGACAATTTTTCATTTCGTGAAGTTCCATTTCTTAGCGACGTATTTTCAGTATGCTTCGCGTCCGTTACTTTCTATAATTCAAGACGTTCTGAATTTCGACTATTGTTAGGTGGCATATATGTACATACCAGGCAACTCAGGACAAAGCTTACGAAAGGATCTCAACAGGCTATTTTCTTTAACAAGTTCGTTTGATACAATAATAATTGGAGGAGATTTTATCGCACGTCACTCTCATTGATCCCCACGATCGTTTACAACAGAAACGGAAATTTAGTTTATAACTAGTTTTTCGATGATGCCATATTCCACCGGATGGACCTTCTTCTTCATCTATTGACTTTTTCTTCAAATCTGAATCTGATATTTGTTTGACGTCCACAATACTGTTAGATCACTTTGATATTATCATTAATGTAGAGCTCGGCAGTTACTTTCCCTCCTTGCTATCTTCACCGGCAGCATTTAGATTAAGTCTTCATAACAATATATTTTGATAGAAACGATAATATTGTTGAACTAAACTAAAAAATGACAGCTGCTGTAGAATCTAATTCAATCATATGTGAAACTATAAATACAAAAACATATCTGACCTTACCATTAAGCTTATAAAAATTCGGAGCTCATGGCTAGGACGGTTAAAAAGAATCTTCTATAAATCTATTAACAAGGTAAATTTTGAATACTGCCAACTCTGATTTAGAACTCAATGTTGATAAATATACTACAAGACATACAACCCCCTCCTTAAGCATTCAAATAAATTGACAAAATCGGCACTGACATCTCCAAATATGTTATGTACTCACCCTCAACCGCCTTTATTCGGCTGACACTCAATCAAAATTAAATGCATTTCAAGACTTCTTTTCAGCCTTGTATACACAAAAGATTTCCAATTTTAATAGTAGTTTAAGCAACAAAGTTACATCCACGGTACACCAAATTTTGCTTTGCTGCATGCAGCACGTCCATTTTCACGTTTTCAGCATCTAACTCCTCATATAACCCAACCACCCCTCCTTTTACAAACCCTCAACATATCCAAACCTATAGATCCAACCTTAAAAACAAAAAATCGTCAGGAGTTGATGGAATATCAAATAGCATTAATAATGGCTATTCTCCCTCAGCACGTATATAATCCATCAGAGAAATAAAAAATGTTAGGCCTGTAAAATTACTCTTAAACATTGGAAAACTTTTCGAAAAAGTACTAGTTAACATATCCTGCGACGAGAAGCAATCAACTTGGCTTAAGAAAAGAACGTACGACAGAACACCCCACACATCTTCTCTGTAACAAAGTTATTCAAAATTGTAGGTCTACGAAATGCACTATTTGTGTTGGCATAGACCTTAAAAAGGCGTTTGGTTCTCTCTGGCACAAGGAATTGATTTACAAACTAATAAATCTTAACCTTTCTGAACAATCAAATTGTATCTCAATATTTTCGGGAATTCCGCAAGGATCGATTTTGGGACCAATTTTATTCATTATTCAGGGAGTCCCCTAATTCGTCAAGAATAATTTGGGAAATGATTTTTGGGTATGTTCTAAGAAAAAAATCGTTCTACAGCAAGGGTCTATTTCCAACGTTGACATCATCGAGGATTTAAAGAAAGGCTTACTTAACCAATGTTGACGGACATTTCTCTGTTAGTACTAATGGTAGAAGCTTCGTGTAGGACTTTGTTTTTAGAAGAAATACTAACCTTTGTAACGGCGTTTGATATCTTTTTTGAGTCTTCACATACCAATTTCTAAGCCTGTTCCATTTTCATTGTCCTTGCTAATTTTTGACTTTGATGTCACTTTTCTCCCGAAAATGCCTAATTAACATAACGTTTTACTATTTTTTTCTTATGGACGTAACAATAATAATAAAAAAATCATCAGCATATTTGCAGAAAAACCCATAGATTTTATGAGACTTGAGAAAACATGCAGCAGGTAAAAAAAGGAATTTATGATTTTTTACCAACGTTTCTAACAACAGTTGACAATACTCGTAAGAGTGGTTTTCCAAGAATTACTAATTTTCCAATATTTTTTTTAAAATTGCACAGCTATTAAGGAGGTTTAAAGCGTGCTCTTTTATTTGACTACCTGTCAAAACCCTCATTTCTTTACCTTGTTTACCAGTTTACCCATTAAAAGTTCTCAGAAAGAGTTTCGGGTATGAAGGCGTATTTGGAAATACGAGTACGTATCGAAGGCTTCGAGAAATGTGATCAATATTTCCAGACATAAAATTTCTAAAGCACTGCATGGAAAAAATCTTTATCCACACCACCATACAGAGCGGAGCTTGGATGACAACGAATTTCTTAGCAGAATTCTTTGGACGGAGGAATCTCAATTTACAAGAGATGGGATCACAAATGTTAATAATCTCCATACTTGGCCTGCGGACAATCCATATACAAGAAGACATAAATCATTTCAACGCAAATTCAGCGTCAATATGTTGGCAGGTATAATTGGAAACAAATTTACCAGCCCCTTCAAACTGGCTTCATCATATTTGCAACAGGATGGTGCTCCAGCTTACTATTGGCTATATTGGCTAGGAAGAAATGGACCAGTTCACTAGCCTGCAGGATTTCCTGACCTTCCTGTATTAAATTTAATTGTATGGAGAAGAGGTTGTAAGAGGTTGCTTAATAGCGAAATAGCAACTTTAAGTGAATTAGCGGAGCGTATCCTCGAAGAGTCCTCAAAAGTGAGGCAGCAGTTAGCATCAATAAATATTCGTAGTAAAATTCAAAAACCGGCTCTAACATGCATACAAAACCAATGAGTACCTGCTATAACTGATATAACCATACAAAATTATTTCTTATTCATAGTCGTAAAGCAAACAACTATTTTTTTTTAAATTTTACTTGCTGCCGGTTTTCCCAAGTATCATAAAATCTATGAGTTTCCTACAAACTTATTGATGATTTTTTTTTTTATATTGTTACGTTCATAGCATTGAACATGGCATTACAAACTGGGTTTGTAACATCAGTCGTTCACAGACCGTCGTGGAGTGAAAACGTGTTTCGGCTTTTATTGAGTAAAAGAGAAATATACCATATTACGTGAAAACCCGTATTTGATAACATTTTGTAAAGGGTCAATTAGCCCAGTGGAAGTGGTGTTCGAACGAAAGCCAAAGTGGCGTGGGTTCGAGTCCCGACGGGGAATCAGACTTTTTTTTTTTTTTTTTTTTTTTTTTTTTTTTTTTTTTTTTTTTTTTTTTTATTTATTTATTAAATAAAACACGTGAAAGAAAAGTGTGAACAAGGCAGATAAAATCCAGCGATGGATAAAAGTGAGCGGTCCGCTCCCCCAATAGCGGGATCAGTGGATACCGCTAAGACATCAGCCGACGAGACAATTCTTACGGGAAACTTGTCTCGTGAAACAAGGGCTAAGAGGAGGAGTAAGATAATTCTGAATCCCAACCCGGTTAAACGAATCGCCCTATCGGCTTCACCCGTGAAGATGCAGGTTGGTGTGAGGAAAGAGACCAAAACAACAGGGGAAAAGCGTAAAAAACATGGTAGTGACTCCGATGGTGCGGAAGGGCACAACTTCGGGTCAAATAATAGCTTCGCCTCTCTGATGGCTTCGGAATCAGAGGACGAAGAAGAAGAAGTTAATTCCCTTACCAGCAGCATTAAGCAGATGCAGGAACGAGTGCTGGTAATTAAAGCCAAGCAAATTGCGAGAAGGACGAGGAAACTGCAAGAGACCCACAATTCTCTAGAACAACAACAGCAGTCCAATAAAAAACAGTCTGAAACACAGCAACAACAAAAACAAACACTGAGACAACAAAATATGTCTCAGCCAGAATACAATACCACTGCGCAACAAAAGCATAATAAACAGAAAGTACAACCACAAAAAAACCAACAAAAACAGCAGAAGCAGCAGCAACAACAAAAACAGCAGCCACACCAGCAGCAAAAACAGCAACAACAGCAACAACATCAAGTACAACAACAACAGAAACAGCAGCAGAAATCAACTAAACAAAGGGTGCCTCCAATTAATACATATAACATGGAATTGAAGGATACAATAGAGTTATGTAAGTTGGCCATAGGCAACAATTTCTTTATTAAAAAACTAAGTTCAGATAGGCACGCGATCCACTGCAATACAGTGGAGCGCTACCACAAAGTTAAAAGTTTACTGAAGGATACGACGATGGAGTTCTTCTCGTACACCCCGAAGGGGGAGAAGCTGCAAACAATGCTGCTGAGGGGGTTAGAACCGTCGTCTGATCCGGAGGAGCTTCTTGCACTGCTGAAAGAGAAAGCGTGTGAAGGGCTCAAATTCGTGGGGGTCAAGCCGTTTGTCACGGCTAGAGCCAAAAGGGAGAAGCGGCAACTGCCGATTTTCCTGGTCCAACTAAGTCCCTCCAGCAATCTGGATGGTCTAAGGAGTATTAAAGTCCTAGACTACCAGGTTGTACATTGGGAGAAATTAAAGAGGAGCGAAAACATTCTACAATGTGTTCGCTGCCAAAGGTTCGGGCACGCCGCGTCGAACTGCGAAATGCAGCCTCGATGAGTGAATTGCGGAAAGAACCACAAGTCCGAGGAATGCCCTCTGGGTAAGGACGGAGCGTCTGAAAAAAGCCAACTCTCTTGTGCTTTATGTAGGAACACGGGACACACCGCAAATTATCGGGGTTGTCCCAAATTCCAGTACATCAAAAGAATAAATCTGGCCCGGCAGCAGAAAGTGGAAGTTAAACGTCCATCCGTGCATTTGCAAACTCCAGCCGTTACTCCCCATATTACCTACGCCCAAATGGCGGCAGGTAGGGGAAATACGGTACAGCAAGCGAAGGTTGCTTCTCAGGCCCCAGCGCCCAGAGCACCTGAACCAGTACCTGACATGCTAACTATTTTGCTCTCTATCCAAGGGCAGATGGCTCAGCTACAACGTCATTTAACTGAACAGACCGCGCGGGTGGATCAAGTATACGCACTGCTGCCTGGCCTAACGCACCTTTTGCCGTAATGGGTACGTACGTGGCGGAGCAAACCCTGAAGATCCTTGCTGTGAATGTGAATTCACTGATTAGGATCGAAAGACGAGCCGCACTATTTAAGTTGCTTAAAGACCAAGCCCCTGATGTGCTTTTGGTTAGCGAAACTAAGCTTACCAAAAGACACAAAATGAGGCACAAAAGATACAAAATAGTACGCAGAAACCGACCCAACTCCATTCAGGGAGGTGGCGTTGCAATTTTCGTACGAAAAGGTATACGTTTTAAAAGAGTATACAGTCGTGTAGTGCGTAGGTTCCGGGTGCTGGAAGCATGCATCGTGTATATCCCCCTCCGTAATGGAAAGTGGTTGTACATCGTGTCTGTCTATGCACCTAAAGCTACTCAATCCACTTTATTCATCTCAGAGCTCAAGACGCTTTTTCGATTCTTGAGGCTGGAATTGGAAGACAACTATTATATTATCGGCGGGGATTTCAACGCCAAACCTAGTGATTGGGGAAATAATACTCCAAATACTAGAGGGAACCTACTATTCAATTGGTGGGGTCAGCACAGTATAATGTATCGACTCGGGCTTAAGGCGATGGATAGTCCGTCGTTTCCCAGACACGGGTCTTATTTGGATCTTCTGCTGTTCGACTCACGAATACAACTGACATGCACTAACCAACAAACTACAAACTGTCTACGCACTTTCGTGTATGACAGTGACCATTGCGGTCTCAGCACCGAAATAACTATTCCCAACGAAATTGCGGAATTGGATGAGTTTGTCCAAAGGCATTCCTTCAATTATAGTAGGGTGCGTTGGACACACTTCACCAGAACACTGACAAGACCACTCTCCTCGAATTCGCTCTACCCACCGTACAACAGAAATCTGTCAAACGAGTAGATTGACAGGTATCTAAAACTGATGGACGAAACAATTAAACGAAGAATGGACAAAACGATACCTCGGTACCAACACACTGACGAAGAAGACTTATTCCGCAACGCAACTATTGACGCACTGCACCGACAGAAAAGTAGACTGCTGTCAAGACTAAAAACCTTGTACAGACAGTTTACTGACAGACATAACCCGGAGATCATGACACTGAAGTCGTCGATTAAAAACCTCCAAACTTTAATAAAAGAAAATTACAGAGCTTCTGTAAGTTTGTATTGGAGCAATAAAAGTCGGGCTGTAAACACCAGCAACCCGAATATGTTCCCGCAAATAAATAAAATATTTCGAAGAAATAATCAGAACGACCTTCCATGTCTTAAAATCGCCCGAACGACGAACAACGAACAAATACTGGTAGCAGCGGGCATAGATCCAAATGAGGCTGTTGATGATGACAACTTCTTTGTGATCGAGGATCCGCAGGAGCAGCTAGAGGCTATAGGAGCGACTTTCCAGGAAGTGTACAAGGCGAATGTTGTCATTGGCCCGAACCACGATCTGGAGAATCGAGTCCTTGTGCACAATTTCTACCTTCGAAATGAAATTGTGAATTGGCGATTCGAGAGCTCGGGTTTCACCCAGTTCAGTGACGAGAATATGGCAAATAATGTCATCACCAACGATAGGGCACTACCCCGGTCATTTCGAAGGAAGAGCTCCAAACGATCTTCGAATCGCTTATAAGTAAGAAATCAGATGGAACCGATGAAATACCGAACATTGTGCTTCGACATCTCCCTCTAGAAGCGGTGAACATTTATACCACCCTGTTTAACAATGCAATGAATAATGCACATTATCCAAAAGGGATAAAGACACTTCCAATCCGGCGAATCTCCGCTCGATCAGTCTTCTTCCAAACATCAGTAAGGTGTTCGAGAAGGTGATCAATAGAGTCCTGACTAAGTGGGTTGAGGACAAACATATAGTTCCGGATAATCAATTCGGTTTCAAAGCGGGGCATGATATCATTCATGCTGCGTCGAAACTGGTTTCTGATATCCAATGGAACAAAGCCAAGAACCAGTGCACTGGTGCCTGCCTGATTGACTTGGAGAAAGCCTTCGATACCGTATAGTTAGAAGGACTCTTTTTCAAGCTGGACAGGTTGGGCATTAGTAAACCACTGCTGTATATTCTTTTCGATATGCTCTCCAGTAGACAGTTCATCGTGAAGAATGGCGATGTGACTTCTGCTGGAACATTTAACATTAAAAACGGTCTGCAACAAGGTGCGGTAAATTCGCCGATCCTATTCAACATTTACACGAGTGATCTGATAGGTTCACTTCACCATGCCATAGCGTACGCAGACGACATAATCGCATACAGATCAGGTCCAAAGATTGAGGTCATTAATATACTTTTGCAGCGTGACTTCGACAAAATTAAGCGATATTGCCATGACTGGAAGTTGAAAATCAACTTTCAGAAGTCGGAAACCATTTTGTTTAGGACGCCTTTGTCTGGGGCCTCTAGGGACACCAAAAAGAATTGGCGAAAGTTCTCGATCATGGGACAGCACGGGCAGCCCCTTGCTTGTCAAAATGTAGTCAGATACCTTGGGATCTGGCTAGATCAATTTCTGTATTTTAACAAACATATAGAGGTTGCTCTGGCCAGAGCCAAAGGTGCTTTTGCCCTTACAAAGAGACTGTTTTATAACAGCCAACTCGATGCGAGGGTGAAGGTAATCTGCTACATGGCCCTTATCAGGCCCATGCTTGTATTTGGATGTCCCGTGTGGTTCAACGTGAGAGCAAGTTTATTGGAAAAGATTCGGGTGTTTGAGAGGGCTTGTCTTAGGACTTGTCTTCGCCTATACAGAACACCAGAGTCTCAGTACATAAAATTCTATCCTAATGAGGTCTTATACAATAGGGCGAACCTAATAAGAGTGGACAATTTCGTTATTAAGTTGACTCGACGGCACGTTGCAAGAGCAATGACCTCATCGAACAACCTGATCTCCGGGGCTTACTACCCCAATTATATGTATCACGAGAGAGTTCGCTTTGATGGCTTTATTCCTCCAGAAGCGTTCCTCTATCTAGATAGCAAAGGTCTGATCCAGGACAGATTGGCGGTGCCGCTAATCTTCCACGTTGCTCGAACAGCTGCGGACAGGCGACTCAACTACGACAGAGACGTCGCACATGGCAGTGCGGAGCGTCTCCGGTTCAGCAGGGCGGTAGGGAGTCGCGACATGAGGGATGTTGCTCAGCAGCACCAAAACTTTTGGTGGCTTGTTGAAGGGGAGGATGCTTCGTCGTCAAACTCCTTCAGTGATATGTAGCTTTATGTGAAGCAAAGTGGGCCAGCCTATTTTTTTTTTTTTTCTTTTTTAGCCATGGCCGGCTTACATAGTTTTAGGTAGGATTAAGTTAATTTTTAAGAAAAAAAAAATATAAAAACCAAAAAAAAAATATGAAAAACAAATCTATATATATATTCATGTATTTATATATTATGTATATCCATATTATGTATATATATATTTATGTATGTCTGTGTTTGTGTTAGATGTAAGTAGGTTAAGTAGATTAAGATTTATTTTTAGGTAGTTTGTAGGCTTTAGTTTTAAGTTTTATACAAAATTAAAAAATGTCCATATACTAAGTTTTTGATTAAAATTTATTTTCTTAGTTTTAGTATTAATTAATGTTAAAATAGAAATAAAAGTAGACTGTAAGATTCGTCGAAAGACATAGTTTAAGTGTTAGGTTTAACTTAGAGTGCCCGCATGGGGCCAGTAAGTTAAAATAAGATTATTTGTAAGTAATTTAATCTAATTTTTAAGCGTTTTTTGTTTAGCATATAAGAGTAATTTAAGGTAAAAAATAAAAATGCATAAAAACTGAACTGGGTTTGTAACATGCTTGCAAGCAGGAAAATAAACTGTTCCATTGGGGAAAGCTCGGTCAGAATGTCAGTAACCAGGGGTACCCCTCAGGGTGGGGTCATATCTCCACTCCTATGAATACTGGTTATCAATAACATCCTCAAAAAGCTTAGTATAGGTACAATGGGTAGAAATGCCACGGCATACGCAGATGAGGTGGTCGCAATAGTGCAGGAGAAATACTTAACATTTTAAGCGACATTATGAAGGTTGCCCTGAAGATAATCAGCAGTTGGACTAAAAGTTGTGGTCTCAATGCCAACCCTTCCAAAACGGAACTGGTTCTTTTTACCAGAAAATACAAGATACCGCAATTCAGACTGCCAAAACTCAACAGAGTGGAATTGTCCCTTTCGGACAGCGCGAAGTATTTAGGTGTAATTCTAGACAAAAGACTGAATTGGAATCTTAATGTAGCGGAAAGAACCAAAAAGGTATAAAATGCTCTTTTTATCTGCAAAAGAACAGTAGGAAAAATTTGGGACTTAAAACCTGCTATGGTGCACTGGCTGTATACAGCGGTGGCTTCAAAGAATGACTTCCATATCCATTACAAGTGCGCTCCGTAGCACTCATACGGCAGGATTGGACACCTTTTTGCACCTAACACCGCTTGATTTACAAATCAAAAAAATTGCTGGCAACAGTGCGATACGACTCACTAATCTGGGTTACTTCAAGAGCAGTAGTTTTGGACATGGCATGGCCCTAACGGAGCTACTGCCAGGCAATCAAATTTTAACGGATGAAATTCCTTCCTTGGTCGACTTCGACATCCGGAGAGGGAGGACTGGGCAAAAATGACATAATCATGTCAAATGAAATTGAAGTTTTCATAGATGGCTCAAAAGCAGAGATAGGAACAGGTTCTGGTATCTTCTCAGAAGACCCAGAACTAAGAGTGTCTATAAGGCTACCAGACGCAAGCAGGGCGGATGAGCTAATGCAGATGAGATCGGTATCCGAAAGAGATATAGCTATCTACATCGCACTCAAGGCAATGGAATCAATCAACCTCAACTCTGATGCAGTCTGGGGCTGCTCAAGGCACTGTATAATCAGAAGACTATGCTGGGTGTCAGGACAATGCGGTATAAAAGGAAATAAACAAGCGGACGAGCTTGCAAGAAAAGGAGGGCTACTATACAATAGTGATGTTACCAACATCAAACCACCCCTTTGCATAGTGAGGGGCTCTATCGAGGAAAAAATTACAAAGACTGCTAACCTAAGGTGGACAAGACTTGAAGGACACAGGGTATCCAAGGTACTTTGACGGTAAAAGATCTAGGAAGTTAATAAAATTAAACATTGATAAGCTTAGGACAATAATAGGAATGCTGACAAGACACTGACTCCTGCGGCATCACGCAAAGAAACTCAAATTGTCAGATACGTATATCTGCAGATTCTGCAGTGATCTGTAAGTTGTTGAGGACATAAAACACATACTGTGTGAATGCAAGGCAATATCGCGTAGTTGAAGAAATTTTTTAGGTAAATACTTTTTCGAAAACCTTGAAAAGATAGATAGAACAAAGAAATTGGCTGTTTCACGAGGGTGATTGTTTTGGTTTTTGCCATTTGAAGACAAATTCAACTGGTCCCACAGGGATCGTGATGGGCCCGTTTTGGTGCCTAGTGTCTGTGTGATGGCATACCCTGTTTAACCTAACCTAACCTGAGTAGAAAAAAATAGTAATATCTTATATTTATTACGCATTTTTTGGAGTAAAGTGACCTCAAAGAAAACAATTTGCATCATCCAAAAAAATGGAACAGGCTTAGAAATTGAATATCTGATATCAATTTTACTTAAATGCAGTTACAAAGCGTGGTATTTCTTCTAAAAATAAAGTCCTCAACCTGGGTCAGGGTATACCAAAGTAAGCCTTTCTTTAAATCCTCGATAAATGATGTCAAAATTGGAAATAGACCCTTACTGTAGAATGATTTTTTTTTCTTCAAATATATCCAAAAATCATTTCGCAAATTATCCTTCACTGTATATTTGCATGATTTTCCATTGCAAAACTTTGTAGCTGGTGAACCAGAAGGAATGCTAACTATTTTGAGATGATACTTTAATTACAGCTAGCGATATGAGACCACAAAAAACTCTGTTAAATATACAACAAAAACTTCCTTTGCTATTTGGCTACTTTCAAAAATTGCCTTTAAATATTAACTCTGAAAAATGTAGTTTCACCTGCTTCCAAAAGGCTAGCGAAATGGGCAAAACACTGTCATTACAAGTTAATAACGGACCCGTTCCTCTATGTCCTGAGATGATGTACTACGGATTCAATTCCACAATAGATTCCTTTTTAACAAAAATACAAGGAAGACCGCTATCTAAAACGAAAGCTTTAACTGCTACGAGTACACTAAAGCATGTACTGTACTCTATAGCAATGTGCACAACCACCAAAATACTTATTTATAAAACTTCAATTCGTACAATTATATGATAGCATACGAGTTCTCCTTATGATTTACTATTTCCCCCACGCTAGCGCAACAACTAGAAAATTTCGAAAGGAAAGTACTCATATTTTGCTGCTTTAAATTTAGAAAAGCAAACAAAAAATATTTTTCGAGTAACACAATATATGCTACAAATCTTGTAAAGTAAATCCGCTTGTAACATATTTAATCAATTTAATAAAAAATAAACTCGAACGTATCGAACATCACCCGACCAATGCATTAACTAAATCCTTGTTTGATTCGAACCTAGCAGATTGCTTGGGCAGCAACTACGAGGGGCGTTCAACATATTCTCGGTATCGGGGTGAAGCTGTAGTTGTATATATAAATTGACTTATTTATCAAGTAATACTATTATTTTAGTACATTCATGTAAAATTTCATATAAATGTGATTATTAATTCGCGTTTTATCTCTAGTTAAACAGAATCATAATGGCAACTGAGACGATGATGGTGAAAATTGAGCATCGCGCTGTAATTAAATTTCTCACTAAGCAAGGTAAAACTCAAAAACTATTCATGAAGAGATGGTGGCTGTTTACCAGGGTTCCGCACCTTCATTAGCAACTGTGCAAAAGTGGCCAAGTGAGTTCAAGAGAGGCAGAGAGGGCATTGAAGACGACCCCCGCTCCGGCGCCCCGGCTACTGCTTGTACGGGAGAAAGCATCAAAGAAGTCGAAAAACTTGTTCTTGAGGATGCCCGAATAAAGGCGAAAATGATGGCAGAGATCACCAAGCTTTCAATTGGTACCATTCACACCATTCTTCATGACCATCTTAACCTTTCAAAGGTCAGTGCAAGGTGGGTGCCACGAATGCTCACAGCGCCTCAGAAAAAAAAAGTGAGAATCGCATGCTGTAGAGAGCTTTTGGAGATGTGTAGTGAGAACACGGACGGTGTTATGGATCGAATTGTTACTGGGGACCAAACATGGGTCCACCACTATGACCCTGAAAGCAAACAAGGGTCCATGCAGTGGCATAAAAAAGGAACAGACCCCCCGAAGAAGTTCAAAGTCACTCCGTCTGCCGGGAACCTCATGGCAACAGTTTTTTGGGACTCAAAGGGAATCTTGCTCATTGAGTACAAAAAAAAAGGTGAAACCATCAACGCCACATCCTATGCTTCCACTTTGCATAATTTGCGGGAGGAAATTAAAAAGAAAAGACGGGGTAAACTCGCAGCGGGTGTGTTGCTTCTTCATGACAACGCTCCTGTTCACACGGCGCGAGTTTCCAAGGCTGCTGCGCGAGATTGTGGTTTCGAAGAAATCCAACACCCACCCTATAGTCCAGACCTTGCCCCTAGTGATTATTTCCTGTTTCCGGATTTGAAAAAATGTCTTCGTGGAAAAAGATTTTCGGATGATGAAGAACTCAAGTCGGCAATAAATGGGTATTTTGCAGAGAAAGAGGAAATTTATTTTTTTGAAGGTTTAAAAAAGCTCATCTCAAGATGTAACAAATGCATTGATGTTAGGGGAGATTATATTGAAAAATAAAATAAATTGAATTCGCATTTTCTTTCATATCGATACCGAGAATATATTGAACGACCCTCGTATATAACAGGTTGCGCAAAATTAATCACCCTATCGGAGCATGGTATAATTTTTGCAAATGGTGTCGTACGTCAATCATATTTGGCATTTGTGAACTAGACAGCTGCAGTATACAAACAGACAAGCAATGGAGCGCTATACTTTGCAAGAGCGTTTAATAATTGTGTCGATGTTTTTGACCAATAATCGGTCGGTGGTGTTAGCGCAGCGTGAATTTCGACGTCAATATCCTAATCGTGTCACCCCAACTGGGCAAAAATTCTGGCGCTTAGCTACTCGACTCGAACAGAGTGGAACCATAGAGGACCATGCAGGGCGTGGCCGCCACCGTACTGGTCGCTCGAGGCTATGGCTGCCGATGTCGCTGAGAACGAAGAAACAGCAACCAGACGACGGGCCACGCAATTGGGCATCACCAGACGGACCCTACAACGAATTTTAGTAAATGACTTGTACATGTTCCCGTACAAAGTGCAAACAAAGTCAATCGCGTGTGAATTACTGTAAAGCCATCCTCAATCTCAACAACGAAGAGGACAATTTTGTGTTGAAAATCATCATGAGCAACGAGGCGCAGTTCCGCTTAAGCGGTTACGTCAATAAGCAAAATCTTCGTTTCTGGGACACTGAAAATCCGCGTGTGATGCACTAAGAGCCATTACATCCACTCAAAGCCACTGTGAGGTGTGGCGTTCACGCGAAAGGAGTGATTGGGCCATATTTTTTTGAGGACGCCATCGGCAATACGGTCACTGTTACTGGCGAACGTTAAAGGACCATGATAAACGACTTCTTACTGTTGTATGAGCAGGGCTTGGTGAACATGTGGTTTCAACAAGACGGTGCAACCGCACACACAGCACGAGCCACAATGGATATTGTGAAGGAAGCGTTTCTTGGTCGCGTAATCTCCCGGATGGCGGATATCATCTTTTCCACTTAACAGAAACATTTGTAAAGGTCCAAATAAAGATTTCCATCACTTAAAATTATTTTTTTTTATTTAGTAAAAAAGTAATTCAAAAACTTAATATGAGTACAACATGTTAAACGAGAGCTCTCTATCAATTATTTTCATTTATAACTTCAGCAAACATCTTTATGCTTAAAAAAAAACACACAAATTAGTGTCCATCTAATGGAAAACTCCTTTTTAAAATTTGGCATAATGCATAACGCAGATTAAGCACCTCAATCTGTGCATTGAGTATACTCGTATTTTATTTAATTATAGAAAGGTTGAGGAGTAGCCTATTCCGAATACTGTCATCAATTACATGTTTTATGATATGCATTCTCAGAGAGTTGAATTCGTAATTTCAATACGAGTAAACCTACGTAGGTAAATGACATCTTTATTTAAGACAAACCTTTATGATTACTTTTAGAAAACTTGAATATCTACATTGTACATATGTCCATTTTTGTAAATTTGCGAATGTTTCATTGATTTATTTTATTTTGAACAGGATGATGATCGCAAGCGTGGGGGTCTTACTATTGCCCGATACCAAGAGCTTTACAGCCAATTTTTGGGTAATCCAGGAGCTGATCATTCTGCTGTCTATCTATTCGGACCCTTATAAACTGTTTACCCATAAAAAAATATTTGTAAAACAACAAAACCAAAAATATGTAATTAAAAACCAAAAAACAATTATAAACGTCTTCGCTGTTGGACAAACAATTTACTATAAGAACTTTGTGTAATATGAAAATAGAAAAATATAAAAAAAAAACAAATAAAAAATAATTAAATCCAAACGGAATAGATTATGTTATATAAAAATTATTATTATTATTATATTCCAAGTAACAATTATAATTTTCAATAAAAAACAGAAACAATGAAATGCCTATTTAATTTATAACAAAATTAAAATGAAAAGAAATGAGCTTTGTTAACGAAATTACATTTTTATGATTATGTACCGCACTTTCCTACATACTTACTATATACAGAAATAAATCAATTTATATATATCTTAAATACATACGTTTATATACTTATTATTTATATTAATGATAACTGTACATTTTATTTAATAATTACTCAACATAAAAAACTAAATGTCAATATCATCTCTCTCTCTATCTGTCTACGAGTATAAACAAATTCAAGCAAAACCGTAATAAATTATCAAATAAACTAAAAAAAATAAATAAAATGTTTGTTAAATGTTGTATAGTACGTAAATAATCATGTATGCAATTTCAATGAAAATCTATCTAACCTCAACAATTATTTACACTTCAATTTTTCTTCTCAAGACAATTTTTCCCATCAATTTATTTGTCTTGTTTTGTTGTTAACACTATTTTTGTTAAATTTAAAAATAAAATAAAATATTTAATAACTTATTTAAAAGAAACAAAACAAAGTCAAATCACTGTAAGTAGAAGAAATTAGTGATGCGAACATGTACGTTCTTAGTTAATGGAACTTTTGTTAAATAAAAAAAAAATAAATATAAAAAAAACAAGCGAGAAAAATATAAAATACACAACTTTGATGTTCCTTTGTAATTTTAACATTCAGAATTATTATTTCTTTTTCAATAAACAAAAAACAAATTACAAAAAATCAATTTACTTTATTTTCAGTCAAAGAAAAACAATAACAACTAAAAATTAGAAATCCTAAAACCAAAACAATAAAACAATAAATTCTCGTACAACGTGTTAATTGTACGTTAGCAAGAAATTGTATAATTTGTGTTGTAATGGGTTTTTGGTGAACGATATGTTAATTACAATACATTTACGAATATACATATATAGACATTGGTGTAAAAGCTGAAACAATGAAATAAAATTGTACTGAAATAAAAGTGAACAAAAATTGCTCGATGTTTTATTTCAATCAAATAGTGTACGAGTAAGATGCAAGAGAAGGAGGGTAAAATGCCTGAATTTTTGCGCTTTTAAGGAATGTGGAACCAAGATTTTGTGAAAAATGCAATTATGGCAATTGTATGGTAAACGAGTGTGGCATACAGTGAGTCGGTGTTTGCTTAGTTAGCACAGCTCGGGTTATTTGAAACCAACCGGAGAATATTATGATTTACAGAAGGTGTTTCATGCCTATTTTGATTTGGTTTTCCATCTCCGTTAACAAGTAGTATCTCCCCTTTTGTTTAGATATGAAAACCACATACCTAATATATGAATAAGACAATATACTTAAGGTTGTACTATACTAAATGTCCGATTTTCACTCCGTACAAAATAAGAAGCTTTCGAGTCAACATCAATGTCAGTGAGCGAAATTTTTTTTCCCATAAGATACTCGTATGGTGGTAGGTGTGTCTGACGCTTGAGACTTTTAGAATGCGTTACAAGTACAATTGTTTGGTTTTTTTTTTTTTTTTTTGTAGGAATAGTCCAACATGCTACCCGTATTTTATAATGCGACACTTTTCGTTGAAAACTTTGAAAAACAATTTCAAAATCTCATTCCGGGAATTTCGTCATCGAATACTAACCGTGTGGACGGATAATGCACTCCTTAGTGATATTCCACTGTGGATAACATTTTCACGTTAACAGGCATATCTTAGACATACCTTGATAATGGAAAGAAACTATACGCCTTTTTCGTGGATTTTAAGGCTCCTTTGGATTCCATAGATAGAAATGCTCTCTTCCTTAAATTTAGCAATGTAGGAGATTCAACGAAGTTTCTTAAAGTATTACAAAGTTTGTATGAGCAAAACCAAGCGGCAGTGTGGGATTGGACCCAATTACTGGTTTGATACAAAAATGGGCGTCAAACAAGGATGCCTACTGAGCCCTTTGCTTCTTTCAATATTCTTTGATGACATTTGTTTAAGGTTGTATTATTTGTATCGATTGTACGGTATAGCTGAAACAGTCCTTCAAGCAGACTCCCTTGAAGAGGTAAAAACTTGTTCAATCTCAGGTGGCAATGAAATTTGATTTGTTTATTTTTCTGTGTAACCTAGTAATACATGCATACGTAATTATATTACAATTGTGAGTTTAATACATTACTGCCTTTCCTCCAGGAGTAGTACTTTTCAATGGAATAAATATTGTATCAATTACTTAATGTATTCAGATGACATCGTCCTACTGGCAGAAAGGCCAAATATGATGCAACTCATGGCCAACAAATTACAGCAATATTGCAGTAATGGAATTTAAAAAAAAAAAAAAAAATTGTTTTCAGAAATGACTCCGGTAGATACGCTAGGGATGAGAAATGGACCTGGGAAGGTGAGGAACTAGAAAAAGTCAAAGAGTATATGTATCTAGAAGTAAACCTGACTCCTAAACTCTCTCTTGAGAAGGCCTTCAGATCCAAATTACATGATGTTACAATTGCCATCAACTGGAGCTGGAAAGGACACCTTGGCAAAAATAACGTTGCAAAAAGTGTGAAGTACAAACTGTTTGAAACAGTAGTAAGAATCATAGTGTGTTATGCTGCACAAGTCTGGGGATTTTTCCAGTATGATGACCTTGAAAAACTGTTAAGACACTTTCTAAAGAACACTCCAACGTACATACTTCATTTGGAGACTCGACTTTCTCCTCTCTACTTATACGAAGGTTGACTGAAAAGTTTCCGACTGTAACGTAAAGATAGCGGCACTCGTCACTAAAAGCTAGTGAATGATAGTTGTGCATCTTTTAACAGTTACTTACCGAAGTTTCAGTCATTTTGGATGCGCAGTTTTTAGTTGACAGTCGTTTGAGTGAGTCGATGTGAGTGTTTTTTTGTGAAAATGTAAAAAATTGAGTATCGAGTTGTTATTAAATTCTTGTTTTTGAAACGGAATACGCCTACGCAAATCAAAAATGAGTTGGACTCTGTGTATGAGGACTCTGCACCATCATTTACGTTGATGTTTGTTAAACAATTTAATGATTTGTACGAACATTTTCGAGAGATTTCCGAAGTAAGGTTTACCTAGGGTGTCTGATCTTAGCTGCTTTGTTTTTGCTTTTGCTGCTACGTCAGTTCGTGTTAGAATTGTTGGCTAGGAAGCGTATCAATTTGCCAACATCCACACATATTTATACGATTCTGGTTGTCTCAGTGCGAATTATTATTGATTTAGCCCTAATTTTGTGCCAAATTTCTTAAAAAAAAATTGGTGAAAGATTTTGTACTTGACGAGTTCTAGTTTAACTGCCTCTGTAAGAGAAACGTTTAGGGCGAAGTATACGTTATACGAAGCTATGACTAGCTTGTTGAACTTATCATTCACCTTTATGTTAACGGAAAACTGCTTCGATCTCCTAATATGCCCCGGCTATTTCCTTCATGTACCGCTTAACTAGCTTGAGGGAAGTGGTATTTTAAAAGGTCCCTCCGATAGCTTTCTTGCAATACACTCGATTGTTCCCACATTAATAAAATAATGTGATCGAATCTAGAAGACAATAGAATTCTGAAATTCTGAGTTTAGTTTAGAATACACTTGAACCTACTCCACAGCCCATTATAGGGTCATATAGTACAATTGCGGACATGGAAATCCGCACAGTTGAGTAAAACGCTTTAATGAATTGTATACTTTTATTATCTTCGGACACCGCAGGTAGTCTTTAAGGATTTTGCAGACAAAGGCCTTGATGACATGATTATTCTTCACGTTGATACTAATAACCGCTGAAAAAAGTATTTAGAATAAAAAAGTGCAAATTGAATACGACTACTGTAAAAAGGAAATCTAAAAAGGAAATGTGTGACAAAACAAAAATCTAAACAAAAACATAGTGTTTGCGATATACTCGTAGTAAGGGAATTCAGAAAGTCGTCAGTAGCTGAATTCATCAAAAAATTAGAGCCAACAAGCTTATTTGAAAGAAAAACAGGAACGGGCCCTAGGAGAAAAACCATGAGCGTTAAAGATCATTCGTTAAAACGGTGAGCCTACATGACTGGTTGTTGCAGAAAAATATAAAAAAAAAAAATATTGAAAGAGATTTTGGCTACCATTATCAAAGGTGATTTTTCCAGATGATTGTAATTGTTAAACAATTGTAAATGTTAAACAATTTCTAACAGAAAACAGTCCTGACCTGAACCCGATTGCGAACCTTTGGTGTATAATAAAAGGTAGCAAAGAGAGCACGTACAATACCTGAGGTGGATGAATTCATTGAAAAAGTGTGGCATGAGGAAATTCAACTGGATGCCTCTTTTTTTTGTATTTGTATTTATTTATTTAAATAATATGTACACGGTAAGATTACATCTTATAGTTAGTGTAGACTTTACAAAAATTGTAGGTTCGAAAGCAAATATAACATTATAAATAGGTGACTACAATTAATTTAATTGGAAACTGCAAAAGTGAATTAATAACAAAAACAATAAAAATATATAACATTTAAGAAATTTTTATTTATGTATCACTGGCCAGGTGTTGGAAAAGATAGGTTTTAAATGTGCTTGTGTTTGTGGTTCTCTTTAGTGTAATGGGTAATGAGTACAATAGGAGAGTGGCATGGACGAAGAATGAGCGCTCAGATTGCAAGCAATGGGATCGGGGCCGAATAAGGATGGCTGTTCTTTGTGAACTCGCAGAATTTAATCTGTTATACAAATACTCAGGCTGTTGGGTCTGTATAATACCATGCAAGAGGATCAGAGTTCTAAACTTAATGAGGTTGTCGAAGCTGAGGCCCATTATTTGTAGAGAGTAACTTGATATGTGGTCGAAGTATGGTTTAATAAAAACATATCTTGCTAGGTTGTTGCAGATGACATTTAGTTTACGCCTAGTATTATAGTCAACAAGGCAGAAAACTTCGCAACTATATAGCAATATAGGTAATAAAAGGGATTTAACAAGTAACATCTTAGTTTTGATCGGCAAAGAATTTTGCGTTGCCCATATCAGTCGGAGACCATTGTATACCTTTCCGATTGTAGTTGCAGCATGATCTATCCAGGTAAGAGTATCGTTCAAAACAATACCCAGATTTCGAGACCTCGTGACGTATTCTATGGATGACTGCCCAAATTTTATTGGTGGAAATGTGGTAGTATCTAGTGACTGCTTATACGAGTAAATACAGAGTGTTTTGGACATCGCTGGATTCAGTGATAAATTATATTTGAGGGCCCACTGCTGTATGATCTCAAGATCTTCGTTCACCATTTCAATGCAATACTGAGCATATCCAGGGGGCAGCACAAGTATAATTGGACGTCGTCACCGAACATGTGGGCAGTACAATGTTTAACAAGTTGTGGGAGTTCGTTCACATAAAGTGAAAATAGTATGGGCCCTAGAATCGAACCCTGTGGAACTCCCCCTCGAACTCCAAGAAACGAAGACATTTGGCTTCCTACTGTCACACATTGCTGACGGCCCGTAAGGTATGAATTCAAAAGTTTGACTGCCAGAGACGAAAATCCAAATTCATACCGCAGCTTCTTACAGAGGAGAAAGTGGTCCACCGTGTCGAATGCTTTCAAGAAGTCCAACAACGTCAAGAACGTAGGACAGTTAGTATCCAAGCCATTGCGGATGTCGTCGACAACAAGTAAAAGTGCAGTTTTTCAACTCCATTTTGCGCGAAAACCAGATTGGGCGGGATTTAAGAGATTGTTGTCGCTTAGGTGCACTTGCATCTGCTTTAGCATAGTTTTCTCGAATACTTTCGATAGAAACGGTAAGATCGCGATTGGTCTATACTCAGTGTTAGTTCGGCTTTTCGACTTGGGTATCGGTAATATCCTAGCCATTTTCCACGAAAGGGGGTAATTCACAAGTGGTAAGTACGTGATTAAAAATGTGTGTTATGTACTTGAGTATAAAAGGAAGCAGGAGTTTTAAAAATTTAGGATTAATTTCATCCAAACCTATTGCATCAGATTTGACCGATAGGACGGCTTCAACTACATCTTCATCCGTAAAGCGAATAAAGTTGAAATCTGCTATATTGTCATAGTCGCTAGACTGATTCGTAAACTGTGCGGAGTCTTGATATTGAATTGGCGGCTCAGAGACCAACACAAACTGCGAATTGAGAGCATTACAGTCTACATCGTCAGTTGCACCTGAACGCTGCCTCCCGCTTAGTTTGCGCAGTTTTTTCCATAGAACTTTCCCAGGCTGGTTTTCAGGGTTGAGGAAATGTTCATAGTGGCGGCGCTTGGCAGTCCTTTTACGAAGAACAACTATGTTGCGAAGGGACCGATAAGTGTCGTAGAGCACGGGGAGTTTGTATCGTTTCCAACGAGCGTATGCAGTATTACGATTATGGATCAGATCTAGTAAATCTCTATTGAGCCAAGGGGTGGATCTGATAACAAGGGCCCTATGTCGTTATGGGACATGTGACCAAAGAGTGTTTTGATATTTTGCTCCACAAATGATATTTTCTGATTAACTGATACCATCAAATAAATGTAGTCCCACCGAATTTGGATAACGTTAGACCGTAAACTTAGGTAATCTATGTTTTGAAAATCTCTATAAGCAGCAATGACATAATTAGCTGCGTCAAATTGGATATCATATGTAAAGAATATCAGATCATGTTTGGAGAAGCCAGGCGCTGTGAGTTGACTATAGAGCAGGACTTTTCTACTATCGTTGACAAAGATCACATCAAGAAGGGTAGCAGGGTCGTATGCAAAATGTATAGCAGTCGATGTATTAACAGGTGTCAAGTCAATGGTTTTAAATCTTTCAATTAACTGAGCGGAAGCATGAACATTTAGTAAATTACAATTTAATTTACTAAATGTTATAGTAATAATAATATTAGGATAGCCTTGCAGACATTGGTTGCTTCAATGCCGGACCGAATAAAAGCGGTCATTAAAATAATGAGGTACAACAAAGGGCCAATAACCACCATTTTTGTAAAGTAACGACATTCCATAAATATGTGCGTTAAATTAACTTCTGTAGCAGCCATCTTATTTTTTTTCATTTGATTATAATTTTTTTCCTTTGAAGTACACATTTTGTTTCATAGTTCAACTCATACATACTATATATTGATATAAAACATTTGTAAACAATCTACACAACACACACATAAAGAGACACTTTTTGAAAAAAAAACAAAATTTAAAATGTGCTCCATTTATGTAACGTATTGCCTCTTCGCCCACACAATCGAATAACAAATGATTTTAAGCTAAGGACCGTTACAATTGTGTGCATAACAGAACGAGACGCTCTAGTTGCAGTCTTGCTAAGACAGTAAATTTCCATTCTTCGGCGGTATAACACAATGAGTGAAGCTCTTAAAAAGCGTTTTGAAAGTGTTTTCTTAGTAACTCACCCAAAAGGGCCGCATATGAGTTTTAAGTTGGCAGCAAAATATTTAAAAACATGCGAGGCATTTGTGAGAAAGTGGATAAAGAGGTATAAGGAACGCGGTAATGTCGACGATGGGTCAGGTCAAGTAGAGGGACCAAAGTAACGTGTATCCAATAAAGACAATAAAGTAATTTGTGAATTGTTTCGAAAAAAAAACCCACAATTAGTCTGAGGTACGCAAAAGAAAAATTGCCCAGAAAAGGAATTAAAGTGTACGACGCCGTTTGCCAGGACCTGGCATCAAAAACATTAGTACCAAACCTAAACCGCTACTGACCCAAAAACACATTGAAAAGACGATAAGTTGGCCAACGCAGAATTTAGACCGGGATCCGAGCAACATCGTATATACAGATTTCTTCAAATAATTATAAACAAAAAAGATTCTAAGTTTCTGCAATGCACCACCGTAAAACATCAAGAAAAAGTTCAAGATTATGGTTCCTCTTGGCCAAAGGAATCGAAAGTTTAATATAGTCACACAAAACCTCGGTGCACAATTCATGGTAAAATTATACCACAAGGGTTTGCTAAAGTCTGCCGAATCTCTGTATGGACCATACAATTATAACTGGATTTTGCAACAGGACAACGATCCAAAACATCGAAATCGGCTCTGCGTGCGTTGGAAAGAGGAAAACGGTATAGAGACGTTAGATTGGCCTTCCCAAATTCCGCATGCGTATCCAAAGAAAATGTGTGGTCTTTAACGAAGCAGAAGCTTAAGAGTACAAAAATAGTCACGATAAAACTACTTGCGAGGGTGTAGAAGCAAATTTGGAGAGGCCTTCGAGGGTTGTCTAAAAAGTTTCCGACAGTAACGTAAAGATAGAGGCACTCGTCAATAAAATGTAGTGAATGCTAGTTTTGTATCTTTTGGCAGTTACTTACCGAAGTTTCAGTCATTTTGGACGCGCAGTTTTTAGTTGACAGTCGTTTGACTGAGTCAATGTGAGTGTTTTTTGTGAAAATGGAAAAAATTGAGTATCGAGCTGTTATTAAATTCTTGTTTTTGAAAGGCAATACGCATACGAAAATCAAAAATGAGTTGGACTCTGTGTATGGGGACTCTGCACCATCATTTACCATAGTGAAATTTTGTGCAGCTGAATTTAAACGTGGCCGTAAGAGCTTGGGAGATGATGAACGTTCGTGACGTCAAAAAACTGCAATCACTGACGATAACATTGCTAAAGTTCAACAAATGGTCTTAGACGACCGCCGAATTAAAGTGAGAGAGATAGTAGAGGTTATGAAAATGTCCAAAGAACGTGTTTGGTACATATTAAATCAAGTTTTAGGCATGAGAAAGCTGTCCGCGCGTTGGGTGCTGCGTGTGCTTACGTTATACCAAAAACGTGTTCGAATGAACATTTCCAACGCTCTGATGGCGCAGTTTAGGCGCACTAAATCCAAATTTTGGCGCCGATTAATTACTGTAGATGAAACTTGGATACACCATTATACGTGCGAAACAAAAATTCAGTCAGTGGACTGCAAAGTTCAAGTCGGCTCCAAATAAAAAGCAAAAACTGTTTTTTCGACTGGGAAAGTGATGGCGACTGTTTTTTGGGATAGTAAAGGAGTTATCTTAATCGATTTTCTTCAATAAGGAAAAAAAACATTACAGGAGCATACGCATCATTACTTGCCAAGGTGAAGGCAGAAATTGCGGAAAAACGGCCACATTTGCAGAAAAAGAAAATCCTGTTTCACCAAGACAACGCGCCGTCTAACACATTAGCGGTTGTCATAGCGAAAATCCTTGAATTACGGTTTGAACTGCTTGACCATCCACAATATTCACCAGATCTAGCCCCAAGCGACTTCTTTTTGTTCCCTCATCTAAAAACTGCGCTCGGAGGACAGAGATTTTCGTCAAATGAGGAGGCAATCACCTTTGTGAACAATTATTTTGCAGATAAAAACGCCAAGTACTATTTGGACGGGTTAGAGATATGAGAGCATCGCTGGGAGAAGTGTGTAGAGTTACAAATATACTATGTAGAAAAATAAAAAAAGAAATTTGAGCTACGTTAAAACTGCATGGAAATACCGCTAATAATAAACTAAAGTTTCTGATTAACTCTTAAATTATCTGTTAGATATTAGTATATGTTATGACAGTATTATAACAACTATTTCTTTTTAATTCGATGTTAAATAAAATATTATATTTTATTTTTTTTTTCGGCATAAATTGTATTTAATTCTACATCTTATGACATATCAAAACGATCCCGTAATTTATTCAGAAAATTAAAAATACAAGTTTATTCATCTAAATCTATATTGTCCCCTTCAAAGTAATCCCCATCGACTGTAACACACTTATGCCAGCGCTTGATCCAATCCTCGAAACATTTTTTATATTCGGTTTTCGGTATGTCCATCAGTGCTTCCTGCGATTTTTCCATTACTTCCTCTCGGCTGCTGAAACGCGTTCCCATAATTGTTTTTTTTTTTTAACTCTATTGAACAGAAAGAAGTCACAGGGAGCCAAATTAGGAGAATTCGGTGGCTGTTGGATGGCATTTTTCGTCAAAAAATTACGAATAATGATGGCACTTTGCGACGCACGGTGCGTTATCATGGTGCAAAATCAACGAGTTTTCTGCCCACAATTCTGGTCTCTTTCGGCGAATTGCTTCACGCAAACGTCTCATATCGTCCAAATAATACTCTTTGTTTACTGTCTGGCCTTCTGGTAAAAATTCATGATGCATTGCCTTCTTTTTTGACTGAAAATGACGTGGGTGTTTTTTAGTCTGGGCTCATTTGGTGAACGCCATTCACTTGCCTGATGTCAGGATTGGGTGTCGTACTCATAAATCCACGTCTCGTCTCCAGTAATGATCCATTTGATGAATGTGGGATCGGATTCAGCCTCGCAAATCATCTCTTTTGCAACGTCAACACGGTCTCTTTTTTGCATTAAATTGAGGTCTTTTGGCACCAACTTTGCTGCTACACAACGGAAACCCAAATCATTAACCAAAATGTCTTGGACGTATCCATAGGCAATGTTCAAGTCCGCCGCTATCTCTCTGATGGTTAATTTGAGGTTATTGACCAACATTTCTTTTACTCCATCAATGTTTTTGTCGGTTTTCGATGTCGATGCCACTGTGTTCATCATCTTCGATTGACTCATGACCACTTTTGAACCGCTCGTGCAACTGGTAAACGACCGTTTTCTTTAGAGAATCGTTGTCAAAACACTTTACCAACATTTCCAAGGTTCGCGCACTATTAAATCCGTTTTTTACGTAAAATTTAATACAAGTTCGTTGTTGCAAATTTAAATCCATTTCTAAAATTGTAAAAAATCGCCAACACACACAGAGATAGATGTACCCTTAGTTACGTAACTTTTGCTAATGTCAAGCTATGACGCTAAGATTTAGAGGGAATATCAAGAACAGGTGGTTATTCCGTGAATTTTCGATCAAGGTGGTAAATCAAACATGTGGTTCCACTATAGTACGACTAGGAAAATAAACGCGTTCGGGTATTTTTTTGAGTTAAATTCTTATTTGAATTCATTGTTTTTTTTAAGAAAGGAAATAAGCATAATTGTGAAACAGTTTCTTTTATCCTAGAGGCAGAGGCCTATATTGCAGGAAGAGCAGTGCCATCAATGTACTTTATTTACATGGGTTGGCATATGTGAGGCCTTATCGACACGCGTTTCTATAGAAACTTGAATCGACTTATTGCCCCCACTGAGCTTTTTCTGCCACTTTCAGGCTTTTCAAACTCAGCCCATTAGCGACTACGAAACGAAACTCTTTTAACGATAATCCATTGCAATTTGTGTGGATATTTTCATTGTAAGCGATAAAATAGTTATCAATCGTAATAGCAACAAAATGCCAGGATATACAGTGCCACCATTTTTGGGATTTTCTATCAATTTCGTGGCATGATTTATACTCGTACATATCGCTTTTGTCAACATAGACCATGCGCTTATTATAGTCTTTTACCAATTTCATGCACATAAACTCCGATTGTGATCCATCTTTTTGCTTCCTGCAAATGTCCCGAGCTATGAAAATTACTAAGAAAATGGACAGATTTATTGTCCATCCACTTTAGGATCAGTATCAGTAACTCGCCAATCGGAATTGCCTTTTCATCCCCTTGTCCATCAATAAGTCCTTTGAAAATTATTTTCTGTTTTTATTTCCTGTACCGCATACAAGAACTCCTTCCTTTTGCATATTGAGTTGTACTCGTAAATGCACTGAATTAAAAAAATTGTCAATGGAAACTTCGTAGTTTTTCCCCACTAATTGCCTGCTCAAATCGGTTGTTACCCTCTCTCCTAAAATTTTTGTTCACTTTTGTCGGTAGCGAAATTGAAATTGCGAAATAAAGCAGGATTCATTGGCTTGAACCCACATCTTATAGCCCCGTCTTATGGGTTTCTTTCGGCATGTATTTTTGGGGACATGGAAGAATTGGGCTCTAAGGTCTTGTCGAGAAGACCAGTAGTCCTCGTAATTGAACAACTTTTTTATTCCCATAAGAATACTCATTCCAAGGAAACATTTTATTTTTTCCACTGTAGTTGGTACATAAGACCGATGTACATCTTTTAGGGTAGTATATAAATTTTTTTCAAATGCTATGTTTAGAACTAGTTCTTCTGAAAACAAATGCAAACAAAATGTCTAGGGGACTCTCAATATTATCGGGAAAGACTGGTCCAACAGTTTCGTTGAATGTTTGTGGCACTGCAATCCTGATGAAGTCGATAATTTGATAATGGTAATTCATCTTCTTGATCCCAGTTCATGTCATTTTCCTCAATAACTTGATTAGACTCATGATCGCAGTAAGACACTTCACTTAGTGAATCAATTTCTCCAAATGGTTCACTATCAGCTTCAGAGACAAGAGACTCGTTATCCGAAGGGATATCTTCCAAAAATGTCGCTAAATCCTCTTTTGCGACTTTCGTTCCAGTTCACGAAATTTCCACACGTTTGCCTGCAATATATAAATTTTTTTACGGGTATGTATCTGTGGTCCCAATCGGAACCATATAACATATTGTACAAAATTTAAGAAATATATCGAATTATTTCTTCGGTTGCCAATATCGCTATCGATTCCATAAAATCAACAATACAATAATAACACTTAAAAAAAGCTACTTACCTTCCATTTATGATATTTTAATCTCATCACAACCATCACCACCAAGCACAACCATCATGACAGTGCTTGCATGAAATTCGCATGAATTTCACTAAACACTGATAAAATTTGAATGTGGTGCCATGCACAATGCGTGCATGTGTGTTAGACCAGGTGGTGGACTATCACCACAGATAATAAATATGGTATGTGGTTCCATCATGATGGCACTACGTACCGTTGACTTACGGAGTACTCGATTTAAAGACAACATTATATCGCTAAATGGAACAGTGAATTGGCCACAAATATTATGCGAATTAACGCTACTCAAATCGTCCCACTTCTTGCCAGACTTTGTAAAGTTTTCAATGCATACTGATAAACCACAAACTATCCAGGCCTTAGAAGCCAACATTCAGTGCTTAATTGGTTTCTGAAAGAGTGACCCTTGAATTACGAGAAGACCAACAAAATCCACTTCGCCGAAAACAACCAGTAAAGCCGTGTATAGAATAATATGTCATTAACCATACTTCACAATGAACAAAGTGTTTTAATTCAATCATGAGTTCCTGTTGTTATTATTCAGAAATAAGTCCAAAGCTTTTAAAGAACATCTTTTGCAGTCATTATATAGAAAATGAAATAACGACTTTATTTCAAAAGACTAACTACACTTCACTGATAGATGACGCTAACACTTCACTTGGCCATCTTTCGGAGGATGGTAGTTTGATAAATCGTATTTAGTCCCTGATAAAATACTGCCAGCGACTTTTGCAAAGTTCCTTCAAATAAAACGCAACACAATTATTGTATCTAGTAATTTTATTAATAAAACTGTATGCTTCACACGATATATAAAATAAAATTAACATTCCGGCACAATTAATGCTGCTCCCGATAGCAAAATAGTGTCCATATTTTCGCTAGTCGGAATATCCACATAGCAAATTAGAATTTCTCTAGCAGCATTAGAGTACAAGGGCAGCTGAATTTTCCCATTTGAAAGTCGGTACTTGGCACCGGTGTTATCCTTCTTTTTAAAACTCATTTGAAACTCCTCGAATTTTTCATCATTTTGAGTTATTGTCGAGAAAACGACCAATTTCCCATTGATAAATTGTGCTCCATCCACCTAGTAAGAAAAAGCAAAAACAAACATCTATTACACTTTGTCAAAACGCTCTTCTCTAGTGACAAGCCAATTATGACATTTTGAAATGTCTGAAAATAGATTTTTTTTTTATATAAAAAAACGCAATATCCAAAGTAAACAAAACACACTCAAAATAAATTAGGAAAAAAGAAAATATATAAATCTTTAAATGGAACAGGATACAACGAATTTGCAAGAACAGCAAAAAGTAAGTAACGCTCTCAGAAAATATATAAATAAATTCTTTTGTTTTGATTCTTCCCCGATTTACGGAGGAGTTTTTGTCGTTTGTTGACATTTTTTGTTTTGTTTACAAAGTGTGTGGTGCTAAATGTGCTAAATTATAATAATTGGCAAGGGTGCGGATCGTTTAGCGTTTAGTACCTACCTGTAGTGGAGCTATTTTCACCCGAACAGACTCCGCTGAGATGGATCCGCTTGTCTGTAGAATCAAATTCTTTGACGACTCCTGTAGTTTCTTCGAATTGGCCAGCTTCAAGCATGCCAAGAAGGTTTCACAACTGAAAAGTGTGCTCAAGTTGATGCTTTCTACAAATTCCAGACTGAATTCAGATTTGAAACGGCGTTCGGCTTCGTTGGACTTCGTTATGAGTGCTTTCAAGTATTCTAAGGTGGTGCGGGGGCCGGGCCAAATTTTTCTCCATGTCAAAGGGACCTGTTGGAATGATGTTTGCTTGAATCATATTTTTTTTGGTAAGACGCTGCAAGGCTTACCAAATTTTCAGCGAGGATCGACAGAGTGCTTGTGTCGAAGTGAGTTGATGTGCTTTTGTCGTCCCGGAGTATAGAGTGAACATGAGACAAGGTGTTGTGCACTTCCTAAAATTGTAATTATTCAGTTTTAAGCAGGAGAATGTCTGTAGGAAATTTTAATACATTTCAATGATCAGGGTCAGGTGGACATAGCGAAACATGCTCTAGTACCATGCTGAGTGATGAGCATACTCGCAGTCAGACTATGTTAAACAATGGTATTTGATTTTTCTCTTACTACTCAATATATCAAAATAGTTTCTGAAAGGTTGAAGTTGTGTACACTTCAACATTTACTGACACCGTAACATGCGTTAGAATTATTGGAGTTTTGAATTGCAAACACGAACACCGCCATAAAGAAAACGATTTTGGAATGAGAAAACAAAAGCGGCACATAATTAAGTACTGCACGGTGGACATCAAATCCAGGTGGATCAGCGTCTATGCTGGAATAACGCGAAATTACGAGCAAAAGATGCTAAAGTGATCTCAGGCGAACCTTGCAAGTCACCACCGATTTATGCCGACAGAATTTTTCATGAAGACGCCAAGAAATATCGACGTTAGTCGATGAAAAAAAAAAATGGCACAACTTAAATAACTAAAGTGACCAATTCAAAGCGCTAAATTTGCAAGAAGGGTCCCAAAATGCCAAAAACCAACAAGAAGAACTAAGTGTACAGAGTAAGAGTAGTGCAAAACCCTGCTCTTGCTGACTTCTTAATTTCGATTTCATCTTACAGACCGGGTGCGCCTCCATTGGTACGGTCCTCCTATGCTACGTTGACCCACTAAGTTGAAATCGAATATACTTCGTGGTGTATCCATCCGCTCAATACGATCTAGACGTCTTAATCGCTGTAAACTAGGCCTTTTGTCCAAATGCAAGTCAAACCGATGTATTTCTTCTTTACACTTTTTTTCCAGACAAGCAATTAAGAGAATTTTCATTTGCTCTTGAGAGTGCCCATGTCTTTGTGCCGTACAACAAGACTAGTATGATGAGGGTCTTGTACAGCGTTTTCTTTATTGCTCGAGATATGACTTTGTGGTTCATTGCCCTCTTAGACCATACAAACATCGGTTGGCAAGAGGTTCGTTCACATTTTGCCTAAGACGTTTGTGTTTTTTTAGCCCCAGACCCATTTTTCCAGCTTGTGTTTCAATGCCCACAAAAGCCCCATTGATTTCCGCCTGTTTCTCCCGATAATGTCAATGTCATGTACAATGCGATGGACAGACTTTTAAAATATTGTGCCTTTTATGTTGGCTTTTGAGTTGCGCACAATGCTTTCAAGTGCTATGTTAAAAAAAATCACATTAAGGCGCGTCGCCATGTCTGAGACCCCTTTTAACATCGAAAGATATGCATCCTGCATAGTTGAACGAGTCGGCTGGATTGCCAAGACAAGACATTGAGTCTATATTAGTCGTCTCCATAGATGCTGTCAAATGCAATCTTAAAATTCATAAAGAGGTGGTGTGTATGGATTTGTTATTCGCGGGTCTTCTTCAAGATCTGCACCAGAATGAAAACCGCGTCTTAATCGTTTGCTATTGTGGGTTTACTAGATTGAAGATATAGCTATCTGTTTCGAACTTAATTGAAGCCGAAAGAAAATTTAAATGTATGCTAACTTTTCTCAGATTTTTGGCAACTTATTCCAAAACCCGTTGTGAATTCCTTGCCCATTTACGTAAAGGGAATCCAGCTCATACCTTTTTGCCATTCAACTGCGTGTCTTCCTTATTGTCCGACCCATAGATAAGATCATCCACATAGAAACCTTCTGTAAGTAGCTTTGTTACTTATGGGTTGGACACACAAACATCAGGCGGAAGTTGATGGAATGCGCGTACTGCTAAATACGGTGCTGATGCGGTCCAGAACGTTACTGTGTTGAGGGAATATGTTTGCATGGGGTCTTTCTTTTTGGGTCTCCACAAAATTAATTGGTATTTCGTATCCTGTCTAAGGATTTATGCTGACTTTGAACCGTAGGAGTTTTTCTCTTCAACCCTGTGCCAGTGTTTCCGGTGAGAATTTAACCTAGTTCTATTTGTTGTGTCAGAAGAGATCCCCTTTGACTACGTATCAGCATCTCCAGAATTATAGATGCTTACACATCAGCGGCTAACAAAATATTTATCCTCCCTGGGATATCATATGTTGGACCTGCTAGCGGAGGTTCCAGCACCCGATTCCAATTTTCCTTCAGTGCCTGGTGGGATGGCAACAACGAAGATAAGAGAAAACATTTTTGTATACTCGTACGCTATCTGCTTAGAATAATTGTTCAATTCCTGAATATTTTCAAGGGAACTTAAGCGGCTTTGTACGAATGATGTAAAAGATTTCCAATCTGGAAAAACCTTGGATGTGGCTAATTTATCTAATTATCCCAATCTTTCTGAATTGTATGAGGAAGTGTATGTATATTAAAATACAGTCCCATGCATCGACTGTAATCCCTAGGTTTCTAAGTGTATGGACACGTTCTGTGTTTGTATAATGCAAAGATTTCAAACCTGCAGCGGGTTCATGATCGAACATATTTTGCTCCATAAGAATCCTTAGTTGTGTATTAACTAATTTTCGCTTGTTATTAAATCTATCAGTCAATATTTCCCATGTTGAAGTGTTAATTTTGTGGTCAATGGAAATGTGTTGAATTAAACGTGTGTCTTCATCACGTTACAATCCATCATATTTTCGAATAAGTTACGGAATTCACGGAATTCTTCAAATTTGCTTGAGAACGGCTTTATTTGGATTGGAGGAGGATGTATTTCACAAACTGATGATTTTGTAGTATTTAATTTTGTTCCTCAATTGTCTTTGAATTTATAATGTCTAATTCCATGAGTTTTCTGCACTTCAAATTTAAATTTAAATTTACTTTCGGCTTCAAACAAGTTCGAAACACTATCTGTACTTCGTTATGAAGTAGATTGACGTTTTCGCAATTTTCGTGTGGATTTAATGGTGTATCTTGTCAGAAAGAGAAGATATCGTCATTTACATTCGCCGTTTACAAGTCCTCAGTCTCCAGTTCTTTTAAATTCATAGCACGGACTGGGTCTTAACTACGATGTTCCCTTGGTCGTTTTCACAGTTTAGGTTTTATTGCCCCGCTACATTTCTTTACCTTATATTATCTAGCAGGTGCAGAGATGTTTTGGGAGCACCCAACCAGATGTGGAATGCCTTACATATTGAGGCCCGATCAGAGGGGGTGAAGTATTTCTTACATCGCTTGAGGAAACCTAGACATTTCACAGTATTTTTGACGACATGAATACGGGGTTATTCCAACGTAAGTTGTCATTGACACATACATATGGAGAATGGAACATTTTTCGATTTCGATGATGCAAGTGCCATTCATGGATAATGGCTGAGTGTATAAATTTCGCTTTCAGGGCAGCAGACAGCATTGTGTTTTGGAAGAAGTAAATTCCACTCCGTTGATAGTTCCTCAATGGGTTATGCTGTTAATACCGGAATTTAATGAGCTTTACATAGCTGCCGTTCCCATTCTACAGCCGAAGAGCAGGGACGTGAGATCGGAAATTAATATGATAAGCAGAGAGTACTGTCGTCAGCAAAGCAATATATTGGATTAGAAGTGGCAGACAAAAATTAATTTTAATTTTTTTTATTTTGTGGGGGCTAATGTTCCCATTTATTTCGCTTAATGCAAGCTTAATCTAACTTAAAAACTAGGACTTCAAAACTAACAAGAGTTAATGGTTAGGAAGTAAGGGAATGGTGGAGTAGATCAAATTTAAGACGAAAAGTGCTCAGGTTAAAATCAAAAAGGGGGGGGGGGGGGTTTGACTAGACCTTACGGAGCATGCGGGAGATTGGTTCGTTAGAGCCATAAGAGGTGCGGTGGGTTGGGATATAGAAGAGACGAGGACAGCGTAAATTACGAGGGTTAGTATTGAAGGAAATAGAATTGTAAAGGGAAGCGCAGTCCACAGAACCGAAGAGTAGTCAATGAATGAAGAGAATGTCAGCTACGTCTCTGCATTTTTCGAGGGTATTCAGGTTAAGAAGTTTGATGCGGTCGCGATAGGGAGGAATGAAGCAAATTGAAGATAACGACTTTGAATGTTTTCGATTCGGGATATATGAATTCGCTGAAAGGGCACATACTTGGCTGGCATATTGCAGGAGGTGCCGGGCAAGGGTAATGGAAAGTGACCTTGCCACATAAGGGTTGCAAAATTCTTTAGACCAACGTTTGATAAAACCCAGCGATGAGTTGGCTTTAAGAATTATCTCATCAATATGCGAACGGAAGTTTAACTCTCTATCGTATAAAATTCCAAGGTCGCGAAGGGATTGAACTTGGGTACAGGTTGGTCATGCAGAAAATAAGGTCGAGAGGGGGATTGATTGAACTTACGAGTATTGAAAATTATGGAAAAGAAGAAGACACTTTACTCTCTGTACTCTCGTTTACTAACCTTTTTAACAATTGGTTTTACATTTTCTTAAATAGGCAAAAGCAAGCGGGACAATCTAACGACCGAGGTTCAATGAACTTTGCTATAACTCAAGACAAGCGGTTTGTTATTTACTTAAGTACATGAACATAGATATCTGTTTTTCACAGGGTGAACGTATTTAGTTTTTCACGAAATATGAATAGCACCTTTCAAAACGCCTATAGCTCGGCCAACCTGATCGTGTAATCGTCCCGATTACTTGTTAACAAATAGTTTAATTCAATTTTACAATTCATTAGTTACTCAATACATATGAAGGTATATGTATACATACATATGTGCATGCTATCAAAAATCTTATTCAAACATTTAAATATAACTTTATAAAAAGATAATTGAGATTAGTTACACTTAGAAAATCCATCGGCAAGATTAGTATGTGTACCTGTAGACGTGTTTTGATTCGCCCATTGAGTTTTAAATTAGTATTATACCATCTTCCCCTGCGTCCTCACTCTTCTCACATTCCAAGTCAGCCATCGGTGTCATGTATGGTCTCATATTCTGTGCGCTGCTCACTCCTTTGTATGGTATTCTGGTTAATTGAAGGCCATCTATGTCACCAACTATATACCGATCTTTGGGTAAAATCTTTTTGACCTCATATGGACCTCGATATTTTGCTAGCAATTTTTTATTAATACCTGATGTGGTTACAACATTTTTCAACATAATATAATCACCTTGGTTATATTTTTTTGGTTTTTTGTGCTTATTGTCAAAATAAATTTTGCTTCGTTCTTGTTCCCTATTAAGGCTTTCTGCAGCTTTGTCCCTCATCCCTACTAAATCGACATCTACTTGCCCTAGTTTACTATTAAGGTACTCACTCACCTTGTCACACAATTTGCCTTTCTGATCTCTACCAAACAGAAGCCTACTTGGGGTGAAACCTGTACTCCGGTTCACAGTATTGTTTAGAGCAAACTCTATTTTTGCAATGCTATTATCCCAATCACCTGTACTAGTTTCGCTAGCATCGGCACTAATATTCGATTTGCCCGTTCGATTGTGGAGAATGAGTAGCGACTTTGATGTGTTGAACGTCACACGTTCGTAGAAACTCATCAAACTCTCGCGAAGTAAAACAGGAGCCGCGATCTGATACGATCCGACTTGGTCGCGAATAATTATTAAAATACGACACTAAGCAATGTATGGCTTCCTTGCTTTGGGTGCTTTTGACTGGATACAGCTTGATAAATTTTGTAAATCCATCCACAACAACAAATAGATGTTTTTTTCTAGAACTGGAACATGAGAATGGAGCAAGATGATCTATGTGTAAGGTGTCGAAAGGAGAGTTTCCCTTTGGTATTGGATACAAGACTCCTTCAGCTTTTCCTGACTCGGGAGAGAAGTAAATACATTTAAGACATGCTTTAATAAATGTCCTTACTTTCTCCTTCATTTTGGGGAACCAATAGATTTTGGATAAGTGGGCAAAACATTTTTCAACCCCTAAGTGGCAGAGGGCTTCGTGATGTGTGCGGATATCTTGTTCCTCCATGTGCGATGGAACATAAAAGAGAACTTTGAACGATAAATCAGACCATTTATCATTTCGAAACAAGGACTTTCGTGTTTTTCCAATTCAAGAGCGACTGCGATAATTTTTGGATCCTGTTTTTGTGCAACTGCGAGGATAAACTCGAAAGACTCGTCATCGACATGCAGCATATTAAATTGACGGCTCAAAGAATCAACATGCGACATGCGATCATTTTTCTTATGTTCAACGCTATAGTCATACGACTGAAGTTCTAACACCCAACGTGAAATGCGAGGATTGAGCATCTTCTTATTCAAGGTGAGAGCAAGTGCCTGACAATCAGTTACAATTTTAAACGGGATCCCTAAAAGGTAAATTCTGAACCTCTTCAGCGCATAGATTATAGAGAGTGTTTCCAATTCGTAACTGTGGTATCTACTTTCAGCTTCTGAAGCACGCTTTGAGAAATAGAACACTGGGTGAAATCGACTATCTGCTTGTTTTTGAAGTAACACAGATCCGAAGCCAATACTGCTTGCATCGCAATGCAATTCAGCAGCATTGTGTGGGCTATATACGAGTATAGAGAGGACAGGTGCCGCAAGTAACTTTTCTTTCAGCAAACTGAATGTCTCCAATTCCTTCTTGCCCATAACGAAAGGGTTTTCCTTTTTCAAAAGATCATATAGGGGTTTAGCAATCGAAGCAAAATGTTTTATAAACTTTCTGAAATATGAACACAATCCGAGAAAGCCTTGTATATCTTTTGTGCAACGGGGAATTGGAAAATCTCGAACAGCTTTTAGGTTTGCTTCGTTCGGCCGAATACCCCTTTCGCTTATGGTGTTACCTAAATAGACAATTTCTGTTTGTAAAAATAAGCATTTATCTAATCTAAGCTCCAAGCCTTTAGTTCTTATGATGTGGAGGACTTCTTTAAGGATTTCCAAGTGTTCTTCGACAGTTCTTGTTGCAATAAGAATGTCATCTAAGTAGGTTAAGATCATAGATTTAGAAATTAGACTTCCAAAAATTTGTTTCATGAAACGTTCAAATACCGAAGGCGCATTCCTTAGACCGAAAGGCATTTTGGTGTATTCATATTGCCCGAAAGGTGTTATAAAAGAGGTATACTTCATTGATCTCTCTTCTAAAGGGACATGGTGGAAACCATTTTTAAGATCTAATGTTGTGAAATATTTTTTTTCTCTCACACATAGCCTGAGCTCCTTTTTTTTTCAACTAATACTACTGGTGAGGCATATTCTGAATTGGAATCCCGAATAACACCTTTGTTGAGTAAGTCAGTTATTATTTCTTGCAACTTTACTTTATGTGAATAAGCTAACCGTCTTGGTGGATAGTGAAAGGGTGTATCTTTCGATAGAACAATTTTCATCTTAAAGTCACTTTCTTCTAATGGTTTACTTTTTTCATTTTCGATACAAGCTAACTTAACCATATCCCTCACAGTTTCTTTAATACTACTAGGTAGGTTTTCATTTAAATTTATGCAAAATTCGATAACGTTATTGCCTATATCAACGCTAAGTATTTGGTCCAAGAAATCTTCATCATCTTCAATGGTACTTACACGACTATGATTCCTGGAAGTTTTGTTCGATGGTTCAGGTACCAGACTTGGAATATGAGGATGAGTCGGTGCGCTTGGTAAGCATGAAGTGGAGTAATGCTCCTGCTCTTGATTATTTGTCTCGGGCATCTGCAACACCATACCAATTTTGCCGATGAAATCTCTTCCCAGTACAATTGGATAATGCATAGAAAATTTCTTAACTACAAAAATTTGCAAATTAATTAAAAAATTTTCATAATTTACATGTGATTGGATACTTCCCACTATATCTAGACGGCTGTTGTTGATGCCACAGTAGGACTGGCTATTTCCATTCAACGGTGAAATCATAATTGGCGGTAGAAATTGTTCTTGTATGAAGCTTATGGGGCTTCCTGAATCCAATAGGGTTGTAAGGTGCAACGAAGTCTCCGAATTTTAATTCTGAAATTTAAATTGCAATTCTCTTTCGAATTCGTTGGCCTGTTATAATTTCTGAGGTTGTTCTCTATGCTACCGCAGTTGATGATATTGTTGTTGCTTTTACCGTCCCTGATGCTTTTGTCCTTGTTGCTGATGTTGTTCATGCTGCTGCTGCTACTGTAGTTTGGATGAACGACATGAACCGCTGACCGATTTTTGCAATCTCTTGCGATATGGCCTAAGCCACCACATTTAAAACATTTCGTTGCTAGTTTGTTACTTGAATGTGCACTAGTTTGATGCCCGCTTTTCCCTTCAAACACATTATCTCCCCTACTCTTTGCTTGAATGGGAGCTTTGCTTTGTGAAAAAGATGGAGCTGGAACAATCTTCGCACTTCTTGATGTAAAATTGTTATCCCGGCAATTGCTTTTAAACTTCTCATATTTTCTTAACGCTAGTTTTAACTCATCCATGTTGTTCGCACTATACAAAATACTTTTATTAGTTTCGGTGTCATAGATACCTTTTATAATCAGTTGCATCAGATCTTCCTCTTCGAAAGGATTATGCGAGGCATTCTCCTGCATAGCTAAGACGTACTGTTGCGCAGTTTCTTCACGTTTCTTTTTTCGTTCCTTAAGCTCGTTGTATATATCTGCCTTCGTGACATATTTCTTAAATTCTGACACACTTTAACTCTTTTTTAACTTTTTAACTCTGTCCAGGTATGGACATTTTTGGAATGCAAAAATAACTTTGCAGTGCCGATGAGTAACCTTTTTCCATAAACAAATTTTGCCTGCTCATTGAGACAAAAAAGGTCCGCATGTTCTTCAAACTGTACTATCCATCTGCTTATTGGATAGTTGTCGTCTCCACTGAAGGGGCACATCGTTTCTTCAAAATCTTTGAAACTATGTGTAGCAATTGACATATTCGACTCTTCCTCCAGTTGCAGCTTCCGTAACTTTTGTTTCAGCTGAGAAATTTCCTCCTTCTTCTTGTGAATTTCACGTAGTCTTTCCAACTCTTTGCCCAGGTGGTCTTCTTCATCTATACGGTTATTGGACACAAAAGCTCCATGGGGTAATGTTTCGTCTACAACCTCTATGCCATTGTGTTCTTGCGTAAGTTTTCGAAGATCGTCTTCAGTGTAGCCTTGAACTGCATCTTCTACTCTTAGTTTTAGCTCCGCTTTACTACCACTTGTCTGCAACTTTAGTGTTCGAAAAATATCCTTCAGCGAAGCAACTGTTGCAGTTTCAATAAACTGGAGCCACTCTTGAGACATTTAGACACTCGCGAGACAAATGGTAATTGTAATTTCAAGCAAAACTTTTTTATGAAAAAATAATCAAAACTATCCTTTCTTGGTTCGATACTTCCACGCGTAAAGCCAATAATAGAAAAACCGTTCAAACAGTATATTACAGATCCCACTTCTGAGATGTTGAGAATTATGGAAAAGAAGAAGACACTTTACTCTCTGTACTCTCGTTTATTAACCTTTTTAACAATTGGTTTTACATTTTCTTAAATAGGCAAAAGCAAGCGGGACAATCTAACGACCAGGGTTCAATGAACTTTGCTATAACTCAAGACAAGCGGTTTGTTATTTACTTAAGTACATGAACATAGATATCTGTTTTTCACAGGGTGAACGTATTTAGTTTTTCACGAAATATGAATAGCACCTTTCAAAACGCCTATACGAGTCAAAGTCATAGATTGGCATTTGGAGACATTAAGTTCAAAGCAATTTTTTAGACACCAAGTAGAAAACCTATCGAGGTCTTCTTGAAGGAGAACAGAGTCTTGGGGTGAAGAAATAGTTTTGGAGAACTTAGTGTCATCGGCGTAAATGGATACGGAGCAGTGTTTGATAATCTTGTCAAGATTGTTTATAGTTAAAGTAAAAAGAGGGGACCTAGATGGCTGCCTTGTGGGACACCAAAAGTGGTTAAAAACGGGGTTGAGAAGGCTGACCTAAAGCGAACGCTATAGTAACGGTTCTCCAGATAAGAAGATATCCATTTTAACAATATTGGGTCAAAACCGAGGGAAGACAATTTGAAAAGGATCAGTTGACGTGATATTTTATCGAAGGCCTTAGCGAAATCTGTAGCAATAACGTCAATTTCGTTGCCATTTTCTAGGGCTGAAAGCGCAATGGATACGAATTCAACTAAGTTTGTAGTAGTTGATCTGCCTTTTAGAAATCCGTGCTGACTGGGTTATATAAGTGACTTGCACTGAAAGCTCAAAACTCATATAAACTTTCAAACATTTTAGGTATGTGAGAAAGCTTAGCAATGGGACGGTAGTTGGTTACTTCATTCTTTGGTCCCTTTTTGTGAACCGGGGTTATGAAAAAGGTCTACAAAACTTGGGGGAATTCCCTTTGTGTGATGGACAGATGAAAGAGGGAGGAAAGTGGGTGCGGAAGATTGGAGGCACACTTTTTGAGAAATATTGCTGGGAGCCCATCTGGCCCCGGTAAAAATTCATCATTGAGATTTTGTAACTTTTCTTCGATAAGGATGGGATCAAAAGGTTGAGAGAGAGAGGGGCCAATGGAGAAATTGGGAAGGTATTTGAAATAGATGGAGTCGGGTACAAAGAAGTTGTCTGCAAATGACTTTTTAAAAAATAGTTGGCAATAATATGTGAGTCGGTCGGTGATATATTATTGAACGAGAGAGAGGAGGATAACCGTCTGATTTTCTTTTATAGTTGACGAATTGATAAAATGTCTTAGAATCGTTTCTAAGGTTGGTCTGTGCTGTGTCAAGAAAGCGCTGATAGAGGCAGTTATAGAGCTGGGTGGATTGCAGGTAAGTTCCAAGATAGTTAGAGTAGTCATAATAAGAATTTGTGCGAAGAAAAACTACCCATAATTTGTTTCTTATGTTTCGTAAAGAGCGAAGTCTTCTGTTGTACCATGGAGGGGAAATAGATGATGTTCTATGCCGTGAAAAGGAGACGTAGAGAGAAGTGGAATTAAATATTTCACTGTAGAAAATGGAGACGGCAGATAGGGATAGGTTGATAAAATCAAAAGAACATTTGCTAAGGTAGATATAGATTTTGCGAAAATTAGCTTTATGGAAGTTGTAAGAAGAGATCGTAGTTGAAAAAGTGGGCAGGGATGGAGAGTTATAGAAAAATGAGAGAAGAAGAGGGGGGTGAAAGTTGTTGACAGTTGATAGGGTAAAGGGGCACAACGTTACTGTGGAGTTAATAAGATCACTAGTGAAAATAATGTCTAGTTGCCTACCGATAGAATTAGGGACGCCACTTACTTGACACAGGCTTGAGTCAGTTATGCTATCAATAAAAAGACACTCCTTGGATGAACTTTATTATTAGGAACGAAAAAATTTGTCATGATCAGTTCGGCTGCGCTGAAGGTGTACATACCTGCGAAAAGCAGCGAGGTCATCCGCAACCTTTTGAGGAGGTGTGTCGAAGATTTCGTGGTACCTGTTGTAAAGCTTTTTGAGACTAGTTATATCCGCAGGAAGGCCTTCCTGTTGGATGGAGACCATGACACTTGTTTTGGTCTTTCCCTCAAAGCGAGAAAGATACGTATATTTTCGTATATCTTTTTATCCCTTAGCCTAGAGAGCGCGGAACGGCATTCTGTGGGCTCTATATTCTTTTGGGTCAATTTAACGTTAGGTGGCGAAGGGGGATCAAAAATAGGGACTGGGGCCCGTGAAACCGAGGGAGATGGCGAGCTACAAGCGGGATTTAAGATATGCGAGCTGATAAAGTTTGGGTATTTGGCCCCTCTTGTAAGGTCGAAATTGGGAAAGCAGTTGTTAGTATTCGTAGGAGGGGGTGTGGGTGGTTGAGCAGTGACAGCATCAGGGGCAGGGGTTAAATTAAATGAAACAGTGTCGGAGACAGAACGGAGTCCTGGGGCACACCAGCATTTATTGTGTGAATATCAGACTTGAAACCATCCAAGACAACTTGAATTGAACGTTCCGAAAGGTAGTTTCTAATCCATTGCAAAAGAGAGTCGTCGATTCCAAATGCACGCATTTTCGACAAAAGAGCCTGATGCCAAACTCTGTTAAATGGAAAGAAGGGACGTAAGTGCAATGGGCCTGTAGTAGGAGAGAGAAGAAGATTAGCCTTTTCTAGGGATGGGCTGGACAAATGCTGTTTTCCACCTGCTCGTAAAGAGTCCTAAAGAGTAGTATTGATGAAAAAGCTTACGCAGTGATTTTGACAGCTTGGAAGAACACCTCGTCAGAAAAAGGGAGATATACCAATTGGACCAGCAGCTTTATGTGTGTTAAGATCTTTAAGTACTCTTTCTACTACACGAGTGCGAAAGTGGATACGTCCCATTGAAGATTCGACACACTCAAGTGTAGGCGAAGACAAAGCACAATCTGGGAGTGTTGAACTGGCCGCAAAGTGTTCAGCAAGCAGATTGGCCTTGTCTAAAGAGATGACAGCTGGAATGTCATTGTGAATGAGCGTTGGGATGGAGGATGAGGCAGAGTTTCTGATGTTTTTGACAAATGACCAAAAGCTTTTACTACCTTTGGGACATTGTAGTATTTTTTGCCTCAACTTTTGTCGTACTGAAATTTTACACGCTTAAGAAAGACGTTGCAGTCATTCCTGGCTCGTTTAAACTTTTTTCGGTTTTCCTCCGTGAGGATTGGTCTTGAAGGACCGACAAAATATTTCTCCAACCCTGTACAGCTCGAGTCGTACCATGCCTTTTCTTTTGGTCTGATACTCTTCCAAAGAGAATGGTGTCTGTGATCATATCAGCAGCGGCATCCACGTCGTTATCGAGGAAACATAACGAATAGTTAAAATTCCTAAAGAAACTGTTAAGACCGCTCCAGTTGGCTTTCTCATATTGCCATACGGTTCTTTTAGGAATTTTTCCTCTAACTGTGTGGTCGGTGTACGAGAAATTAGCTGATATGACACAATGTCTAGGGTCGACTGATTACATTCCATCTGGATGAAAGGTTTTTAATTCCAGCTACTATTCACTTCTCATCAATCATTCAATCATCCAAGCTTGTGTTCACATTCAGGGAATGTGTCGATTCCATTGATGTAATGATATACGAGTGAACTTAATTTATTTGCTGGTTTGCTTAACAATGATATAAATAATATTTGTATAAGTAAATATTTGTTCATGCTTTACCTGAAAACAATGCCCAGCCATTTTCATTTCGAATATAACAAATGTTTCCCATGGTGTCGTCGCCTTAAGCTCCTCCACTTCCTTTAGTGTTTGAACAACTGTTGATTTCTAAAGGGAAACTATCTTAAAGCAAACTCATGTATTTCATGACGAGATACTTACTCCTGCTAACTTCTTCCACACCATTAAAATTGGTCTTATCCTCTTCTCCAACTTATTCTGCTCCTCAGTCTGATAAAACGCCGTTCGCAGTGCCTTAATTATGTTTCGAGAAAAGGTGATGTCCCTCGAGATGTTTGAGTGTGGTGAAAGCTTAAATGTATCCGGCTCATCTGCATCCGGAAATTTCATAACTGCATTTATATATTCCTGCATATTAGCTGTAGTGGGGACGGTAGTTTTAAAATTGAGTGGACTCCATCTATTACTAGTCGAATCAGAGTTGAAGAACTCTTCTAAATACTTTTGCAGAACCAATAAATCTCGATTGTTACTAATGCGACCACCGTAGGCAACATTTTCACACAATTTCTGAAGTACACGCCAATCAACGCGACCACTAGAAATGGTTTTCTCTAACCACTGAATGATTTCCATTGCAGAACGTAGATCTGAATCGCCAAACTCGTACCATTTCGACCATCCTTGGGGAATATATTTACGACGCTCCTGTAGCACAGAGTTAAGAATGAATAGCACCATTCGAAGTTTTGTGATTTTCGCATCTTTACTCTGATTGGCAGCGACTCCAATAGAGTACTGTTGGACCAAGCGTCTAACCTTATTCTTCAACCCGTTCGGGAATTCAAATAGCACTTTGATGAACTTGAACATGACTGCCTCGGAGAATCCTTTCGTTGATTCACAAATAATCCAAAGGCGAAATTCATTCGATTTTTTCATAACTTCCAGTTCACGGTCTAGATCAGTCAACCAGTTGGGAATGAGATGGACATTCTTTACACAAATCCATTTCCCTAAGTCAGCCGAACGTCTGATCGCTTCGAGAGTCTTCTTCTCCATACCGCGACCGATTGAAAGTTCTGTATAGTTTCCAGAGCCGAGTTTTTTCAAAGCTAAATTACGAATCTCTGTCGCTGGATCGTTTTCCGGCTGGGTAATGACTAGAATTGGTCTAGCATCAGAACCTTCTTCGGTTAGTTGTTCCATAGTGGGCTGCATCACTGAATCGATAGAAAGTCCCAAGATCTGGGATGCTGTCGATGAAAGAGTTTGAATGATCAAGTCTGGACGCAATATTTGAGCTATTAAAACTCTCTGGAATGGCTTTGTTTCTACTGGAAACTGATTTGTAGATTTTTCTTCGACAAATGGCCGCCAAAGGTTGTCCTTCTCAAACTGAAGAGTGTTTTCTAGATCTGGACATTGAGTTAAAAGAATGCTTAATTTCGTAACTGCATTTCGGTCCATCCACGAAGGTAGAGCGAAATGAGTTGAACCATCACTGCTGGTCATAAAGTTCGTGACAAACAACTCCCATTCTCTCTGGCCAATGCGATCGGGGTAGGCATTCTTGCAGATGTAAATTGCTAAAGTTATATGGGAGTCCTTGGGTGTAGAACGAGCTAAATACTGGAATGTTGTTTTTATTAAAAGGGCATATATCTTTGTCTCATCGGTTTCAGTGATGTTCTGCACACTTTTAAGGTAAAGGTTCGTAAAGACGACTGGCGATATGTCGTAAAGTTTATTGAGTCCCATGTAGAAATTCGCTGCGTTGGAACAGAGCACTTTAAATTGGTTATACTCTTCCAATAGAGTTTCTTTCACTACAATTGATTCTTTAAGCGATTTATCAATATGACTGCTACTTTCCTTGACCTCATTCAGAGTCTTTAGAAGTTTCTCGTTCTTTAAAATGTCACCTTGTGCCTCTGACAACTCCTGCAAAAGTTTGTCTTCTAAATCGATTCTCTGCTGCAGTAAGACTCCTTCATTCCGCAACAAATACACCCGCTTCTTCTCCAAGTCTGGGTTCTTTAAAACAATAGTTTTCGACATTAACTGATCTGTAAGACCCACGGTAGTCACTGTGAATCGGATGCAAGTACAACAAGCCTTGGTCTCCATTGACAGGCTAAGTTTGTCGGTCTTTGAAAACAGAATTAGCTTAAAGTTATCGTGCATATCCACAAATTTGCCACCAACTTCCAAGAGTTTCTTGTTAAATTTGACGAAGAGTTTTGCATTCACCATCTGGAGGAGTGGAGGTCGTAAGTCTTGACAGTCTTGCACAATCAAAATTTTTCCAAATCGAACTGCTAGCTCAATGGTGTACGGGAGCCGTTCGTTATTTTGTGTGGTGATTTCGAATGATTTATTCTTGCTACGTAAATATTCCTGCAGCCATGTGCATGCTGTGTGGGATGGGTCTATGACCAATGGAATGGCACAGGTGTCAAAGGATAGATTAATCATTTGAGCCAAAATCGCAGCATTCTCAATAACCTGCGCATCGCGTGCTAGACCCATGCTTTCCCAAATAATCTGTTCTTGCTCAGAGAGGAGATTCTTAGTAATGCTGAAGTTTTGAACGTGCATATCTGTTGTAAGGTATTCCAATGCAGATCTAAGAAAGGGAAAACATTGTTTAGAATACGAGTATGTCTTACAAGACTTTTATGATAACTTACATTCTCCTTTCGTATGACAGATGTGAGAGATAGTTGATTGAGAGCGATATAAGCAACGACTTTGTGTCTAATGTTTTGTATGAATGTTTGTATTCGTCCAGTTGCACACTCCAAGTTTGAAACTCTGAACTCAGTTTCTCTACCAAGACTTCTGCAGAATTCAGAGTACTTCGTGCCTCTTCCAATTTGAGTTCTAAAACCGCTGCTTCTTGAGTGTATGCGTTCAAACGCCCAGACAATTCTTTCACCCTTGCGTCAACATCGTCCAAACCAGTCATTAGTGATTTCATTTCATCCTCTGCCACATCCAGGTTACGCTGCAGTTCGTTTTGCTCCCTCTCAAGAGGCTTGATGCTTTGGATAACTTTTGAATATCTAACGCTGGCTTTTACCCATGCAGCAAGTGGTGCTGCCGCTGCTGATGCTCGTTTAGCATTTTTCATCTCAAACGAATCTGCCTTTGCTGCTAGCAATTTTTCAACAGCCTCGCAGTTTTCGGGATTGATGCGACCCGGATCTAGGGAACGAATATCCTCTTTTACTCCTCTTTTAGCTAGAAATGTTTTCATGCTGTTCCAGGAAGTATCTCGGATGCCCATAAGTCTCAGAACACCCTCAAGAATATCACGAATTGCTTCGGGTGGTGCGCGTAGTGATCGAATTTCCGAGAGAGCTTCGCTTTTGATTTGACCAACGGCAGCACTGGCTTCTTTAAGAATCGGTTCGACTTCACTTAACTCAATTTGAATAGCTCGTTGTCGCTCCTTGAGCTTCTCACTGTTTTCTTGGGCTTTTTTCTTCAGTTCTAACATACTGGATTTTTGTTCGTTCGCATTTCGCATTGTGGCTGAAATCATTTCCAAAGCATCGTTTGCTAGTTTCCGTTTTTCTGCTAGTGCTTCCTCTTGAGCTCCGGCATTCGATTTGAGACTGGCAACGACTTTGTGTGCCGATGCTAGCTTGTCGACTCCCATCTGTAATAAAAAAAAATTCATCAACGTAATAAATATGAAACTAATGAGCAAGACAGAAAAGCCCACCTGCAGTTTCTGCAAACGCTTCTCGATGTCCTGATAGAAGTGACAGTAGACGTAGTAGTATGACCGAATCAATTGGTAGAAACGTTTCGAAGGTTGTTGTTGAGTTATACCATTTGTAATATGTGAAAAGAATGAAGAGACAGGAACCTTATCCTTTCCATCGCTCAGCATTTCGATGAATTTCTTCGGAAGCATCGTTGCAGTTTCGGACGACATACTTCGCACGTAGAGAAATTCCATGTTTCTATAAAGCGCCGGGTATTCATTGAAATAATCATTTGTTTTTTCATTTGTAGGATCGAGGATTATTGCCAGATGGAGGTTCTTCTTGGTTCCTGAAATAAAACACCATCATACATGAATTCAATAAAAATTCAAACTTCCCGTACGATAGATAAAATACGATCCCAATGAGTCTTGGTAACCTTCCAATTGCGCAGCATGTTTCAGTGAACTGGCTACGGAGTCTAAGTCATCGCCAAATAAATCAAGTATTTCACTCCCTTCAAGAATTGCCTCAATGGGTTGCATAATATCAGGTAGATATGTAATCCAGCAGTGGTCGATAAGCAGAACAGTACATTGATCTTCAAGAGCAGCTGCTTGCATGGCCTGAAATTATGAAATTTTTTACAGGAACTTCTTTGAATAGATATGTGTCACTTTTACCAATTTAAGATCGTTGTAAAAGTCCAACAGATTGTATTCCTTAACACCTTGTGGTATATGTACCTTTGCTTGTAAAAGAGTTGCAGCCACATAAAGTGCGTCCAAATGCCTACCACCAGGTTGACTAACAAGCATTATGTGCGTATTCGATCTGGAGAGAACACGAGCAATTTTTGCAGACTGATCTAGTAGTTCCTTCGTTGTGGGTTCATCGATGATAAAGGTCTCTGAATCTGCAAATAAAATGCTCATTCAAGGTTCAAAAATGGAATGGAGTTGCTCAACATACTGCAAATAGCAATCAACCGGTGTACTTCGTCCATCCATTCATCGTGCGCAAGACCGATAAACTGCGAACACTTGGCTGATTTTGGAATGAAGAACATTTTCTAGAACAATAAGTTCTGAGTAGAAAAAAAGAATAATAAATGGTTTTAGGCGTTTCTTACCTCCTTTCCGTAAAACTTTCGCATTGTATCTCTTAAGATGTCGTCAAATTTCTCAATATCTTCTTCGGTGGCAAGTCGATCCTTAAAAATCGATAACAATTCACAAAATAGAGCCTACAAAGTTGAAAGATATTTTCAGTTGTATTAAGCATTGGCACCGCAATATAAAATTAAATTTTCTATTGTACAATATTGGTCAATAACTACTTGTAGTGCCGCAGGAAATATTGGGCTGGGCTGACATTCTTTTAACGTGATACAAGGTCAAATATTCCTTTGTCGTAGAAGTACTGACTTTTTGAGGTAATGAAATCTTCAAAGGCTTTTATGACCTCTGTTCGGTTCCGGAAGACCTTCTGCCGGCAGAATGAATCCAGATTTCGGAAAAGATGGTAGTCCGTTGGGGAAATATCTGGAGAGTACGATGGATGCGAAAGAATTTCAAATCCCAACTGCAACAGTTTTTGCAGCGTTACTTGTTAGACCCTAGCATTATCATGCAAAAGAATCGGACCATGCCTATTGACCAACGCATGTTGCTTTTCAGCCAATTTGGCATGCAATATGTCGATTTTCTCACAATATTTGATAGCGTTTATCGTTTCTCCTGATTGAAGGAATGAAAAGTGGATTGGTCCTTTCGATGTTCACTAAAATGTCACCATAACCTTTTTGGGTGAAGATCGAGCTTGAGGGTGTGTTTTGGTTTTTCATCTGCATCCAACCACTGTCCAGATCTTCCACGATTATCATACAGTAAAAACGGTTCAGTTTGGTTTTTTAATGTAAGCGATGCGCAGATTTCCGGGCGCCGAAGTTTTTGGGATTCGTTCAGTTAAGGGGTACCCACTTATCGAGTTTCTTTATCTTTCCTAAATTTGTGCAATCTCCCGCACCGATTTCGTTGGGTAGAAAAAAATAACGGTACTTGTAACGAACCCTAAAATTCTCACACATCAAGCACACATACCACTTTATTTTATAAAAAAAAAGAAAATTTAACGTTCTGGCACAGATGTTCACAACTGTTTATTTCCGAGTGAGCGCAAATCGGACATTTCATGTGGTACAGCCCAATATCATGTCGGCTGGAAGGGTAAATGTTACCTATTTGTTAATTTCTACAACAACTACGTAAGTCTTTAAGACAGAAACACCCAAGCTAAGTGCTTGTAAGGTGTATCGTTCATTGTACAAAATATCATTGTAATCGTTAGCTTTAAACCGGCGATTTTCCCATACGTTTTGATGTATATCTCGAAGTGTTTTAATGTCTGCGAGTCTTCTTCTGCAATTAACCTGTTTGTGTATGTTGTACCTTGATTTGTGCACATATCTTTTCTCTACTTCAGTTGTAATATCAGCGAAAGCTAACCCCATCAAAGGTTGCAGAAAAAGGAGCATGTCGTACATATTTGAGGGAAACTTTGTGCAAGCATACGATCAGAATACAACTTCCTTATTTAAACTATTTATGGCCTTGCTGTAATAATAAACAGCTCATTCATTTGTGTTAACTCTATTTCAGCCAGACGATGGCGCTCATTAATATTTGTATTTTGAAAATAGTACACGATTTCTACAATTTAAAGAGGGATTTTTCGGCACCATGGATTAGAGAAATGTATTTCGATGTTCGCTGCGAGAACCACTATGCCACTGTGGTGCCGCTGTTTATTTCGCGCCCCTCTACTTGAATGCAGGAATTTGTTGCAGACCACCTTAATCATATGAGTGTTCTAGAGATCTTTTTTTTGGTTGCAGGAACTGCTTAGCTTGAGACGACCAATACTACTGATAGGATATTCTCAAGGGGTACTCAGATTACCCGATATTATTGCGACTATGAAATTTAGCCAACCGATGTTTCTACCTTCCCTGCTTCTTTGTATATTTTCGCTCGTTTCTTTCATGCTGATGAGAATTACGTAACGATCGAGTTACGGCCGTTGTGCCTAAAGTGATTATAACACAGTTTGCTTAGTTTCGGATTTCTATACCGCGTGGTCACTGGTTTGACGGAGGTATTTCCCAGAGCTGCATCAATTTAGAAGAAAATGAGATGCAGCCGGTTCCAAGAGACTAGTTGGTTTCAGTTGGACTGACTTTTCCCGACTTGTTTCTTTATCATATTGTAAAATGTTTGTGTGGGTACAAATGATAGAACTTATTCTTTTCAATAGAAATCGCTTTATTCAGTACAGTTACAACTCACTATTTAATTGTTTCTTTCAATACAATCCAATTTCTCAACCGCTTATACTTTTCTTATCTTTTACTTAAACCACTTAATCACTTCTCCTAATTAACACTTCAATTTCAACTGATGAACTGCACGCATACCTTGGGGATGCTGGTATTTATTTTCGAATGACATACTTCGAGAACAATCCTCGCCATCCAGCGTTCCATACAACTTCCAATTTGCTAGAAAATTCGATTCCACTCTCCAGTCATCAATGGTCGAAACTTTGTTATTCAAGTATCGACATCTTCTGCTCTGTAAATCTAGATGTCGCTGCTCACATTTAAGTGGTTATCACAATATGGTTTCCAAGGGACTGGCATCGACACATTCGCTTTCGAATACTTCGCCTTAGCTAATTTTTTAAAATTTATTTCAAAGGCTGGGTGATGGTTATCCTCTAGTAGTAAAACTTCTTTTTATCAATCTCTGTTTGCTAATCTTTATGCTCTAGCTCTGCATAATCTGTCTATTAATTCTCAAGAATTTCAGTAAAATTCTTCTTTAATAGATAGATAGATCTATTTACAATATTTCGTATTAAACCGTTTACAATTATAATTTGTTATCACACATTAAATAATACAGAGACTTAATTAATTTATTATCTTGCTTCTGAAGCATTATATTTTGAAAAGGAAGTCAAATTAAGAGACTAAACAATATACTAGAAAATTCTAAGAAGGAAAATACGAGAAAAATCTTAAATAAAAAAAAGGAAACAATAAGTCAATAAATAAATAAATGATGTAATTCATTAAATAGTATAAACAAAATATTGTGAATGAGTACTTACTTATTTGGGCAGCGCTACAGCCCGAGGTGGACCTGGGTCTCAACCAATTAGCCCGGCTTTGGCTAACTGCCTCCAGTTGCGCACTCCAAGTTGAGGTCCCCTTTCATTGCGCGCCTACCTAATGCAAGGCATTCCTCTACTGCGTTGTCCCTCCGGATTAGAGTTGAAGATTCTGCGTGCTGGAGCGTTGGAGTTCATTCGCTTTACATGTCCCAGCCATCTTAAACGCCCAATGCGCAGTTTTTTGATCAGGACGAGTTCATATTTAAATCGTCTCCTCCAGAACACGTTGACTATAGTATGCTACTCTCAAAATGGCCAAGGATATCTTCATCCGCTTTAGAACGGATCCATGCTTCGGAATCATAGAGCAGGACTGGGATTAAAAGGGTCTTATATAGAGTTTCCTTGGTTGTTCGGGAGGGGGCCTTACTACACAGTTGCCTTCTCAGCCCAAAGAAATAGGGATTGGCCAACGTTATTCTTCGTTTGATTTCTGAAGAGATGTCGGTTTCAGATGTGATAGCAGAGCCGAGGTAGACAAAGTCCCGTACTACCTCAAAGTTATAGCTGTCGATATTGGGTGTTCCTTCTTGTTGACAGTATATACTTTGTTTTGCCCGCGTTTGTCGCTAGACCCGTTTTTGCCGCTTCTGTACCTATACTCGCAAACGCACCAGTGACAGCTCGCTGTGTTCTACGAATAATATCAATATCGTCGGCGTATGCAGCAATCGTACAGACTTTTGAAAGATCGTACCTCCTGTGTTGACTTGTTGAGTTTTGCACAATTCTTTCAAGTATGATGTTAAAGAAGTTACATGGCAGCGCGTCGCCTTGCCTAAATCCTTTTTTGACATCAAAGGTCTCGGTTAGGTCGTTACCGACCTTGATGCAGCAGCGAGCTTTCTCCATCGTCATCCTGCACAAGCCTACGAGTTTTTGGCATCGATGCTCTGTATGGCTCGTCTCTGTAGATGCTGTCATATGCGGCTTTAAAACCGATAAAAATTTGGTGAGTATCGATCTACACTTCTTGGGTTTTCTTCAGGATCTGCCGTAGTGTGAATATTACCGGGCCTAAAACTGCAATCAGATTGTTGACAAATGGTTTTAGGCGCTCACACAATACGGCAGACAAGATTTTATATGCGTTGTTTAAGAGACTGATATAGGAGACTAGAGTTAGCGCAGTTTAGAGGGTCTCCTTTCTTGTGAACCGGGCAAACGATGCTAAGGTTCCATTCACCAGGAATACATTCATACGACCAAATCTTGGAAATAAGTTGGTGTATGCTCTCTACCAAATCATCTCCTGCTGCCCTAAGTAGTTCGGCAGATAGGTCATCTGGCCCGGCAGCCTTGTTCGACTTTGCTATTAGATATTGCTATCCTCACTTTATTTTGGTCGGGTGGACGGAATTCGTGACTTGCATCGTCATTGCCTGACAGTGGAATTTGTGTCATCTTCGAGGTTTAGCAGTCTGCAGAAATGGTTTTTCCATATTCTCAGCACCGACTGTGACTCTACTACAACGTTTCCTTTTTCATCTCCACAGGTTTCCGTTCGGGTCTTATTTCGAACATTATTCCAGGAGTACCACATCTCTATTTCCTCGATCGCGCTCTTCCCATTCTTTTTCTTTTTTCTCCGGAGAAGCCGATGTTCTTGCCTCCTCTTTTGCTCGTAGAGTTCGCGAGCCGCTCTCATCCTTACTGTTAGGACAACAGTAAAAATATATATTATGAAATAAATTTGTAGGTTGTAAGTAATACGAATTTAAATAATTATTCATTGATGAGAAAGTTATCAGCAAAATTACAGCGAGGATTGCGACTGCAAATTTTTTTTTAAGGTGCTGCTACGAGTAATATGGGTACCGAATGTTAATTTTGAGTCCTAAATATTTTACCGAAGATTTCCAGGAAGACTTGTAATCAAGAGCAAATACATGAGATGAAAATATCGCTGTATCATCAGCAAATATAGCTGTACCACAGTTTGGCATACTCTGGTAAAGTCTGATGTAAGCAAATTACAGGGCCAAGCACCGAACCTTGGGCGACCTCGAAATACACCAATTCGAACACAGCAGCTGTTGTTTACAGTTTGCTTATGAAATTGCCTAGTTCATTGTAAAATACATTGTAAAAGTCTGTGGTTAGAACACAAAAAGAATTTAGAGTGTGACAAAATTCAAATATATTTAATTTTGGTGGAATCTGAAGATTTAAGTGATTTTAGTGACTCTGGTTCTGAGTATCAGACTCCTGAAACAGAAGAAAATTCTTCTGAATTTGTTAAGCGATATAACATAAATTCATTGTTTTTCAACCATACATATAGAATATGTGTCTGACATTTTTATAGAATTAAATTGCAAAGTGTAAGGTTATGCGTAGATACAGATACAGATCCAGACACCAATGAGGCAACCTGAACCTGAATCTGAGTCTGAACCATCTACATCTAGAAAAGGGTCTGTTAAGGCGTACCTCTGCTGACACATCTTTTAGCAGAAGCCTCACCCAGGTTGGAATTGATTATCCTGCTTTTTAGCATTAGACCGATCAACTCCCCAAGTGAGTCGTCTACCTGTAGAGTTGACAGCGCAATCGTGATTGCGGATGTGTTGACGTTGTTATAGGCGCCCTCTATGTCTAGGAAAGCAACATCATAAGAAATGCCAAACGCAAAACACCTCATTTTATAGTCACTGAAATTAAAAACACAGAATTTTTAAGCACTGTTGCGTTAGAAGCATCCATCACGAACAGCAAAAAGACAAAATGTGATTATGACTTTAGTTGGCACATCGTTTTATGAAATTGAACTGAGTAAAAAAAAGCAAGGACGATCAATTACCAACTTATGCAATATTAAACAGAACCTACTCTATCCATCAAAAAGACTTGTGACTGTTGCAAAGAAGAAAGATATGCTTGATCTTTCGCCATTCATTCCACCAATTCACCATCAATATTACAAAAACTTTCCCTTAGAGATTACGACTCGTTCAGGTAATAATAATTCTAATGAGCGTTCATATGATGACGAAATCGTGTATGAGGAAAACACGAATGTAACTATAATAGTGAAGTACGAGTAACTCCAATTTTTTTTTTTAAATTTAATTTATGAGTTTACTTTTGTTTTAATTATCACGATGTTGTGCGACTCTTCTTGTTGGCGGCATACATATACGACGAATTAATAATCACATTTATATGAAATTTTACATGAATGCACTAAAATAATAGTATTATTTGATAAATAATTTATATATACAACCACAGCTTCACCCCGATACCGAGAATATGTTGAACGCCTGTCGTATATACTCGTATGTTACTTGTTTTGGCTGTCATTCATGACTGCACTCCTTTTTGCCGCTTCTGTAAACGCACCAGTGGCAGCTCACCGCGTCACTGATATCAATGTCATCAACGTATGCAATTGTAGCTCAGGTGCTGGCGTGCGATTTTCGTACAATTGTTTCAAGTAAAATCATAAAAAAGTCATGTGATAGCGCATTACCTTACCCAAATCTTGGTTTTAACATCAAGGGTATCGGTAAAATTGCTTTCGATTTTAACGGAGAATCGAGGAACTCCAACTTCATTCTGCACAGTCTGCTGAGTTTAGTAGGGATGTCAAAATTAGACATGGCTTTGTATAGCTTGACCCTGTAGATGCTATCAAAGACGTCCTTGAGTTTTCTCTAGAATCTGCCGTAGTGTAAATATTTGGTCAATTGTGGGCTTACCTGGTCTAAAACTGGGTTTATAGAAGCCATTTCGTATAACATACCAGCTCTAGTACGAGATGTTAACCCTGGACCCGTGTACTGGGCACTGAGTGCCCAGAGGAAATTTCAAATCGAATTTTAACGTATTTATTGGTCTATGACATGCAAAAAAGGGTTGATTTCCTAAGGAGTACGATGCTCAAGTACATAAAAAACAACAGTTGAGCTGATGTTGTATTTAGTTTTGGTATCTCGGAGCTATAAAAAAAAATTACCGTTATCGTGTACGTATCGTATCGTGGGCACTCAGTGCCCAGGATTTCTCAGTATAGTGGTTTTCGAGATTTGCTCTCCCAGAAGGATATTTACAACAACACATATATGAAAATAATCGCTGAAATAGAAAAAAGTGAAAAAGGACCTGCACATCCATTCATTTTTATTACCTAACTCTCAGTCTCACTTCGCATGTGGTGGCAGGCAATGACTTGCGACAAGATGAAGAAATACATATGCAAACTGAGCGGCGTCAAGAGGATTTTGATTAGGATGAACCTGTTGGACCAAGCAGAGGAATGCGCTACACAGCTAGGAACGTCCGTCATTCTGATATTTGGTGATCTATGCCAGATGAATTTCAGAAATTCAGGGCAAGAAATGATCAAAACGAACGAAAGAGACATGAGCCAAGATGCATACAAATATTTTCAAAAAAAGCGGATGACTTTAGATGTTTGACAAGCCCAGAAATTATTGCTACTATGGTTCTTGACACAAACAGGAAAGTGAAGGGGGCCTATGAAGACATACTTCGTCGATGGTATGATACGGATGCAGATGAGATGTATGCATATATTGCAGACACTTGCAGTATGCAGGTGCCGAAAAATCGTCAAAAGAAGAAGCTAAGGACTTATCTGATCAACACAATGCCTTTTTATAAAGCTACCACGTCTTTAGAACCGATTTGAACAAATATCCCGCTTCGTTCGGTTCGACGATTCAAGAACTAGAGCATTTCGCATGCAAACTGATAAGCTGGCAGCTTTTATATATACTTGGGACGTATTTCAATCAAATCTCACTGCACTCTAGCATCCATCAAAATAGCTTACTATAGATGTACAACTAGTAGCTACCAGAGGCAGATGTTTATTTTGGCAATATATGCCAGGTTTATACCTTTATACCATGAAAATATTTTGAGTTGTAGATGCCAAAACCTATTATCTTCTGCGTGTTACGATTTGTGTTATGTTCCCACTTGCACAAAGTACTACATAAGAATTTGCGAACGATGTTATATAAGAAATGAATCACCTGCTGAAGCTATAGACGTTCCTAATCGGGATGATGTTGATGAAACATTCGCTTCTATATCAAAACCAAAGCGCAGCAGAAATCAATCACCGACCTGAACATTCAACTGTACAAAATATATTTATACTTATGCTTTTTAAGTATGTATATAATTTAGATTTAAAGAAACAAAATTTTTTTTTACTTTGATCTCATATGAAAAATGCAATCTTCCATATTTATTTTATAGGGCACTGAGTGGCCAGGTACACGATAACTTAAAATATTACAGTACACGGGTCGAGGGTTAAGAAGACTGAAGCCTCTTTGAAGCGTCTTCTTGTAAATCGGACAAACGATGCTGAGGTTCCATTTATCAGACATATTGTTATATACGACTAAATTTAGAAATAAATGCTTTAATAAATTCCGGTCAGGCATCCTTGTAATATTTGCTATATCATTGGCTTTCATCGTCCAAATTAATAGTTTATTCTGCCTGACAGCGGAGTTTGGGTCGTTCCAAATGTTACATGCTTACAGTCTACAGAAGTGGGTACTCCTAACTCAACTACTAAGTTTCATTGCTTACCTCTAGAGGTTTCTGTTCGGGTCTTGCTGGTTTTATACGTTGGTTTTACTTTTTGGTTAAACCTTTATTTTCCCTGGATAAGCCACTCCCGATTTTCTCGATTGCTTGCTCATTTTTTCTCCACAGAAGCCGATATTCTTCTCACCCATTTTGTGATGGAGCGTTCTCGTTCTTCTGATCATATGCTTGCCTTCACTCTTCAGGAAATCACCCGTGAAAACGCAAACATTAGTTGCGGCATTCCATTGATTTCTCGCACTCAATGTAGGTTTCAAGTGCGTTGTCTAGAGGGTGAACGCGAGAGGGAAAGCGATTGCAGTTGTTCAACGTTTAATTTCCTCACAATATTTCTTCCGTTGTGGCGTCCGAATTTTTGTCGATCCGCACCCAAATAGGCGCTGCTAGTCCTGAAAAAATCTTTATTGCCCACGGTTTTAAATACGTTTAAGTCTCCTATGCTGACTACAGACCCCAACGTTGATGCAGTCATACAAATTCAACCGCCGTACGTCTTCCTTCTTATCCTTTTGGGGTTCAGTCATTTCAAGATTTTATATAGTGATGCTATTTTCTCGTGCTCAATATTCGCGCTAATAATTTTGGCAAGATGTGACCAGTGTCCGGTGGCTATCAGGATAAAATAACCACGATTGATGTATAGTACAGTCATATAATATTTACGGCCATGAACAGCGCTGCTTAGCGCCCACAGCATTCTTGGTAGTTCGTGTTAGAAGTATTAAGAGTTGTGCCTTAATCATCTCGATCTTATCAATGGATACTATCCTCAAGGAGAGCTATTCACGTAGTCAAAGAAAGAAAGAAGAGACTCATAGTATTGTGGTAACAATCTATGTTGAACTAAGACAATATTACCCGCTGTTTTCTATGATATACTATTGCCTTCGGTAAACCATAATTCTAGCTAAGACCACTAGTTATAGTATCAGACCTTGAATATTTCAAAGCTGTACGTGGTACATTTATTCAAATGATAATGCCCGTGGATATGTATGGTCAGACATTGCTTATAAGCGTAAAAATGGTTCATATCAAAAACAGCAGCTATTGACCTACGTTTGAAAATAATGTCGGGTTGCTTTCTTATCTGAATCTGAACTCAAGGTAACATCTACCTTGCAAATTATATGTAATCTGTAAACAACTACTTACCTCATTAAAAGAATTCTCTGGATACTGATGCAACCCCAAAATCAAGTTCATAATTATCTTTGGTGTAAATTGATAGTGTGCAAAACCTTGAGTCACTTTAAGGCTTTCTTGGACCTAAAAAAAGAATCGGTTCCTGAGATAATTTCCTTAAAAGAACGCAAACAACTTACTTGTGCAAAGAAGTCCATTATACACCTTACGACATCTTGGGAATTCGGTGGATTCTTGAATCTCACCATCACCGGCTCCAATCGATTTTGTACCACTGATTCCATATCACTTTCAGATGGATAGCCGACGCGCAAAAAGTGATTTATTGACAGGAAACGGGGTGAGATGCGTTTCAATCGGGAATTTAAGTCCGAAATTGATCCGCATATTTGTATACCAGAAATATTGATCCATTCCAAATTGTCTGCGTAAAAGCCACCTCTCTGCACAAGCTGTAAGACTAACTCAACAATGTCACTCGTACCCCATCCATCGATGTAACAAAGATCGATATTCTTAAGAAAGAGAACAATTCTAACTTGTTTCGGTTTAAATTCCCTTCCTTTCAAGCCGGTCACTGTCACGCAGCTCTAGAAAAAAAAAAGAAATTAATTATTGGTAAGAAGACACATGGTCTAACTCTACCTGTTTGAGAGTATGTAGAATGAAAGCTGGCGTAAGTTGCGTACTACAGTTTATGGTAATCAATTCATAGCCAGAACACTCAGCTACAGCTTCCTGAATGAGCAAAGTTTTACCACAACCTGAAGGTCCAGCTATCAAGAAGCTTTTACTACACGGTGCTTCAAGAAAAACTCTCAGAATTTCCAAATACGACTTGACCTGTGCGGTCCTAATTAGTTGAACTTCTGAATTGTCTAACAGTAGGTCGGAATCAAAAAACTCTATTGCATCACGGTCACGGTTATAATAAGTCAATTCAGCCTTTGAAGGATTCGATATGTAAACGTTGGACATTTCGAAAATGTAATTTGCAAACTCATTATGCTTTTCGTTGGGCAAGAATCCAAAGAGACTCCGCAGCAAGCAAATGCAAAATTCGTCTTTTGTTTGGACGTGAGACATGTTGGTTATAAATGACCACGTCAGTGAGTTTCTACTGAGTGATGGCAAGGTACTATCGTTAAAAATACTATGTTTAAACTCTTCCTATGTGAAGGTTGTTTTACTCGTAAGACTTACTGCAAATATTCTTTTTCCACCCACTCAGCGGCTGGTTCAAAGTACTCCTTAACATATTGTCGCAGGAGGTCCCCATTTTCTTCCTTTTCCAAAAATGAATTTATTATAATCTCCTGCGGTAGATCTTCATTGCTAGAAATATTAAGCAATGAATATATTTAAATATTATTTGAGGAGATAGTCTTTTATACCTTAGATTCACAATTCCCATTCTCGAAATTGTAGCAGGAGAGGCATGAGAAACCTCATGAGTCTCAAAGATAAAATTCACATTATTTCCAAATTGAATGCGCCAGCCTGATGGTAGTGTTAATAGTCTAAAATTTCATACAAAAATAATTTTTTTTTTTACTTATAGACTACAAAGGAACTTAAGGCAGAGCGACGACGTAATGATCGCATAGCACGTGAAAAAGATCGCGAACGAAAAAGGGCGAAACGACTGAATCCCGCTTACCGTCAGATGGAACAGGAACGCGATCGTGAACGAAAGAAAGTCCTACGCAGCAATGAGGCGTTTCGAACGTTGGAAAAAATACGCGATCGTATGCGAAAGGAACGTAAACGATATTGCAATGAAGTGCGAGGTACCAATAAACCAGAAGATAGTCTCAATACAGGTGAACCTCTACTTGAACCAGAAGTGATTCTATCGACAACCGAATATCCACAACAATACCCACATCAGTCGTGTCATCATAGAACAATACCTCAACAGTACAACAGTAATTCGCCAAACGAAAACCCAACTCAAGGCCATTTTTAGCAAAACAAAAAGAAAAAAAACAAAAATCTGTTAGAAAATTTTTAGCTTTAAGACTTGTTTTACAGAATCCAAAACCGGAATGATGACCATAGCTGTGTTCATATAAATTAAGTAATTCATTGTAAATTTATTTGCCCAGTATGTATGTATGTACTATGTTTTAATTTTTATTGATTGATTTTTTATATTGTACTCGTAATTTACCCTAGAGTATGTGCATGTATCAATAGAACTATTTGTAATTATGATGGAACAACCAAGAAACAATAGAATTTTAAGCACGAATTTGGGTTTTTTTTTACCTTTTGACATTTCTTTTAGTAGTTTTCGGATGACAACTGTTTTTACGTAATGTTTCAATCATTCCTTTGAAAAAAGAAACCCTCTCCAGCTAGTGCGAATTTAGGCTGATCACTCCAAAACTTTTGTCGTTCTCCTTCACTTAAGCGAATCACCCAGGGCGGTCTCTACTGCCGTGTCCTTTTCGGGAACGAATTAAATTCTCTTCGGGCTGAAGCGCTGATATCGATTCCCTCTATATGTCCTAGTCTCTAACTTAGGAGACTTTTCTGGCCAAATGAATGTTGCTGTACAGTTGCAATGTGGGTCATCGAAAAAACGTGTGTCCGAAACCAAGGAAGTCCTGATTCGTTCACCTATTGCTTCTGCAAAATAGATCAGGAGTGAGACCAAAAATGACTTACACGTAGTTTCCATAGCGTTTCTTTACAAGATAATATTATTCACTTTCTTTCGTATGTCATAGCGTTTGGTAAGCAAAGTACTTCCAGTTCAGCTTCAATAGTCACCGTGCTTCATCGTATTTTCTTTCTACTTTGCGATTTCACTTACCATTCCACTTTCTACTTAAGTAATTTTCCTTTAGTAATCAGTAAGTGTTTCGTTGTTTAGGTCATTAATACGTCCGCACAATTACCGCCTTATTGGCGGGAAGAGGAACTGGAAAATCACGATCAAACTTTCAAGCTTTGAAAATAGAGTAAGGTGTGTTCTGTACTAAAGCAATTCAATGAAAACCTCAAGACACTAAATCGAATCCCAGCTCAACAACATCGAAAATTAAATTTCCTGTCTGATGTAACCCCATCAGAAAGTTGAAAGCTGAAACCTTCATTTACCACCTTGATAGTGTATCAAATGACATCAAAGCTATCTATTCCACGCAGAATATCTCTAACAAGGAAACCGGCGAATCCATACATTCAATTCCAATCCTCCAGTAACAAGCGACCTTCTCCCAAGCAGTTTAATTATATGTTTTTCTGTCGACAAAATCAATGATGATGGTGATAAAGTATGTAACGACGATTATTCATTTGCTATAATGATGATCTTATTGGAACAGTATGTAGCAAAACAGAATGATTTGCCAATCCGTCCTCTGTCTCACCCAAAAGTCTACTATAGCACATCGCTCTTTATTGGGAACCGAAGTCGACTCATTTTCACCTCCACACCCTAATCTCTGGACCTTTAATCTGCGAATTCATTCCAGCAGTATGAAACCGCTTCAAAGTTCACGGCTCCCATAGCCGCTATACAGAAGCTCATCAAACATACAACATGGGTACCTTCTGAGCGGGAACATCGACTTTTTTTTATATAATTAGCGCGCGCTCAAAGTGTTTTTATACCCTTAAAATGTTTGCACACAGCGCAGGTCACTTGATGGAATTCGTTAGCAAGTCCGTAGGTTAACCTCTCACTTGGTTGACGTTGGTGGGATTTTAAAATCCTTCAAAAAGAGATATACTATAGTACACCATCAGAAACTGATAGATAATTTAATATGGATAATGCTTAAAGCGCGATGCAACTTTTAACAGTACTTTACATGTACATTTATGTTCAGTATCCTTTTACAAATCAACAACAGTCAAAAATCTCACGCTGGTGTGTTTTTGGTGGACGGCAACGTTACCCAATCTTGATGGCAATGAACTATATTGTGAGGGAATATAAATATACGTCCGGGGCAAACAACAGCTAGGCTACGCTTAAAGCCTTGCTAAAGTCTCACTACTTCCAAACTATTTCGAGAATGCAAGGTTCCTCTGAACGCAGTCAGAAGGCTAAATTCACTAAGTCTTGTTTGGGTGCTAGATCGCAATGGGATCACGAGAAATAAGATCGCCGATGAACTTGCTAGACAGAGCTCCAAGGGGAGTTTTTCAGGATCCAACCATGCATTAGGACTGATTGCGACTTCGGCTAAGATTTCCTTCGATAGTTAGGTTTAATATGATCATAACAGTGGTATATTACTCCAAGATGCTGGCAGACCGAACTAATGCTTCCCGACTGACTCTAAGCGGTGAGCATATTTCCTGCTGTCCCTAAGCAAGAAAGACTGTAGACTGTTTACTGCCGTCGGTCGTAACGGGGCACTACGCTTCTCTTGTGAGAGTTTTACAAAAGTCTGAGAAGTTCCGGTAAAGAGAAGATGCAAGGACTACGTCGTTGTATCACCTCCTCCACTCACCGTCTACGTAAACGGGATCGAAAAACACCCGAAGAATTTTGCTCTCAAAACAGCCAAGAGCCATCCTTCATCCCTTCATCCATTTTTAATAAAGTCCGTGCCGCTGCGCCATAGAGCAAGATTGGGATTATTAGGGTCTTACATAGGGTCACTATTCTTGTGAGGGCTTTGCTAATCAATTGCCATCTTAGCCCAAAGAAGCAGCAAGAAGAATTATTCTTCTTTTAATATGTTACCAGCACTGATATCTTTGTTTGAATTAAAGGTCCTTAGCTACCTCAAAGTTATACATATCTGTCGATGGTGATGTTCTGTCCGAAACGTCAATGTTGGGTGTCGTTTCTTGATGACAGCATATGCTTGGTTTTGGCCTCAATACTCGCGATGATTTCTTCCGATTATATCAATATCGTCGGCGTATGCGAGTAATTGGACAGACTTTTAAAAGATTGTGCCCCATGTGTTGGCGCGTAAATGTTACACTATTCTTTCAATAATGATGTTAAAGAAATCGCATGACAGCGCATCGCCCTGTGTAAATACCTTTTTGACATTAAAAGTGTCGGTGAGTTCTTTACCGACCTTGATGGAGCAGCGTGCATTCTCCTTCTCCATTCTGCACTTTCGGCGAGTTTGTCAGGGATGCCAAAACTAGACGTTACTCTGTATAGCTCCTCTTTATTCAATTTTGGTGGGGCGAATGTCCCCATTTATTCGGCTTAATACAAGCTAGAACTTAAAACTAAGGTTGGTTGGAGTGGTGAAGGAGAACAGATTTGAGGTAGGAAGTGGTGCGGTGAAAGTCAAAGACGGTAGGGTTTGAGTTGATTTGACGTAGCATACGGGAGATTGGTTCGTTCGCGCCATAGGAGGTGTGGTGGGTTGGTAGATAGTAGAGTCGAGGGGTACGTAGATTACGAGGGTTAGTGTTGAGGAAAATGGAGTTGTGAAGGGACGCGCATTCAACGTGACCTGAAAGGAGTCGATGAATGAAGAGAAAGTCTGCTGCATCTCTGCGATCTTCGAGGGTGTTTAAGTTGATAAGGTTGAGACGATTTTGATAGGGGGGCAGATTAAAAGGATCGTCCCAGGGCATACCTCGAAGAGCAAATCGAAGAAAACGACGCTGAATGCCTTCAATTCTCGTGATATGAACACGATGATATGGGGACCATACTTGACTGGCGTACTCTAGGAGGGGGCGAACAAAGGTAATATAGAGGGACCTGGTCACGTATGGGTTGGTGAATTCTTTGGACCACCGTTTTACAAAACCTAGTGCAGAGTTGGCTTTGAGGATTATCTCATCCATATGTAAACGGAAGTTGAGCTCGCTGTCACACAAAATGCCGAGGTCGCGAAGAGACTGTACGGAGGAGATAGGTTGGTTATGGAGAAGATAGAGTCGGGGAGGAGATTGGTTCCGCTTATGTGAGAAGGTGATGGATTGGCATTTGGCGATGTTAAGTTCCAAAGAATTTTTGAGGCACCAGATCGAGAAACTATCAAGATCTTGTTGAAGGAGGAAAGAGTCATGGGGAGAGGAAATGGTTTTGAAAAATTTGGTATCGTCGGCGTAAAGGGAGACAGACGAGTGTTTGATGATCATATCGAGATCATTTATGGTTAATATAAAAAGAAGGGGACCGAGATGGCTGCCTTGTGGAACTCCAGAGGCGGCCAAAAATGGAGCGGACTGGGCTGACCTAAAACGAACACTGTAAAAACGGTTTTAGAGGTAAGAGGATATCCATTTTAACAATATGGGTTCAAAGCCGAGGGCAGACAATTTAAAGATAATTAACCGATGAGAGATTTTATCGAAGGCTTTGCTAAAATCGGTTGCAACTACATCGACTTCATTGCCATTCTCTAGGGCAGAGAGGGCAAAGGATACGAATTCAACAAGATTTGTGGTGGTTGACCTACCCTTTAAGAAGCCATGTTGTCTAGGGGAAATAAGTGATTTGCATTGGAAGCTTAGAGCTTCATACAAAATACTTTCGAAGAGTTTGGGTATATGGGAGAGTTTAGCGATGGGACGATAGTTGGTTATTTCATTCTTTGATCCTTTCTTGTGGATCGGGGTTATGAAGGAGGTTTTCCAAACCTGAGGAAATTCTCCTTGTGAAATGGATAGACGGAAGAGATTAGAAAGGGCAAGGGAAAGAGAGGAAGAACATTTTTTAAGAAATATGGCAGGGAGGCCATCTGGGCCGGGTGTGAATTCGTCATTGAGTTGGTGTAATTTATATTCGATATAAGACGGGTCCAAAATATGAGAAAGAAGTGGGCCATTGGAGAAGTTCAGTAGGTAACTAAAATAGGATGGATCTGGTACAAAGGAGTCGTTGGGAAAGGATTGTTTAAAAAATGTGGCAAATAGGTTGGCAATGGTGAGTGGATCGGTTGATGACCTGTTTTTGAAAGAGAGGGAAGGAGGGTAACCATCGGACTTTCTTTTGTAGTTAACAAATTGGAAAAAGGACTTAGGGTGGTTTATAAGGTTGACTTGCGCATTGTTAAGGTAGCGCTGGTAAAGGGAATCGTAAAGTTCGGTGAAATGAAGATAAGCACCAAGATAGTTGGAATAGTCGGTAAAGGATCTGGTACGCAGGAAAACAGCCCATAACTTATTTCTCTTATTTCGTAAGGAACGAAGCATGCGATTATACCAGGGAGGACTAGTAGATGATATTTTAAGGCGGGCAAACGGAACGTAAAGGGAAAAATAATTAAATATTTCTTTATAAAAAATGGATAAGGCATCATTTATACTTAAGTTGTGAAAGTTAAAGAGGGATCTGCTGAGATATTCACTGATTTTGTGAAAGTTTGCTTTATGAAAGTCGTGGGAAAGTATTGTAGATGCTGTCATACGCGGCTTTAAAATCGATGAAATAGGTGGTGTGTATCGATTTGTAGCTCATGGGTTATTTCCAAGATCTGCTGTAGTATTTGGTCGATGATGGTAGGCTTTCCTGGCCTGAAGTTACACTGATATGGAACAATAAGGTAACAACGGCAGATAGGACCTTGCAGGCAATGTTAAGAAGACTGATGTCTCTGTAGTTAGCGCAGTTCAGATGATCGTCTTTCTTGAAGATCGAACAAACAATGCTGATGTTCCATTTATCGGGCATACTTTCGTCCGACCATATATTATAGATGAGTTGTTGTATGCTCCTCACCAAGTAATCGCATGCCGCTTTGAAAAGCTCGGCAGTCAGGCCGTCCGCTCCAGTAGATTTGTTGGATTTAAGCTTAGATATGGTTATCTCCACTTCATCCAGGTCAGGTGGACGGAATTGTTGATTTACATCGTCCAGGTTGAAAGGTTCATTCTACCTAATAGCAGAATTTGGTTCGTCATCGCTGTTATACAGTCTACAGAAATACTCTTTTCAAATCAATTTCCTTGACCGTGTGCTGTTCATGTTTCTTCTTTTCCTCCTGAGAAGTCGGCGTTCGTCTCTCTTCTTCTGCTGTAGAGCTCGTGAACAGCTATAGTCTTCCTATGCAGCGCCGCTTTGTATGCATCTTGCATAGCTGCATGTGCTTGCCGGCACTCGTCGTCAAACCAGGGTTTTGGTTGTCGTAACCGAATCAATCGCAGCACATCAGAGGCTACATCTCTGATGCCTTTTCGGCGATGTTGACACTGGTTTTTGATACTTGTTGTTGGTGGCATAGGACCTGTTAAGAGATTAAAAGACATACGATCGGAAAAGTATTTGGCGATTGTAGCCGTCCAACGTCGAACTTCCTCACAGTATTGGTGGCCTTTACGATGTTCGGACATCCGTAATACTGGAGGAGTGCATTGCGTCGATCGCAATGTGGGCAATCTGGTTGTCGATATCGAAATTTTGTTCGTTTTTTTTTTCCTCCCGGTCAACGGAGACCTTTTATTTAGTTATAATGGCTATACCAATTTTACACTTAACAAATGATGACCCGCCGTCTTTAGCGTCGCTGCGATCACCACTTGGTATAGTCGAAATACTGGTCTGCTGGCTTTTATTGATTCTTCAGTTTTATACGCAAGTATTGATGAATCTGCTTTATTGGTTTTGCCCTCGACTGTTAATGTAAGGGAAATGACCATACCTAAGTCTGCCTTTAACAACAAATCCGCATCCAAATAGGCCCTGCAAAAGCAGGGACTGACAACAATCATCGTGACAGATGTCGCACCTTTTCATCCTCCTTTTGTCCGGTCCATTCCATCGTGTTTCTTGGATGGCGGTAACATCTGCTTTGCAGCAGTCCAGAGCCTCCGCTAGTTGTTCGGCTGTACGTGGCCTATTAATGGATCTAACATTAGACGTGCAGATCTCATACATAAAAAAATCTTTGGGGTTAAATCTGAAGATCTTGGATGTTACAGAATAGGTCCATTCTGTCCTATACACAGCTTTTGATACTTTAACGACCCTCCACCAATTGTATAGCCATTGTGTGCGTGTGCATCGTGCTACTGTCCTTCTTAATTTCAGAATTAATATGTTACTTAAGAGTTCTGATAATTCGTTCTTCAAAAATGGTATACAGAGATCATAATTAGAGCTAAAGGAAACCGATATGGTCTGATGTATTTGTTATCCAATATGCTAGTCCACACATTCACGTTAAGTTTAAAGTGGGTGCTACTTTTTCTGCAGAAATAAAAATTGTGGAAATTTGTAATTACATCCCCTTTTCTTAAGAAAAGAGCAGAAAGCACACCTTCAAGTTTCCGACCCTTTATCCAGAGTAGCCAGCAGGTACAAATACAGGTTTCTGCACTATGGCTATGACGCAGCCATCAAATGTGTACATAGCTAGTAAACACGCATTATAGTATTGTATATTCTAATTCATGACTATTCGATCAGTATAAGAGGGCATATATAAGATCTTCTGCAATTGGTAAATTTTCTAGGCTATATTGCATTTGACCCTGTATTAATAGTCTGTATTGCATAATCCGTGACTTATCAAGTCTTTCTCCGGGCGGCAGCATTGATGTTCATCCGCTCGACATGTCCCAGCCAACTCAGATGGCTAATGCGCAGTTTTAGGACTAGGTCGATGTTCGCCGAATAGCTTGTATAGTTCACTTGCCGTTGAATGTCTTCTTCCAAACCCAAATGGACCGAATATATTACGAATTAATTTTAAAGTGTTTGAGTTGGTGTTTTATTTTTGTTTGTCTCCAAAATTTTTTTTTTAATTCTTTAATTCTTTATTCCTTTACAAATGATAAATACAAATTCTTTGATATTCATTATAAATTACAGATTTGTAAAGAATAGTTTAGTACAATCTATTGTCAGAAGACAAGAGGCGAGAGTACATATCACTTTATGTGTATACAAACTAATAAAAAGATTATTGATGGGGAAATGAAATACAATATACAATTAATAGAGAAGTGATAATAACTAACATTAAAAAAGATAAAAAAATTCATTTTATTCCAATGGATTAAAAAAGAAATCGATTTCATTATGATAAAAGGAGAAGAGCCATTTTTTAACATTTTTCAAAAATACTGATTTCTTTCTCTCACACCTAAGGTTTACAGGTAACAAATTAAATAAGCGAGGCGCAGTAACGTAAAAGAAACGGGAGAAGTGAGTTTTATGTGTAGTTGGAATAGTGGCGAAGTGCATGGTATTGATGCGCAGCTTATACCACTATAGATTTATTATCTGTGCTTATTACCTATCATCAAGCCTTACGTTGTAGTATCCGGAGTTGTCAAAAAATATTCTTAATACCTTATAGCAGTACAGATGTCTCAGAGGGAGAATATAAAGGTATTTGAACAAATCAAAACTGGGTGTTCTACGATTTACTTTGGTCATAATCCTTATTGCATGCTTTTGCTTAATCAATAATGGTTCTATTTTATTATAGTAAGCACCACCCCAGCAAGATATACCATACTGTAATTTAGATTTAAAACCATTATACACCACTTTTAAAATTTGCGTATTGCAGTAAAGACTAAGGTGGTAAATCTGTCTAACGACCTTATTTAAATACTGTTTTATATAAGTTGTGTGATCTGTCCAAGATAGCTTATAGTCTAAAACAATACCTAGGTATTTAAAACTATCAACACACTCAATTCTAAAGCAATCCTTACTGCAACTTATATTTTCATTAAATGCCGGTAAACTACCTAAAAGTGAATCAGCTAAACAGAACCGTTGACAATATGGTGAGTGATAATATAAGGGCAGATCTTTGCAGATTAAACCCTTGATATTAAACGTCATAAATTTAGTTTTATTACTGATTACCAAGCTATGTTTCTTGAACCATCTTCTTAAAATGTCTAAATCCCAATTTACATCTGATAATAAACTATGATATAATTCATATTTGAATAGGAAATGGCTGTATCGTCAGCGATAGCTGTCATTTTGCCCCTAAATGCCTTTGTAATATCAATAAAAAGACAGGACGGGATTTGTGAGTTATTCAAACTATCATATATTTCCCCAGTAAGTTTTAATAATGCATTTTCTGTAGACTTACCACCTCTGAAGCCAAACTGGCAGTCGCTAAAAAAGTGGGTCTTGTCTAGAAAAGATAGCATTCTACGCTTTATACCCTTTTCAAAGATTTTTGAAAAAACTGACAAAAGGAAATAGGGCGATAGTTATTCAATTCTCTGGTATCACACTTTTTGTGCCTCCCAAATATCTGTCCCTGTATTATCAAAACGTAAGAGGATTACGAACTAAGATTTCTGCTATATATCTTAATTCGCAGATTCTGCCATACGACATCTTTGCCCTCACAGAAACCAATCTCACCCCTGATATTAAGAATAATGAATTATTTTCCCAAGACTTCGATTTACACCGTGACGATGGTCTAGATAAAGAGGAGAATTTATACGGCCGTGGCGTACTTCTAGCTATACACTCTCGTCTCGAGTCTAGACCCTTTTAAAAAATCGTCCACTGAATTCTTTGAATTTGTTTGCGCTAGAATTCCTATTTGCAAACGCAACCTATATATTTGTTGCTGTTATATTCGCCCCTCTCAACCAATTCAAGGTTACCAGCTAGCTGCTGATGCAATCGACTGCATTTTTAATGCTGCTGATCCCAATGACGTTGTTATTTTTTTAGGTGATTTTAATCTACCTAAGCTTCTATGGACTCAGACTAATCAGTCCTACTATACTGCAACAAATCCTACCTCTGATAAAGAAAATCTTTTCATCGACTGCCTAACTGACTCTGGTCTATATCAATTAAGTGGTGTCACCAATAACATCGGCAGACAACTCGACCTAGTCTTCGCCACTGATACATATAACTGCGTCGTTTTAGAAAGTAAATATCTGCTTTCTAAGTTGGATAGTTACCACCCTCCCCTTTCTCTTACGCTGACATATGACAATGGTTTTAATCCCGTTTCCTATGAATATTCTTACAGTTTTAATTTTCATAGGGCTAACTACGCCAAACTGAACAACCTCCTCAGTATGGTCAATTTTAACTTTCTCTACGATAACCCTAACCTTAAGGTTAACGATGCTCTTTCATCCTTTTATACCGAAATTTTAAAATATCTCTCCCAATCTGTGCCTTTTTTACCCAAAAGGAATCCATCATCGTCACCACCCTGGTATAATAAAGAGCTGCGATCTCTTCTCAACAAGAGAAATAAGCTCTGGTATTCTTACTTAAAATCGCGTTCCGACACCGATTTCTTCTACTACCAGTCTGCCCAAATAAATTTCTCTGTTCTTTGCCAAACTCTCTATGACAGCTATTTAAACCGAATGGACCACACACTCATTTCCGACCCCAAAAGATTCTTTCAGTTCATCAAAACTAAAAGCAAATCGGATAACTATCCATCATCTCTATTTTCTTGATAGATCCTCGGGCGATCCACAAATTATTGCAAATCTCTTCTCATTTTTTTTGGCCAAGCGTTCGCCATCCATTCCCAAGGGCCAGATCATTGTTACTTTTCCTACTTAAACAGCTGCCCACAAACAACTTTAGAATCAGTGTCTATAACTTTAGAGCAAGTTAGAGATAAAATAATAAAACTCAAAGATGATTATTCTGCTGGCCCTGATGATCTTCCCCCTATATTTTTAAAGAAATGTCAAATGGATCTAGCCCAACCTCTTACAGCTCTCTTTCAGCTTTCTATTACCCAGGGATTATTTCCCTCAACCTGGTAGAAAGGTAGAAAAGACGATATTTCCAACTATCGACCAATTGCTAAGTTGGCCTGCATACCTAAGCTTTTTGAGAGCATTATGCTTTTCCATTGTAAATCTATTGTTTTCCTAAACCAGCATGGATTTTTCAAAGGCAGATCTACGACCACCAACTTAACGGAATTCGTATCAAGCACTTTATGTGCACTGGAATCTGGAAACGAAGTTGATGTGATTGCCACCGATTTCAGCAAAGCCTTTGATAGAATTTCTCATGATATAATCCTTCTAAAATTAAAGGCTCTTGGTTCCCAGATAAACTTTATAACATGGGTTCAATCCTATTTAAGTGAACGACTTTACCATGTTCTATTTAGGTCCATGGTTTCTGACCCAATTAAAGCCTCCTCTGGTGTCCCTCAAGGCAGCTACCTTGGTCCCTTATTATTTATTCTGACCATTAATGATGTTGCTTGTATCATTAAAAATTCATACGTATCTGTTTACGCAGATGATATGAAAATATTTAGATATATATCATCTTCCTCAGACAGCCTACTTCTGCAGCAAGATCTAGACAGGTTTTGTACTTGGTGTCAGAAGAATTTTCTTGAGCTTAACGTCAATAAGTGTCAGGCTATAACTTATACCCGTAAACGCCTCCCTACTTCACCTCGTTGCTATCTAATCTTTAATCTGCCTGTTCCCTTAGTGAATGAGTTGCGTGATTCTGGATAGAAGCTGTTCAACGCAGGTTTTTACGGTTTGCTTTACGTGGTCTTCCCTGGGATGATAACCAAAACTTACCACCTTACACTGACCGGCTGAAACTTATAAATTTACAACCCCTTTCTATACGCCGAAAAGTTGCCGACATTCTCTTCATTCATCAAATTTTAGTAGGTAATATCGATTGTCCTTCCTTACTTCAAATTATTTCTTTTAACACCAATCCCCGCAATCTTAGGTCTGTGCCACTTTTCCGGCTCAATCTTCACAGAACGAATTACGGACACCTGGAGCCAATGTCTAGGATTCTTCGCGAAGTTAACGATATTCTGCCTCTCTTCGACTACCATCTCAGCAAACTCTCCCTCAAGAACATACTTATTTCCACCTATGCCTCACGTCCTAACTTTCTTTAACCGCTGCCACCCCTTAGTTCTTAAGTAAAAATGTTAGTTTTAAGTAATATATGTATTTGCTTGCAATAAGCTTAATAAATCTGTCCGGGGTTGACCCGGGCCGCAAATCAAATCAAATTGTGGAGAGGAATTACCACTGCTGTCTTTAGGCAATCCGGAAAGACTCAGAAATCTGAAATGAAATATTTTTCAATATGTTGCTTGAGATATTATCATATGAATGTGAATTAGAAGCTTTAAGGGAATTTATACATTTTTAAATTTCAAGTGAAGTAAATTCCTAAAAGAAAAAACTTTCTGGTTGAAGGCTCGATTCCAGTATGGTATTCTCACTAAAATACGGAGAATTGCCATTAGAATTAATGTGATTAATATTTAAAAAAAAACTATTGGCAACTTCCAAAGGCTCAGAAATCTCAAGATCATCATTTAGAAAGACAATATCGACGCCGGATTTATTCTCATTAAGTATTTCGTTGACAACCTGCCATTCTCTTTTAGAGTTGCCAATATTATAAGCTAATTTACGGATAAAGTAATTATTTTTGCAAGTTAAAATGTCAGATTTAACTTCACGGCAGATTCTCTCGTAATACCGTTTAAGTCTAGCATTATTAGGATGTTTCTGAATAAGTAAACAGATTTTATTTTTCTTATTAATTTTTTAAGAAGTGGGATGGACATCCAATTTTTTAAAGGCTTTAAGTTATTGTCCCTTATATTATTCCTCTGGCAAGATAAAGAAATATAGTACTTTAGTCTTGACAGAAACAAATCAAAAGCGAATTAGGATCAGTAGCATTATATACTTCATCCCAGAATTCAAAATTCAGATGTGTTCTTAAGGCAACAAAATCGATTTTATTAAATTCTCTGCTTGCAGATAAGTTTTGTCTGGCAATCGAACAATTAAACTGTATACTGGTTAAACTATAGTCAGTTATTTTCAGGTCATAAATTATTGTTTTATAGACTACGCGGCTGTTCCTGTGTAGTCTTATAAACATATGGTCCAAACAAGAATTGGATCGGGTAGGCTGGTTAATTAAAGATTTAAAGCGAAATGAAGACATCAAAGACATATAGCTATCTACATTAGAAGAATCAGCGAGGATATTAATATTAAAGTCACCCAATAAGACTATATTTTTATTTTTCATACTTTATAAGATTTGGATGATCTATGGATTTCTGCTATGAATACCTCTGCCCGTAAGCCATCGGGTCCAGCAGCTTTGTTGGATTGAAGTTTAGATATTGGTTTCCTCACTTCGTTTTAATTTTGGCGGGATGTTGTCGCCGTTATACAGTCTGCAGAAGTACTTCCATATTCCCAGCACCGACTGGGACACCTACAACAAGGTTTCCTTCTACATCTCTTCAGGTTTCTATACGTCTTGTTAACTTGACACGTTCCTTTTTCCTATGTGGAACTTCCGTATGTTATTCATCTTCGGTCGCCCCCTTCTCATGGTCTTTTTCTTCTACGGTAGAAGCAGACGTTCTTTCGGTCTCTTTTGCTGGGCTTTTGTCCTTCGTTGCTCATGAAATTCTATCTGCATGACTTCCATATTCAAAGTACTTTTACAAGCCCTATGATCCTTAAGTCCAACCCGAAGAAATCCTGACAGCAGTGGCCATGTACAGAGTGTTCGGGATAATATATCGAAGACTTTAAGATTGCATGACATATTTTGAGAAAAAATGGTTGGAGGGCGGATCAGAGATGCATCCCCATTAAGATACAGGGGTTTAAAGCAAAGCCTTGTGGAACTGAGTTTAGACTCTTATTGAAAATAAGATGGTAACAAGTGGAGCATCGCTGAGCTCTTAATTATAAGTAATTTAACTGTTACAAATTAAATACTGTCCTAAAATTAATATGTAAAAAATTATTGAAGATCAAAAGTGACTTTCTTTTTAAAAAAAAACTTAATATTTTGAGTTTATCATCATTTATTTCGGAAATATATCTTATTAACTCCCACTTTTTGAAACTTTAAAACGTGTACCTAGTATTCACAGACAAAAAAATGTCAGATCATTTAATCTCAAGTCAGTAGTTTTCATGTTATAATGAGCGCGCGCTCAAGGGGTTTGAGTACCTTTAAGGTGATTGTACTCAGCGCGGGCAAAGGAAATGTAGGGAGGAAGAAAAGAGAGGTACCGATGTACATTGTTTTTAAATGTTTGCAAGTTATAACGACCAGGAAATACAGAGATCGGCAGGGCATTCCATAAGCGAGTTGTACGGCTTAGGAACGAATCACGATATTTTAGAGTACGTCCGAAAATGGGCTTGAGGGTATACTGATCAGCATTCATAGTGTTACGGTTGAAAGTTTGAATGGGCGGAATGCTACTGGCGATTTCAGTGGAGCACTGGTAGTGGAAATAGCGATAAAACAAAGTAAGACACGAGACATTTCGTCGGTGTTCGAGAGTGTCCATTGATTGACTGATATTAGTATCGTCAATAAGTTATATCGCACGGTTTTGAATCCTATCTAGCAGGTGCAGAGATGTTTTAGGAGCACCTGACCAGATGTGGGTGTTGTACTCCAATTTTGGGCGGATGAATGCCTTATATATTGAGGCCAGATCAGAGGGGGTAAAATATTTCTTACATCGCTTGAGGAAACCTAGACATTTCGCAGCATTTTTGGCGACATCAAATATGTGGTCATTCCAACGTAAGTTGTCATTGACACACATACCGAGAATGGAAAGTTTTTCGGTTTCGACGATGCAAGTGCCATTCATAGATAATGGCTGGGTGTTTAAATTTCGCTTTAAAGACAGCAGACAGCATCGTGTTTCGGAAGCATTAAATTCCACTCTATTGATAGTTCCCCAATTGGTTATGCTGTTGATATCGAAATTTAATGAGCTTAGCATACGCTGCCGTTCTCGTACTACAGCCGAAGAGCAGGGCCGTGAGTCCGGGAACGAATATGAAAAGCAGAGAGTAATGTCATCAGCAAAGGAATATATTGGATTAGAAGTAGCAGACAAGAGATCGTTAATGAAAATTAAAAAGAGTGTCGGTGACAGAACAGAGCCCTGGGGCACACCAGCATTTATTTTGTGAATATCAGACTTGAAACCGTCCAAGACAACTTGAATTGAACGTTCCGAAAGGTAGTTTCTAATCCATTGAAGAAGAGAGTCGTCGATCCCAAATGCACGCATTTTCGACAAAAGAGCCTGATGCCAAACTCTGTCAAATGCCAGATTGATGTACGCTTGGTTCCACTTTTCGGTGAGACATGCCATCAAATCACCAGTGGACCTGTTGCTACGAAAACCGTACTGACGGTCATTGATAAGTTTTCGTGTTTCGAGATATTTCATGAGCTGACGATTTATCAGTGTTTGCATGACCTTGGAAAGAAGGGACGTAAGTGCAATGGGTCTGTAGGAGGAGAGAGAAGATGATTCGCCTTTTTTAGGGACGGGCTGGACAAATGCTGTTTTCCATCTGCTCGGGAAGAGTCCTAGAGTGTAGGATTGGTGAAAAAGCTTACGCAGTGGTTTTGCAAGCGAGGAAGAACACCTCTTCAGAAGAAGGGGAGATATACCATCTGGACCAGCGGATTTATGTATGTTGAGATCTTTAAGTACCCTTGCTACTACACGAGTGCGAAAGTAGATTCGTCCCATTGAAGATTCGACGCACTCAAGTGTAGGCGGAGACAAAGCACAATCTGGGAGTGTTGAGCTGGCCGCAAAGTGTGCAGCAAGCAGATTGGCCTTAACCAAAAAGCTGACAGCTGGAATGTCATTGTAAATGAGCGTTGGGATGGAGGATGAGGCGGAATTTCTAATGTTTTTGACGATCGACCAAAAATTTGTACTGCCTTTGGGACATTGCAGTATTTTTTGCCTCAGTTTTTGGTCGTATAGGAATTTCACACGCTTAGGAAAGGCGTTGCAGTCATTTCTGGCTCGTTTGAACTTTTTTCGGTTTTCCTCTGTCGGGTTGGTCTTGTAGGACCGAAAAAACATTTCTCTAACCCTGACGGCCTCTTTACAGCTCGAGTCGTACCATGCCTTTTCTTTTGGTTTGATACTCTTCATCCGATGAGGAATAAAGGATCTCATTCCAAAGAGAATGGTGTCTGTAATCATATCAGCAGCGGCATCCACGTCGTTATCGAGGAAGCATAACGACCAGTTAAAATTCCTAAAGAAGCTGTTAAGACCGCTCCAGTTGGCTTTCTCGTATTGCCATACGGTTCTTTTAGGAATTTTTTCTCTAACTGTGTGGTCGGTGTACGAGAAATTAGCTGATATGACACAATGGTCCGACGAGCCTAGAGGGGAGAGCACATCAATGGTGTACTTATCAGGGTGAGAAGTTAAAAACAAGTCCAGGGTGTTGGCGGTATGCCTATCAACGTCTGGTATTCGCGTGGGCTCATTTACAAGCTGCGTGAGGTTGTTTTCCGCAGCGAAAATCTCAACACACCGTCCTTCGGGTGTTGTCTGTCCAGAATGTCGAAGCCACCCGGAATTGTGTATATTGAAGTCGCCCGTAATAACGATTTCAGTATGAGGATACAGGGATACAATTCTTTGAATGGAGTCAGACAGCGCATCAAACTCGTTAAAGGTTGAATTGCTGTCCAGTTTGGGGCTTCTATAAATAAAGCAGTAGTGTATAATTTGCTTACGGAGATGGAATTTTAACCACATGAAGTTGAATTCCGGATTGGAACATGGATCATATTGTGGTGGAGTTTGGTAAGCTACATCACTACGCACATAAATACCGAGACCGCGGTGAGAGAAGAATAATGGCACTAGTTCGTAGCTAGGTAGCTTCAGATCAGAATGATCGCGGGGATCTACCTGTGTTTCACTAAGTGCCAAAACAGCTGGTCTGTACTTACAGACGTGGACGTACGCAGAAAAGTGATTACTTTTTAGCCCGCGTATATTGGCTACGTCTACCCTGAATTCCCTAGTCATAATCACAGACAAACACAGAAAACACAAACACCGACTATACTACCCAACTTGTTCAAACTAAAAAAAAAAAGGGTATTCTTTAGCAACAGTCCTATAAAATTATATAATTATATAATAATAAGACTATTATTGCGTAAAGTAAATCCAATACAACTTTTTTTTAAAAAAGATTCATTTTGTTACCCGTAAAAGGAAAAAAGGACCACCTCGGGTAGATAACGCCCATTTTTCAGGTCACAAAAAACTTACAGGTCCTTTACTTATGGAAGAATATAAAAAGAATTCACAATTATAATAATAATAATAATAATAAATTCTTTATTTCATATTATAATCAAACATAAATTACATGTTACCAGAAAATGTTTAGATTAATGTATATCATAATTGAATTATAATATATGAAATAGTTAAGAACATTCTGTTGCCTGAAGGCAAGTGACGAGTGTACCATTATGTAGAAACAAAAATGCTAACTATTAAATTATTTAATTATTGATGGGGAAAAAGTTAAATATAATAAATATATACAAGAGTACAATGAAAGTGAAAGAAAAGAAAAAGAAAAAAACTCATATAATATATAAAAAATTGACCAATTATGTAGTAATCATAAGAGAAAAGCCAAGTGATAATATTTTGTAAAAACAAAGACTGCCTTCTCTCGCATCTGATACTTTCCGGTAAATTATTGAACAAGCGAGGTGCAATGATGGAACTTTGTAGTAGTGGAGGTATCTTAATGGTAGTGTTTTAAGGTCTTTGAATAGTCTAAAATGGGGGGTCGTGCGATTTACTTTGCAGATTATTCGTGTGCAGTGTTTTTGCTTAGTTAGCAAGGGTTGTATTTTGTTGGAATATGTACCGCAGGCTATACTGTGCTGCAGTTTGAATTTAAAAAGACCATTGTATACCAATTTTAAAATACTAAGTGTGCAATAAAGACTAAAGTGATAGAGCTGTCTATATACTAAGTTAAAATAGTGCTTCAAGTGCAAGGTATGTTCTCTATAAATAAGTTTTGAGTCTAATATAACCCCCAAATATTTGAAACATTCGAGACGTTCAGTAACGAAACAATGCACAACTAACATCGGCATTGTAGGTTGCTACACCTTGATAATGGGGACAAACATTGCTTAGATTAAATTTTGAGCAATCTGGTGAATGATATTGTAAAAATAAGTTCTCAGGCAGTGCCCTCCTAATTTTTAATATCATGTATTTTGTGTTGTTGTTAATTGCTAATTTATGTTTGTCAAACCACCTACGAAGCAAATCTAAGTCAAAATTAATGTTTGCATTGATATTAAAAAAGTTAATCCAAGAGTAAGTTAGAGCTGTGTCATCGGCAAACCCTGTAATTTTTCCTTTAAAATGCTGGATAAATAAAGAGTTTACATAAATCAAGAACAATACCTGACCCAAAACAGAATCCTGTGGTACACCAAAATTTATAGTTTTCTGTGAGCGCATACAACCCCTCTTACTCTGCACATTTGGTTGCGGTTCCACAAATAAGACGCAAACCATGTATGTATAAAATCCGTAAAACCTTCATTATACAATTTACTAAGTAATAACCAATGATCCACCATATCAAAAGCTTTTGGGATATCTATAAATTACATAGCAGCAATTAGGGAATCATTTACGCTTTGGTAAATTTCTCTGTAGAGCTTTAGTAAGGCATCTTCCGTTGATTTTCCACTGAATCTACTTTCCAGAAACTGAATTGAAGTTCACTAAAAAATTTAGTTTTATCTAGGAAAGAGACTATTCTGGACTTAACACCTTTTTCAAAAACTTTGGATAAGATAGACCAAAGGGAAATAGGACGGTAGTTATTCAAACTAGTATCACCTTTTTTGTGTGTACGAATTACTACAGCGCAGCGGTCTTAAGTGTATTAGGAAAGACACCCTGTTAAATGCTTAGATTAAATATGTGACATAAAACATCAGAGATAAGAAAAGAGATATTTTTTAGATCGCAGCTTGATATATTACGAGTATCATGTGAAGAAGAGTGTGAATTTTTTAGGAACTGTATAATTTTGTGTATCCCAGTGCTGTAAAATATTTGAAGTAGAAACGGGCAGACTGATGTTGCTCTTGCCTTATTGTGTTATCACAGTGACACAAAAAATTTGCTTGTCCAGGAAGACCATGAACCATTAACCATTAAGCAGAAGAGTGTGTAACTCCATATTAGCAAATTTTACAGGTGAGCATTAAAACCTCACAGTTTTGAAGTTTTTGGCATGATGAGCCTGAAATTTTCAGAAATGGTATTTTGTAATATTACGGGTATTTATATTATTACGAAATGATTCAAAATTAAAATGTTGCACAGTATTTAATTTTTTGGGGATACACACTTTTTACTTTCATTTTCAGAAAATCTGGAGTTACACACTTTTCTGGTTTCACCGACGATATTTGTAAAGCAACCTTACTGGGCTCAGATATATCAACATTATTATCAGCATTTATATTCAAAATTTCATTAACTGCATCCCACTCTTGTTGACCAGCTTGCTTCTGAAGTAATTATCTCTACATGATGGAATTTCTAATTTCAACTCTCGACAAAGTTATTTGCATAAACTGTTTATAGTTTTTAACCGAGATATCGAAGTTTAATTCATAATATCCTCGATGATGTAGTTTTCAAAAAAGAATACGTAGACAAGGTTTATATCTATGGTTGCTGCATCGTCAATGAGCAAGATTGTAATATTGTAATAATACTCTAATGGGACTGCCCCAAATGGCAGGAGATTTACGAGTATTAGGATATTCTTCAGGTTATGGCAGACAGGAGAGAGACCCAAACCCTTTAGCAGAAGGCGTCTTACATTACATCAGAAACCGTCCAAATAACAGTCTACTAAGCAAACATTTTAATCTAAGCAGGACTTACTCGTACATGTATATCAGTACAGGAGCTACAAGACGAAGACTGAGAGAAGCGTTTGGAATTCTGAAATTACATTCCAGAAAGACACTTTGCGGAAGACAACTTTATTAGCTCGATTCTATGGACGAGTGAATCCCAATTCAGGGATGTAATCAATGATTTCCGCAATTTTCATACCTGGGCAGAAAGCAACCCCCACTCCATAAAACACAGAGATTTTCACCATTAGTTCAATGTCAATGTGTGAGCAGGTATATTGGGTAACAAGCTGATCGGATCATATCGGCTTCGTGCAAGGATTAATCCGAATCTCTAGCTGGAATTTTTGCAAATTACCAGAACTATTAGGTGATATACCACTGCAACAAAGAACAGCTATTGTGTACCAGCAGGATGGCGCTCCAGCACAATATGGCCATGTATTGTATAATACGAGTAGTTAGAGAGTGATTAGATCGCGTGTATGAAAATTCTTTGAATGGACGGGATGGGCTTAAGTTTTTGGCTTCCAAGGTCTCCGGACTTGACGCCAATGGACTTTTAGTTATGAGAACGGATGACATTGTTTCCTTATCGGTAATAACAATAACAACTTGACGACTTGAAACATAGTATTGATGAGGCAGCTGCAATAGTCCGAGAAGAATTGGAAATCATGGACATTGTTAGAGCCTTTCAAAGACGAGTTTTGGCATGCATACAAGTCAATGGTTTTTACTTTGAACAAGGTTTGGTAAAAAAAATTAAAATAAAAGTGTACAATCAATATTTGTATATTTTACCTCATATTTCCAACATTTTACCTGGTTCAATATGGTTCAAACTATGGATTTGACATGAAATGACCAACTCAAACAATTTGGTACACGTTTCGAAGTAGCAAAAGGTGGGGGTTTCAAACATATTTTTCAGAAAAAAAAATAATGAGAAAGTCAAAATTTTAAGTTATGATTAAGAAGAAAAACCGTTTTTGTAATTCAATAATTTTTGATTCATCAATTTTAGGGCAACATTCACTTTGAAACAAATATTTACAAGGCCAACAATTCACGAATTTTTAGAATTTTTTGTGAAAAATAGGTAAGTATTATTGATACAAAACTTTTTGAGCGTATTTGTCTATACATGTTTCAAGTATACGACTTTCTTTTTTGTTTAAATAATGCATTCATTTAATAATATGTATTGTTGAAGTCAGGCTAGTGGTTTCCACAATGTCCACTTTTGGTTTTCTTTTTCAAACTGCCTAGAGAAATAAATTGTAATTTATATATATAAATTGTTGTCGATGAAGTATCAACCTCTAATATCATATTCTACTCTCTATCTCTCTCTCTTTTTTGCACTTTGAACCCAAAGAAAAAAAATTAAAAATATGTTAATTGTTAAATTTTTTAGATTTGTTGCGGTAAAAGTTACCACAACAAGCCCTACTCTTTCCTTTTTCTTTGGCCCTCATCCATCCACATTCTTTTCCGTTGACTCTTCAAAATCCTAGAAGGGTGGCGGGCAGCTATGGGCCCCGGGTGCACCCGTCTGGATCAACAACTGCAGGTATGATGGACGAGACCAGCGTCCAATATAGTTGTATACAAGAGCCCTTGATGAAGTTCTCGGCTCTTGTCCCTTGTGTTGTGTTGTCTCTCCTATCGGGTATTCTTCTTAGCCTTAGAAGGCATCTCCGCCTTACCCCTAGCTCTCCGGCCTGATCAGTTGTTTGGCCCCAACCCTTCGTTTTATGTCCGTTGTCTCCTTGGAGAAGTATATTAGCGGGAAGAATTGGTGGGTTCTTGAATTCTGTCTTTCTGCTCTTATGCTTTTCGGAGGGGCAACCAATAGGTCTGCAAGAAGGCAGAGACAGAAGTCTCGTTGAAGTGGCGGACGGTCACGTTAGTTCTAGAGCGATACGTCTAGAGCCAGATGGACGGTCTGGAACCCTCTGCGTATAATAAATACCTAAATACCTTAAGAGCCAGGCGGACCGCCACAGACACTATATTCGGTGACGGGCGGTCACCCACCTTAAAGAAAGAAAAAAGAATAAAATTGTACAAAAAAAAGTTGTTGTATAGAATGGACCCCTAGTAGCGCGCCGCGATGTCGTCGTTTAGTCTTTCATTAGGTAGCGCTTCGGACGCAGAATTCCTTCTCCTGTGCTCGTCTTATGATTACTTCCTTGTTTCGCCCTCACTGTACAATGCGAGTAAGCCATAAGTGTTGGCAAATTATCTTTTTCATTTTTTCTTTTATCTTTTATGGAGGACTGGTGTTGCATTGAGACTGACTGCAACCCCAATGATTGAACGTAAAGGGAAATATTAGCTCGGGCCAAAGAAATCCCAATCTTGGAGGAAATTTCCCAAGATTTGGGAAATAAGAAAGAAACACGAATGTGTGTGTGTGTGTATGAGAGAGTGGAAGCAACGAAGGTCCAATGTAGGCTGGCACACTTCAGCAAATTTACGGAGCGTTGCACACCAACCAAAATTGGCCCGTTGCATCCGTCTGAACGTCTACTACTACTACCACTACTACTGCTAACACTCCTACTACTACTAACACTACTACTATTACTAGCATTACTACTACTACTACTACTACCACCACTAATACTACTACCGCTACCACTAATACTACTACTACCATCACTACTACTACTACTACTACTACTACCACTACTACCACTACTACTACAACTACTACTACTACTACCAGTACTACTACTATTACTACTACTACCACTACTACTACTACTACTACTACTACTACTACTACTACTACCACTACTACTACTACTACTACTACCACTACTACTACTACTACTTCCACAATACTACTACTACTTCCAACTACCACTACTACTACTACTACTACTACTACTACTACTACCACTACTACTACTACTAACACTATTACTACTATTAGCACTACTACTACTACTTCTACTACTACCGCTACTACTACCACTAATACTACTACTACCATCACTACTACTACTACTACTACTACTACCACTACTACCACTACTACTACAACTACTACTACTACTACCAGTACTACTACTATTACTACTACTACCACTACTACTACTACTACTACTACTACTACTACTACTACTACCACTACTACTACTACTACTACTACCACTACTACTACTACTACTTCCACAATACTACTACTACTTCCAACTACCACTACTACTACTACTACTACTACTACTACCACTACTACTACTACTAACACTATTACTACTATTAGCACTACTACCACTACTTCTACTACTACCGCTACTACTACCGCTAGTACTACTACTACCGCTACTACTACTACTTTATTTTGTTTTCAGTTCACGTTTGTACTACACCTAAACAATTCTACCCTTTTCTCAAAAACGTAGGCTCTAGTACATATAAATGTACGAGTACATGCATCCTTAAATACTCTACTAACAAGATTAGCAATTATTGCAAATCGGACATTTTGGACTAAAGTTAAATACTTACAGGTGTAAATAGTTGAAGAGTCTTTGTGGGTAGAGAAAAATCAGCACTTAGTTTGATTTCAGAACCCAAGTCAAAATCACATATTTTTATCGGGTTAAGTTTGTCATGATGTACACACACAATATTTTCCGGCTTACGATCTCGTTGTGCAATACCTTTTTCATGCAGAAAATCTAGACCAGATGACAATTGCTTAACGATCTCAGCTGCATCACGTTCATTAAAACTAACATAGCATTGAATTCTTTCTAGCAAAGGGCCTCCATGTATCTTTTCGAAAACTAGATAGAACTTTTCCTCGTCTTCAAAAAATTCTATAAGTTGCAAAATTGCAGGATGGCCCTGACAGTGATGAAATGTTTCTACTTCGCGAAATACGCTCGAGTTTGTCAATATCGGTTGTACTGTAGTCAATTGAGCTACAATTTTCGGTATAAGTCTTATTTCTTGAACCAAAATTCAATTGACAAAATAAGCTTTATATTTAAATTGAGGGAGCTTTTGAATTTAAATTTCATCCCACACCAACCCGAACTTCCAATTTTGTGTAGTCTCTGTAATTAGAGAGCGAGAGAGGACGTCTTACATTATCTAGAAGAATGCCCAATTTTAAAGCAGTTTCGCAAAAGATATTTCAGATCCGAGGTCTTGTCTGCTGGCGAAGTAATTAATATTTTGAACGGACAACAAGGCTGGGATGTTTTATACTACTATCCTGTAAATGCCTTCCGCTACTTACCTTAAAATAAAACACAAACAGCTGTTAATCTGGTAGACGGCGTTATGCCAAACCAACCAAGACTAGGAAACGTATTCTTTATGTTAACCTTTTAAGTGCAATAAAAGTCGTTTATAAATCTAAAAATCTATCTAAAAGAAGAGGACCGAGATGGCTGCCTTGTGGAAGTCCAGAGGTGGCCAAAAATGGAGCCGAGTAGGCTGGACTAAAACGAACACTGTAAAATCGGTTTTCGAAGTAAGAGGATATCCATTTAAATAGTATTTGTATTTGTAATTGTATTTAAAAATTAAAATTACATCAGTACTACAAGATAAGAGAACTTTTAAAAGCACTGTTTTCCAGACGATACAAATTTTACGTTAAATTAACAATTAGGGTAGTCAAAATAATCATAATAAATAAAAATAAGAATTATAATAAATAAAAATTATACATAGATTGAGTCATATCTAAGTTATGATGCGATTATCGGACAGATAAAGGAAAAGTTTTTTCTGAAAGACGGCATATGAGTTGATAACCTGCAATTCATGTGGAAGATAGTTCCAGGCACGAATTGCAGATACAAGAAAGGATCGCTCTCCAATGCAATGTGTGAATGAAGGAATAATAAGTTTTTTTCCCTATTAGATTGTGCAAAATGTAGCATTTCAAAAAGCTAACTAGGAGACTTACTTTGTATAATTTTAAATAGTTTTAATATATTGCGGAAGTTAAAATACAGATTGAGATTCAGACCGTAAATTGACGATGCAAATCGGGACACACTACTGGACCTAGGAATATTATAAATAAAACGGACACAGTCATTAAACGCAACATTAAGCCGATGCTTACAAACACTATCAAGACAGGGAAATACGGAACAATTAAACAAAAAGTATGGCATTACAAGCGTTTTGATTAATCGTATTTTCACCAGGTGATGCAAGTAGTTCGCAGAGTATCGTAATCTTCGCAATCCACAATAAACTTTTTTCAGGGTGGCCCTTATGGCATCGCAGCAGGTAAGTGAAGAGTTTATATGAAAGCCAAGGTATTTAACAGAATTTACAATAGTAATGGGGTTGGCATCAAGGACAACAGGTGGAAAATCATTTGGACACACCTCATTATTTGAAAATAACAATACAAACTGTCTTGACTGGGTTCAACTTCAATCTGTTACTTTTTGACCAATTGGATATATTATCAAGATCTTCATTTACCCTAGCAACACAATCTTCTACGAGACCAATAGGACGCGAAAAATATATAATCACATCATCAGCGTATATGTGAATTTTGCAATTCTTAACAATACTTGGGATTTCATTGTTAAAAAGAGAGAACAGAAGTGGTCCTAGTACAGAGCCTTGCGGAACGCCTGCGTGAATGGTTTTATAATTTGAATAACCAAGTTCTGTAAAGACCGACTGTACTCTATCTCTTAGATAACAGCTTAGAAGCTTGGTGGATGAGTCGGAAAGACTAAATTCATTTTTAATCTTTATAAGTAACAAAGAGTGATCAATGCAGTCGAAGGCTTTGGAGAAGTCTAGAAGAACTGCTACACAGATATCGTTACAATCTAAAGCGTATCGAATGTCAGTAGTAACTTTTAGAACAGCAGATTCACAACTGTGTTTACTTCGAAAACCGGATTGCCATTTGGAAAGCGTATTATTATTATCTAAGAATTTTTTCATTTGAAGAGATAATACCTTTTCAAAAGCCTTTGACAAAAAACTCAAGATGCTAATTGGTCTGAAGTCAGCAGGACTGTTAGGATTCGACTTTTTGGCAATAGGAATAATTTTGGCAATTTTCCAATTATCCGGGAACTGAGAGCTGTAGATACAGTAATTAAATATACGATATATGGGACAAATGATATGGGGTAGTATTAGCACAGATAATAAATCTATACAGATGTCTCATCTCTTCTACCGCGAGCATCGAACTTGTCGAGTTGTAGAGGCTGAGTAGGGTTAATGAATCTCGAGAAGAAATTCTCCAGACGAGTCCTGAAACCAAAGGATGCTCCCCCCCCCCTCCCCAACTCCCAAAGCACTCCATCATTCCCCTGGGCTGGATCAAGGTGTTATACGACCCGTGCCGAAGATCAACCTGGCTGAGGGCCCAGTATCTCCAAAAATAGCTCAGTCGCAAACGGAGTATCCGGATACCTGGCGACCTCCGGATTAGCTAGCCTTATCTGTATATGGCGGATCTCTGTACAGATGGACATTCCTTTCTCCGCTCCTGCATTGCCGAGAGGAGGCAAAACTGTGGCAGGCCAGGGTGCGCCATCCTCTAAAGGCAAAAGAGATAAGCCAAAAAAAAATAAGAATTCAGGAAGTGTTAGGACTATGGCAGGCCATGGTCCTATCACCTCCTCCACCCCTAGCAGCAGCTAGTTTGTGGCAGGCCACGGACTTGTCGCGGCTACCAAAACTCCTTCAGGGAGTGTTAAGACTGTGGCAAGCCATGGTCCTATCACTTCCTCCGCCCCTAGCAGCAGCAAGTTTGTGGCAGGCCACGGACTTGTTGCTGCTACCAAAACTCCTTCGGGGAGTGTTAAGACTGTGGCAAGCCATGGTCCTATCACTTCCCCCGCCCCCAGCAGCAGCAAGCTTGTGGCAGGCCACGGACTTGTTGCTGCTACCAAAACTCCTCCCTCCAAAGAGGAATCTGGAGCTCAGCCGCATCGGCAAGCTCCATCTAAGGCGCTCTACATAAGACGCCGTAATGCTTCACGCATCATCAAAACCTTCGGATCCATTCCGGAGGTGGAGAGAAGTGCGGAAATAAAGAGCAAGGTTGAGTGGGCTAAAAACATCCTAAAAGACGGATTTCCCACTGCTTCCACTGCTCCCAAAACGTCAAAAGACTCCTCTAAGCGTCAAAGATCGTTGGAGGAAACCGCACCGGTTTCCAAGAGGCCCAAGACACACAGTTCCACAACCCCTGGGCCATCCAACAGCAGATCTATGAGGTCTTATAATGAAGTCCTAAAGGACGCATTGGTGATCGCGGTGATCGACAGAAGCGATACCGACGGTTCCATTACACCGGAACGGTGGCAATTGGTCAAGTTGAAGCTCTCGAGCAACTTCTTGGCCATCATGCGGGAGAACCCAGGACCACCTCCTATCACAAGCGACGCTGGCTGGCACCAAGGCCATGTCAAGCTCATCGCTTGCTCCAACCAGAGATCTCTCGATCTCTTCACCAAGGCCATCGATGGTTTAGGAGAGGTTTGGCCAGGTGCAAAACTCGAGGTCGTATCTAAGGAAGACATTCCTAGTAGACCTCGAACTCGTACCTGGATTCCAGCCGAACCCTCCTCTCCAGAAAATATCCTGGAAATCATCCGGCTCAGCAACCCGACTCTTCCGACTCATGACTGGAAAGTCGCGAAACTGGAGGAACTAAGGGGTTCTTATAGATGCGCGTTAATTGTGATCAATAAGGAATCCCTTAATCCTCTGGCGCAGACGAAAGGCATGATTCGGTTCGGATTCGAGTCCATTCACTTAAGGGTGTACAAAAAGGATGAGCTGGATGCTGATAAGCAACCTCCTCCTCCTTTAACACCTGATATCACAACCTTGGATCTTGGAGCGTCGATATCCTTTCCAGAATTGGATAGCGACGACTCCAATCTGTCCGAGGTGACTACCAAGCCGTCGGTCTCCTCTTCTGACACATTGTCGGAAATGGAAACCGATGACGAAGCAATTAGAGGTCCTACACGATCAGAGGTAGAAGATGAGCTCCTGGGCACATTTTCAGAATCGGAGGACCTCAATAACACCGTGTGGAGGCGACACTGGAAGACTGTAGCAATGATACGGTTTCTCCAGATTAATCTCCACCACTCAAAAAAGGCTTCGGCCGCACTCATTCTGCGTCTTTCTAAAAACGCAGAAGACATAATCCTAACCCAAGAACTGTGGATTGCAGAAGGCGTGGTTCGTGGACTTAGGACACCCTCATACGTTCCGCTCTATACAAGAGACAAAGGTAAGATTAGAACTTGTATATTAGTGAAACGTAGCCTAAATGTATTTCTACTTCCCAACCTCAGTGACCCCGACCTAACCGTTGCTAGATTAGAAACTGCCAAAGGCTCTTACTGGCTGGCATCGGCTTACCTTGGCCACTACCAAGTGGGCCCTCTCCCTGGTGATAACCTAGAAAGGGTGGTACTGGAAGCGGGAAGGCAAAAAACTGGCCTCATAATCGGATGCGACGCTAACGCACATCATACGGTATGGGGCAGTACCGACATCAATGATAGAGGTGAGTCACTTTTAGATTATATTTTAAGTACTAACCTCTTAATTTGCAATATTGGCAATGAGCCCACTTTCATAACAAAAAACCGACAAGAAGTATTAGATATTACTCTTGTCTCCGACAGCATCACCCAAAGGCTAACAAACTGGATGGTATCGTCTGAACACTCCTTTTCAGACCATAGATACATCCAATTCAGTCTGAGTGATGCTCCCCCCCGCCAACCAGCTTTCCGGAACTACCGGAAAACTGATTGGACAAAATACAGAGGAATACTGTCGGAAACGATATCCTCTAAACTATCAAGTCCCCCGCGTGACATCAATGAGCTCGACATGAAAGTCAGGGAATTTACTCTGACTCTCAATAAGGCCATGGCCGCTTCCTGCCCTCTTATTCAACCAAGAGGCAAGAAAAAGCCACATTGGTGGACAACGGCACTGGGACTGCTCAGAAACGCCTGCAGAAAACTTTTCAACGCAGCAAAAAGCACAAGAAAAGTGACCGACTGGGACTCATATAAAGAATCCCTCAAATTATACAAAAAAGAACTGAGGAAGGCAAAGCGAAAATCCTGGAGGTCATTCTGCGACAAAATTACAGAAACCTCTGAGGCTTCGCGGCTAAGAAAAATCCTCTCCACAAATCCTATGATGCCCAGCTGTTTGAAAAAAACCGATGGCTCTTGGACAACCTCAAGTGATGAATCACTCAACCTGCTTCTGGACACCCACTTTCCAGGTAGCTCCCAACTCGCGGCCAGTAGCAGCCCAAACAGGCCTACTGCAACCGTGACCAAAATTCATGGTCTGATTACGAGAGACAAACTGCTCTGGGCGCTGCATAGCTTCAAACCATACAAGTCTGCTGGTCCGGACGGTATTATACCTGCCGAGCTACAGAGATCCTCAGATATTATTCTACCAGTGTTGGAAAATATTATGAGGAGCTGTGTAGAACTTATCCACATTCCACTGTTATGGAGAGAAGTCAATGTAGTATTCATTCCCAAAGCTGGAAAATGTTCTCATGTAGTCCCAAAGGACCTCAGACCTATAAGTCTATCATCATTCTTTCTGAAAACTTTAGAACGAGTGATCGATATCCATATTCGAGCTAAAGTTGATCCAAGACTTCTGTCTACGGCTCAACATGCCTACTGTAAAGGAAAGTCGGTGGAAACGGCTTTGCACTCTCTGACTAGCCACATCGAACGATCCCTACAATATAAGGAGTACACAATGGTTGCTTTCCTCGACATAGAGGGCGCCTTTAACAACGTCAACACATCCGCAATCACGACTGCGCTGTCAACTCTGCAGGTAGACGGCTCACTTGGGGAGCTGATTAATCTAATGCTAACAAGCAGGATAATCAACTCCAAACTGGGTGAGACTTCTGCTAAAAGATATGTCAGTAGGGGTACGCCGCAAGGCGGTGTCCTCTCCCCCCTTCTCTGGAACTTAGTGGTCAACGAACTACTGATATACCTGGAAGCGGGTGGTAGCAGAGTGATTGCCTATGCGGATGACGTTGCCATAGCCGTCTCAGGAAAACATCTAAATACCATTAAGGAACTCCTCCAAGTAAATCTTAACAGATTAACCTGCTGGGCAGATCGCTGTGGATTGGGAATAAACCCCCATAAAACTGATCTTGTCCTCTTTTCTAGGAAATATAAAATTCCAATCATAGACCCTCCTTCAATAAACGGTATCAGTTTAGCTTTCTCCGATACAGCAAAATATCTGGGTCTCATTTTTGACAGGAAACTAAACTGGAAACCTAACATTCAAGAAAGAGTCAATAAAGCCACAATAGCTTTATTCTCTTGCAAGAAAGCCATTGGGAACAAATGGGGCCTTCAACCTCGCATAACCCACTGGCTATACATCTCGGTCATAAGACCGATACTCACTTACGGGGTGGTTGTCTGGTGGACGGCCTTGGAAAATGCAGTCAACTGCATTAAATTAAGCAGAGTCCAAAGAACAGCATGTTTATGCACAAGCGGAGCCTTGCGGTCTACCCCCTCTGCGGCATTAGATATTCTGCTTCACTTGACACCCCTCGACATTTTTAGCAAGCAAGTAGCTGCGACTGCAGCTATTCGCCTTAAAGCGACTAAACAGTGGACAAATAATTCATTTGGCCACGCCAACATTCTTAATACATTAGGAATCCTCACAGAGAACACCGATTCCACCATACCTGAACTTTGGTTTGACAAAAACTTCCATGTAAGCTTCCCCTCTAGATCATTCTGGGAGGAGGATGCTTTCATGGAGGACAAGTCAATCCATCTCTACACAGATGGATCTAAAACCGACAGCGGAGTTGGTGGCGGTGTTTTCTCAGATAAGCTAAATCAAAGCCTCTCTTTCCGCCTTCCAAATCACTGTAGCGTGTTCCAGGCGGAAATTTTGGCGATTAAAGAAGCTCTGTCCTGGCTGAAGAAAAACGTGATATCTGCAAAGGATATCCGCATATTTTCGGATAGTCAGGCCGCCATCAAGTCCCTGGACTCGGTCTCATTGTGTTCTAAAACTGCCCTTGAATGCCGATCATCTCTCATGGAGATGGCAGAGCAGTTCAACATTCACCTTTGTTGGGTGCCGGGCCACAGAGACATTCCAGGGAACTGCAGAGCCAATGAACTCGCCAAAATTGGAACCACTCTACCTATCCTACCGGACAAAGTTAGTATAGGTATACCAATCGCTACGTGCAAACTAACACTAAAGCTAGATGCCAATAAAAGAACGGACCTTAGGTGGACTGCTGGACAAACATGTCTAGCGACCAAACAGATCTGGCCAAGGCTGGATCTGAGTCGATCTAAGTGTCTGATCCTTTTAGATAGGAAACATCTCAGCGCCATAATAGGTGTCATTACCGGACACTGCCTCATAGGCAAGCACGCAAGAAGGCTTGGCGCTTTTACTAACGATTTCTGTAGAAGCTGCATGGACGAGGAAGAGGAGGAGACAATCCCCCACCTACTCTGCACATGCCCAGCTCTCTCTCAGAGAAGGAAGCTTCATCTAGGAGCTTTCTTCTACAACGACCTAAACGATCTAGAAAAAATAGACGTTAACAGTCTCCTACGCTTTATTATAAGCTCAAACTGGTTCCAGTAGTAAGAAGATCATAGATCCACGTGGCATCACAATGGGCCAATAGGCCTAAGTGGGTTGGTATTTCCAACAGCCACTCTTACCTAACCTAACCTAACCTCATCGCTGTAGAAAAAAATGGTTCAATTTTTGTCGGCTAGCCGACACTCGTCCAGCCGACACGAGCTTTCGGAAGCTTTTTTATTTTCGCTCTTTCTTGCTTTGTTTACTGAGAGATTTTTTTTTTCTCTCACCACAAGTTGACGGCAGTGGCAAAAAGAATATGAAAAAAAAATTGCAAGGGGTTTGCGGGAAGTGGTATGAAGACTTGGCTGTTTGTTTTCATTCGACTGCAATAGGAAATTATGTAATTTTTCATGAATTTCATGTTTGAGCGTATGGGTGTGTATGTAAGAAAGAACAATTCAAAGGCGGGAAAAGTCGAATATTTTTTACATTTTGTAATTTAAGTTTGACGAGCAAAATATTATTCGTGTTATTAATATGCAGTGCATGTAAATAATAAGTAATTGAATTGAATTGAAGTGATGAAATGAAGTTTTAGGATATGAAATTGTGTCGTTTCCCTAAACAAGACACTGTTAAATATGATGAATGGTTAGCTTTGACGGAGGAGTCTCGTGAACATATAAAATGCTTTAAAAAACCTTACATTTGCAGCAAACATTTTGCAAATGCCTTTTTGGAAAAAAAATATTTAAAAACAAACGCTTATCCCTCTCTCTTTTTAAAACGAAGCGAGAGTGTTCCGAATCCTGAAGACGGTTCTGTTTGTTTTGATCCAGTCAAAGCTAAGATTACTTATGAAAATTATAAAGATTTAAAACTGAGTTCGAGTGAACCTACAATAGAGTAACTAAATTTGGCTTCTAAAAATTTATTAAGGACAAAATTCAATGATCACATTGAAATTGCTTGCGCCAATTGTGAGGCTCATGTAAAAAGGCAATCTTTTTACATTAGGAGAATTGAAAAGCTCAAGAAATTGAACAATGTCTTGAGAATAACTATTAAAGAAAATCGAAAATCGAAACCACATCTATTAAAAAAAATTCGTCGTTTAAAAGAGGACAAGAAAAGGCTACAAGCGCGTGAAAAGCAAAACATTCAAGGGAAAATCGATTCATTGCTTGGTATTCATCAAAATGCTATGACATTTTCGAAGCTCATCTTATCACAGGGTAAAAATGTATACACCGAAGAGGAGAAATGGATTTCGCAGTGCATCTTTTTTCGTTCAGCTGCCGGATACAACTTTTTGCGAGATCAACTTGAGATACACTTGCCGCATCCATCTTCATTGCACAGGTGGATTCAAATTAAAAGTCTGTCCCCTGGCTTAAATAGAAATGTTATGCAGGAAATTAAGGAAATAACCTCGAAATTACCACAAAAAGAAAAAGAAGTTGTGGTTATATATAGGCCAAGAGCAGTGATCAATTATTATACAGGTACATATATATATAGATAATACTATGTACATATATTGGAATATATACGTGGTGTGTCCCAAAAGTAATGAGAATAATTTTTTTAAAACACATGTATCAAACATAAAATGAATTGTCACCTTCAAAGTAGGTCCCTTGAGAGCGTACACAGCGATCTTCGTAGCAATGCTGGAAGGCAATTTCTAACACGCCTTCAAAGCCTTGGTCGTAGCTTTTTACATTTTTCTACCTACATTTTCTACCGTGCGTTCGGTACGTTTTGAGTTTGGGGAATAAAAAAAAGTAACACGGGGACAGGTCAGGACTTTTGGCACACTTCATTGATATAGACACTTTAGGATGGCCAAAATCTGCTGCCATTGTAAAGTATATTTTATCGAGCAAAGATAACCCCGTCATTTACCAAATCGTACAATTTTTCACTGTAAATGCACATTACTTTAGAGGAGTTCCTCTTCCTCTGGGTTAATGCAAACTGAAGAAATGACACCTTGTCGAAGATTACCACCAGAATAAGCCTAGGCAACCGCTGCTACTTCAGACTGGTTTAAAAAATTGGATCCAGAGTCCCTACTCCAAGGAACAAAATCATACTCTATATAGTAATGATTTTGCTAGTTAAAATATGGCTCAATCATGGCTGTCGGAAAAATATTTCCAATATTTTCCTTACTTACTTAGGTGGCGTTACAGTCCGGGGTCGACCAGGACCTCAACCAACAAGCCTTTCCACCTGGCGCGATCTTTCGCCAGCTGTTTCCAGCGGTGCTGCACTCCAAGTTGGTTGAGATCCCATTCCACTTGTTCGAACTCCCATATATTCGGCCATACATTACTGCGTTGTCCCCGAGTCACGGAATTGAAGATTTTCGATCTTTACATACAAATATTTTGCGTACAGTTTTAAAAACTCCCTTTTACATAACTTGAAAGAAAAGGGAGCAAATATGTACTCGTAAATAACATATACATACATTTTCCGAATAAGTTCGATGTTGCTCAATGCTTAAAAAATTAAATCAAATTAAAATCGGGAAATTGGTCTAGCGCTCATGTACATACGTATATCTTCAACCCCATAACATGTATTAGCCCTTAATACCTCGTGCTTCAAATATCAACCACTTTTATAGTGTGGTGCAACGTCATACCCACCCCCTCCAGCACGACCACATCATGGACCATTGATCTCATAATCTTCAAAATTATATTCCTACCCCCATTTAATTTACATTGCATAACAAGTTACAAACAAAATAACAAGCACACGTACATAAACCCAAGTAAACCGGTTATGCTGGGCAACGTCACGTATGTTTTTGTTTTATTTATTTCTTTCGTTCACGTATTGTTTTTGCACGATAAGCGACTTTGCATGTGTGAGTGACAAGTGGCAAGAGCAAAAAGCGAAAAGAAATAAAATGATTTTTCTGCTCTTTGCACCTTTTTAAAAAAGCTTTTTTTTAGTTCGATTTCATTTTCATAGGACACAACTTCCCATATGAATGAGTCATCTGTATAGATTTATTATCTGTGGTATTGGCTTGAGAAATCGAGGAGAAATACCATCCGGTCCTGTGGCATTGGATTTTACTGAGTTAATAACTTTGAATACATCGAATTCATCAATACATCGAAAACAGAAATTTGGAAACAATTCAGAATCACTCGGATCAGGGTTAAGAGATAACGGTTGAGAGGGATCGGGGAAAAAAATGCACTCATTTCATTCGGAGATATCGAATACTTGGACATTTTACTATCTGTTACTACCCCCAGACCTTTAAGATTCTTCCACAATTGCTTAGATCCTAATTTAGGATCAAGCTTTTTTAAAAAGTAAGATCTTTTGAAGTTCCGGATGAGGGTAGTAACTTCGTTACGTAAAATGCATTAGTTTAATCTATTTTCCGGTGTGTTATGACGTTTGAATTTCTTATAAAGGCGCTCACGCTCAGTAATTTTACGTTGAATTTCGTTACTGTATCAGGGACAAGAACAAAACACGCTTAATTACAACGGGGACAAAACTATTAAACAGGAAATTGACTAGATTATTAAAGATTTCAACTTTGTGGTTAATATTGGGAGTTAGATACTCGTAGGTATCATGCCAATTTAAACTGTAAAGTGCATGTGTGACTTCTATTAGATTGATGCACAGATAATAAATCTATACAGATGTCTCATCGCTGTAGAAAAAAATGGTTCAATTTTTGTCGGCTAGCCGACACTCGTCCAGCCGACACGAGCTTTCGGAATAATGTAAAGCTTTTTTATTTTCGCTCTTGCTTTGTTTACTGAGAGATTTTTTTTTCTCTCACCACAAGTTGATGGCAGTGGCAAAAGGAATATGAAAAACAATTGCACGGGTCTGGGGGAAGGGGTATGAAGACTTGGCTGTTTGTTTTCATTCGACTGCAATAGGAAATTATGTAATTTTTCAGGAATTGGTATTTTGTTTGAGCGTATGGGTGTGTATGCAAGAAAGAACAATTCAAAGGCGGGAAAAGTCGAATATTTCTTTACATTTTGTAATTGAAGTTTGACGAGCAAAATATTATTCGTGTTATTAATATGCAGTGCAGATACACCTCTGTGCAAAACAATAGCAGTGTTAGATGCTTAACTTTTTATTTTACAATAAAACAAATTTTATAGCACCTGTATTTTAATTACTTATTTTTTCTTTCTCTAATGTTCTAAAGACTTCGTATTGAATTTGAAAGTAAGTAAGTAACCATTCTTATAGAAAACCTAAAATACCACCTTGATGAAAAGGAATTTATTGAGAAAATTAAAAATACAAGTTTATTCATCTAAATCTATATTGTCCCCTTCAAAGTAATCTCTTATCGACTGCAACACACTTATGCCAGCGCTTGATCCAATCCTCGAAACATTTTGTATATTCGGTTTTCGGTATGTGCATTAATGCTTCCTGCGATTTTTCCATTACTTCCTCTCGGCTGCTGAAACGCGTTCCCCGTAGTGGTTTTTTAACTCGATTGAACAGAAAGAAGTCACAAGAAGTCAAATCAGGTGAATTCGGTGGCTGGTAGATGGTATTTGTTGCATTTTTCGTCAAAAAATTACGAATAATGATGGCACTGTGCGATGGTACGTTATCATGGTGCAAAATCCACTAGTTTTCTGCCCACAATTCTGGTCTCTTTCGGCGAATCGCTTCACGCAAACGTCTCATAACGCCCAAATAATACTTTTTGTTTACTGTCTGGCCTTCTGGCAAAAATTCATGATGCACTACATCGTTGTAATCTATGAAAACCGTGAGCATTGCCTTCTTTTTTGACTGAAAACAACGTGGTTTTTTTGGTCTCGGCTCATTTAGTGAAAGCCATTCACTTGCCTGATGTCTGGATTGCGTGTGGTACTCATAAACCCACGTCTCGTCTCCAGTAATGATCCTTTTGGTGAATGTGGGATCGGATTCAGCTTCGCAAATCATCTCTTTTGCGACGTCAACACGGTCCCTTTTTTGCATGAAATTGAGGTCTTTTGGCACCAACTTTGCTGCTACACGACGGAAACCCAAATCATTAACGAAATCCATAGGCAATGTTCAAATCCTCCGCTATCTCTCTGATGGTTAATTTGCGGTTATTGACCAACATTTCTTTTACTCCATCAATGTTTTCGATGTCGATGGTCTGTCTGCCACTGCGTTCATCATCTTCGATTGACTCACGACCACTTTTGAACCGCTCGTGCCACTGGTAAAGGACCGTTTTCTTTAGAGAATCGTTGCCGAAACACTTTTCCAATATTTCCAACGTTCGCGCACCATTAAATCCGTTTTTTACGGAAAATTTAATACAAGTTCTTTGTTGCAAAATTAATTTAAAGAAAAAACTGAAAATTTAATATGTTGCACTTGCTTAATACTTCGTTGAATGGCCTTTGTTTGCCAGAACTGCAGTACAACGAAGTGGAATAGAGTCGACTAAGCGCATGCACTTCTCTCTCGAAATACCTGCCCATGAAGATTACACTGTAGCCAATAATTCACCAACGGTTTTTGGTTTTGCCCAGTCCGGACCCATTTGACAAAACCACTGATAAAAACATGTTTGTTCTGGGATTGGTTTGATTGAAGCCATCTTAAACAACCTGATTGGACCCTATCAGTGCGGTACACAATCGATTAGATTTCCACAATCCGGCAGATTTTGGAGAAAACTCAAGAAGTCCAGATCCACCAGGTGGTGGGTACCTGCTTATCGATTTTAAGGCTGCCTATGACAACATTTATAGAGACGAGCTATATAGAGCAATGTCTAGTCTTGACATCCCTGCCAAACTCGTCCGTCTGTGTAGGATGACGATGGATAACGCCCGCTTCTGAAGGATCTGTTTGCATAATGTCAGCATTATAATTCTATTCAGTGTACTGTATGAACACGTAAAGTCTCTTCGGTCCACAAAAATTTACCAAAAGCAGTGTCACTTCCGGCCTAGAAAATCTTGGAAAGAACTATCCAGTTCCAAGTCAATACCTACCACCTATGCTTATGACAGCCTCCATTGTACTAGGTTTCATAATGCGATTGCCTAATTCGGGGTCCCAAGAAAACTTATCCGGTTGTGTCGCATCATACTAGAAAATTTGCGATGCTCCTTACAGCTTGGAAACAAAACCTCAGAATTTTTCCAAACCTCCACCGGATTCCGGCAAATAGATACACTTTCATAATATGGTTTTTTCAATCTCATATTAAAATACTGGTATAAGCATAATAAAGATCTGCCCAGCTGTTGGGACACGTCATTGATATAGACACTTCAGGGTGGCCAAAATCTGCTGCCATTGTAAAGTATATTTTATCGAGCAAAGATAACCCCGTCATTTACCAAATCGTACAATTTTTCACTGTAAATGCACATTACTTTAGAGGAGTTCCTCTTCCTCTGGGTTAATGCAAACTGAAGAAATGACACCTTGTCGAAGATTACCACCAGAATAAGCCTAGGCAACCGCTGCTACTTCAGACTGGTTTAAAAAATTGGATCCAGAGTCCCTACTCCAAGGAACAAAATCATACTCTATATAGTAATGATTTTGCTAGTTAAAATATGGCTCAATCATGGCTGTCGGAAAAATATTTCCAATATTTTCCTTACTTACTTAGGTGGCGTTACAGTCCGGGGTCGACCAGGACCTCAACCAACAAGCCTTTCCACCTGGCGCGATCTTTCGCCAGCTGTTTCCAGCGGTGCTGCACTCCAAGTTGGTTGAGATCCCATTCCACTTGTTCGAACTCCCATATATTCGGCCATACATTACTGCGTTGTCCCCGAGTCACGGAATTGAAGATTTTCGATCTTTACATACAAATATTTTGCGTACAGTTTTAAAAACTCCCTTTTACATAACTTGAAAGAAAAGGGAGCAAATATGTACTCGTAAATAACATATACATACATTTTCCGAATAAGTTCGATGTTGCTCAATGCTTAAAAAATTAAATCAAATTAAAATCGGGAAATTGGTCTAGCGCTCATGTACATACGTATATCTTCAACCCCATAACATGTATTAGCCCTTAATACCTCGTGCTTCAAATATCAACCACTTTTATAGTGTGGTGCAACGTCATACCCACCCCCTCCAGCACGACCACATCATGGACCATTGATCTCATAATCTTCAAAATTATATTCCTACCCCCATTTAATTTACATTGCATAACAAGTTACAAACAAAATAACAAGCACACGTACATAAACCCAAGTAAACCGGTTATGCTGGGCAACGTCACGTATGTTTTTGTTTTATTTATTTCTTTCGTTCACGTATTGTTTTTGCACGATAAGCGACTTTGCATGTGTGAGTGACAAGTGGCAAGAGCAAAAAGCGAAAAGAAATAAAATGATTTTTCTGCTCTTTGCACCTTTTTAAAAAAGCTTTTTTTTAGTTCGATTTCATTTTCATAGGACACAACTTCCCATATGAATGAGTCATCTGTATAGATTTATTATCTGTGGTATTGGCTTGAGAAATCGAGGAGAAATACCATCCGGTCCTGTGGCATTGGATTTTACTGAGTTAATAACTTTGAATACATCGAATTCATCAATACATCGAAAACAGAAATTTGGAAACAATTCAGAATCACTCGGATCAGGGTTAAGAGATAACGGTTGAGAGGGATCGGGGAAAAAAATGCACTCATTTCATTCGGAGATATCGAATACTTGGACATTTTACTATCTGTTACTACCCCCAGACCTTTAAGATTCTTCCACAATTGCTTAGATCCTAATTTAGGATCAAGCTTTTTTAAAAAGTAAGATCTTTTGAAGTTCCGGATGAGGGTAGTAACTTCGTTACGTAAAATGCATTAGTTTAATCTATTTTCCGGTGTGTTATGACGTTTGAATTTCTTATAAAGGCGCTCACGCTCAGTAATTTTACGTTGAATTTCGTTACTGTATCAGGGACAAGAACAAAACACGCTTAATTACAACGGGGACAAAACTATTAAACAGGAAATTGACTAGATTATTAAAGATTTCAACTTTGTGGTTAATATTGGGAGTTAGATACTCGTAGGTATCATGCCAATTTAAACTGTAAAGTGCATGTGTGACTTCTATTAGATTGATGCACAGATAATAAATCTATACAGATGTCTCATCGCTGTAGAAAAAAATGGTTCAATTTTTGTCGGCTAGCCGACACTCGTCCAGCCGACACGAGCTTTCGGAATAATGTAAAGCTTTTTTATTTTCGCTCTTGCTTTGTTTACTGAGAGATTTTTTTTTCTCTCACCACAAGTTGATGGCAGTGGCAAAAGGAATATGAAAAACAATTGCACGGGTCTGGGGGAAGGGGTATGAAGACTTGGCTGTTTGTTTTCATTCGACTGCAATAGGAAATTATGTAATTTTTCAGGAATTGGTATTTTGTTTGAGCGTATGGGTGTGTATGCAAGAAAGAACAATTCAAAGGCGGGAAAAGTCGAATATTTCTTTACATTTTGTAATTGAAGTTTGACGAGCAAAATATTATTCGTGTTATTAATATGCAGTGCAGATACACCTCTGTGCAAAACAATAGCAGTGTTAGATGCTTAACTTTTTATTTTACAATAAAACAAATTTTATAGCACCCGTATTTTAATTACTTATTTTTTCTTTCTCTAATGTTCTAAAGACTTCGTATTGAATTTGAAAGTAAGTAAGTAACCATTCTTATAGAAAACCTAAAATACCACCTTGATGAAAAGGAATTTATTGAGAAAATTAAAAATACAAGTTTATTCATCTAAATCTATATTGTCCCCTTCAAAGTAATCTCTTATCGACTGCAACACACTTATGCCAGCGCTTGATCCAATCCTCGAAACATTTTGTATATTCGGTTTTCGGTATGTGCATTAATGCTTCCTGCGATTTTTCCATTACTTCCTCTCGGCTGCTGAAACGCGTTCCCCGTAGTGGTTTTTTAACTCGATTGAACAGAAAGAAGTCACAAGAAGTCAAATCAGGTGAATTCGGTGGCTGGTAGATGGTATTTGTTGCATTTTTCGTCAAAAAATTACGAATAATGATGGCACTGTGCGATGGTACGTTATCATGGTGCAAAATCCACTAGTTTTCTGCCCACAATTCTGGTCTCTTTCGGCGAATCGCTTCACGCAAACGTCTCATAACGCCCAAATAATACTTTTTGTTTACTGTCTGGCCTTCTGGCAAAAATTCATGATGCACTACATCGTTGTAATCTATGAAAACCGTGAGCATTGCCTTCTTTTTTGACTGAAAACAACGTGGTTTTTTTGGTCTCGGCTCATTTAGTGAAAGCCATTCACTTGCCTGATGTCTGGATTGCGTGTGGTACTCATAAACCCACGTCTCGTCTCCAGTAATGATCCTTTTGGTGAATGTGGGATCGGATTCAGCTTCGCAAATCATCTCTTTTGCGACGTCAACACGGTCCCTTTTTTGCATGAAATTGAGGTCTTTTGGCACCAACTTTGCTGCTACACGACGGAAACCCAAATCATTAACGAAATCCATAGGCAATGTTCAAATCCTCCGCTATCTCTCTGATGGTTAATTTGCGGTTATTGACCAACATTTCTTTTACTCCATCAATGTTTTCGATGTCGATGGTCTGTCTGCCACTGCGTTCATCATCTTCGATTGACTCACGACCACTTTTGAACCGCTCGTGCCACTGGTAAAGGACCGTTTTCTTTAGAGAATCGTTGCCGAAACACTTTTCCAATATTTCCAACGTTCGCGCACCATTAAATCCGTTTTTTACGGAAAATTTAATACAAGTTCTTTGTTGCAAAATTAATTTAAAGAAAAAACTGAAAATTTAATATGTTGCACTTGCTTAATACTTCGTTGAATGGCCTTTGTTTGCCAGAACTGCAGTACAACGAAGTGGAATAGAGTCGACTAAGCGCATGCACTTCTCTCTCGAAATACCTGCCCATGAAGATTACACTGTAGCCAATAATTCACCAACGGTTTTTGGTTTTGCCCAGTCCGGACCCATTTGACAAAACCACTGATAAAAACATGTTTGTTCTGGGATTGGTTTGATTGAAGCCATCTTAAACAACCTGATTGGACCCTATCAGTGCGGTACACAATCGATTAGATTTCCACAATCCCGCAGATTTTGGAGAAAACTCAAGAAGTCCAGATCCACCAGGTGGTGGGTACCTGCTTATCGATTTTAAGGCTGCCTATGACAACATTTATAGAGACGAGCTATATAGAGCAATGTCTAGTCTTGACATCCCTGCCAAACTCGTCCGTCTGTGTAGGATGACGATGGATAACGCCCGCTTCTGAAGGATCTGTTTGCATAATGTCAGCATTATAATTCTATTCAGTGTACTGTATGAACACGTAAAGTCTCTTCGGTCCACAAAAATTTACCAAAAGCAGTGTCACTTCCGGCCTAGAAAATCTTGGAAAGAACTATCCAGTTCCAAGTCAATACCTACCACCTATGCTTATGACAGCCTCCATTGTACTAGGTTTCATAATGCGATTGCCTAATTCGGGGTCCCAAGAAAACTTATCCGGTTGTGTCGCATCATACTAGAAAATTTGCGATGCTCCTTACAGCTTGGAAACAAAACCTCAGAATTTTTCCAAACCTCCACCGGATTCCGGCAAATAGATACACTTTCATAATATGGTTTTTTCAATCTCATATTAAAATACTGGTATAAGCATAATAAAGATCTGCCCAGCTGTTGGGACACGTCATTGATATAGACACTTCAGGGTGGCCAAAATCTGCTGCCATTGTAAAGTATATTTTATCGAGCAAAGATAACCCCGTCATTTACCAAATCGTACAATTTGTCACTGTAAATGCTCATTACTTTAGAGGAGTTCCTCTTCCTCTGGGTTAATGCAAACTGAACAAATGACACCTTGTCGAAGATTACCACCAGAATAAGCCTAGGCAACCTTCAACCTACTTCAGACTGGTTTAAAAAAATGGAGCCAAAGTCCCTACTGTCGAAAAAATATTTCCAATATTTTCCTTACTTACTTAGGTGGCGCTACAGTCCGGGGTGGACCAGGACCTCAACCAACAAGCCTTTCCACCTGGCGCGATCTTTCGCCAGCTATTTCCAGGGGTGCGGCACGGCACTCCAAGTTGGTTGAGATCCCATTCCACTTGTTCGAACTACCATATATTCGGCCGTACATTACTGCGTTGTCCCCGAGTCTTGGAATTGAAAATTTTCGATCGTTATATACAAATATTTTGCGTACAGTTTTAAAAACTCCCTTTTACATAACTTGAAAGAAAAGGGAGCAAATATGTACTCGTAAATAACATTTTCCGAATAAGTTCGATGTTGCTCAATGCTTGGAAATTTATCAAATTTTGTAGGTACTCGTACTTAATGTCCTGAGCACAAAATTAAAATCGGGAAATTGGTTTAGCGCTCATGTACATATGTACGTATATCTTCAACCCCATAACATGTATTAGCCCTTAACACCTCTTGCTTCAAATATCAACCATTTGTATAGTGTGGTGCAACGTCATACCCACCCCCTCCAGCACGACCACATCCCGGACCATCGATCTCATGATCTTCAAAATTATATTCCTACCCCCATTTAATTTACATTGCATAACAAGATACAAACAAAATAACAATAACAATAACACCCAAGTAAACCGGTTATGCTGGGCAACGTCAACGTATGTTTTTTTTATTTATTTCTTTCCTTCACGTATTGTTTTTGCACGATAAACGATTTTGCATGCGTGAGTGACAAGTGGCAAGAGCAAAAAGCGAAAAGCCATAAAATGATTTTTCTGCTCTTTGCAGCTTTTTAAAAAAGCTTTTTTTTAGTTCGATTTCATTTTCATAGGACAAAACTTCCCATATGAATGAGACATCTGTATAGATTTATTATCTGTGATTGATGTCTTTGAATGATCTAAAGCTGAAAGTGTTATCACAGTTGGATCTATCTATATTAAATACAAAAGAACAAAAAATCATATCATGGATGAATTCACTGGTCAGTTTAACTTGGTAAAAACATAATACACTCGAAGCACAATTAGTTAGAAACATTTCAAGTAGCGAGGGGTTGTTCGTAGATCTAAAACAGGTGAGATAGCGGGAATTAACTACAGACAACCCTAATTTATCACAGAAGTAATGAAATTGACTAGAAATATTATTGCACTTTAAAATGTTGACATTAAAATCACCACCCACCAAAATTTTATTGTATTTAAGTTGCAGTTTTAACAATGTTTCTAGCAGTTCCACTAAATTTTCTTCTATAAAACAGTGAGGAGGCGAATACACTACAACAACAAGCATTTTCTCATGTACAGAACTGACTTCGAAACAATAAAACTGTATGATAGACATAGAGGACGAATACACAAATTTCGGTTTAAGACAGTTTTTATCATAAATACACACACTACCACCCACCCTATTTTTACGGTCATTTCTAAACAATCTAAAATTATGAATTTTCACCATTTCTGTCAATATATCACAGTTAAGCCAAGATTCAGAAACCATTAAAATGTCAATCTTGGAAGTACTAAATATTTGGTGTAAGATCGTGTATTTAGATTTTACACTTTCAGCATTTACGAGTATGTGACAAATTTTGATACCCTGATTTGATTCACCGATTGCATTGAGAACGGTCCTTATGCTATCAGGATGGTTCAAACTCATAGTATAAGGATATATAAATATAAAATATACCGCCTTCAGAAAGCAACAGTATCATCATAAATAGACATGACAGAAAATTTACGTCATTAGCATAACAGTTAAAATTAAAATAGTGAATTAAGATTATTGAGAAATATAATAGATAAGTAGATAAGATGTAATAGATTAAGTAGCATAATAGAAAATAAACAAACAACAGCAAATAGTAATTCATAATATAAAATAAAAAGATACATAGAGTTCTTCGCGAAAAATTTTCAAAATAAATTAAAGACATTAAAGATACACATTTACAAAGTAATAAATTAAAATAGAGTAACGTCGGAAATGAGTAACAAAAAAATAAATAAAACGTAGTATCAAAATCAAATAACCTTGGCAACTCTGACTGATTCATTTTCGGCATCAAAGATCACAGCAACGATACGATAGTTGTTTATTTCATTCTCTGATCCTTTCTTGTGGATCGGGGTTATGAAGGAGGTTTTCCAAGCCTGAGGAAATTCCCCTTGTGAAAGAAATAGACAAAAGAGATTAGAAAGGGCAAGGGAAAGAGAGGAAGAACATTTTTTGAGAAATATGGCAGGGAGGCCATCTGTGCCGGGTGTGAATTCGTCATTGAGTTGGTGTAATTTATATTCCATATAAGACGGGTCCAAGATGTCAGAGAGAAATGGGTCATTGGAGAAGTTCTGTAGGTAACTAAAATAGGATGGATCTGGTACAAAGGAATCGTTGGTGACCGAGTGTTTAAAAAAGGTGGCAAACAGGTTGGCAATGGTGAGTGCATCGGTTGAGGATTTGTTGTTGAAAGAGAGGTAAGAAGGGTAACCATTGGACGCATTGTTACATTGTTAAGGTAGCGCTGGCAAAGGGAAGTCTACGCTAACAAGCCAACTACTTCGGACGAGCTCGAGGCCTGCATTCGAGTCATCAAAAATTCGACCAACCGCTGGAAGCACTGCCAGCGAAACCGAATCAACCATTTGAATGATGTGCTATTCCACATATAATGGTATGAACGTAGTAGCTTCAAAATAAAGCCAGAATCAATTTTATACCTCACATCGTTGTTGTTTTACTTAATTTTTTTTTCCTATTGTCCTTATTTGGTGACCCTTTATAAGTGTATACAACACACACTTACATACAAAAACATCTGTTGTTAAAAGTAAAGGTTAAATAAATAAATTTGAAAGATATTATTTTGTATAGGAGCCTAAACACGGCAGCGTAAGACTTTGCTTAAAACCTTTGTATCTCGGAGGGGATATGCATCCCCTCACTCGTACGACATTTTTCTCAAGATCTCGAAATATGTCAAGGAAACTTCCCTTAACTATTGAATCCGACATTCAGACTGCGTTAGGAAACTCAAGACCATAGACCAGGATGGAGTTGGGTTCAGTATCGAGTTGTACGGACCAAAGCCATTCGCTTTTAGAATTTATTAACGCTTATCATCGCTTAAAGCAATCAACCAGTCTGCGATCAATATTCAGGAATAGTCTCTGTAAAGGTTTTGGTTTGTTAAGCAACATGGTGTATGATTGTCAGACTATTCTGGCAGAAAGTGGGCTCGGGGACTGTAAATTTGAGGAAATCTACAATTAGAAACTGAATTATTGAACTAAAGACTATTGCGCTTATTACTTTGGTATTTTATGGACACAATTTACTTTTACTGGTCTACATAAATCACACCAAATACATATTTGAAGATGATTTAAGTAGTTTGAAAAGAAATTGGGAAATTCATCAAACTACCTCATATTGGTGCATACCACACAAAGATTCACTTACCTGATATATGTACATATATACGTACTTGTGTGTACATATAAAAGCTTTTACCATTAGTTTTTCGATGAGTTTCAAACGAATACTAGTCCTTGTGAACCATTCAAAAGGAAGCCCTTCATCGTGACAATGGCAGCATTCAATGCAGTTAGGCACTGGCTATTCATCGACCATCGATAAGCTGAGGCCAATCTATTGTACAATACATTGAATTCTGCCTTAATATGTTCCATTCATATTTTCTCAACTTCTTTTGCTCAACGCACTATGGTACGAGTACTTTCCACATACAAAATGAATATTCAACTTACTTGTTATCATCGAGGACGGAATTTAGTGCCTCAATCCACTCCGGATCAATACTGCCATCGCAAATAATCCAAGAGTGCACGTTCATTGGTTCGGAGTTTACGGCTACCGCTGTTGTGGTCAGAACACCATCCGTCCATTGTCTTGTGTCGGCGTCAAGTTTGCCCAGCAATTGCACTCGACTCATAGACTTTGGGCTGATAGTATGCGTCCGAATGATACGTCCATTTGCCGCTAAAGCATGTCGAAGTAGATTGATGATGGATGTCTTGCCTGATCCGGGTGGGCCAACCACTACCACCCCCATACGCTTGACAAGCTGCTCGTATAGCTGACGAGCCTTTTCAATTTGCTTGTCATTGGGACATAAACCAAGCATGGTGAAGGACTCACCAATGGACAACATTAACGCTGAGCCACGCTGAGTGGTGATTTCAACTTCAGGGTATACATTTTGCAATAACATATCGAATAGGATGGTGTCCGGTTGAGTCAGTTTTGACATAGTATTAGCACGTAGGCACTGGACTACAATTTCCATTTCGTTATTTTCACTCGACGACAAGGAGGATTGTGCATTTTGAAGTTCATTTCCACATGCCAAAAGAATGGTTTTAAGTTCACGTAAGCCCCAGTCATAATGACGTTGGGCTGAAAGCATCTTTCTGCATAAATCGAAGAGCTCCACAATACGATCTCCAATTTCGTTTGCTGATTGAAAGCCTTCCACAAAGAGCATTACACGAGATATCTCTTTGGGTTCGGGTTGCTGCATTACAATAGGCCTAAAAAGGGCTTGGATGTTTCCAGGGAGTTTTTGTCGTCCACCATATTCCTCTCCGGCTGGATTTAGTGTGACGAAAATACCACAATGTTGGTTTAATTTTATCTAAAATTTGAAAATTGTTACGTTATTCGATATTCGAATAGTGAGTGGCCTTACCGTTTTGTCTGAAATTTGTACTTGTTCGGCTTTTTCTTTGAGAGCTATTTGAATTGGTTGAATGAGCATAGAGATTGCGGATAATGTGGCCTCTTGTAGGCGATTAAATTCATCAAAGCAACCCCAAGCACCACAGCGAGCCAGGCCAGTAAGTATCAGTCCCATTGCCTCTGTGTCAATATTCTTAAATAAGTGAAAACAAAATTTAAAGATTTATTTGGTAAGTGTAGTATATACAATAGTATAAGAGAGGCTACATCGATCGTTGTCTTTGGATGGAGTTTAAATAGCAGAGCGGACTACTATACTATTAATTATCTTAATAAGAAGCAGTTGCTACAGTAAGAAAAGAGGGAAGGGTTAGAGTTTTACTGGAAATAAATTGTGCAATGAAAAGCGGTTAAAAATAAGGTAATGTATCTCCAACAAATATAGTAGCTTCACTGGGTTAGTAGCCTCGAAATATCGACTCGCCGTGATGGTTTTAAGCCTGGTTCATATACACGTACTTCAATTACAGTGAATTGATTTGAATGGATTGTGTTAACAAAGAACGCGAGCTAAGGATTTTCGATTCTATAGCTCGTTTTTACGACTTTTTATGATAGTAGATCACTTTCGTTTTCTTATGGCGATGTCTTTAAGTCCTTCACCTGGTTTCTGGTTAAGCTGGTCGTTGTGAAAAAAACCAAGTTCGTTACGCAGACATTTGTGTTCAAGGTTTACAAATTTCAAATCTCAATCTTGGCGTGTCTCCTTTTTTCCACCATATTTTACGATTTGATACCATATTGAAAATTGTGAGGTATGTTGTTGGTGTCAGATAGAAACTATCCACTTCAGATTTCTATGTCCTCTGACGATCTTTCATTGTTCAGAGCATGAGGCTTACTACCCGTATGTATCCTTGTATCCACTGATCTTCTCAGGGATACCCGAATTGCATCTCTAGTTAAACAGTTTTCGAAGTCAATGGACAAACAATTCAGTGGAGATGCTTACCACATTGTTGTATGATGATCTTTGAGGTAATGAGACTCAGTTTGAAACCTGTCTTGCCAAAGGTTTGTGATAAGTCGAATTGTTTTTTTTTTTTTTTTAAATAATTATTTTAGACCTATTTTTGCTTTTACCATGGAAAACCTCGACGATATGGGTGATACAGTCTTCTTGTCTTTCACGTTTGGGGTTCCATCAAGCTTCCATCAACCTTCCAATTTGCATCTAATTTTTCCTATATACGAGTACTTTTGGGTTTTGCCTTTTTTTTAAACTATAGCCTTAAGGGCAATATGCTCATCAATCCGTGGAAAGAATCTATGAGTTTTATTTGGAGAAGCTTTTATCAAAAGCCTTCTTATGAAAATAAAAGGAATTTTTGCAGGCGGTCAAGTAAAAGACCTTTTAATACTTGTAAGTATTTGATTTTACTTTCGGAGAATTCATAGGTGGATTCAGCATCTATATTCCCTGATTTAGTAGTCGAGGAATTTAACATAATAGAATAAAACGAGGGAGATTCATCATTGCGTCTAGAACAGAGCTATGCGTACTAAGCAAAGCTCCCATGCAGTTGACAGAGCTACTTGAGGAAGTAGAGATAAGGCTGTGCTGAGATCTATTTCACGTTCTGGGAAAGGGAAGTCCTAAAATCAGCCGATTTATGGGCTTTAGTAATCTTACACTTGTTATCGAGCAGTAAACTTACTGAAATATTTTCGAGATTTCTACATAGTGTATCGTATTAGGTGCGCAAAACGTCATGAACCAAGCTTAGACTTATGGTAAAAAAACTGTTTGTTGTCACATTAGTGATTTTGTTTTGGTGTCATGTTTGGTTTTGTGAAATGTCTGATTTTGTGCCAAATAATCGCCATTTGGGGAAGTGTTAATGTTCTTCCTTCATTCGAAGAAAACGGCTGCTGAAGCGCATGGAGAGCTCCAAAAAGTTTACGGAGATGCTGGTCTAAGTGAAACAACGTGTCATTGGTCTCCTTGTGATACCTGATCCTGGTACTTTATATCATAGCACTTAGTACTTATCATATACTTTTCGGCGGAAAAAATCTGATGAACTCGGTAACGTGTGTTCACGCACATAGAACTTATACTCGTACATATGCATACATACTCGTTTATAATACTAGGTGGCGCAAAAGTTATCACCCTCTCGGAAGATGCTACAATTTTTGCAAATGGCGAGAAATGTCAATTGTAAAAAATACACGTCAACCAGACATGAATCGCTATACTTCTAATTTTTTTGTGGAATAATTCGTTGGTGATGTTGGCGCAGCGTGAATTTCGGAGCAGATTTCCCGGCCATCCGATACCAACTGCTCAAGCACTACGACGTTTAGCCACTCGCCTAGAAGAGTCTGCTGAGGATATCGCAGCTGTGGTTGAAGATGTTGCAGAGGACCCCGGAGTATTGACTAGATGACGTGCCACGCAATTGCGCATCAACCGGCGGTCTTTACAGAGAACTTTAACTTTAACCATAAAGACTGTAAGATATTCCCTTACAAAGTGCAAACAGTGCATCAGTTGGCAGCTGTTGACCGAGAAACGGGTGTCACCTACTCACAAGCCATTCTGAATCTCCACCACGAGGCAGACGACTTTTCATCGAAAAGCGTCATGAGCGACGAAGCCCATTTCCATCTCCGTATTTTTGTCGAAAACGCCGCAAACCAAACGACTTCTGTGGACGGCGATCGCCTGATTTCACAGCTCCAGACTTCTTTTTGTGGGGCTTTTTGAATCACGAATCTATGCCAACAAGCCTCAGGCTCTTAAAGCCCTCAAAGAGAATATCCGTCAAGAATGCTAGGACTTATCGCCGGAAGTCCTGGCAAGAGTAATGGAAAATGCCACAAATCGGGACCGAATGGTCATCAATTTTGATGTCGGTCACTTAGCCGATATCATTTTCTCACTTTAATGGAAAAAAATTTAAGACATCAAATAAATATAATACAAAAGCAGAACCAAAGATCATAGGGTGACAACTTTTGCACCATCTTGTAATTCTTCTTTTATTAGCCGTCATATAATTACATTTAATTACATTCAATGCCCAATCTATTATGGATGATCTCGGTAGTGAGGCCGGGAGTTTGTTGATGTTTTTGAGTGATCCATTGTTCTCAATCGGTAAACCAACGTCAGAATTTTCACTTCGCAGCCTTGCTTAGCATCGGCGGTGTTTTTTGTGTTTGTTTTTTTTTTTCTTATAATGACTCGGGAATTTAGGGTGGACATTGCAAAGACCAGCTATCTTGGCACTTAGTGAAACACAGGTAGATTCACGCCCACATCTCTCAGTTCACTCTGATCTGAAGATACCTGGCTACGAACTAGTGCCATTAATCTTCTACCCCGCGGTCTCGCCATTTACGTGCGTAATGATGTAGTTCCTGTTCAAATTCGGAACTCAATTTCATGTGGTTAAAATTGCATCTCCGTAAGCAAATTATCCACTACTGCTCTATTTACAGAAGCCCCAAACTAGACAGATATTCGAATTTAACGAGTTCGATACTCTGTCTGTCTCTATTCAAAGAATTGTATCCCTGCATGCTCATACTGAAATCGTGACTACGGGCGATATCAATATACACAATTCTGGGTCGCTTCGATATTCTGGACAGACAACACCCGAAGGACGGTGTGTTGAGATCTTCGCTGGGGAAAACAATTTAAACCAGCTGTAAATGCGCCCACACGAGTACCAGACATTAATAGTTGTTATTAACTTCTGGAATTGTTTTTAACTTCTCACCCTGATAAGTACACCGTTGATGTGCTCTCCCCTCTAGGTTCCTCGGACCATTGTGTCATATCACCTAATTTCTCGTATGCAGACCACACAGTTAGAAAAAAATTCCTAAAAGAACCGTATGGCAATACGAGAAAGCCAATTGGAGCGGACTTAACACCTTCTTTAGGAATTTTAACTGGACGTTATGTTTCATCGATAACGATGTGGATGCCACTGCTGATATGATCACAGACACTGTATCAACACAAAAACTCCTCAATGACCCGCATTACGGTTTTCGTAGCGACAGGTCCACTGGTGATCTGATGTCATGTCTCACCGAAAAGTGAAACTATAGAGTACATCAATCTGGTGAAAGCAAGATAGTTGCACTTGATATTTCTAAGGCATTTGACAGAGTTTGGCACCAAGCTCTTTTGTCGAAAATGCGTCCACTTAGGACCGACGACTCTCATCTTCAATACCTTACGGAACGTTCAATTAAAGTTGTCTTGGACGGTTTAAAGTCTGATATTCACAAAATAAATGCTGGTGTGGCCAGGGCACCGTTCTGTTTCCGACACTCTTTTAATTTTAATTGTCTGCCACTTCTAATCCAATATATTCCTTTGCTGACGACAGTACTCTCTGCTTTTCATATTCGTTTCCGGACTCACTTCCCTGCTCTTCGGCTGTAGAATGATATATTAACAGCATAACCAATTACGGAACTATCAACAGAGTGGAATTAAATACTGTCTGACCACATATTCGATGTCGCCAAAAATGCTGCGAAATGTCTAGGTTTCCTCAAACGATGTAAGAAATACTTTTTCCCTTCTGAGATATCCTCAATATATAAGGCATTCATCTGCCCAAAATTGGAGACCAATGCACACATCTGGTCAGGTGCGTCTAAAACATCTCTGCACCTGCTAGACAGGATTCAAAACCGTGCGACCAAATTCATTGGTGATGCTAGTATCACCCTCGAACACCGACGAAATGTCTCGTATTTCACTTTATTTTATCGCTATTTCCACCATCAGTGCTCCATAGAAAACGCTGGTAGCATCCCGTCCACAAGTCCACTTTCGGACGTACTCTGAAATATCGTGATTCGTTCCTAAGCCGAACAACTCGCATGTGGAATGCCCTGCGGAGCTCTCTATATCCTAGTCATTATAATATTCAGATAACTAACCTAGGAGTATTTGGAAATACGTGTCGAAGGTTTCTGACGTAATGCATGGAGAAAATCTTTATCCACAGCACCATATACTTGGGCAAGAACTGCTTCTCGATAATTTGGAGAAGAGATTTGAGTTTTCTAACTGGTTGCTGGACCGGAGCCTGGATGACAACGAGTTTATTAGCAGAATTCTTTGTACGGACGAATCTCAATTTACAAGAGATGGGATCAAAAATGTTCATAATCTTCATACGTGGCCTGCGGACAATCTACATACAAAGAGACATAAATCATTTCAACACAAATTTATGTCAATATGGAAATAAATTTACCGGCCCCTTCAAAGTACCATCTAGGCCAAATTCCACAAACTATCTGGAGTTTTTGCGAAATGATTTACCAGAACTATTGGAGGACATTGCACTGATTCAACTTCAAGGTTCATCATATTACCAACAGGATGCTGCTCCAGCCCACTATGGTCGAGAGGTTAAGAATTGGCTAGATGAAGAGTACGATGAGGTTGCAGGTAGTCTTTAGAGCTTAAAGCAAAAAACTCCCTTTTTTTAATTTTACTGGGTTCTACAACATGAAATGTCCGATTTTCGCTCAGTCGGAAATAAGAAGTTCTCGGGTGAACATCTGAGCGAGAACCTTAAATTTTCTTTTTTCTATAAAATAAAGTGGTACGTGTGCTGGATGTGTTAGAATTTTAGGGTTCCTCGTAAGTACCGTTATTTTTTTCTAGGAATTATTTACCTTGCTGTCGCCAGTTCAAGTTCGAACCCTCTTCCTTTACGAATTTAAAATGGGACATACGAGTAATGTGTCATTGGCAATGAAAAACATTAATGACGCATTTGAGGAGGCAGAGATAAACGAACTCACTATACGACGTTGGTTTAAAAATCTGCGCATCGCTTACATTAAAAAACCAACCTGAACCGTTTAGCACCTGTGATGAAAAGTGGATACTGTATGATAATCGTAAAAGATCTGGGCAGTGGTTGGATGCAGATGAAAAAAAAAAACACACCCCAAAGCCCGATGTTCTACCAAAAAGTTATGGCGACAATTTGGTGAACATCGAAAAGTCCAATCCACTTTTCATTTCTTCAATCAGCAGAAACGATAAACGCTACCAAATATTGTGAGAAAATCGACATATTGCATGACAAATTGGCTGAAAAGCAACATGCGTTTGTCAATAGGCACGATCCGATTCTTTTGCATGACAATGCTAGACCCCATACCTCAGAAGGAACGGTGCAAAGACTGTGGCAGTTAGGATTTGAAATTCTTCCGTATCCATCGTACTCCCCTGATATCTCCCCAACGGATTACCATCTTTTCCGCAATCTGGATTCATTCTGCCGGCAGAAAGTCTTTCGGAACCCAGCAGAGGTTATAAAAGCCTTTCAAGATTTCATTGCCTCAAAAAGTCACCACTTCTACTAAAAAGGAATATATGACCTTGTATCACGTTGGAAGAATGTCATCGATGCCAACGGAGCCTATTTTGATTGAATAAAAATTTACGGAAAAATCATATTGGCTTTTCAATTTTTACTACTAGCAATCGATTCTCACTCTGAGGGACCAAGGTTCGAATCCTGCCCATGGTAAGTCAGTTTTTCATTTGTGAAATGGGAACTCAGACAGAAAAATTCTGCGTGTGAAGGCATAACACTGACAGGTAGATTTGGCTGTTGTAGAGTTTCATCCACAAAAAACTAGTGCGAGTTATAACTTCGAATCACTCTGAGTGAAGAAAGAACTCTCCGTCCTATTTGGACTCCCACCCCTGGATTTTATATATATATATTTGATACACACGGCTGTTGTAATAAGACTGACTTTATTTGAGATAATCAATGCTCTTAACAAATTAGCTGATAACTTAACTAGCGGCATCATACAGTAGGGTGTAAAAGAATTCATACATCACATTTCCCCCGACTTAATACAAAGCTAATGCCATCAACTTATCTTAGATTTAAAACTACCCAACACCAATAACAACTATGAAATTAGGAAAATGCAAAACAATATACTTCAAATATTACTTCTTTTCAAATATAATTCGATTTCAATACTTATAGCGCGGAATATTTTTCCCTAAATGTATTCGTTTTGATCTCCTTATTGGAGCTTGGTTTTTCATATGTAATCCTTGACCCTTTCTTAAAACTAAGGTTGAATCATCTGCAACTGTATTAGATTGTCGACAGGTTCGTATTGGAGCAAATCTTATTACTTTAATAGTGGATCTTCTAAGTTGGTTCTGATGTGCTTTTCTCTGAATTCCATTCAAACTGATTAAATACATTACAGTTGCAGGTGACCAACTGACATTTGTTTTGCTTTCTGCTCTATATAAAACATTTTCTCCTTCCTCAAAATTTACAATTTTACAATCTTGCTTTGATATAATACTCTCCCCCTTTTTAGGAAATTCTGGGCATGCTATTCCGTTTTGTTTAAAATATCCAGATGGTTTCATTAAATCTATTAATGTTTTTGGGGAACTCTTAAATATCAAATTAAAAGGGGTCTCATTTGTAACTGTAGTTGGTGTGGAACGATATTTCAGTAAGAAATTTTCAATTTTAACTTTAATAGGTACTGAACTCTTATGCGAATCTAAAAACATTTTTCTTAAACTTGACTTAATGGTTTGCACCCCTCTTTCGGCTAGCCCATTAGATTGAGGATAGTAAGGGGGACTCTTCATACACTTTATGCCATTATCTTGACAAAAGTTCAAAAACAGCGCTGACCCAAATGGCGGCCCATTATCTGATACTATGGTATCAGGTAGTCCAAAATATGAGAAAATCGTTCTTAAAACATCAATTACTGACCCAGCGGTGGTTGTTCTTAACAGTTTTACGTCCATCCAGCGGCTAAAACTGTCCATTAAAATCAAGAATGTGTCTCTATTAAAACAAAAGAAATCTATATGAATTCTACCGAAAAACCTTTCAGAATTAGGCCATCTAATTGTTTCGTTTGTACAAGCCCTCTTTGAAGTAAGTTCACAACTACGACATTGCTTTACATATTGCTCAATGTCATCGTCCATTCCCAACCACCATACATACGATCGTGCTAAGGCCTTCATTCGTACAACCCCTACGTGAGTATCATGTAATATTTTTAAAGTTTGTGTTCTCAATTTGGGAGGTATAAGAATTCGATCACCGTACAAAATGCAATCGTTTTGAATAGATAAATTTGCCTGTTTACGATGGTATATCTCAAACCCAAGTGGAATTGATCTAGGAAATCCCATTTTCAAAAATCTATGTAGTTTTCTCAAATCTTTTTCTTCTTGAGTTTGGACTCCAATTTCCTTAAACGTGAGAGGAACACTGTCACTAATACTCAATGAACTAATGTTGACATCATCAATTCCTGTAGTATCTTCGAGGGGAAGGCGCGACAATCCATCTGCATGTTGCATTTTGGTGGCTGATCTATGAACAAGAGTATAGTCATACATACTAAGAAAAATTGCCCAACGATGGATTCGGGCGGCTGCTACCGGAGGAGTACCTTTCTTTGGGTTTAAAATCTCCCTCAAGGGAAGACTATCACTATGGATAGTGAATTTTTTTCCCATACACATATTTGTGGAACCTTTTCACCGCAAATACTACTGCCAGTGCCTCACGGTGAAGCTGAGAATAATTCTGTTCGGCTGGACTTAACGTGCTAGACGTAAATAAAACCGGTCGCTCTTCCCCATTTACAATGTGAGATAGAATACCTGAAACCCCATAAGGACTCGCATCACAACTAACAATTATCTCCTTTTCTGGGTCATAGTGGACTAGAATCGAGCTGTTCATAAGCAGACTTTTGCTTTTTTGAAAAGCCTTCTCACATTCTTGTGACCATTCAAATCTAACATCCTGTTTTGTAAAATTATAAAGAGGCTTAAGCTCTGCCGAAAAATTCCTAACAAAACGCGAATAGTAATTTATTAATCCTAAGTATGACTTAAGCTGCTGTAGGTTGCGAGGAGTTGGGGCTCTTTTTACTGCTTCCAGTTTTTCATAATTTGGTTTAATACCTTCTCCAGATATGCAATGACCCAAATACCTTACTTCACGGCAAAAAAAATTACATTTGGATATATTAGCTTTTACGTTATGAATCTTTAGCCTTTCCAAGACCTCCAGGAGAATTGTTTCACATTCTTGTTCATCCTTACCACCTATCAAAATGTCATCTATAAAGCACTTAACTTTCTTTATACCCACTAAAATTTGATCCATCGTGCTTTGAAAAATAGCAGGAGCACATTTAACCCCATATACAAGGCGTCTATACCTGTACAGTCCTCTGTGAGTATTAATGGTAAGATATGGCTGTGAGTTTTCTGTAACTTCTAGTTGAGCATACGCTCCCTCCAAATCTATAGTACAGAATACATTACATCCTATCAAGCTAGCAAAAATTTCATCGACCCTAGGAAGGGGATAGTGATTTGTGTCGACGTATTTATTAATTGTTACTTTGCAGTCAACACACAGTCGAACTGCTCCATTTCCCTTATCTACCACAACCATCGGAGATGCCCAATTGCTGTACCTAACTGGGAATATTATATTTTCTGCACAAAGTCTGTCTAACTCCTTTTCCACAGTCTCCCGTAAGCCAAAAGGTACGGTGTAAGGTTTACAGAAGATAGGAACACAACCTTGGTTCATTACTATTTCTACCCTGTAGTTTTTGATAGGATCATTATTTGTCTTGGAAAAAATCGTAGGAAATTTTTTAATTATAGACACAACATGTGGGTCAGCTGCAAATTGATTAACCTTGAATGTCCCCCGCCAATCTTTAAACAAAATATCCATCCAACTACGACCTAAAAGAGGAGTGAATTGTCTACTAGTTTCCACCAAATACAGCTTAAGATTACAATTTTCATTATTTCTGACCGACACTACAACGTTCGCAACACCAACTATCTTTACTTGATCTCCCGATATGACATGTACATTTTTGTCACAACTCTGAATTTTCGTTTCTGGAAAGATGTCCTTAAACATGTTATATTGAATAACGGAAATGCATGCACCCGAATCTACTTCCATGTTAAATATTTTATTATTACAACATACCTTAATATATAATGCGTTATCTATCTTGTTTATACAGCTTATATTGCTAAAATCTACACAATTCACATAATTTAAATCGCTGCTGTCGCTGCTTCCCTGATTCGATGTTGTCTCCCTCAGTTCGTATATGTTCCCTTGTCGCTTCATTTGCCTTATGTTTGTGGTGTAGCAGTTTTTTGATATGTGGCCCCACTTATGACATCTAAAGCACTGAATGTTGTGCTTATAAGTTGTTTTCCCCTTGTGACTGTGATTGTTTTTATTTAGCGGAGATGGAGAACGGTAGTTCCTTTGTTGCCACGATCGATGGTCTCGAACCAATGCTTTTGGATCTGAGTGCGCATGTGAATTTGGGCGTCTACTAGGACTTACTTGACTTGGATTATCGTAATCGCGGCGAATATGAGCTTTGACGTAATTGACACTAGACGACCTTAAATGAATTGTTTCCATTTCATTTTGTACAAGTTCAATAGACAATGCCTTCTCTAAAATCCCTTCCCAAGTCAAAGTCACTGCGTCTTCATCTATAAGCCTAGCTTGCACTTTTTTGTTGCTAAGACCCATCACAAACTTGTCTTTTAAAGCCGTTTCTAAAAATGTATCAAATTTACAACTATCTGCTAAAGTTTTTATAGCCACTTCATATTCAGATATTGATTCACTGTCTCTTTGTGAACGTGACCAAAATTTAAAATGTTCGGCAGTAATGTTCTTTTTAGGCTCAACATTTTTTAAAAGTTTTTCTATTAATTCAGGGTAAGTAAATGCTTCAGGTTTCTTTGGGGCAACTAAGGTTTTAATGATATTGTACAGTTCTATTCCACCAAAGCCTATTAGAAATGACACTTTATCTTTCTCATCCGTTATTCTATTTAACCGTAACAAATGGTCCATGCGCTCATTATACGAAGCGAAATCATCTCCAATATTATAATATTCAATATTGCCGACAAAATTTGTAGCCATTTTCGATTTTTCACTATCTAGTTCTTTCACTTGCACAATTTCCTTCTTAATTTCCTTGTTAGAATTTAATTCACTTTCAACATCCGACATGAGGTAATTTTAATGTTATGCACATACACATATGCTTCCCGAGCACTAACCCTTCCCATACAAAGTATGCGATCCCATCCTCGTCGCCAATTTTTATATATATATGTTTGATACACACGGCTGTTGTAATAAGACTGACTTTATTTGAGATAATCAATGCTCTTAACAAATTAGCTGATAACTTAACTAGCGGCATCATACAGAAGGGTGTAAAAGAATTCATACATCACACTGGAGAGCTAATATAGAAACCAAATACACCTGAGTTTCAAACCACTACAAAACAATTTTCCTTTCTCCTCCTTCTACCTTTCCGCCCGCGCCCAGGCAACAGTAAAAGGGTATCTAACCCCTTAGGCGCGCGTAAATTATATAAAAAAAAAAAAAACTACATATGAAATCGGATATTTCATATGGTATACCTGGTGCAAGTTTTCCCAAGTATCACAAAATCCATGGGGTTTTCATCAAACTTGTTGATGATTTTTTTTTAATTATTAGGTGTGTTTTTTTGGTAATCTATATAGGCTTAACAAATATTTTCCATGTAAATTACACTAACAACTAAGCCTTTATATATAGAATTACGAAATCTGGATAACTATCCAGCCTTATTTCCTTAGCCGCGATAAAACTGTTCTACCAAACCATTTTTTCCCGATTGTTACCGAATATGTCAAAAGTGACACAACTGAGAGACGTCAGTCACAAGAAATGTTTTCAAATGAAGGAAGGATGTCTTCTGAAGAGAAAACGTGAGTAAAAGGTAACATACAAATTTATTAAGCAATCAATTAATTCATTTTATTAGCAAACGTAAAACATGGATCAAGGAGGAGGTATTTGGATTGCTGAAGTTATATAATACCCGGAAGGACGAGTTCCAACATGCTAGAAAAAAGAAATTTGCATACGTAAATGTTCTCGAAGACCTGGTGTTTCAAGGTTTTACGGTAAAATACAAGTACATTACAATTAATTCTTAATCTGCATTATTTTGTATTTTAGGACTACAGCACCGCAGTCCGTGCAATAGAGGGGTGCCACTTCAAGTGTGATACCTTACATGCAGGAAATGGAAAAAATTGTTGGTGATAAACCAATCATCTCAAATACCCTTCCCCTCTATTATTGCAAATTCCATCGTCTTCCGTGGAAGATAGCACTTCGGCACTCTTCACTTCCACGTCACTAGACTCTCATGGATTAACATCTCCAATATCGCCACCAAATAACTTTGATTTTTCGACTGAAGCTAGGACATTGACCCCAAGAACAGCTACAACTAAGAGGCAGATGAGAAAAGACAGTTATTTGGTGACCAAATTAAAGAAGAGGAAGGAGCAGTCTGAAGAACAAGAGATCCTTAGAACAAGCGAAATGAAGAAAATTGAATTGTTGGAAGAGTTTTTGGAAACAATGAAAAACAAAATAAAATAAAATTTAAATAAAATCAAAATTAGGACCGATCCAGCTTACCAGAGGGGAGTGGTAGCACACCAGGCAGCACCGAAAGTGTATTATAGCTTGGCACCACAACCCGGGAGTGAGAGAGACAAATGGATTAGAAGAACGACTGAGCATTTCTCAAAAATAACTGTTATTTTTCTTTCTTTTCCAATTTAAATTTTCGAAAGAACAGACGCGTGGATATAAATACGAATTTTCAAGTTTTCCTTTTCTTTTCTTAAAAAAGTTCTTGTACAAAATATTTAATAAATTACTTATAACTAAGTTAAAATAAATTCTTTGTTTCAAAAAACAAAAATACGTTTGTTAAGACAAGCAGCCCTACACGTTCTTTTCAGAATTCAATATTCTTGAAAATTCTAAATCAGAGTTCACATGTGCCACGCGGATAGCCTAACGCTAGATGAAGTTATCAGACAGGAATTCATCAGAGCCTCATCCATTCAGATCATCATCATCAATACCTGTACAAAAACAAAAAAACCAGCTCGCTCCTCCTAACGCCCCGAAAATGTAAAAGACCAACACAGTTGCCCAAAGTGCAAACGCGAGGATAGGGCCGAGGAAATGGTTCAGTGCGATGTGTGTGACACTTGGTAACGTTTCTCATGCGTGGGCGTCGATGAAAGTGTCGCCCAAACAGATTGGTTGTGCGACAGCTGCGTACAATCACACGCCTTAAACACCACGAAAGTAGTCCAAAACCCTCAGGAGTCAGGCAATGTCTGCACATCAACATCAAACAACACCATTTTCACAGCTGCAACTTCCACCAACTGTAGTTACTTCGCAGCCACATTTCAGAGCCGCTTTTCAGGCTGAACCGGAATCAAAACAACCGTCTGTGTGTTCAAAAAACAGCATGTCAACCTCCAGATCCACCAATATCAAATTAAAGAAAACTTGAGGAAGAGCGTCTTCTTAAAGAAAAAAGAGACCGTGAGTACCTTGATAAAAATTACAAGTCAAGAAAGATGTGTTAAGTGGATATCAGATGTCAACACCATATGTGAAAATCCTGTGCTTAAGACGCGCATTGAAAACCAAAGTGAGGCGAATAACGCTAATGGTATAGTCGAAAACAAAAAATTCCCCTTCGCGGTATTTACCTCGGCTAAGTGTAATAACCCGCAAATTACGCAAAGAGACCAGTTCGAGTTAATCTCCTCTCACATTGCTTCACGGCGTTTAATTAACAAGGACTTACATGTATTCCGTGGGAGTCCGGAAGATTGGCCACTCTTTATCAGTTCTTTTCAGAACTCAACACGCACATGCGGTTACCCAAACGACGAAAATCTAATTCGTTTGCAGCGAAGCCTAAAGAGCAACGCATTAGAAGCCGTTCGTTATAAGCTATACTCGTAAAAACTATTATACCCAAAGCACGTTCCAGCAATTATTTCGACTTTACAGATGCTCTATGGAACACCTGATATCGTAGTAAATACACTTCTAACAAAAATCAGGAAGCAGCCACCCCCAAGAGTCGACAAACTGGAAAGTCTTATTGCATTCTCATTTCCAGTACAGAATGTATGTGCCATAATGGAATCCAACAATTTAAAGGCGCATATCGAGAATCCCTGTCTTATCCAAGAATTGGTCAAACGACTACCGCCAAGTATCAGGCTTAATTGTGGTATACACAGACAAGAGTGTGCGGAAGGAAATCTGTCAACATTCAGTGGATGGCTACATCAGATAGGTCAAGCAGTAGTCGACGTTTCACCAACATCATATACTTCGTTTAGTGAGAAGAAAAGCGATAAGCGTCCATTTACAATGAACAGGTTTGTAAAAACACACGAACAAGTTGAGACTCCAGAAGGCAATAAACTAACCAAGAAGTGCAAGATCTGCAGCAGCGACTGCAATAATGTGGAGTGTTCTTCAAAGTTCAACAATATGAACTTAAATAATAAGTGGAGCATTGTAAAACAACACCAGTAATGTAGAACCCGTCTCCGAGCTCATGGCAGGGTACAATGCACTTCAAACAAAAAATGTGGACAAGACGGATGTGTTTTTCGACGCCACAGACTGCTGCATAAGAACGCTACTCTCGATTCCGATATATCCGAGACAACTAAAATTAATAAAAATATCGATAAATATGCATATTTCGAAGAATAGTTCCACACTTTTTAGAATTCTCCCAGTGACATTATATAGCAGAACGACTAAATTCGGTGCGTATGCATTTCTCGACGATGGTTCTTCAGTTACCATTATGGACGAAAGGCTGGCTCGACAACTGGAACTCGATGGTGATGTCGTTCCGCTCTGCTTAAAATGGACAACCGACTGGCCCTACACAGAAGAATAATCGATCCAGAACTTGAACTTATCGACACACTCTCTCGATGCGTGTGAACTGAAGAAAAGATATCAACATATGCACGGAATTCCTATTGCGTCGTATAATGCGGTGAAGCCACTAATATTGATAGGTCTGGACAACTGGTACCTGGGTATAAGTCTTCGTAAGCGCGAAGGTATGAAAAACGAACCTACTGTCACAAAGGTCAGACTTGTATGGGTTGCTCATAGATTTTCGAAAATAATCTAAATAATGACACAAAGTATAGTTGTCACGTTTGTGAATGCCAAGCATACTTGGATGCAGAAATTCATCGTTTCGTAAAGCGATTCTTTAAAACAGAAAATATCGGAAAGAATACGTCTAAGGCAATGCGATCTAAGGATGAAGAGCGGGCAGAAAGTATGCTGAATAAAAGAGGCTTCAGAGATGAGAATCGTTTCGTGGTGCCATTGCTTTGCAAGCATGACATCGCCTCATTATCTGATAGTCGTCCGATGGCTGAGCGCCGCCTAAGATGCTTAGGATCTAGAATTGAGAAGGACATAAAGCTTGCCTTAAAGCTACAGGATCAGATCTGTACTTACCTGCAGAAAGGATATGCACGCAAATTTGAACCATAGGAGCAGCTTGTCAGAAGTTCGAAAACATGGTACCTACCAATATTCCCTGTAATAAACCCAAATAAGGCGAATAAGATCCGCATCGTATGGGATGTTGCTCAAAGAGTCATAGAGTCCCTACTGTTAAGTGGACCAGATACGGTGAACTCGCATACTAAAATTTTGTATAAATTCCGTCAAGGAAAGATAGCAATATGCGCAGATTATACGCGAAATGTTTCACCAAGTGAAAGACGACTAGGACGCCCAAAGATTCCTATGGATCAATCCTACGACCAAGAAAAAATGAAGAATACGTCATGACGGTGATGACATTCGGTTCAACCTGTTCACCATATTGCGCACAATTTGTTAAAAATGAAAACGCCAGAGAGTTCAATGCCCTAGAGCAGTAGAAGATATTGTTGAGAAACAAACGAAGTAGAGGCGATGGAGTTGGCAAAAATTGTAAAATATATTCATTCGAAATCTGGATTCCAAATCCACAACTTCTTGTCAAATTCCAAAAGTATTTTAAGAGACGTTAACTCTGAAGTACACGGCGAGTTGCCAAAAAAGATTGCAGTATGGCATGAGTTTAACGATGCTGAAAAGATACTTAGTCCACTTGGGTGGCAACCCACTAAGGATACGTTCTCCTTTCCCAAATCACATAAACTAAGGGCGAGAATACTATCTGGTCAGGTACGTCCAATGAAGAGAGAAGTTTTAAAAGCATTAATGAGTAGTTTCTACCCCTTTGGCCTTATCGCAAATTTTCTGGCCAAGCTCAAGATATTACTAAGACAAATTTGGCGCTCATCGACGCAATGGGTTGATGAGATAGGCGACAGTCAGTAACCCATCTACCACAGATAGAACGAACAGTAATTAGACGTCCATATTTTCGATCACTTCACTACAGCGATGAGGTACAACTGCATATATTTGTAGATGCCAGCGAGAATGCTTACACTACGGCAGCCTATCTGCGTTTCTTTTCAGGATTGCACGTCGAATGCTCCCTTGTAGATGCAAAAGTAGAAGTAGCGCCTCTAAGGTACTTGTCGATACCTAGGTTGGAGCTAGAATCAGCAGTGCTGGGGGTACGATTATGCAAGTCTATGTTATACATATGTCTTAATTTGCACGTGAAAAATTGCACATTTTGGGGTGACTCGAAGACCGTACTTTTTTGGATAAGACTAGAACCATTGTTCTATACAAGCATTATGTAGCATTCAGGATCGGAGAAATATTGGAAGAAATAGATATAGGAAATTGGAGATGGATTTCAAGTAAGGAAAACGTGGCAGACGAAGCTAACAAATGGAAACGTAATAATCTGTTCGAGTTCGACAATCGATGGTATCGAGGGCCAGAATTCCTATGCGCGGAACCAGAGGAATGGCCTAAAGATGAATCCATAAACTTCAGTACAACCGAAGAAGTTAGAGTACACTTCGCTCACAGCATCGCCAACGTACCAAGTATCATTGACTACACTAGATTCTCTAGTTGGAACAAATTGGTGCGGTTACTTTCTTATGTTTTTATGTTCACTGATGTAAAACTAATAAAAACGAGCTAGTTCAAAATGGAAGTGTCTTAGTGTCTTAGTGTCTTCTCCAATGTCAACAGGAAGCGTTTCCTGAAGAAGTTGCTGCTTTAAGAGCTAATTTGAATAATTCTGCAATATTTAACAGAAACCACTTGTTGTACGCTCTATATGGACAAGAACAATGTTATAAGGATAAACGGTAGTATTGACAATGCTAACATTGATATGTGCGAAGTGAAACATAACTGAGCTCATAATAGATCATTTTCACCGAAAATTTCACCATCAGCATAGCGACATAGCGACAGTCATCAACGAACTTCGACAGCTGTACTACACTCTGAACCTTAGAACTATCTTAAAAAACTAAGAGGAACTTGTCAACATTGCAAAAACGTGAGAGCTAGACCAATACCAACCCTAATGGGAGAGTTGCCACCGAGTAGACTAAAACCATTTATTCGACCCTTTTCCTACATCGGAATCGATTACTTCGGCCCAATTGCAGTACGAGTCGGTAGACGCTTAGAGAAGAGTTGGGGTGTCTGATAACATGCCTCACTGTTCGAGCCATCTACATCGAAATCGCGCATAGTCTTTCTGTGGATTCATGCATCCTAGCCCTAAAAAGATTCATCGCGAGGAGAGACTTGCCACTGGAGATATTCAGCGACAACGGGACCAGCTTTAGATCAGCGAGCTAGGAACTGAAGGATGCTATAGCACAGTTGGATTACGGCAAGATATCTTCATGCCACCGGCGGCACCACATATGGGGGGAGTTGGGAGCGAATGGTACGCACTGTAAAACAGGTGTTGTGGGGTATGGGCCTGACTCGAAATCCATCAGACGAACTTCTGCTGAGTATGATGGCGGAGGTTAAGATCATAATTAATTCACGGCCATTGACCTACGTTCCTGTCGAGAGCGATGGCGATGAGGCTCTGACACCGAACCATCTCCTCATGGGCAACTGACGATGGAACTGTAATAAAAATAACTGTTATTCTTGTTTATTTTCCAATTTAAATTCTCGAAAGAACAGACGCGTGGAATTAAATACGAATTTTCAAGTTTTCCTTTCCTTTTCTTAAAAAATTTCTTGTACAAAATATTTAATAAATTACTAAGTTAAAATAAATTTTTTATTTAAAAAAAAAAAACAAAAAACCTTTGTTAAGACACGCAGCCCGACAAGCTCTTTTCAGAACTCCACAACTACGATACATAAGAATTACACTTTAGTAAAACAAAAATCATTTTATCTTACCTCATCACAATTGAACACCAAGACCAGACGTCCCATCTTGGCGCCCAATGCTTTAACGCATTCAGTTTTGCCAGTACCAGCAGGGCCGAATGGATTCCCTCCTAATCCCATGTGCATAGCCTGCGTCAATATCAAATAACACTTACGAGTCAAACTTGTGCTAACCAATTGATTGGGATTGCCCAAGAATTCATAAGAGTATTCAAATTCTGCAAACACCATCTTAAGCGTCACTCTCGAATCGGAACCCAAGTAGAATTTCATCTGTTGCAACCAATGCCAGTCTGTCACATTAGTGACATTGCTGTCCAATAGCTCCTCGACAATGGTGACATAATGGACCAAGTCGAATAGCAATGCCCTCAATTTGATCTTCACCAATGAATTGCCACTTTGAACTTTCAACTTTGCGAATTTCGTTATTTCCTCATTTAAGGATTGCAGCAATTTCTGCAATGACATCGCACCAATTGCCCTCTCTGCTTGAACGGTGAAATTAACAGCCTTCGCCGCACTCAGCACCTGAATCGGATACATTCCAACAATTTGCTCATTGAAATCATCCACTTTGGAATAACATTGAACTATTTGCTCCTTCAGGGTATCCTGAATCATGGTAACAAGCAAATTCAGCCATCCCTAACGGATATACGTATAAAAAGGGAACAGGTAAAAGTGTCGTTGTCATCGGTATACAGTGTCCTTACCTCGATGGGTCCTTTCATCGGAACTGGTTGCTTTAGAGTTAGAATATCTCCTTCGGCGCTGTGGACAGCTTTAATAGTATTCACATCGTTGACAATAGCAATGCTTAGGCTATGGCATCCGGGAAAGAGCTTCCTTATGTGCTTCTGAATGATTTCCTCCTTTGAAGCCTGGCCAAGAATTTCTAATAAGTCATCGTCACCGAGAAAATAGAATCTTGGAAAGGAATTTCTTTTATCCTACAAGAAATCATGACCACCCAATGGTGATGCAATGATAACAGTCATAATAATAATAATAATAAAAAAAAGCATGTGGCATACGAATACCATGATATAGGACATGAGATTGTTCTGACAGCGCGACAATTGATTCTCTAAGGAGCTGACAATGGTGGTGATGTTATTGATTTTTATGATAGAGATGACTCGTGGTTCCGATTGAATTTCCCGCATAACATAACGAAAGTCCTTATCTATGCGTTTGAAAAGGGCTTCTTCAGTTTTTAAAGTACCAGCACCAAAGACTGGTTCCAAGTAGACCCATCTTAAAAGCAATAAAAATAGAAAACGTATCACTTTAAACTGGATTAATGCTCACCTTCTCTGCGAGCGATTTAGACCGGTGAGAAGATTATCCAAAGAGTTAAGACGACTTTCCCAGAGTTCAGCTTGATCGGAGAATGCATCAAAAGCGCTGGAGTTCTTAGCCGATTGAAGAAGAGACTGATTATCTCCGATTTTATTGAGGATCTCTTGGAAGTCCTTGATGAGCGAAACGGCATTTCCCGATGAGTCGCAATGTGTTGTTAGTTTAAGTGTCGCAGTAACGGCCCATTGATCGAGTTCGGTCAAGGCTTGTCGTACGACTTGTTCTGAAGCTGCTTGCTTAGCTATATTCTGTGGAAAAGATAGATAATGAAGAAATAAATTTCCGAAAGTCATTACACAGAAAGTCTTACCGAAATATCCGCGGACGCTGATGTAAGAGCGGGAGAATCTTCAAGCACATCCTTCAGTATGATACTGTGCATCGGTTTTGGTTCCTTTTTGAGAAGCATGAAGATTTTCGCCCAATGTCTCTCACTCAAAGCATCCGATTGCAGAAGTTGGAGACTTGGCATGACAATCTGCAAGCGTTCCACTATCTGTCGAATTCGTTTCGATGGTAAATCAATAGACGAATGTACTGATCCTTCCCACTTGGTAATGAATTCGGTTAAGATATAAGGCCTTCGACGGTAAATAGCCCATTCTTCAGCTTTCAAAGAATCCAGCTCTGTCATAAAGTCATCATACACCTTCCATTGGTTAAGTTGGGCCTCGACTTTTCCATCGATTTCTTCAAATGGCTTAAGAATGACATCTGGGAACTCCATATTAAATTTGGCGCATTCAGCCAGAAGGTGATCTTTCTTATCTTTAATGCTAATCCAATGATCGCTTCGTTCTTTAAAGAGCTCTAAAGTGGGATCTTCGTTAGCTTCCAGTTCGGCAACAGTCGATTCCCATCGGAGAATAAATTTCTCAGCTTCGTTGCATAGATTTTGTATTTGGGAGTTAGCTTGATCTTTTATGATGTCGACTTGTCGTTGGAGAATCACTGCATGGTTTTCGATTAATGGCTGCAGTTTTTCCCATTGCTCAAGGATCCAGGCCAACGCAGAAACGCGCTCCTTACACCATCCAGCTAGACAAGTGTCTTTGCCTTTGACTAACACGAGCCTTGTGTTTATCTGTAAAAACATTAGCAATTATAATATATTGTAAAAAGTCTTGTATCAAGATCTTACCTTGGGTAGCTCAGATATCATCTTTTCGTATTTCATGCCCGACTCGGTTATAGAAGCCTCGTCCATGGGAACGTTTTGTAAGAACTGCATCGATGACTGAAGGAATTCTTGAATAAGAGCAACATCGCTTAAGATTGATGCACGAAGGCTACTGGAAAGAGCTTCCCAATACCGTCGACTTATGAATTCAATGTCAGATCGCAGTGGCAAGATATTTATGACGAAGCAGTCGATAACTTCTTCGTCGCTAAAAGTAAAATGAGATTGTTTTATGCATTTTGCTTTCAAAAGTGATTACCAAATGACTAGTGAAATTAATGTTAATTCTATGTACACGACATCAGTTCGATGTAAATTGCATTTGTTCGTGATAAAGACAATCAGAGCAACCCAAAGGGCCTCCAGTTGCTTCCTCGAACAGATACTGCTGAACGATTCTTGATGACATAACCGGTGCAGGAGTGGAATGCCTTGGATACTGGATCAAATTGATAACATTTTAAAGTTTGTTGGATATCACAAATTAGCCTTTGGTTTTGTGATGATATTTTAGAATGTGAGAACGGATCGACGTTTATATTTTCAAATTCTGGATCAGTGTCTAGAGGACGCCCGATAAAGGGATTTCATCTCCGTGAGTGTACCAGTTTTTCCTAAAACCATGTATAGTGCCTGTGGAGCCACAACTTTATTTTTTTTTTTTAAGTAGAGGGCGCTCTAGGAGTTAAGGTACGAGTACCCTTAAAATGTTTGCACACAGCGCGAGCGAAAGAAAATTAGAGAGGAAAGATACTCTTAGGTACCGATATAGATTGGTTTTAATGGTCTGAATGTTATAATGACCAGGAAATAGAGAACTTGACAGGGCATTCCACGAGCGAGTTTAGGAACGAATCATGATATTTCAGAGTACGTTCGAAAGTGGGCTTGAGGGTATACTGATGAGCATTCGTAGCGAGACGGGTGCTACGGTTGAAGGTTTCAAGGGGGGAATGCTACTGGCAATTTCTATGGAGCACTGATGATGGAAATAGTGATAAAATAAAGTGAGACAGGAGACATTTCGCCGGTGTTCGGGGCTGACCATTGATTGTGTGACATTAGCGCCACCTATGAGATTGAATCCTATCTATTTACGATGTTAATTTACGATTTTGAATCCTACCTAGCAGGTGAAGAGATACTTAGGAGCACCTGACCAGATGTGAGCATTGTACTCCAGTTTTGGGCGGATGAATGCCTTATATATTGAGGCCAGCTCAGAAGGGGAAAAGTATTTCTTACATCGTTTGAAGAAACTTAGACGTTTCAAAGCATTTTTGGCGACATCGAATATGGTGTTATTCCAACGTAAGTTGTCATTGACACACATACTGAGAATGGAAAGTTTTTCGGTTTCGACCAAACAAGTGCCATTCATGGATAATGGCTGGGTGTTTGAATTTCACTTTAACGAGGAATATATTGGATTAGAAGTGGCAGACAAGAGATCATTCATAAAAATTAAAAACAGTGTCGGAGACAGAACGAAGCCCTGGAAGACAGCAGCATTTAATTTGTGAATATCAGACTTGAAACCATCCACGACAACTTGAATTGAACGTTCCGAAAGGTAGTTTCTAATCCATTGAAGAAGAGAGTCGTCGATCCCAAATGCACGCATTTTCGACAAAAGAGCTTGATGCCATACTCTGTCAAATGCCTTAGAAATATCAAGTGCAACTATCTCGCATTCGCCAGATTGATGTATGCTTTGGTTCCACTTCTACCGCGAGAATCGAACTTGTCGAGTTGTAGAGGCTGAGTAGGGTCAATGAATCTCGAGAAGAAATTCTCCAGACGAGTCCTGAAACCAAAGGATGCTCCCCCCCCTCCCCAACTCCCAAAGCACTCCATCATTCCCCTGGGCTGGATCAAGGTGTTATACGACCCGTGCCGAAGATCAACCTGGCTGAGGGCCCAGTATCTCCAAAAATAGCTCAGTCGCAAACGGAGTATCCGGATACCTGGCGACCTCCGGATTAGCTAGCCTTATCTGTATATGGCGGATCTCTGTACAGATGGACATCCCTTTCTCCGCTACTCGTGGGACTATTAATGGAAAATAACCAGAAAACAAAAACCGAGGCCGGTACTCCTTCATTACCGGGCGGTGGAACGGTGACTACACCGACTACCGGCAAGGCTCCTGCATTGCCGAGAGGAGGCAAAACTGTGGCAGGCCATGGTGCGCCATCCTCTAAAGGCAAAAGGAACAAGCCAAATAACAAGAATTCAGGAAGTGTTATGACGAAGCAATTAGAGGTTCTACACGATCAGAGATAGAAGATGAGCTCTTGGGCACATCTTCAGAATCGGAGGACCTCAACAACACCGTGGTGGAGGCGACTCTGGAAGACTGTAGCAATGATACGGTTTCTCCAGATTAATCTCCACCACTCAAAAAAGGCTTCGGCCGCACTCATTCTGCGTCTTTCCAAAAGCGCAGAAGACATAATTCTAATCCAGGAACCAAGGATTGCAGAAGGCGTGGTTCGTGGACTTAGGACACCCTCATACGTTCCGCTCTATACAAGAGACAAAGGTAAGATTAGAACTTGTATATTAGTGAAACGTAGCCTTAATGTATTCTACTTCCCAACCTCAGTGACCCCGACCTAACCGTTGCCAGATTAGAGACTGCCAAAGGCTCTTACTGGCTGGCATCGGCTTACCTTGGCCACGACCAAGTGGGCCCTCTCCCTGGTGATAACCTAGAAAGGGTGGTACTGGAAGCGGGAAGGAAAAAAACTGGCCTCATAATCGGATGCGAAGCTAACGCACATCATACGGTATGGGGCAGTACCGACATCAATGATAGAGGTGAGTCACTTTTTGGCTATATCTTAAGTACTAACCTCTTAATTTGCAATATTGGCAATAAGCCCACTTTCATAACAAAGAACCGACAAGAAGTATTAGATATAACTCTTGTCTCCGACAGCATCACCCAAAGGCTAACAAACTGGATGGTATCGTCTGAACACTCCTTTTCAGACCATAGATACATCCAATTCAGTCTGAGTGATGCTCCCCCCATCCAACCAGCTTTCCGGAACTACCGGAATACTGATTGGACAAAATATAGAGGAATACTGTCGGAAACGATATCCTCTGAACTATCAAGTCCCCCGCGTGACACCAATGAGCTCGACATGAAAGTCAGGGAATTTAATCTGACTCTCAGTAAGGCTATGGCCGCTTCCTGCCCTCTTATTCAACCAAGAGGCAAGAAAAAGCCACATTGGTGGACATCGGCACTAGGACTGCTCAGAAACACCTGCAGAAAACTTTTCAACGCAGCAAAAAGCACAAGAAAAGTGACCGACTGGGACTCATATAAAGAATCCCTCAAATTATACAAAAAAGAACTGAGGAAAGCAAAGCGACAATCCTGGAGGTCATTCTGCGACTAAATCAAAGAAACCTCTGAGGCTTCGCGGCTAAGAAAAATCCTCTCCACAAATCCTATGATGCCCAGCTGTTTGAAAAAAACCGATGGCTCTTGGACAACCTCAAGTGATGAATCACTCAACCTGCTTCTGGACACCCACTTTCCAGGTAGCTCCCAACTCGCGGCCAGTAGCAGCCCAAACAAGCCTACTGCAACCGTGAACAAAATTCATAGTCTGATTACGAGAGACAAACTGCTCTGGGCGCTGCATAGCTTCAAACCTTACAAGTCTGCTGGTCCGGACGGTATTATACCTGCCGAGCTACAGAGATCCTCAGATATTATTCTACTAGTGTTGGAAAATATTATGAGGAGCTGTGTAGAACTTATCCACATTCCACTGTTATGGAGAGAAGTCAATGTAGTATTCATTCCCAAAGTTGGAAGATGTTCTCATGTAGTCCCAAAGGACCTCAGACCTATAAGTCTATCATCATTCCTTCTGAAAACTTTAGGACGACTGATTGATATCCATATTCGAGCTAAAGTTGATCCAAAACTTCTGTCTACCGCTCAACATGCCTACTGTAAAGGAAAGTCGGTGGAAACGGCTTTGCACTCTCTGACTAGCCACATCGAACGATCCCTACAATATAAGGAGTACACAATGGTTGCTTTCCTAGACATAGAGGGCGCCTTTAATAACGTCAACACATCCGCAATCACGACTGTGCTGTCAACTCTGCAGGTAGACGGCCCACTTTGGGAGCTGATCAATCTAATGCTAAAAAGCAGGATAATCAACTCCAAACTGGGTGAGACTTCTGCTAAAAGATATGTCAGTAGAGGTACGCCGCAAGGCGGTGTCCTCTCTCCCCTTCTCTGGAACTTAGTAGTTAACGAACTACTGATATACCTGGAAGAGGGTGGTAACAGAGTGATTGCCTATGTGGATGACGTTGCCATAGCCGTCTCAGGAAAACATCTAAATACCATTAAAGAACTCCTCCAAGTAAATCTCAACAGATTAACCCGCTGGGCAGATCGCTGTGGATTGGGAATAAACCCCCATAAAACTGATCTTGTCCTCTTTTCTAGGAAATATAAAATTCCAATCATAGACATTCTTTCAATAAACGGTACCAGTTTAGTTTTCTCCGATACAGCAAAATATCTGTGTCTCATTTTTGACGGGAAACTAAACTGGAAACCTAACATTCAAGAAAGAGTCAATAAAGCTACAATAGCTTTATTCTCTTGCAAGAAAGCCATTGGGAACAAATGGGGCCTTCAACCTCGCATAACCCACTGGCTATACATCTCGGTCTTACCGATACTTACTTACGGGGTGGTTGTCTGGTGGACGGCCTTGGAAAATGCAGTCAACCGCATTAAATTAAGCAGAGTCCAAAGAACAGCATGTCTATGCACAAGCGGAGCTTTGCGGTCTACCCCCTCTGCGGCATTAGATATTCTGCTTCACTTGACACCCCTCGACATTTTTAGCAAGCAAGTAGCTGCGACTGCAGCTATTCACCTTAAAGCGACTAAACAGTGGACAAATAATTCATTTGGCCACGCCAACATTCTTAATACATTAGGAATCCTCACAGAGAACACCGATTACACCATACCTGAACTTTGGTTTGACAAAAACTTCCATGTAAGCTTCCCCTCTAGATCATTCTGGGAGGAGGATGCTTTCATGGAGGACAAGTCAATCCATCTCTACACAGATGGATCTAAAACCGACAGCGGAGTTGGTGGCGGTGTTTTCTCAGATAAGCTAAATCTATGCCTCTCTTTCCGCCTTCCAAATCACTGTAGCGTGTTCCAGGCGGAAATTTTGGCGATTAAAGAAGCTCTGTCCTGGCTGAAGAAAAACGTGATATCTGCAAAGGATATCCGCATATTTTCGGATAATCAGGCCGCCATCAAGTCATTGTGTTCTAAAACTGCCCTTGAATGCCGATCATCTCTCATGGAGATGGCAGAGCAGTTCAACATTCACCTCTGTTGGGTGCCGGGCCACAGAGACATTCCAGGGAACTGCAGAGCCGATGAACTCGCCAAAATTGGAACCACTCTACCTATCCTACCAGACAAAGGTAGTATAGGTATACCAATCGCTACGTGCAAACTAACACTAAAGCTAGATGCCAATAAAAAAACGGACCTTAGGTGGACTGCTGGACAAACATGTCTAGCGACCAAACAGATCTGGCCAAGGCTGGATCTGAGTCGATCTAAGTGTCTGATCCTTTTAGATAGGAAACATCTCAGCGCCATAATAGGTGTCATTACCGGACACTCCCCCATAGGCAAGCACGCAAGAATGCTTGGCTCTTTTACTAATGATTTCTGTAGAAGCTGCATGGACGAGGAAGAGGAGGAGACAATCCCCCACCTACTCTGCACATGCCCAGCTCTCTCTCAGAGAAGGAAGCTTCACCTAGGAGCTTTCTTCTACAACGACCTAAACGATCTAGAAAAAATAGACGTTAACAGTCTCCTACGCTTTATTATAAGCTCAAACTGGTTCCAGTAGTAAGAAGATCATAGATCCACGTGGCATCACAATGCGCCAATAGGCCTAAGTGGGTTGGTATTTCCAACAGCCACTCTTACCTAACCTAACCTAACTTTGGTTCCACTTGTTGGTGAGGAATGACACCAAATCACCAGTGGACCTGTTGCTACTAAAAGCGTACTGCCGGTCATTGAGAAGTTTTCGTGTTTCGAGATATTTCATGAGCTGACGACTTATCAGCGTTTTCATGACTTTGGAAAGAAGGGACGTTAGTGCAATGGATCTGTAGGAGAAGAGAGAAGAAGATTCGCCTTTTTTAGGGACGGGCTGGACAAATCTGCTCGGGAACAGTCCTAAGGAGTAGGATTGATGAAAAAGCTTACGCAGTAGTTTTGTCAGCGTGGAAGAATACCTCTTCAGAAGAAGGGGAGATATACCATCTAGACCAGCGGATTTAAGTGTGTTGAGATCTTTAAGTACTCTTGCTACTAGATGAGTGCGAAAGTGGATTCATTCCATTGAATATTCCTCGCACTCATGTGTAGGAGGAGACAAAGCATAATATGGAAGGGTTGAGCTGACCGCGGGATGCAGCAAGCAGATTGGCCTTGTCCAAAGAGTTGATAGTTGGAATGTCATTATATATGAGCGTTGGGATGGAGGACGAGGCGGTACAATGCTTTTGACGAACGATGTTTACTACCTTTGGGACATTGTATTAGTTTTTGCTTCGTGAAAGGAAGAATTGCTGTCCAGTTTGGGACTTCTGTAAATAAAGAAGTAGATTATAATTTCCTTACGGAAATGGAATTGTAACCACATGAAGTTGAATTCCGGATTGGAACATTGATGACATTGTGGTTGAGTTTTGTAAGATACACCACTATGAACGTAAATGGCGAAACCACGGTGACAAAAGACTAATGACACTTTTTTTTCACACATAGTGGTTTTTCTATTTATTTTTCTTTAACTGTTTAACGCGGTGCGGTCTATTACTGTTTTTGCAACACAACACAACAGGCATTAAGTTAGTAGTGAGTTCTTTTAGCTAAGATATAACAAGAATTTCACTAACTTTTAAGAAGCATTGAGGATTGAGGCTTAGAGAATGGAAAGCGGTCTTTAATCAATCCATTCTCGTTAGCAAAACGGGCCCTTCTAGCTGATGATCGTTTAAACGCTGTCTCTAGACTGTAGGTATTTTAGTCAATTTGTCCTTTAGTTTTATAGTTGTATATGCATTTTATTTTCTTAATCACTAACTCTTACATACTAACAAAAAATGCTTAAATGCTAGCTTACAATTACTTAATATTCTTATACTAACTTACTGGCCCCACACAGGCACTCTAAGCTACTCTAAATTCTTATATATATTCTATGACTTTTGACTTCATTTACATTTTATTTAGAAATTTAGTATACTTAGGGCTAACTGTCAATTTGTCCTGCGACTATAACTCCTCCGAATTGCTCTCTGGGCAATATGAGCGATGCAGCGTAAAGGCTGTTGGATACAATCATTCTGAAGTTTATAATTAACATAATTACTTCGATTACTTAGACGGCGATATAATTCGGGGAGGACCTGCGGCTCTCCAGTTGATGCGGTTTCAGGTTAACTGTCTCCAGTTGCGCAGTACAATTTGGGTGAGGACCCCTTCTACTTGTGAGAGCCACCTAAGGTGAAGTTTTCCTCTACTGCATTGTCACTTTGGATTAGAATCGAAGACTCTTCGTATTGGAGCGTTGGACATTCGTTCTTCATGTCCTAGCAATCTTAGGTGACTAATACGCATTTTTCTGATCAGGTCAATGTCATTGAATAGCATCTAAAGTTTGCCGTTAAAAAATCACTCGAAAAATTTTGCGTACGAAACGCCCAATAATATTTTCACCTGCCTTCGCTAACGATCATGCTTCTGCGTTATAAAGGAGGTCTGATGAGGATCTTATATTTCCTGACAAGGCCTTATTACTCATTTGCCTACTTAGACTGAAGAAACAGTTATTGGTAAGAGTAACTCTTCGTTTGATTTCAGAAGAGATGCCATTATCAGATTTACTAGCGGAGCCGAGATATACAGATGTGTGTTCCTGCTCAGTTAGTGTGCTTAGTTCTTCCGTCATTCACTACTTGACCCATTTTCGTCGCTTCTGTTTCAATACTTGCGAACGCACCAGTGACCACACGCTGTGTTCTGCCAATGATATTATTGTTAAAAAAAAATTGTTTGACATCAAATGTGTTGAATGGTCGTTACCGATCTTTCTGGAGCAGCGAGCGTTCTCCATCGCCATTATACTTAATCTAATGAGCTTGGTAAGGATACCAAGGTTAGTGTGTAGTGCGTGTCAATTTTGATTTTTATACTTTTTTAAACCATGGGTTTCATGGAAGTGGTCGGGTGAAATACAACAAATAAGTTTCGGCGTTTTTGATAGTCCTTTGGCATCGATGCCACTGGTCTTCAGCACTCAATGTTGGCTACATAGGACATATCGAGAGGGTGGGAGATACGAGATACGCCATGTCTCTTAGTCGATAGAAAGGTGGGTAAAACGTGTGCTAGCTATATTGATGTTCCGGTTATGGAACAAAAATTCGCTCCCCATTCATTAACGTTATACTTCGTACATTGTGCATAAGTTTTGTCGAGAAGTTCGTAGAAACGTTCTTTGACAGCGTCATCTTTTTATTCTGTGTGGACGCGAGCGCATATTAGGCTAATATTGGCGAATAGAGTCCTGAGTTATAGAGAGTTCGCTTACATGGCGAAAGCTCAGGACTTCTTGAGTAAGTCTGCAGCTAACAACAAATTCACATTTAAAGAATACGCTGTTTGTTTTCTCTCTATCAATCGCCATAGTATATGTCACAGGTTTTATTATTCTTTTGCCCGCGCTATCCCTCTGCACTTTCTGAATGTGGTGGCTTTATAGCTATCATGGGCCTCCGCCAGTTGTTCGCCTGCCTGAGGGCTTTTCAAGATTCGCGTTTTTTCAGCTCTCCTGTCACTTATTATCGTTGAGTAACTATTTAACCAAGGTAGCCATAATGTAATTAGCAATGAGGGTGGATCAAAAGGTCGATGGTATTGTGAACGGAAGTTAGTTTTATATATCAACATAGTCTTCTTTGAGCTTAATGCACTTCGTCTAACGCTTCTCCAAATTTTGATTAGTCGATGCCCTTAAATTAGGCTTTTGTTGGTGCGATGACTTTATCATTAGAATTAAATCTCTTTCTACGAAATCATTTATTCTAATTTATAAACAGAAATAGTGATTGGAAGCTAAATCCTGGGAATCTGGAGGATCGGTCCCCATTTGCTCGGGGAAACACACTGTTTCGACTGCTGCTTGGACTGTGATGTGTTGTGATGATTTCGTGTTTTTTCCACTGAACCATGTCAAATACTATTCCGATTTTTTAACAGAAATTTCCAATTTTTTTTTTATTCGCCAAAAATTCACGATGGCTGTCACACACAAATGAAAAATTTGCACAAATTATTGACGGATTGTAGTTAACGGGAACAGTATTCCTTTTTAAGTTATATCGCTGCAAATTCAAAAACTTTCGGAGTTCTTGATCCACTCTCGTATGCCTAAGACTTCACTCTGAAGGGAAACATGCTATGGAACTATAGCCAATTACAATAGCTACGAATATAGGTGGTGTTTGACTAGGAGTTGGAGAATACCAACCCGGCCGAAGCTATCGTAGTATCTTAACATATTTCCGATATGAACTTATACCAACAACTGTATACCATTGTTGTGAGACTCAATATGGTATATGTAGGGAGTGTCACCAAACCGAGACACAAAGGACTTTGAAATAACAATGTTAAACTTTAAAGCTGACAAGTCGTACAGAGGTCTTCATATAATAGATACTGGGGTAGCTATCAGTTTCCTTCGAACGATCGTTGATCTCAATACATTGGGAATATGCCAGAATATTACTATGAAATCCAAAATGAAAGATAGTCCATTGCGAAGAACAGTTGTTCTACTGAGAAGTTGTAAAAGTCTTTCCAAATAAGCGATAAAAGATCGTTTGTACATACGAGTAACATTGTAAATATCGGTCTGTAGATTCTCTCAAAATCAGGGATAAGTCTAGGAAATATGTAACAGTGGCCTAAATAGATTGTGTCGCTCCTAGGTGCTGGATCCAGCCATTGATCGCATTAAAGTGTATGAGACTCGATTCGGAGAATATCCGACATATCCCCACCTAATTTTAATGATACTCTTTAAAAGATCAGAAACAGATTTTCAGTGACTGAAAACGGACTGCTGCCAGCACTCGTACTCGTATGTAAGTAAATAAATATTGTCGTGTGTTGTGTTTATTTTTCTAGTCCAGTGATGGGTGTTTTGTTTCTATTTTTGCAGTCGCACAGTACGAAACAACTAAAAATGTCGCAGTTTTTGTTTGAGCTTAATATGCAGTTTTTGGGGGAGGTATTCCATTTGGATATTCATCCTCAAATTTCCTCATATCCATTTGGGTATACACCCTATCTACCTATTTCACCATGGGATTTTTCACCAAATTTTTCCCTGACCGCTATGGGACATTTTGACGCATACACAGAGATTCACATCACAACTTTTGATGTTAACGAATGGAGTTATATGAGTACTGACATAATTATTTTGCATGAAGAGGATGTAGAAAATGCCGGACAATGGCCGGATATTATATTTGACCAAATTTCAATAATCTAGAAGATTTCTGATACACAATACTCTCGTTGGTAATGTTTTGATGCGCCGACAATTTCACACGATGACAATTTCAATTTGCTTTTACTTAAATGTTTAATTTTCCTTAATTAAGTTTTTAATTTCTTTTGTGTTACTTCATACAGTTTTTTATTTTACCGCGTTTGCTAGAAAATGTGGAGTTAAACCGCTTTTGTGGCACGACTTGCAGTTGTTGTTAAAAATAAAAATAAATTGATGGCACTAATAGTATGGCGGAATTGTTTCATTTGCAAACTCCAAAAGGCGCACCACAGCCCTACATAACTATTTCTTATGTTTTTCGTTGTAGAGCCTTGATTTTGACTTGGAATTCTTGTGTGCAAGTTCAGATAGTAATGACTAATATTTTGTCCCTAGATGTAGCATCTCTGTTGGGTGTTGGCTTCCAAAATATCAAGTAAGAGCCATTGCAGCCGTATATTGTGCTGTTTTACCAGTAAACCTTACATAACGCATTCTCGCGACGTCATCTGTCGGAGAGTGTCATTGTTCGGCGAGTGTGTAGTGAAGTATGCCGTGCTGAAAAAAGGGTAAGTGTCGAGCTAGTTCTATTGGAAAAAATTATTCCTAAAGGCAATAAAACGCTTCGGATACAGACGACTTTTAGATTCCGGAACATGAAGATCCTCATCGATTCGCGAAAAGAAAAGCCTCAGAATGCTTGAGTCTGTCAACCTCAGAGAGAGTTTATATATTGTAGTATGAGAGGAACTTATCAGAATAGAGCAAAATAAGATAGTTGGATGCTACATAGTTATAAACAACTGGAAACACCAGCTTATCCTACTTTGTCAAATCAACTGAAAGCGTATGTGAATCTCACTTAGGGTTAATGAAGAAAGCTGCATGAAAGAGCATCATACACAAGCTGTACAGTGGCTATGTACAGGCATTAATATTCAGCAGTTGTGTAAAAAAGGGAGTCTTTATATAGTGTCGTGCGTTGACTGACATTTCCGCTGAAGGGAAGAAAAATAATTGATACTGCCAACTAAAACGCTTGATGCTGGGTTAGATGAGCTCCATTCTTCTGGTAGGGTGTCTCAGAACTCTTTTGAGAGATGTCATATTTGTGTTGCAAATTATCTACCATTTAATCATGGAAAGGTACAAGCCTCAACAACTTATACAAGCCATCCATATTTTTTATTATTTTACGAGCGTTTACTCCAAATTTTGACTGTGATAATTGTCCCGATTAGCAAACAACTGAGCGTTTAGTGAACACATTCGAATGGTCTCAATGCTAACCCTTCCAAAATGGAACTGATACATATAATACTCATACATATAATCCTCTTTTCATCTGCAAAAGAACGGTAGGAAAAATTTGAGGCTTAAAACCTGCTATGGGTTATGCTATGGGTGTCTATACGGTGGTGGTAAAACCCATACTTGCGTATCCCGCACTAGTATGATGGAAAGCAAAAACAAGAAAACGGTTTACGAAAAATTAGCGGTGGCTCATAGAATGGCGTCCATAGCCATTACAGGTGCACTCCGTATCACCCCTATGGCAGCATTGGACACCACTCTGCACCTAACACCGCTTGATTTAGAGACCAAAAGACTTGCTGGCAACAGTGTGATACGACTCACTAATCTAGGTTACTTCAAGAGCCGTAGTTTCGGACATGGCACGGTACTAACGGAGCTACTGACAGGCAATCCAATTCTAACGGATGAAATTCCTTCCTTGGTCGACTTCGAAATTCCGTATGATACGAGTATAATATATCCGAAGAGGGAGGACTGGCAAAAAAAATGCAATAATCAGTTCAAATGAAATTGTAATTTTCACAGATGGCACGAAAACAGAGAAAGGAAAAGGTTCTGGTGTCTTCTCAGAAGACCAAGAACTAATCAGGGGTTCTGGGTGTCCTTAGAGCGGCTGAGCTAATGCAGATGAGATCGATATCCGGAAGAGATATCGCTATCTACATCGATAGTCAGGCCGCACGTAAGGTAATGGAATCGACGAACATCAATTCTGATACACCATGTGCTGTCGCACAGTGCTCAAAGCATTATGCAGTTAGAATCGGGTAAGACGGTGCTGGGTACTAGGACATTGCGGTATTAAAGGTAATGAACAAGCGGATGATCTTGCAAGAAGAGGGGGGCTACTCGATAATAGTGAGGTTGTTAACACCAAACCACCCCTTTGCATAGTAAGGGGTACTATAGAGGAAAAAATCATAAAGACTGCCAACCTAAGATGGTCAAGTCTTGAAGGACACAGGGTTATCCAAGGCTTTCGGGCGACTTTTTGACGATAAAAGATCTTAGGACAATAATAGGAATCCTGCCGGACACTGTCTTCTGCGGCAACACGCAGAGAGACTCAAATTGTCAGATACAGATATTTGCAGACTCTGTGGCGGTCTGCAAGCTGTTGAGGACATAACACACATACTGTATGAATGCGAGGCAATATCGCGTGGTCGCAGAAAATTTTTAGGGAAATACTTTTTCGAAAATGTTTCACCAGGGACGTTGTTTATGTTTCTGTCATTTGAAGATAAATTCAAATGGTGTCTGTGTGACGGCATATTCATCATACTCTTGTTTTAACCTAACCTGTTCGCCGCACAATGTTGTTGTTCCAGTGAAATAGTGAAACGGTAGAAGTGAAGAAAATATTGGGGCTGTATGCGAGTCGGTATGTGAGTTACGTATCCAGTAACGCATATCAGACGATACCCGAACCTCAACACAATTTGCAGTTGATTCATATTTTTTTCTCTTTTCCCACAATCCTATCTTTTGCATTCTCTGCACTTTTAACTTGCTCGTCCGATGCACGCGCGTCGAACAGAATGAAATCTTCCCACACCAAAAATGCTGAGCTAACAATATAGAATTAATAAAAGGGACTGGCAAACACGCCAAATCTCGGTCTTGTAACAACAGTGTATTAAGTAATATTAAGAATAATAGCTAATAAAATTATTTTTTTACCGCGAAACTGGGACTACAAATATCAGTTGTGAAGATCCTAATCAATCAATTCCGCGTAGTTCTCAAGAGGCGGTCATCTCTCGAATGTCCCTAAAGTCTAAAGACCATTGCGCAAGTCGAATTTTCTCTAATTCAGTTCAATTGAAGACGTAAGAAGATCTGGATTTTCACCGAAAAATCATCCTCAGTGGCGAGATACGTTTTCGATTAAATTTTTTTTTAATAAGAAAAATTGTCGCATTTGGTCAAGCGAACAGCCGGAGGTAATCCAACAATAGCCATTATTATACGAACAAAATGGATGTTAAGTGTGGTTATTACGTCGAAGGTGTCATTGGCCCGTACTTCTTCCGAGAAAATGTAGGTGAATTGGTTACTGTGAATGGAAACCACAATTGCTCCATGTTCACAAATTTTTTTTCCGGGATAAATTTAAACTTACTCGTAGGTGTTGCAAAATATATGGTTTCAAAAGAATGATGTGATGAAACTTGCCAGTGCAAGCTACAACCGATGACGGGGACCTTGTTCGTTTTATTGCCAGAAATGGCTTTGTCAATTAGCCCCCCGATGATGCATTTAACACCTTCAGACTGTTTTCTTTGGACCTACATTGAGTTTGTAGTCTATTCCAATAAGATAAGAATTATACAAAAAATGCCATTAATCATGGGGCTCAGTGCCCTCACCCAGGCAAATGGTTTCGTGGAGGTTATTTGGATAATTGCGTATTTCATAACTAATCCTATCAATTATATTTCAATTCGAAATCAAAATTACATTGATATTTTAAACCCTCGTATTTTTATCTAACTCGTTCAGCGATAGTATTTTTTCGCTGTTGCCCTTTGGGACTAAATATTTTTCCGCGGTGTTTTTAATTGCGAGCGATTGCAATACGGTTAACTGTTGTTTTATATAATGTGTTATCTAAATTAAGTGTCCAATCGTAAAACTATGGTACGTGCTCTCAGAATGCAAAATTGCATCGTGGGACCACATGTCCACTCGTGGACACATGCCTTTGAATAACTAAAAGTTGGAGGAGGAAGTGCAACGCATGAGGACGAAACTTCCAGCTCAGGCTCTGGAGACCACATTTCAGAAGATGAGCTTAGCGTACTAGAGTGCTCAGACGATGAGATTCGAACATATACTGGACCTATTCAATGGAAACCAGTTCGCTACACAAAAATTGGATCAAACACCCGGTTCACCGCGTCAAAAATCGAGGTTGCCTAAATGGACCGAAACAACACCTTTAGAGATCCGGAATTTTCTGAGACTGATTCAGTGGATGGTTCTTGTTTGTTTGCAACGAATAAGGGATTACTGGCCAAAAATCCCACTTTATGAAAATAATATGAACCCGAAACCGTTTCGACCTTTTGCTTACAATGTTGCACTTTGCGGATAATAGCATTTCTACAAGCTTACACTCCTGAAGAAGAAGTTTGCATTGATGAGAGCAATGTTCACTTTTGTGGCAGAATTTTTTTCCGTCAATATATCCCCAATACCAGGTATGGTAAAAAACTATTCAAGCTTTGTGCTCCTAGAGGATACACATGGGCTTTCAAAGTTTATACCGGAAAGGAAAGAGTGAATAGTTTATCTGTTTCTGAGAAGGTCGTGATGAAATTGATGGCCGGTCTTTTGGATAGGGGAAGGACTTTGTTCTGTGATAACTGGTACATAACCATTTCTCTGGCAATGCCTTTGGTCAGCAGACAAACCCATTTGGTCGGTACCCTTCGCATAAATCGGAAGAATAACCGAGTAAACCTTGTGAAGGACAAACTCAAAAAAACGCGAAACATGTGCTGATCAGAACGAAGGTAAGATCGTTGTTATGATGTGGAAGCACAAAAAGGATGTTATGATGCTGATACCTGTAACTTGCAGAAGACCGGTAATCAGCAAACCTGCAATGATTTATCAGACCAAATGTCGGCATATTCGCCGCACTTACGCCGAACACTGAAGTGGTACAAATGATTATTTTTTCATTTGGTTACTGCTACAGCCACTGTAAAGGCTCTGGTTCAGTATAACAAAATAAATAGCTCTAAAATGAACATAACAAAATTTAAGGAAAATATTCTTGAAGACTTAACGCGCAAGATATCTGATACTCGTACTCCAAATAGATTCCACTTTTGCCCTCGTCCACATTTACTGGAATTAAGCGCAAACATATTCTTCAGGTCTCCTTTAGTATTCTGGTTATGAATTAAATTAATTCATATAACAAATAATAAAAATCGTTTTGCTAGACCCAACATTTTCTCTAGTGTACTGAGGGACCAGATAAGCGATCCGCATATACAAAATTCACACACTTCGTGTCCATAGTGGACACATGGCACCGAAGTCATATAGCCATGTGTACCACCGATGGATATGGCGAACAACTGTGGTGGTACAAAAATGTCCAACGGTGGACACATGGCGCTGAACGTGTTAAAAAAAAACAAATTGGGCGCATCTAATCAAAACCCCTGTATGTCCCTTGAATTTCGGGGTCGCGAAAATAGTGCCATAGCTTTGGAGTTCGAAATGACAACGGCAACTGGTTTATTGATCTATGCAATACCAATTACCTAGTCTTTGTAGTCCCACAATTCGAACAACGGACTTTCTAAATCTACTACAAGATCGACTGGGTTTCATTTGATACTCTATTGAAAAGTTGTTCTTTTAATATTCGAAACATGCGAAAAATAATTAATCTGGTAACAATGGATTCAAAAAGGATCTTTGATTAAGCACTTATCTAGCAAAGGAAGTAGTTAATAAGGTTTCAAAGATACGCACCATGTCATAGAAGTTAAGTAACTACAGTTGATTGGGGGCCACCAAGGACTGACATATTCTGGCAGAGAGACCCGGAATGCGTAACCAGAATTATAATGAAGTGGGACATCTCTAACAGCAATGTACAATTCCTACTATACCACCATACATACTTGATCCCGGAATAACAATCCTGCGGCGCTCCCATTGTTCCGATTTGAGTTCTGTTTTTTTTTTGTTACGTTGGCAAATCTGTTGTTGACATTCCCTTTAAATCTTAGCGTCATAGCTTGACATTTGAAAAAGTTACGTAGCCAAGAGTACATCTATCATGTGTGAGTTGGCGATTTTTTACAATTTTAGAAATGGATTTAAATTTACAACAACGAACTTGTATTAAATTTTGCGTAAAAAACGGATTTAATGGTGCGTGAACGTTGGAAATGTTGGAAAAGTGTTTCGGCAACGATTCTCTAAAGAAAACGGTCGTTTAACAGTGGCACGAGCAGTTCAAAAGTGGTCATGAGTCAATCGAAGATGATGAACGCAGTGGCAGACCATCGACATCGAAAACCGACGAAAACATTGATGGAGTAAAAGAAATGTTGGTCAATAACCACAAATTAACCATCAGAGAGATAGCGGAGGACTTGAACATTGCCTATGGATCCGTCGAAGACATTTTGGTTAATGATTTGGGTTTCCGTTGTGTAGCAGCAAAGTTGGTGCCAAAAGACCTCAATGAGCATGAAGCAAAAAAAGAGGCCGTGTTGACGTCGCAAAAGAGATGATTTGCGAGGCTGAATTCGATCCCACATTCATCAAAAGGATCATTACTGGAGACGAGACGTGCGTTTATGAGTACAACACGCAATTCAGACATCAGACATCAGACAAGTAAATGGCGTTCATCAAATGAGCCGAGACCAGAAAAACCACGTTGTTTTCAGTCAAAAAAGAAGGCAATGCTCACGGTTTTCATGGATTACAACGGTGTAGTACATCATGAATTTTTGCTAGAAGGCCAGACAGTAAACAAAGAGTATTATTTGGGCGTTGTGAGACGATTGTGTGAAGCAATTCACCGAAAGAGACCAGAATTGTGGGCAGAAAACTCGTGGATTTTACACCATGATAACGCACCGTCGCACAGTGCTATCATTATTGGTAATTTTTTGACGAAAAATGCAACAAATACCATCCAACAGCCACCAAATTCACCTGATTTGGCTCCCTGTGACTTCTTTCTGTTCAATAGAGTTAAAAAAAAACGATTATGGGAACGCGTTTCAGCAGCCGAGAGGAAGTAATGGAAAAATCGCAGGAAGCAACCGAATATAAAAAATGTTTCGGGGATTGGATCAAGCGCTGGCATAAGTGTGTTGCAGTCGATTGGGATTACTTTGAAGGGGGCAATATATATTTAGATGAATAAACTTGTATTTTTAATTTTCTGAATAAATTCCGGGATCAAGGCGGTACATAGAGTTACCGTGACAAAAATTTGTTCTTCCCCAGAGACAAAAATTAGGAAGGTGGTACATTTTTCGGTTACCAGTGGCAGCATAAATTGCTGGAAAGAGTCAACGGCTCATGCAAAACTGTGCAACAAATGTTCCCTTGAATAAATAATCACAGGTAAGGAAAACTCGATTACAACAATTGACATCTATGTTACAACTTCGTATATCTGGCGAGAAATTTGTTTAGTGCAATATCAGAAGTTTTACAGTTCACACGACGATGGTACATATAAGAGTACGATGAAATTCTCGTGCAAATCGATTCAACCATAGTCGACGGTACTTTGGATAGGTTGTGAGTTCTTGATCTGAAGAGTGGCTACTGGAAAGGTAAAATGAAGTGATGGCGAGTTTTCCAAGATCAATACTAATTTCAAACGGTGCTACATTGTGAACGACTTTGGGGGCTCCAAGGACCCTGTTTCAACTAGCGGGAAAAGCCCCACTGTCAAAGCAGCCAGGAGAGTGTGGAAAAGATATCAGGAAGCAAAGCGATAGCAGGGCAATGTCTCTACGCTAGCACATCCACCTTTATCGTGGATGCAATATTGGGGTCGAGGAGGGAACCTCTTATTTGCACTATGATCAGGAGAAGTGTTCTCTACAGGTTTAGAAGGAACTAGTGTGTAGGCAACCAAACGCTTTTTGATTTGATCCTAGCGACAAGAATTTGACTTCGCAACACGAAGAAACAGGCCATCATCCAAATAGTCTGACCTGAATCAGTAAACGGATTCATAGAAAACCCATTCTACTCAAAAAGAAAATATGGATATCAAATCAATATTTGCTTGAAAATACAATTTTCACCCTACCAGAAGATGGTATAATTTTTGCAAATGGCATCGTACATCAATCATATTTGACTTTGTGAACTTCCATCGTCTCGCGCCAACTGGGCAAACATTCCGGCGCTTAGCTAATCCACTCGAACAGAGTGGAACCACATGAGACCATGCAGGGGGTAGCCGCTAACAGACTGGTAGTTCAACCGAGAATATCGCGGCTGTTGCTGCCGATGTCACTGAGAATGAAGGAACAACAACCAGACGACGGGCCACGCAATGGGGCATCACCAGACGGAAACTACAGCGAATTTTAGTGAATGAGTTACACATGTTCCCGTACAAAGTGTAAACAGTGCATCAGTTAATGTCTCCTAATCGTCAGTCGCGTGTGAATTACTGTAAAACCATTTTCGATCTCAACAACGGAGAGGACGATTTCGTGTCGAAAATTATCATGACCGAAGAGGCGCATTTTCACTTAATCGGTTACGTCAATAAGCAAAATATTCATTTCTGGGGCATTGAAAATCCGCGTGTGATGCACGAAGAGCCATAACATCCACTCAAAGCCAATCTGTGGTGCGGCGTTTACGCGTGAGGAGTGATTGGGCCGTATTTTTTTGAGGACTCCATTGGCAATACGGTCCTATTAGTGACGAACGCTACAGGGCCATGATTAACGACTTCTTACTGCCGGAATTGTATGAGCACGGCTTGGTGAACATGTGGTTTCAACAAAACGGTGCAACCACATACACAGCACGAGCCACAACGGATATGGTGAAAGAAGCGTTTCCTGGTCGCGTAATCTCCCATTTTGGCGATTTCGCATGGCCAGCAAGATCCCCCGATTTAACTATCCCAGACTACTTTCTTTGGGGCCACTTGAAGTCGCGGGTTTACCCCAACAAGCCTCACACAATCGCACCCCTTAAGGAGTATATGCGAACAGTTATCACCGGAAATCTTGCGGAAAGTCATGGAAAATGCAAGAAAACGCGCACAAATGTATATCAACACTGGCGGCAGCAACTTGCCGGATATCATCTTTTCCACTTAACAGAATCAATTGTAAAGGCCCGAATAAAGATTGCCATCACTCAAAATCATTTTTTTTATTTAGTAAAAAAGTAATTCGAAAACAAAATTGGATGTTTAATTTTGCGCAACATTGTAGAATGAAAGAAAACCGTGCTGGCAAGCTTTGTAAATATATCGTATGTGCAGTGAGGATCGGCGAAGGCGAAAAGGCAAAGCGCAAATGGATCATTATCTCAAAGGCAACTGATTGCCTCGCACAAAAAGCTAGGGAAATGTAGGATCTAGCAGTTCAACGCAAAAGCTTCTTCTGCGGTGCATTTGAAAAATTGTTTGAGTTGACATCGATATCCTGGATCTATTTAAATTTCTTGAAACACTTGGAGAGACCGCAGTTTTCTCTCCTTTTTTCGAAACCTCTTTCCATGGTTTGACGCATGTCAACTACACTGCATTGCAATTGCGGACTCCAAAGGGCTGCAAAATCATCATCTCTGCTTCTCATCCGATGGCAAATATCCTCTTTCCGGCTCCTCTGAGATTTTCCCGTTGGCAAGGTTACAAAGGACGTCTTCTTGGTGCCTTGTTCTCTATAATAATCTCCATCTCCTGGGACAATTCATCAAGGCTGACTAGATTCAGTGTGTGCCATTCGCCTGGCCCACCGATAGACAGATTTTGTTCACTGTTTATATCAGTGAGTGGCACCTTGGGATACCAAGGATTTGCAGAACAGGATTAATTTTTTGGTTTGTATTACGCCATTTTTTTATCATACGCATACAAGCAAATGAAAAAGATCAAGAGACAAATGTTCGAAAATGCTGATTTAGATAGTCCATTCAGCAGATCTTTCTTGGAAAGATAAGCCTCGTATCACTTCAGTAGATGTGGCCTTCAAACTTCTTTTGTTACAAAACTATCTGTACGGGAATCACACAAATAAAGCGTAAACAGCTTAGCGACCGACTTTTCCATATATGCATGTCTACCTCAAGCCTTGTTTGTCAGAAAAGGAGCCAATTTTTGACCGCTTGATTACAGGAGATGAAAAGCGTTTATAAAATAACGATTAACTTCACCATCAATATCGAACGCTAGTTTGCATTAAAAGAAGGTAATGGTGTGCTACTGGTGAGCATGCAAGGGTTTGGTGTACTGTGAGCTGCTTAAATGCTCTTGTTTTAAACACTGACATTATTTAGTTTTATCTTGTCTTAACTTTCAACTTACCTCTGAATCTTGGCAATTTTTTGACTAAAATGTTTGCAAGCTTTAAAATTTCGGTCCCAATCTTCCCATACATTCAAATGAATAGAACAGAGCTCATCAATGTCCACATATCCAAGTGCAATCCATGGTGCCCATAGATTTTTGAAATCTGATAATTTCGTAAAGAGTTCTCCGGCCTTTTTGAAAAGCGGTCCAAATTGATTTCTATTGATCTCCACCATATTTTTGAATAGGTCAGTGCTTTTATCTGAAAGGCCACGGAAACCACATGGTCTTTCCAAAAACCTTCGAAGCTGGGTAAAATACTTTTCTCGAATCTCCTCTTCTGGTGGCTTGAGCATAAGTTGACGCTGACTATGGAAAATGTTTGTGTCCTTTAGAAAAGTTTTCTTAAAGGTTTTTGCTTGTGAACTCACCGAAACATGATATCAATGTGAATGTCCGGTAGCTTATTATTCATATCAGTCAATCCGACAAGGTACTGATACTCTAAGACTTTGTACAGCTGATGGTCCCAGTGTAGCTTAAATGCGTCCAAATTTGTGTAGTTTTGACGCTCAAGAGTGGCAACTAGTTCACGTAGGTGACGCATTTCATCTTTCCATATCTGACCTTGAGTGAACAGATCGGTGTTCATCAATTTTACGATCTATGTTAGCAGAAATAAAAGAGTGATTAAAGGAAACGGGAGAAAAGAACTATGCCTCAAACCGTTCTCTTGGCTTGTTCATGATATCCAACGAGGAGATTATTGTCAGCGGATAGTTTTGAGACTGTGGCTTGAAGCACGGACACATAGTTTTGAACAGACTCTTCATCATTCCAAGCGACAGGTTCACCTTGAACCAGTCTAGAGAGTTCCATGGCGTTTTTAAGCATTATAGGTCGTTGGCAAGGTATCATACGGTCTCCAATTGTATTGTGAAATGTTGCAATTTGCTGCAAGCGACGTGCATATGACATAAACTTTGCTGCGTGTGTTGCTGAAGATCGTAACTCAATTGGAACGCTGTAGCCGAGATTTTCAAATTCTCTGACATCCTGACAAAAGGTGACGAGCTTGGGATTGAATGTAACACGCATGAGTTGACGGCCTTCTTTTTCAAATTTCACCACCGGTTGATCATCGCGGAGTCTGAAACCAAGTACAATAGATTAGATTATAAAAAATCAATGTTTACTATAATTTGTTCAGAGAATATTCTTATATCAGAGGTAAAGAGGAAGAGGCATCTTTTCAATGTGGGGTATCGGAAAGGCAGTCACACAAAATCGATACCAGAATGACAAATCAAGATTGGTGAGTGAATGGATCGACAAGCAAGGCCAATTTTCTGTGGTCGTGCACAAATAAAAGTTTGATGATGCTGGTAATGACGACACCTACTTGGAGTAGTTGATGTATGTGAAAAGTAAAATAAGAAATTTCTTATTGCCTTTGGGAAAACAGGTCGAAATTTTGAAAATTAGGACGAGCATTGAGAGGGCGTGATGTTAGCTATTGTACCACCTTCATCTTTGTCCATTCTTAGTGCAACGAAATAGATCCTGAATGAGATAAGATACAATCCCACTCTTCTGGATGTCCAAACTTTTTCCAATCGAGTCTTCCTCTTCGAGAATTCCTGTGCTAGGGGCATAAAGCCCTGATGGCCAGTGGAAACATTGTCCGCTAGTCATCACACAACCTTTTGTTTTAATGAAGAATGTGGAAAGGTGCATTCCGCGAAATATGAGGCGTTAAAGCCGTGATACGGAGAAAGTTTAGATCTGCTTGCTATGTGCAAATGGGGCATGCGGTACATTTTATTATGCGGTAGAAAAGGCAAGATTTAGAAAAAGTACAATCATGGCCATAGAGAGTTATTTGTATATACTGGTCGGCAATTCGTCTCTTTAGATGTACAACTGTTAATGCAACAGAAGATCGACATTAATTTTGTTCTTCTAACGGAGAAAAATGGAAAGACCGATAAAATTTATGGAGCAAATGGTTTCTGTCTCGTTCTCTCAAATGAGTTCCTTTGGTAAGGAAGACTGCGCCAAATGTATCAGCTTTCTAATATATCGTGCAAGGCCCTATGAATTGTAATGTGTAAGCTCTAAACATTCGTCGATTACCTGGTGTATCCACATCGATTCGGCTTTGGGTTTGGTAAATCAACCATATTTTTACAATACGAAAGATCTTTCAAAAAGTCCAGGAACTCCACCACATTACTCGTATTATTGATATGAAGGCCTCATATTACGATATTTACAAAGACGAGCTATACAGAGCAGTGTTTACTTTTTGTATCCCTGCTAAAATTGTACAATATGTCTATAAAATATGACACTAATTTTTGAACATCATACCTAAGCAGATTATCCCGAATGTCCTTCTGGGTTTTAAATCCACTGTTAGACCTATTCCCCATCGCCTGAATTTTCTAGCAATATATTTAAACTCCCGTTAGCTTTTCTCTCCACATCAACAGTAATGTGGTAGAAGCACGTTATTTTCCACAAACTGCAGGGAGCATGCAAACTCCTTTCCAGGAAGGTCTACTATAAGTAATTTTTTTTTCCATTATTCGAGATGGACTCATTACCCCAGGGATTTTTTGTCGGTGGCTGTAGGTGTTCAGCAGAAGTTTGCTAGATCTGCTTTTATTCTCCTTTCTACTGAAGATTGAGAAGCGAAAAGAACCATTTCTTGCTTAGGATAATTAATATTTATTTGGTTCCGAATAGCTTGCGAATATATATTGCAGAACTAAAGCGAAACTCTCCGTCAATCTCATTAGCTATTCCCTAAGTTGACGAATTTTTCAGCCGGCTGATATATGTTGCAATCTTATGCTCTAAAAATTTGAGCTGATCTACGTAATTTGAGATTGACTGCCATAAGGCATATGTACATGGACCTACTTTTTTCTATATTCACTTACATGTCAAAGGCATTATTAATACAAAAAAAAAGTGAGCCTTGGTTTTGGATCATTTGGAGTATGGAAGTATGTGAGCATTGAGCATGTGTTTTTATTGAGCAAGCGAAATGGGTGACAGGTATGTATTGTAGTTTGGCTGAGGGGTGATTAGATAGTGGGTGATATTGCCTGCAGAATGTTAAATGGAGATGACAACTTAAATTCCACTGTCAGACAGAAGGAACCATTTAACTGGACGGTGAAAGTTAAAAGATGCTTTCATTTGACCAAAATCAAGTGAGAATAGCAATATCTAAGCTTAAGTACGACAAGGCTGCTGAAGCTGACATGGCCTATTTGCTGGTCTATATAAGGCAGAGGGAGATGGCTTAGTAACAAGCATCCAATAACTCATTTTCAAAATTTATTGGGCAGAAAGTATGCCTGAAGAATGAAGATTTAGCACCGTTTGCCTCATCCACAAGAAAGGAGACCATCTTAACTCTGCCAGTTATCGGGACATCGGTCTTTTTAACTGATCATATAATAGTTTATCGTTCTGTATGAAAACCTGAAGTCATTTGTCAACGATCTGATAGCACCTATCAGCGCAGATTTAGAACCGTTAAGTGCAAATTCGACCAAATATTAAAACTGCGGAAATTCCTGAAAAAAACTCAGAGACTCCAAATCAATACGAATCACCCTTTAATCGAATTTAAGGCCTCATGTAACAACATCTGTATATATGGCCTACAATATACAGAGTCATGCCTAGCCTTTGTAACCCTGCCAGACTCGTCGAATTGTGCAGAATGTCGATGCAGAACGTTCGCTGCTCCATACAAGTCAGAAACCATCTCCCCGATACCTTTGATGTCGAAAAAGGATTAAAGCAAAGTGATATGCTTTACTTTTCCAACATCATACTTCAGAATAATGTGTGAAACTGGCAAGAATAATGTGTGAAACTGGCAAGTCAACACTAGAGCCACAGTTTTCAGAATGTCTGTACAACTATTTGTATACGCTGATGCCATTAAAATGATTGACAGATATCGCCGAGCTGTCAGTGTTGCGTTCAGAAGTATCGGAATAGAAGTGGCGAAAACGGTCTTAGTCGTGAATGTATAATATTTCCTGTCAACAAGAAGGGGAACACAACATCGACGAATCGAACTGAATCTCAAAACATACTTTGACTATGTATATCTCGATTCCGCTGTTAAACCTGATAATGACATCTCATTGGTCTTGCCAATCGCTGTTTTTTCGTCTAGAAAAGGCAAATGACTAAAAAGGCCTTGTTAAAAAGTACTCAGAAAACTATATAAAAACATCATTCCAATCCTGCTTTGCATGATATATTATTGACGTTTGCATTGACGAAAAGGTAAATCATCTTAAGGGGCACACCTAGTGTGACAGCCTAAAAAAAAGCCGATTTTTGGGAATTAAAAAAAAAACTACTGTATCAATTGTTTTAAAATTTTAAGGGTACTCGTATATTTATACATATTTTAAGAATACACAGTAAAATTTTTAAAGAAAAAAATTAAATATTTTTCCAGATACACGCGATCTCCGACGGCGCTAAAAAAAAGGTCCTCCACTGCTGCAGTGATTCCGGCCTTCTCCGTGGATGGAATATAAAAAAAAACAATTCTCGTTAAACTGGAAGATATTGTCCGACCTACGATCGAAAAAAAAAATCAAAAATTGATAAATTGATTGGCGGCGTTTTTAAAAAAAAGTTGAATTTTACCCAAAATTTTGGTCGTTTTTGGCCTGCCAAAATTCGATTTTTGATCAGATCAAAAAACTGGTAGGTCATTGTATGGAGAACTATATACAGAACATGCAGAAATTTGATAGTGATCGGATCATTTGTCTCCGAGTTATCACTGCAGCAAATTTGAAAAATGCTGTTTCGAGAAAAACGCGTTTAGAGATAAAATGATCGTTTTCACTGTTATAAATGGATTAAAATCATACTTACAGCTAATCTGCTATTCCAGGCCCATATATATACATATATATGTTTGTATACCTGAAAGCCTACAATAGAAACTGGAATCGTATTATAACGGTTGCAACCATTAGGAAGAGTCGGTAGACTCCGAACAATACCTCATGTACGTCCCGTATGCTAATACAACTATTAACTGGCGAGCAGTTACACTTCAAATGGCTGTAACTCAAAAACTATTTGAGATATCGATTTAGAATTTTAGTATGTTATTTTTAAATGTATAACTTATCGATTTTTTTTTTAATTTCACACTAGGTGTGCCCCTTAAGTCTATTTAGGATGATATTCAAATTAAAAAAAAAAATTTTTCTCAAATTTATGTCAACATAAGAGACTATGACGGCTGCATCAGGCGATCGTTTACTAAATAAAAATATGATAATATTGAACTTAAGATATTATTTCAGTGCAGGGCAGACGGGAGTCAGATTGGTTTCTATAGTTTCAATAAAGAGTGTTTGGGATACCAGAGCCTCAAATTTAAAGCAGTTCAGCAGCGCATTTTAACAAAAGATTTTGTAAGACCATACCTATTGATTATAATTGTAATTTGTATTAAAATTATCATATTAGGCAATACATATTATGTATAGTAAGAATTATTATTCTCGTGCGGCAGCCATTCTTCGAATGGTAAATGCTAAAAAACAAGAGGAAAGGGGAAAAAATAAGGACAATTGGACCGTTGAAAATACAGATTGTATGAAAGAAGCAGAAGTCTCAGAAGAAGTATTTCAGGATGATATTGGAGATCCTAACTACTGCCCATGTTCATGTCCATGAAAGTACCTCAGTATCTGAAAATGAATTCAGATGGGTCAGGAGCAAAAGAAAGCATACAAAAACCTTTTTCTTTTTTTATAAAATTGAATGAATTCTTTATTTAACAGAGATAGCATTGTAGGCTGTTGAGAACAGTATACAAGTCAGATCGTAGATATAATTATGATAGATATGTATATAAATATCTGTACTAGAATTAAGAAATTACTTACGAACTAATTCCAAGCCTGATCTTAACTTCATTGGTTCAGGACTGGCATTAACGTTAGTTTGCGATATATTATTCTCAATATGTTTAAAATTTTCAAATTCAATTTCCGCAAGTTCGTTTAAGTTATGATCGGTGTTGTCAAGCAAAATATGTTTTCGGTTTCTTCTGTAACAATTCCCTTCCCGATCTGTTACCGTATATGAACGAGGTTCCTCACATAGTTCACTCACCTCTCCACTTATCCAATTTGAATCAGGAAGTTTTGTAAATAAAATCTTATCACCTTTATTCAAATTCGATAAGTCACTGGTGTGCACGTTATAAAACCATTTCGAGGCACGTTGTTCTCGTTTTAGACTATTTTTATAGTCATTATTATTTACTAGATGTGGTTTAAGATGGTTCTTTATAACCGGCAGTTTTGTTTTTAAATTTCTCGACATTAACAACTGGGATGGAGAGTAACCATTCTTAGGCGTGGTTCGCAGGTTAAGAAGGGCTAGATATGGATTGGTGTTTGAATCCTTACATTTAGTTAATAATTTTTTGACTGTTTGTACTGATCGCTCAGCTAAACCACTTGATTGCGTATAATAGGGGCTGCTTGTTTGCCGTTGGATTCCCCAAGAGTTTAAGGAACTTCTGAACTAATTTGAGTTGTATGGGAAACCATTATCCGAAATCAATAGCTTTGGTATCATATACCGAGCAAAGGTTTACATAAACTGTATGATGACAGGTGAGGGCTTATTATATGTTAATTTAGCGATTTCAATGAATTTTGAATAGTAATCTACGCAAAGAAGGTAGAGATCTTTATTCCATTCGAATAAATCACTTGCAATATTTTCCCACGGTATAGGGAAAAACATAAGCGGCTGTTTCCTATTGGAATTTTGAAATCGCTTACATGTTCAACATTTTGCAACAAAATTTTCAACGTCCGCCGACATACCAGGCCAAAAATTTACATTTCTGGCACGACTCTTACATTTTCCAATACCCAGATGACCCTCATATCGGAGTGTATTAGGAATTATGACACTTTGATTTTTCAAAATCAGGTTATCGATTGCACAAATTTCGTGTTTGTAGCTCCAGTAAGACTTAGCAATTTCATTTAAGAAGCTGTTGCGTACTGGCCAACCCTGATCGATATATAACTTCAGTTCTTGTAATTCACAATCATTTGCATCAAGTAAATTCTTCTAGTTTACTTAGTGATACTGAGAGACAAAACTTTATAAACCCGACATGTATTTGAATGTTTGTATCTATTTCTGAATCATCAGAGGTTGTCATAGATGCTATCGAGAGTGCATCAGCGACTTGGAGATCTTTGCCTTGCTTGTAAATAACATTCAAGCTATAAGCTTGAAGACACAACATCATGCGTTGTAAGAGAAGCGGAATTTCTGCTAATCATTTTCGAAAAAGTGAAACCAATGTCTTATGGTCGGTTTCCGATATAATTTCCTGACCATAAATGTATTGGTGAGACTTTGTTGCATTCAGTAAGGGTTTTCGATGCAATTGGTTTATTATTTTGAAACAGAACTGCACCAATTGAAAACGTTGAGGCCTCTGTGGATAAGTAGCTCATTTAGTTTAAAATATGCAAGTATGGGTGGTCTAGTTATCAAATCCTTAAGCTTGTCAAAAACCTGCTGATGGCTATGATTCGACTGCCATTCAATATTCTTCTTTAGCAAATGTCTTAGTAACGGCGACTCCGCGGATAGATTTTTAATGAAAGGGCCTAAATACTTCAACATTCCTAAAAATCGTTGAAGATCTTTGACGAAGGAAGGAGGAGGCATTTGGACTATAGCAGATATCTTCGAATTATCTGGGCATACACCATGTTCGTTAAAAATATGGCCGAAATACTTGACCTCCTTTAACCCAAAAAGGGACTTAACTTTATTTAAGTTAAGATTAGCAGACCTCGCTCTATCTAATCATTATTCACTCGGGCGTTATGCTCTTCAATCGTTTTCCCCCAGACCAGAATATCGTCTATATAAACAATGGCTTCCAGATCAACTAATATCTCCGTAATCAATCTATGAAAAATTTCCGGTGCTACACTCAACCCATATCGAAGACGAAGAAACTTATATCTTCTAAATGACGTATTAAATGTGCACAAAAATGAAGATGGATCGTCTAACCTTACCATCCAGAATCGAATAACGCGCACCAACTAATTCCAACTTAACAAATTCTATACTAGGGATTGGATAGTGAGATCTTATTAAGACCTAATTTAAATCTAAATGGGATCTAAACAAACCCAAAGCGATTTGTTGGGTTGCTCAACTAAAACAATAGAATTAACCCATGGCGTTGGACCAGTCACCTTTTCTATAACCTCTAGTTCATCCATTCGTTGCAATTCACATTTTAATTTATCATATACTTTATCAGGAACTTTAAGCGGTGAATCAACTATCGGTTTACTATTTTCTTTAATTTTTAAGTTGCAGGTTACGTCGAGACATTCTAAGCCCTTAAATAGTTCTGTATTCATATTCTTAAAATATTTTTAAAATTCTGTTTTTAATTCAACGGAAATCATTTTTTTCACAAGAACGTGTCTGACGCAATCAGCCAACCCGATAATGGTTGGACACGAATTATTTATTACTGCGAATTCAATTTGAAAATGTTTGAACATTTTATGGATGCGTGCAGGAGCATTTAATTTGCACTCCCCTAATTTATGCAGTTTTTCCTCATCTAATGAAGTTAAAATGATTTCTTGATTTCTTATTCTTTCGTGCACTGTTATCGTTACTATAATTCTATTAAAAACACATAAGCTCATTACATTTGCTTGTGTTCCTGTGTTTAATTGGGCACCTATGTATATATCACTTATATTGAGACTTATAAACCATATATCATTAAGCTTTTGTTTGTCCGTTTATGTGTAAATATTAATTTTACACATATGTACCAATAAATAGACTGTTATTAGAGCTTTCACTTACACTGTCAGATAAGTAATTGTTTGTTTGTCGAGTATAATTTACCGCACGCTTATTTAATTTGCACATTTTGGCAAAATGGTTATTCCCGTTGCAATTAAAGCACTTGAATCCAAAAGCTGGACATTTGCTTCTATGATGTTGGCCATAATTTCCACAGATTAAGTTAGAGAGCATATTTGTTTGTGCTTTTTCTGATTTGCCATATGTCGTTGTCGTCTGGGCGTTTTCGTAACGGGAATGCCGTGGGTGATAACTCTGTTGAAGTTGTTGCTGTGGAGATGAATATGATGGATAATGGTTCTTTTGACTTCTTTGATGTGCCGTATTTTTTGGATCTGATCTTGAACTGTAGACTGTATTAACTGACTGCTTACCCTGAATTTCCCCATATACCATGTCCATTGCTTGAATTTTGCCCCTTCGTTTTACTTTCAGCTACATACAGTATTAAGTCATCGATGCTTAGCAATTTTTCACGCAACTTTTCATCCAGTAGACCAATAATGAATACATCTCTTACCATTGAATCTACCTCATGATACTCACAGATCGACGATAGGTGTTTCAGCTCAGTAAGGAACTGTTCGATGAATTGCGCAGATTTTTGGCGACAACAAAGAAATTTATATCCCTCATAAGTCAGATTTTTCTTTGGTTCGAAATAGCTATCAAACGCTGCTTTCACCTCTTTGAAAGTAAAGGGTTTTCCAATAGGGACTTGACAACTTTGAATTTAATTTGTGAACGCACTCTTTCACTAATCATCAAACTGTCACTGTCAATTTATTCAGTAAACTCAACATTTTCATCATGGTAAAGTACACGAACGAGCAACGTGTGCAAATTGTAAAAGACTTCTACCGAAATTCGAAGTCGGTGACTGCAACAGGCAATAACAAGTTTAATGCAAAAATTTGAGTCTACATATTCGTTGTGTGATGTTGCCGTATCAGTGAAACAACGGGTTGGTCCAAGTGCCGAAAATATCGCTGCCGTTCAGGCATTCGTACCAAACGATCCAAATCAGTCAATTCCACGGCGTTCTCAAGAATTGGACATCGCTCAGACCACATTATGGCGTATTTTGCGTAAGGATCTTAGTTTACACCCATACAAGATCAAGCTGACTCAAGAATTGAAGCCGATGGACCATTTGAAGCGACGTACGTTCCTCGATTGGGTTCTGGAGAAGATGCGCCAAGATGATGAATTTCATCGCAAAATCATCTTCAGTGACGAAGCTCATTTTTGGCTCAGTGGGTTAGTCAATAAGCAAAATATGCGTTATTGGTCGGGTGAAAATCCACATGCGCTTCATGAATCACCACTTCATCCACAAAAAATAACTCTTTGGTGCGGTTTGCTTGCCGGCGGCGTTTTTGGGCCATATTTCGTCGACGATCACGACGACGTCACGTTACTGTGAATGGTCAGCGTTATCGCGCCATGATCACCGATTACTTTTGGCCCGAATTGGAAGATATGGACTTGGACGACATGTGGTTTCAACAGGATGATACCACAAGCCACACAGCACACGCTACAGTCGATTTACTGAAGAGTAAGTATGGTGAGCGTGTTATCTCAAGAAATGGGCCAGTCGATTGGCCGCCTCATTCGTGCGATTTAACGCCGCTTGACTATTTTCTGTGGGGCTACAGAATTGGTTTTTACCAACACGCCGACTACGTTGAAAGACCTCCGAGACAACATTGAACGCAAAATAGCGGCCGTTTCGGCCGAAATGTGTTGCCGAGTCGTTGAAAATTGGGTCCCACGGATCGACCACTGCAAACGTGCCCGCGGTGGCCATATGAACGAAGTCGAGTTTCATTCATAAATGTTTTGATTGTACTTCAAGCCGATAATAAAGTTTTTGAAATATCTCAAATGGTTTGTGTTTTATTTAAAAAAAAATTGTCAAGTCCTTATTGGAAAACCCTTTATTATATATTTTAACACCTTCTGCGCCAATTGTATGAAGTAAAATGACAATTTTTCTAACGTCTGATATCATCCAATCCAGATGCACCCAACTACAAATTTAATAACTGCTTCCAGTCCTCTCATGCCTGTCCCAGATTGGTTGTGCTAATTGTAGACCACTTGGTGCATTAATGCCTTCCATGTTTTGTTCGAAATTAAAACGACTGCATAATTAGTTAAATTGTGGTACACCTCTGACACCATGTTGTAGTTTGTCAAATGAAAGACGTCTGCGCTGTACAATGTAACTTTAATGACTGAATCTCAGATTCTCATTATAATATTGTATATCATTATATACTATAGTATAGTTCTATGTTGTACATAGTATAGTTCTAAATATAATACTCAACAGCCATAAGATCAGAGCTCAATTTTTAAGTGGCTTAATTGAATCAAACCCTAAAAAGTCAGAGTGCTTGCAAAAAAAAGGAACAATTAATAATCGAAACAGAACCCATTCAAATTTTTACTTTTTGGAATGCCAAGGAAAAAGAACGTTTGTCAGAAATGTTTTTTTTTTAAACATTTTGTGAAACAGAGAAAATTATAAAAACAGTCGTAGAATCTAATTCAGGAGTCATTTCAATTGATCAAAGGAATCAAATAAAGATTGGAAAAAAAAATTCTGGAAGAAAAGATATATGAGGTCCGTGATCACATCAATAGTTTTCCTCTATGTGAAAGTCACTATACTCGTGCATGCTCACCTCAAAAATATGTAGCTAACGACTTAAGCGTACAAAAAATGCATGAGCTGTACTCTGAGTCTCATATAAGTCCGGTTTCAAACACCAAGTATAGGCAAATATTTTCCAGCATGGGTATTAAAAAAAAAAAAAACCTAAGACGGACTGCTGCAATAAATGCGAGATTTTTAAAATGAAACTCATCAGTAAATGAAGGCAAAAAACGGAGCCATAAAGTACTACAAGAGGATCACCATAAAGAAGCAGGCGACGACACATATTAAGCTAAGAATGTCGACAAAACCGATGAAAAAACAGATTCGAATTGTAAGCTGCTTACTTTTGATTTACAGAAATGTTTGCCTACTCCGCATTTAGAAACATCAGTTTCATTTTATAAAAGACTTTTATAGACCTATAATTTGACTATCCACGACTGTGTTACCGGAAAGCTAGTTGAGGAAACGAGATCGCGTCCTATGAGATACTTAAAATGCATTCGAAACAATTGCAAGCACCTAACCTTGTAGAGCGATTCATGCTGGACAAAACAAGAACGCGTTTGTTTCAACTATGTTCATGACATTTATGCAAAGTGAGACAACAATAGAAACTATTGACCATCAATTTCTTGTACCAGGACACACTCATATGGATTGTGACTCTGATCACTCCATTATAGAGTGTAAGAAGAAAAGAATACACCTCCAAATACACTACCCATGAGATTGGTATTTGTTTATATCTTCCCTGGGGTCAAAAAACATTTGTGAAGTAATGGCAATGGACCAAACAATATTTTACAATTTTTCAGCTGCGCAGAAAGAAAAATTTTGTTGGACAAAATCCAATCAGGATGGCGAAATATTCAAATGGAGCTCTGTTAAGTGGTTGAGATATTCCAAAGAGTTTGGACGTTTGTACTATAAGACCAGCCTAAGTAATGGTGAGGAATTTAAAATTTTGAATGTGAAAAAAAGAGGAATTAACAAAATAACAATTAGCGACCGGAAAGCATCTTATGGCGGGCTTATTAATATAAGTTCAGCAAAGAAGACGGATCTGTTAGATATAATAAACCAAAATTATCATCATTTTTATATAAACTTGCCAACAGAAGATGAACCAGATATCCACCCTGACTTAAGCCATCAGTCTAATTAGAGTAGTTAATACTATTACCAAGATTTTAAAATACATTGAAAGTGTAATGCATGTAATTTAATTTCATTTAATTTTGAAAGGTTGTATTAATATTTATTTTAAAGAAGAACTTGCATTTCAAACTAACTTCAAACGGACTTCATATCAGAGATAATAGTTATAGTCCGTTTCAAATCATCGTGCAATTTCTTGCGCATGTGCCCTCTTTTCCAGTAATCCTGGAAGTGATCCAGACGAAATGTGGGCATAAACATACTTTGATGTTGATTGCACTGAGTCTCAGCGGGTAATTATTATCTGCTTGAATGGCATTGCATAATGTATTGTGTAAAAACCAGAGTGTAGAGAGTGTATATTTTTTTTAGTGGAGTTGGCAATGACTATAGTATTTTATGGAAAGCAATCTCTTCACAATTATTGTATTGAAATAAAGAAATAATGAAAAGAAGGTACGAGTATATTGTTGCCGCCGAATTCTCCGTTCAACGCGCCGTACCACGGAAGAGTGCCCGACCACTAAAGAGAGTGGTCGTAGGTTAAGGTGTTAAAATGGGCGCCACGCGATTGCTCTTCCGTTTAACTACCTACATCCAGAATCGCGACTAAATGTGGGATTCGCGCTTCTTTTACTATGACAAACAAAATAAAGTAAAATGAAAATAAAAAAAATAAAAACGAATGTTTTCCAAACGTTACAAAACCGTCGATTCCTTTAATATGAATTACAAAATTTCAGTCTTACAATCTAGCTTAATTCTACATTAATAAATCCAAATAGCTTACGAGTATAATACAAAAAAAGAAGGAGAAAAAAACAAAGAGAAGAAAAAAAAATCTAAACTAAAACCGCGGAAACGAACCCAGGCAATCTATTATTCGCGACACGGGACAACAAATTAAGCGAACCAACTATGTATTATATAATATATGGCCGCGTAATTTAATATAATAATATGTGTATTTAAAGCAAAGTAAGCTTATCTGGCACGTGTTGCTGCTCCCACCCAGACTCGATTCGTCCGGATCCTCTTGACTCCAGTCTTTTCGTGCCAAGCACCCAAATGATGCTAGTCGCAACTCCGAAAAAAAAGGTAAAAGGCAAATAACACGGAGTTTCGAGCGATCTCCAGCCACCAAAGAAAACTATTTCACAGTCTCTGTCAATTCTATTTGTTCCTTTTTTTCCACACCCAATAAAATAATTTACTTATCTCGATATTTTAATTTTCTTTTTTTTTCTTTCGCACTACCGCACAAGGTTCTAGCACAGATAATAAATCTATACAGATGTCTCATTCATATGGGAAGATGTGTCCTATGAAAATAAAATCGAGCTAAAAAAGAGCTTTTTAAAAAGCTGCAAGTTCTTACAAAGAACAGAAAAATCATTTTATTTCTTTTCGCTTTTTGCTCTTGCCACTTGTCACTCACACATGCAAAGTCGTTTATCATGCAAAAACAATACGTGAACGAAAGAAATAAAACAAAAAAACATACTTGGGTTTATGTACGTGTGCTTGTTATTTTGTTTGTAACTTGTTATGCAATGTAAATTAAATGGGGGTAGGAATATAATTTTGAAGATCATGAGATCAATGGTCCGTGATGTGGACGTGCTGGAGGGGGTATGACGTTGCACCACACTATAAAAGTGGTTGATATTTGAAGCACGAGGTGTTAAGGGCTAATACATGTTATGGGGTTGAAGATATACGTATGTACATGAGCGCTAGACCAATTTCCCGATTTTAATTTTGTGCTCAGGACATTAAGTACCTACAAAATTTGATAAATTTCCAAACATTGAGCAACATCGAACTTATTCGGAAAATGTATGTATATGTTATTTACGAGTACATACTCGTATTTGCTCCCTTTTCTTTCAAGTTATGTAAAAGGGAGTTTTTAAAACTCTACGCAAAATATTTGTATGTAAAGACCGAAAATCTTCAATTCCATGACTCGGGGACAACGCAGTAATTTATGGCCGAATATATGGGAGTTCGAACAAGTGGAATGGGATCTCAACCAACTTGGAGTGCAGCACCGCTGGAAACAGCTGGCGAAAGATCGCGCCAGGTGGAAAGGCTTGTTGGTTGAGTCCTGGTCCACCCCGGACTGTAACGCCACCTAAGTAAGTAAGGAAAATATTGGAAATATTTTTCCGACAGTCATGAATGAGCCATATTTGAACTAGCAAAATCATTACTATATAGAGTATGATTTTGTTCCTTGGAGTAGGGACTTTGGATCCAATTTTTTAAACCAGTCTGAAGTAGCAGCGGTTGCCTAGGCTTATTCTGGTGGTAATCTTCGACAAGGTGTCATTTGTTCAGTTTGCATTAACCCAGAGGAAGAGGAACTCCTCTAAAGTAATGAGCATTTACAGTGACAAATTGTACGATTTGGTAAATGACGGGGTTATCTTTGCTCGATAAAATATACTTTACAATGGCAGCAGATTTTGGCCATCCTGCAGTGTCTATATCAATGACGTGTCCCAAAAGTCCTGACCTGGCCCCGTGTTACTTTTTTTTATTTCCCAAACTCAAAACGTTCCGAGCGCACGGTAGAAAATGTAGGTAGAAAAATGTAAAAAGCTACGACCAAGGCTTTGAAGGCGATGTTAGAAATTGCCTTCCAGCATTGCTACGAAGAGTGGCAGCACCGTTGGGATCGCTGTGTACGCTCTCAAGGGACCTACTTTGAAGGTGTCAATTCATTTTATGTTTGATACATGTGTTTTAAAAAAATTATTCTCATTACTTTTGGGAGACACCACGTATATATGCCAATATATGTACATAGTATTATCTATATATATACCTGTATAATAATTGATCACTGCTCTTGGCCTATATATAACCATAACTTATTTTTCTTTTGGTGGTAATTTCGAGGTTATTTCCTTAATTTCCTGCATAACATTTCTATTTAAGCCAGGGGACAGACTTTTAATTTGAATCCACCTGTGCAATGAAGATGGATGCGGCAAGTGTATCTCAAGTTGATCCCGCAAAAAGTTGTATCCGGCAGCTGAACGAAAAAAGATGCACTGCAAAATCTATTTCTCCTCTTCGGTGTATTCATTTTTACCCTGTGATAAGATGAGCTTCGAAAATGTCATAGCATTTTGATGAATACCAAGCAATGAATCGATTTTCCCTTGAATGTTTTGCTTTTCACGCGCTTGTAGCCTTTTCTTGTCCTCTTTTAAACGACGAATTTTTTTTAATAGATGTGGTTTCGATTTTCGATTTTCTTTAATAGTTATTCTCAAGACATTGTTCAATTTCTTGAGCTTTTCAATTCTCCTAATGTAAAAAGATTGCCTTTTTACATGAGCCTCACAATTGGCGCAAGCAATTTCAATGTGATCATTGAATTTTGTCCTTAATAAATTTTTAGAAGCCAAATTTAGTTACTCTATTGTAGGTTCACTCGAACTCAGTTTTAAATCTTTATAATTTTCATAAGTAATCTTAGCTTTGACTGGATCAAAACAAACAGAACCGTCTTCAGGATTCGGAACACTCTCGCTTCGTTTTAAAAAGAGAGAGGGATAAGCGTTTGTTTTTAAATATTTTTTTTCCAAAAAGGCATTTGCAAAATGTTTGCTGCAAATGTAAGGTTTTTTAAAGCATTTTATATGTTCACGAGACTCCTCCGTCAAAGCTAACCATTCATCATATTTAACAGTGTCTTGTTTAGGGAAACGACACAATTTCATATCCTAAAACTTCATTTCATCACTTCAATTCAATTCAATTACTTATTATTTACATGCACTGCATATTAATAACACGAATAATATTTTGCTCGTCAAACTTCAATTACAAAATGTAAAGAAATTTCTTCCTTTTTATTACCACTTTTTTTTCCAAGCACCAGCTAAGGAACAAGGGCACTTAACATATTCTGTCTAATTTCACAATCCTTGTTTTCCCACTATCCATACACTTTTTTTTTTTTTTCTTGTTTAAGAGAAAGCCGCTCGGATTGCCAAACTGTTTGGCTTACTTTCCTCGACCCGTATTATTATTTTTTTTTTGGACTCCTAACTTGAGCCACGACCGACCTCCTTGACTGACTCTTCACAACTCGCCTATCTTTTCCTTTGTTTTTTTTTTTTTAATTAACCCACCAAAAATCCTTTCGAATTCCACTCAACACTACCGTTGCCTCTCGAATGTTTTCACTCAACTCCCTACGGTACGTCCTCGTACAAACAGGTTCATCAGACCACATCTCCTGATCTTCCACATCCGCTAATCCCAACAGTAAGTCCTCATACCATAGTATGGAACTAATACCCTAGCGAAAAAAAAGAACAACTTCGAACTCGGGGACTCGAACCTACGAAGGTAAAATCCTACATGCCGGGTTCGCAACCCGTGGAGCTAGGTTTCGCTAGCGACGACGGAGTGCGGGTGCCCATATGTACGAGTAGTAGTATTGGCAAGGAAAATAAGTGCTATCACTCTATGCTAATTCCCAAGAGGTGGACGAAAACCTATTAACACAACCCATAATAATATGCACTTATGATACCAATGGGTTAGATGTGAAAGGAAGCGGACAAAGTTCAGCCGTTTCGTAGATATTATTTTCCAGTGAGCAGATGAGTAGCATGCGCTTCCAGGCTCTCTTTGCGCAGATTTCCAATTGCACGGTGATTTGAAACGGACTATAAAGGGTTTTTTCAGATCTAATTTTTTTCGGTTTTTTCGCTCTCCTGAAAAACTATGAAAACAGACTTAAGATAGTTTACCTTTTCAGCAGAAATTTAACAGATTTAACAAGCTGTATAGCGACATTGATCTGGGCAGAAAGGTATGGCAAGGATATATAGAGAATAAGCACCTAAGAATCTTCGATTCCAACCTGGAGAATCAATGCAGAAAAGGAAGACTTTGGTTTAGGTGTCCCGCCCAAGTGGTAGTATATGTCAACCAACTTGGACTGCGCAACCGGTGGAAATTAGCCGGAGACAACAGTAACTGGAGGGGACTCTTAGTTGATGCCCAGGACCATCCCGGACTGTATCGGCTAGTGTAGGTGAGTAGTATGTTCTAGCTAATATTGACCTATTTATTGGTATTTCAATGGATGTGTTAGTTTCACAATTAAATTTTGAAGAAATGTAACAGTTAAGTCATTTACCCTTATTCTTCCCACAAACTCCATGTTTAACACCAAAAGCATAATATCGTATATGAAATCGCCAAATATCATCATTTTCAATTCAGAGCGTTCGGTTGTTTTTAAGTATATTCTAGTTAGTCTACTGTATTCCGGTATTTTTTGTCAAATAAAACCGAGTGTAAAAAATATACCATTTTGTATTAATCTGCCCATATAATACAATACGTACTTTTTGTGTATTTGTTCTGTGCGGACCTCATTAGATTTTATTGTAAGAAATTAATTCGTCAATTCGATTTCAAAGATGACAGTTACAGTGTCATCTTCCTCCGTTATTTTATTTTCCTGTTACTTTTTTGGAAACTTGCCTATTGTGTGCGTTTTAAGCTGGAGAAATATACTTTTGTGTATTTGCTTTCATAATTTTAGACTTATTCTTAATTCTAAAATACGCTCTCTATTTCTTAAGACCGAAGCAAACATTTTGACTTTTTAGTATCTTATTTTGATTAAGATAGTCCAATGAATTGACTTATATTAAAATACCAGAAACCAGAACGTTTTAAGACAAATTATACAATCACTTCAGTGAAATGAATAAAATCAGGTTGGCTTTACTTGCTTTATTTCATATTAGGAAAAATAATGTCAATCGGAAAATATATAATTGACTAAAATAATGATTTGGAAAGCATTGACAATAGATTGGCAAACAATTTACAGAATTCTGAAATTTAGTTGAATAGAACAATAACGCTGTTAAAGTAATAAACTTCTGAAAATGTTTGCAAAACCAAAAGATAAACAAAAAAATAGGTTTAAAAGTGTATATTTGTTAAAAAATATACAAAATGTTTCCACTTTTTCTTTATAATTCCATTTTCATACGATTTTTTCTACCGTACTGTAAAAAAAAAATAGAAAATTCAACCGAAAACTGGGAGAGATCAGACGAAACACATCCAACGGTACTGTTGCAAGCACCAAATGCTCTTTTCTCTTTTTTTTGACGCTTCTTTTTTTTACTTCGATCATGATATTTTTCCCACGCCCCACAAGTCGCCTCAACATTGGTGCCCCTGTGAGGTACACTTAAGCGGCTTTCTATCATCGATCCGCATCACTTGGCTAAAATCTCATCGTTTTACAGAATAAAAAAATACGAGATAAGTGCATGTTCAATAGTAGTCAGTTATAAAATGCCTGCGAAGCCCGACGCGTCAACTGTACCCGCTGAGGTCAATACTTTGACCTCCGGCCAAAAAGCTCGACTTCTTATCAACGAACAAATTCGTCTTGTGGAAGTAGTAAAACGGAATTGGATGAACTACCAAAAGGATGGTCCCAGTCGTCACAGTCTCCATCAATACAATCGGCAGCTAAGCCAACTCACCACACACAAAATAGTTAAATCAGATTATTTCGATGCCCAGGTAAAAGACTTATTTATTCTCTAGAGCAAGAGAGGCGTGCCATCACCATCAATATTGGTATGCCTCGAACCATTGGTATGTGTTGTCTTCCATCACCACAACGCCCGAGCACATGTTTTATCCGTATAGTCCAGACATAGCTCCCCCTATCTATCACTTGTTTTGGTCTCTGCAGAACTTCGTCAATATCATTAAGCTATCTTTAAGCCAAGCATGTGCAAATCACATGACTCAGTTTTCCAACCAAAAATCATAAAGGTTCTCCATCAATGGCATCAAGAATTTAACCGAAAAGTGCCGAAACATTGTAAATAATATTCGAGCATAATTGGCTACAATAAATTATTAAACAGCTTACTGGTCTGTTGGCGCAAAAACTGATATTTTTCAGACTTTTGTAGTGCTACTGCCAACTAGCCACAGTTCCCTTGTTGTTTCTACTAATATTTGCTCTATTTAGTTTTAAAGTATTCCACAAAATCAAGACATGTGTTGCCAATGCAAAACTATTATGATAATCTTGATACGAGTATCTCTATATCTATATTTTCCTTTCCTTACCTCAGCTCTCCAGATTTAACAGACGTGCTGCACTGCCCGCACCAAATTTCAAAGTTTGTTCGCAATAGAGACTCAGTTTCTTCTTTTATCTCTTGAACGGCCTTATTAATCTTTTCACAACCCTCCCGTCCACTTATGAGGTGACTGACTTTTTCAATCTCAGTGATCTATCAACCAAAACAAATTAGATATTGAATACAATTTTAGACAATTTCCTACCTGATATTGGACAACTTTGAGCCACCGACATTCGTTACAGATTACTGACAGGTGTCCCGTGTCAGGTTCCATATTCGTGTCATTCATTGCTTTTCGCAAGTCTTGAAGAAGTATCTGCAAGGACTGTACGAATTGCTCCCGTTCAATTGTTAGCAACTCCAAGACCATTGGCCTCTGGATTAAAGTCTCATACTTGGAGAAGATGAAAATTATTTGGCGAGGATTACTTAGATAGTTATGAAGTTGCGCTTTCAAAGCAAAGGAAATCCTTTCATCGATAGGCTGTAGTATATGCTCAAACTGTTGCAGAGCCTTATTCCAATTTGCTTTCCCTTTTGCTGTTGTATCTAGGACGTTGATGTCTGAAAATAAATAAAATTGTGACACGAATACATACAATTGTAATTGCTCACCTCTAAATGGAGAGTTCTGAGTAAACATGATCCGAAGTTCTTCATCATCTAGTAGAGTCACGATCTGCTTGAAGAGGTTCTTAATATTTCTGATTTCTCCAAGGCGTTCCTTTAGTGATTGGCCACGTTTTGGAACATGAGGTTCTCCAGTCCAGGGGTGTTGGACGTAATTAGGCCAGAAAAGTCGTGTTAGAGAGTCACACAGTTGCATCCAAGAGTCAACAATGTCATGACACTGACTCATCAAATTGCTGACATGATAAGAACTCAAGTTCCAAATATCCTCAGACGTTAAATTCTCAGCACATACTTCAAAGACCACGTTTCCTAAAAGAGAACAATATAAATCGAAGTATAGGAAAAACAAATGTGTGTATACCCAGTATGTCTAGAATGTCCGTCATCCGACTCTGGGGGTAATGGAATGGCAATCGCCAAAGCTCATCTAGATAGTTATGAGCAGCGTCCAAAAACTCCTCGATGGTTCCCATTGCTCCCGGATCAATTTTTCTTCCAATGAAACGTATGAAACAGTAGCGAAGAAATTATATTAAATTTAAAAGACTTACCTTATTTGCTTGTCAATATTATCCAAAGCAGCTATGAAAACTTGTGCCGTCTCTCGGTCAACCCTAGACTTGGAACTATCCAACTTTTGCTTCCAGAATTTGATTTCATCTCCGATTGATGCTATACCTACAATGCAAAATCATTTCACAAATGTTCACCAAAATTCAGTCAAAGTAAAATTCCCACCAGATTGTGGTAGTCCTAAAGTGGAACCCAAGGAAACGTGTAAACTCTCCAATATACCACTTAGCTCCGGGCTATACTCTGCTTTCTGTCAACAATTCCGCCCAAAGTTGTCAACATTAACATATACCCCTTTATCTGTGTAAAATTCATGGTTGTACCCACCTTAACCCCGGCATGGGGTGAAAACACTCTGGACATTGAATTGTAAATCGATTTTACCATGCCACCTTCAAGGGTGAGCATTCCTAGTGTTTGGTTATCCATCAGTCCCGAGGCAGCTCTGTTATATCCCGCCGCTGGTGATGATGGTGAACCAACTTTGGGAATCTTATAGAACAGTAAGCACACATCGTCATTGGGAATTTGATGGTGGAACTTTAGTTTGCCATCGCAGCTAGTTGCGGCCATGACAGTGATTTCATCAGATTCCAGGAACTCGGTAACAGGTTGATGGTCCTCATGACCGGATATTGCATCAAAGTAGTCAACTAGATTCAGGAATTTTCAAAGTTAAAATTAAGCTTGTCTATAGAGGGAGGTGGTTTTTTTTTTCGATTTTTTACCAGAAGTGTTGATGATAAATTTGATTTTGTTGGACATGGTTTTGAGCGGTGGGTAGTTGATCTGAGTGCTGGTCTTGAGAAACTTTGAAAAACTGACTGGTTTTTTGGAAGTTTGTTTTTGTTTTGGAAGTTGGTTGCTATGGTATGCATCCATAGAAACAGAAGTTGGTAGCGGCAGTTGTTGTTTGTAAACAAAATTTGTTAGAGGGTGGAAGCCGGTTGAGGTAATGCACGTGATTGTTTTTTATTGTTTACGTTGGAGTGCTATTCTATAATAGTTTTATGAATTTTATGGCATATGTAGTTACAGCTGTTATGAAAGAAGTGACAAAATGAAGTAACGTGGTACCGTTATTACATCTGAGAGTACTAAAACTAAATTTTTTTTTATATAATTTACGCGCACCTAAGGGGTTAGACACCCTTTTACTGTTGCCATGGCGCGGGCGGAAAGGTAGAAGGAGAAGAAAGGAAAAATTGTTTTTGTAGTGGTTTGAAACTCAGGTGTGTTTGGTTTCGATATTAATCTCCAGGGGTGGGAGTCCGAATAATACGGAGAGTTTTTTCTTCACTCAGAGTGATTTAGAGTTTATAATTCGCACTATTTTTTTGTGCTTGAAACTCTACAACAGACAAATCTACGTGTCAGTGTTATGCCTTCACACGCAGAATTTTTCTGTCTGAGTTCCAATTACACAAATGAAAAACTTGAAAGACTTGCCATGGGCAGGATTCGAACCTTGACCTGACCCTCCGAATGAGAAGCGATTGCTAGTACCACTAGCTAGGCCACCCCAAGTTCTGTGGACTTTAGTATTATATGCCGTCACAAGTATAATATTGAGAAAGTCTTGTGAAGGCCGATTTAATCTACCGGTAAGGTGTCTAAACTTGAAATAGGTTTTTCGTATCACATATCCAACGGTATTTTTTGATGTTAAACCGATGAAACGCATAAAATTGTGCCTTATTTAAGGAAACAAATGCATCTATATATACTAAGGTGGTGCAGTCTACGATGAAGCTGGTCTTCAACCAACCGATATGGCTCTCTAGACATACCCCTGGTGTTTTCTAGTTGCTTTCGATTTCACACGCCAAATTGGTTGAGATCCACCTGCCTCTGTATTTACATATGCCACCTGATGTGGGATTTTTCTATGCCGCATTTTTTCTTGGTGATCAATTCGAAGACTTTCCGAGCTGGAGCGTTGGTACCATATGCTCTCTTCTCTTTCAACTATGTCTTTGTCCATGTCAAGCTACTTTAATTAGGTGGTGAAATCTCCTCCTCTACTCTGTGCCTATGAAGATGTGGTCGTATATCAATTAAAACAGTTTTCTATCGAAACGACCAATCGCCATAGAGGTCCTCTACTGAGACTATTGCGATCAATGTTTTATAGAGCGTTTTCATGGTTATCTGAGTGTGAAATCTGCTACACAATTGCTTGATAGGCAAAGGAAACAAAAAATAGAGATTGACATAAATTAATTGTCCAATTACGTCTGAGGTGAGGCAAAATCCTTCACTATCTCGAAGTAATACTTTTCTATTCGTATAGGTATTTTGATGTTGTGTGTCAATTCTCCACGACAGCATATATTTAACTTGTTTTTCCCCCAATGGGTGCCAGATGTATCTTCGCCGCTTCTGCTTCAATACTCGTAAATACCTCATACGGACTGTTGAAGGATTGTGCCTCTGATGTTGGCTTGTGAGTTTCGGACAATACTCTGAATCGAATATGATGTTGAAGGGATTGCAGATAGCGAAACTTCTTCAAGGTCATTCTCTAGAGCCGGACAAGTACAACAGGAATTATATGTTAAGATTTTATTCGCTTCATGTCCTGTCGCAACAGCCCAGCAGCAGTGCAGAACTTAAACTTGGATATGGATACCTTCAATTAGTCGGGGTCGTCCAGGTTGAATGGTTCTGCTCAACAGCGGAATATTAATTGTCATCGCAGCGGGTCTACGACTAGATACTATGGTTTGCTTGGAAAGGCTTGCCTTTTCGTGATTTGTATGTTGGAATAAGACTACTTTACCAGAGACTCTGAAACTTTATTATTTAGGAAAATGTCTGACAGGCGAAGCCGAACATTTAGTACGTTCTATTCTGTGTATATCAGGGAATTATGAATCAACATGGAAAAGATTGTGTGATAGTTTTAACAAGAAGAGTTCCATTATCGAATCTTACTTATAAGCCTTATGCGAACAACTGGTGATCCTGAAGGAGGCTTCATGTGCAATAAGAAGGCTTCTAGATGTTACAAAAAGATAGTCTCACTTCCATTCAAAATTTAGTTATCTTCATCGTTTCGCAAAAATTAGACATTCAATCTAAAAAGAATTAGGAATACTTTTTTAGGTTTCAAACTTCTTTGAGTTCTTTCGCACTTTAGAGGCCATTGCGTACCTTATTTTCACCTGAAATAAAGAATCCAAACTTACCTAACCAAAGGAAGTTGTATCCTACACGATCATGTTACAAATTTCACCTCTCTGTTCCCTTGCTACGCTGAATCCCACTATTTAAATGATTTAAATGATAAAATGCTTAGCCTTTTCACAAATTACAACAGCAAAAGTTTAATTAACCAGCTCTGTTGGAAGTATAATCGAGAGAGCATTTGTAGGTCAAGGATCTCAAATATTCTTTATTGCCGAAAGGTGCGTGCAGAGGCTGGACTCAAAAAGAATCCTCGCCATTATGTTGTGAGTGATATAGGTAGCAGTCCAAATCAATACAAGAGTTTTGTAATGGCCACACTTTATTTTTTTTTTGTTTAAAGTAGCGCGCGCTCAAGGGGTTACGGTAACCTTAAATTGTTTGCACACAACGCGGGCGAAGGAAAACTAGGGAGGAAAGAAAGATAGGTACAGATGTGCGTTGGTTTTAAATGCCTTAATGTTACAATGACTAAGAAATAAAGAGTTTTGCAAGGCATTGCATAAGCTAGATGCGCAGTTTCGGAAGGAACGACGGTATTTCAGAGTGCGCCCGTAAGTGGGCTTGATGAGCATTTGTAGCGAGACAGGTGTTACGGTTGAAGATTTGAAGAGTCGGAATGCAACCTGCGATTTTCTGTGTAGCACTGTTGGTGGAAATAGTGATAAAACAACGTGAGACAGGAGACATTACGCCGGTGTTCGAGGCTGTCAATTAACTCACTGATATTGGTATCACCTATGGGTTTTATCGCATGTTTTTTAATATTAGCTAGCAAGTGAGGAGAAGTTTTAGGAGTATCTGACCAGATGTGGGCATTGTACTCCAATTTTGGGAGGACAAGTGCCTTATATTACTGATGCCTGATCAGAGGGGGTGAAGTATTTATTACATCGCTTGAAGAAACCTTGACATTTCGTAGCATTTTTGACGACATAGAATATCACTTGAACAAAAAGTTCCCGGAATAACCGTGCGGCGCTCCCATTATTCCGATTTGAGTTCTGTTTTTTTTTTTGTTAAGTTGGTAAATCTGTTGTAGACATCCCCTCTAAATCTTAGCGTCATACCTTGACATATGCAAAAGTTACACAGCCAAGAGTACATCTATCTCTGTGTGTGTTGGCGATTTTTTACAATTCTAGAAATGGATTTAAATTTGCAAAAACGAACTTGTATTAAATTTTGCGTAAAAAACGGATTTAATAGTGTGCGAACGTTGGAAATGTTGGAAAAGTGTTTCGGCAACGATTCTCTAAAGAAAACCGTCGTTTAGGTTCAAAAGTGGTCGTGAGTCAATCGAAGATGGCGAACGCAGTGGCAGACCATCGACATCGTAAACCGACGAAAACATTGATGGAGTAAAAGAAATGTTGGTCAATAACCGCAAATTAACCATCAGAGAGATAGCGGAGGACTTGAACATTGCCTATGGATCCGTCCAAGACATTTTGGTTAATGAGTTGGGTTTCCGTCGTGTAGCAGCAAAGTTGGTGCCAAAAGATCTTAATTTCATGCAAAAAAGAGACCATGTTGACGTCGCAAAAGAGAAGATTTGCGAGGCTGAATCCGCTCCCACATTCATCAAAAGGATCATTACTGGAGACGAGAAGTGAATTTATGAGTACGATACGCAATCCAGACATCATCCAAGTGAATGGCGTTCACCAAATGAGCCGAGACCAAAAAAACACTTCGTTTTCAGGCAAAAAAGAAGGCAATGCTCACGGTTTTCACGGATTACAACGGTGTAGTGCATCATGAATTTTTGCTAGAAGGCCAGATAGTAAACAAAGAGTATTATTTGGGTGTTATGAGACGTTTGTGTGAAGCAATTCGCCGAAAGAGACCAGAATTGTGGGACGAAAACTCGTGGATTTTGCACCATGATAACGCACCGTGCATCGCACAGTGCCATCATTATTCGTAATTTTTTGAAGAAAAATGCAACAAATACCATCCAACAGCCACCGAATTCTCCTCTTTTGGCTCCCTGTGACTTCTTTCTGTTCAATCGAGTTAAAAAACCACTACGGGGAACGCGTTTCAGCAGCCTCGAGGAAATAATGGAAAAATCGCAGGAAGCACTGATGGACATACCCAAACCGAATATAAAAAATGTTTCCAGGATTTTGAAGGGGACAATATAGATTTAGATGAATAAACTTGTATTTTTAATTTTCTGAATAAATTTTGGAAACTTTTTAATCAATGTGGTATGTGGTCATTGCGACGTAGGTTGTCATGGACAGACATACCGAGAATGGAACATTTTTCGGTTTCGACGATGCAAGTGCCATTCATGGATAATGGCTAGGTGATTAAATTCCGCTTTGACGACAGCGGACAGCATTGTGTTTTGGAAGCATTAAATTCTACTCTGTTGGTGGTTCCACAATTGGTTATGCTGTTAATATCGGAATTTAATGAGGTTAACATACGCTGCCATTACCGTTCTACAGCCGAGGAGCAGGGATGTGAGTCCGGGAACGAATATGAAAAGCAGAGAGTCCTGTCATCAGCAAAGGAATATATTGGATTAGAAGTGGCAGACAAGAGATCACTAATAAAAATTTAAAAGAGTGTCGGAGGCAGAACAGAGCCCTGGGGCATACCAGCATTTATTTTATGAATATTCGACTTGAAATCATCGAAGACAACATGAATTGAACGTTCCGTAAGGTAATTTCTAATCCATTGAAGAAAAGAGTCATCGATCCGAAAAGCACGCATTTTCGACAAAAGAGCTGTGCAACTATCTTGCTTTCCCCAGATTGATGTACGCTTTGGTTCCACTTTTCGGTGAGACATGCCATCAAATTACCAGTGGACCTGTTGCTACGAAATCCATACTGTCGGTCATTGAAAAGTTATCGCGTTTCGAGATATCTCATTAGCTGACGGTTTATCAGCGTTTTTCAGACCTCGGAAAGAAGGGACGTAAGTGCAATGGGAAGTGAGTGAAGATTCGACTTTCTCCATTAATTTATTTTAGGAATTATGATAGAGGATCGTTCAAGAGCAGCCTTGTGGACATGTGATACATTTTTGAAAAATTTGCCGCCGTTCAGACGTGCAAAACACCGATGTATGCTGTCCTCTGAATTTAGCTGAGACTTTTGTGATTGTAGTTCTTCCATAAGGCTTTCCACAAGTATAGCGATCTGTATGTCAGGATGGGTCTTACAATTGCTGTATAATGTCAACGTAGTACAGATTATATGGAGGTGGTGCTGTATTCATTTTTCAGCTTTTAATATGTTCTTGAATATTCCAGTTCACTTTGAATACTAAATATAATCACACCTATTCAAAGCAACCTAGACAATCCTAGCTCCACCAATCTATGTGTGTTCGCAGGTTGGCATTGATTTTATGTTGATGAGAAGACCAAACTCTACCTTTGATGGATTCCCTCCTAGTACATAGAGTGTTTGGAATTGAGGAGAATTAACCTGACATAAGGATGTCTACATAATCAGTGCAAGCCATCGAGTTGTCGACGTCTTCAAAATTGTAGTTGACTCTGCGCGATTGTGACAATTTTGTTACAGAGACCGATTTCCAGGATCCATAGAGGCTAACAGAACAATAAGTTTACTATTCTACTTGTTTCGAAGATTTATGTAGGACCTTAGTGAAAATAATTCTGGTCCCTGATAAGGTTTATTTTCTATAAGAAACTATCGCCTATTAAAAGCAGCCCATATCACCCTTGAACTTAAAAAGCGTGCTTAATGTAGAGCATGATATTGCCAATCGGGAACCCTACCACCACTTCATCAATATTGAACAAACAATATTTGTATTTCAATCACGCTTTCCGATTCAATATATGTATCTTGTGGCAGTTGATTTGTATCTCCAAAAATAAGAGAGTTACAAATTTCACGGATTCATTGGGAAAATCAAATTCTAAATTCCAGTTTGTACGTACTGAAGAAAATACGAGTAATTTCCACATCCGAACAATTGACTTCAACACAAGGCACATAATTTATAAGGTAGCAAATCAAAATTCGCAAACGAAAAAAAAAAATAAAAAATAAGTCACGTGTCCAGAAAATATGAAGACAATTTTTTCCCTAATACAATTAATTTACAATCAATCGAAGGCCATTCATCGGGTTCATCTATTCCAATTTATCGTTGAAACTCTGGAAGACTATTCTGATCAATCAGACGCAGTCAGGGTGTCCAAGATGCGGATGTGTTTTCAAAAAGTTCACGTACTTGTCGTTTCACCGAAAATGGACCTGAGTCATCCATTTCATTTGAGTATGCCGACGAATTCGATCCTTGTGGGACATAATGATGAAAGACCTTTTGAATTTATTTATGAGCATAAGACGAATATCTCATGGTCAGTGAATGGGGAAATAAAAAAGGACAAAAGGAACGTATGATACGAATAATGTCCTACGGGCGTTGGTGACGAATTGGAATCAAAAGTTATTTTAACAGAGCCAAGGCCAAACCAACAAAAACTTTTTTTTTCTTTTTTTTTGGTAGTTAAGAGGAAGTGGTCTTTTGGGCCACTATAGTGGCCAGTCATAAGTTTTATAATTTTTGCCTTAAGACTTGAGGATTTGGTTCTATGAATTATGCATGTGTGTTGAAGGCCTTTCATCCTTGGGTTGATTGTTTGACATAAAGTTGGTGCAGTTGCTATAAGTTACACAAGAGTATAAGGTCTTTTAGAAGTAACAGCTGCCAACCGATTTCGTTAAATTCGATAAATATTAAAGATGAACCCTTATTGTCAATTGCCTTGCTGCTGCCCTACTACTATCTTCTTAGCGAGTTACTCAAAAATTCATCAACTTGGCAACTACGATGGGAGAAATATGAAGATCGATTCCCCTGCAAGTGTCTGGGTTCTGTTACTTGCAAATTAGATCCCCAAATATGAAGGAATACTTTGTAGGCGACTTTTGGCTATGGATTGCCAGATTCGTCAAGTTCGAGTAAGAGTTTATGGTATGCGATGGAGACTTGGAGATTGTATCTGCCAGTCTACTCACAGGAGTCACTTAAACCGAAAAGCTAAATTAAAACTTTTATAACTAAGGGTAGACCTAAACGCAAGCAGGAAATGCAATGGGCAGTAGCAAAAATACATTGACTTCTGCTCTATAAAATGCCGAAAAGTTTTTTGATAAAACAGCTTATTTAAAGACACGATTTGTTAAATGTTTGTTATCAATAGGGGCTTTCAGTCTTTTAAATCTTAAACTGATCTTTGAACTGGAGGTCACGTTCGTCTTACACTATTCTACTCTTTCCACAAAAGTCCAACCCCACAGTCTTGAACAATTCTGTAAGGAGCTTTTCAGTTCTCTATTTTTAATTTTTTTAACTAAATAAACAGCTTCAAACTAAACAACTCCATGGTTTACCCCGGTTTTCAGAATTTTGCCGCTTTTCATCTCTGAGTGTAGCAGCGTGTTCATGTAATTTTACCTCACGCAACAACCTATGTACATCATGATTAGCAAATGCTTTACAAATACTCTTATGAGGAGCCTTCATTTAAGCAACAAATCTAGGTGACACAATGAATCAGTCCATTGTATGGATCCAGGAATCGGCACTAGATTGATTCCAGCCGTTGGCTTATTGATCTCTATGATATCATATTAATAGGCGTCGATATAGCCGATCCAAACACCGGAGCTGCGAACATTTCAGTTAATACGCATTTCCATGAAAATGGAACTTAACACTTGCATCTGGATATATTTCGGCAGACAAATCGCTCAGTTGGAATAATGACGACGTCAGATGTCAGGGCAGCGATTTCTTTTTGTGAGATGCTTTAACATATTCGAGCTCCTGTTCAATAAATTAATAGCAACTCTCATACCAGTCAGGGCCTTAAAGCAACGCCAGTAAATAGAATTTTGGTTGGTGCTTAACGCACTAATGAAAATTCCTTCCCTGAATACTCATATTATGGGCTGTACTCTATACTCTGAAACTCTGCTAATGACCTTTCGTATCGACTATTCAGGACAGGCGGAATCTGAGTTAGGAAAAGAACGTAGTCGAATCATCATGAAGTATACGGCGAGGACGACAACAATTCTCTGCAATCCTCGTAAATTAAGCTTGTCTTCCAATCGGAGATATTCGCAATTATTATGTTTACTTAAGGAGGCACTTCAGTATGGGGTGGAAATGGGGCTCCACCAACAAGCGTCTCCAGCTAGCTCGATCTTTAGCTAGCTGCCTTCAGTTTCGCATGCTAAATTGGTTAAGGTCCCCTTCCACTTACGTGCGTCATCTGAGTCGCAGTTCTCCTCTACTGCACTGTCCCTTGAGGGCGGATTCGAAGATTTTTCGGACCGGAGCATTGGTGTTCATCCGCTCTTCATGATCTAGCCATGTCAGTCGGTCTTCACGTCTTCTGACTAAGTCAATCTCTCTGTAAGCACGTAGAGTTTGTCGTTGTATCTCCTCCTCCACTCACCGTCGTATCGAATACCATCCGAAGAATTTTCCTGTCAAATCAGCCAAGAGCACCCTCATCCATTTTTGGTAAAGTCCATGTCTCTACGCCATAGAGCAGGACTGGGATATTAAGGTCTTATATAGGGTCACTTTTGTTGTTAGAGAGAGGGCTTTGCTAGTTAATTGTCTTCTTAGTCCAAAGGAACAACGATTGGCAGTTATTCTTCGTTTGATCTCAGCGCTGGTGTTATTGTCTCAAAATATATAACTACCTCAAAGTTATATCTGTCGAGAGTGACGTTTTATCTGAAATATCGGTGTTAGGTGACCCATCTTTTCGCTTCCGTCATAATATTCCCGAAAGCGCCACAAGCATCACGGCCAATGGGGTGGACATAAGTGGCACCTGCTCCTGCAACAATTGCTATGTGGTTAATGAGGACACTAAAGAGTACTTCGTTTTTGGACATCTGGCAATCGTTCCCATCAGGTTGGGCGCAGCTACTGCTACTCATCACACCCACCAAAACGTGAATTCAAAACTCAGTCAAAGTTGACTCAGCTGCACCTGTATAATATGAAAGCATAATACGAGTATATACTCGTATATAAAGGTGCCGCAAAATTAATCACCCTATCGGAATGTGGTATAATTTTTGCAAATGGCGTCGTACGTCAATCATATTTGACATTTGTGAACTAGACAGTTGCAGTATACAAACAAATAAGCAATGGAGCGCTAAACTCCACAAGAGCGTGGAATAACTGTGTCGATGTTTTTGACCAACAAAGCGGTCGGTGGTATTAGCGCAGAGTGAATTTCGACGTCGATTTCCTAATCGTATCGCGACAACTGGGCAAATATTCCGGTGCTTAGCCACTCGATTCAAACAGAGTGGAACCACAGGAGACCATGCAGGGCGTGACCCCCATCGGACTGGTCTTTCGGCCGAGAATATCGCGGCTGTGGCTGCAGATGTCGCTGAGAATGAAGAAATATCAACCAGACGACGGGCCACACGATTGGGCATCACCAGACATACTCCAACAGCGAATTTTAGAGAAAGACTTACACATGTTCCCGTACAAAGTGCAAACAGTGCATCAGTTAATGCCTCCTGACCATCATCGATCTCAACAACGGAGAGGATGATTTCGTGCCGAAAATCATCAAGAGCGACGAGGCCCATTTCCACTTAAACGGTTACGTCAATAAGCAAAATCTTCGTTTCTGGGGCACTGAAAATCCGCATGTAATGCACGAAGAGCCATCCACAGAGCCAGACATCCACTCAAAGCCACTGTATGGTGCGGCGTTTGGGCCGTATTTTTTTGAGGACGCCATCGGCAATATGGTCACTGTTACTGGTGAACGCTACAGGGCCATGATAAACGACTTCTTACTGCCGGAATTGTTTGAGCAGGGCTTGGTGAACATGTGGTTTCAACAAGACGGTGCAGCCGCATACACAGCACGAGCCACAATGGATATTGTGAATGAAGCGTTTCTTGGTCGAGTAATCTTCCGTTTTTTGAAGTCGCGGGTTTCTCCAACAAGCTTTAGACAATCGAAGCCCTTAAATAGAATATTCGACCGGAAAGCGAACAGTTATCACCGGAAATCTTACGGAAATCATGGAAAATGCATCATGGAATAGTAAAAAAATTAATTCAAAAACAAAATTGGATGATTAATTCTGCGCCACCTTGATATACGTATATATATTATATATAAGGAGTTGGGTATTTACCCTAAGAAAAAAGATGAAAAATGGGTTTATCTCTACTTGAATAAGGGTTAATAGGTCTCACACATCTTTCCCAGAAGATGCAGTTGTACTTTATATTCAACTGAACATTTCCGTATCCAATAATAGATTTGACATTTATTGAAGAAAGTTAATTTCCAGTGTAAGCACCAATTCTCGACGATACGAAATTCACAAGTACGAAGTTGTGCACTTTCCGAAAAAGATGCAAACAACAATTATGTTAGACATCCGTATGTTGCCGTAAATTCCCAAGTACAGACAAAAAGAGACAGGTTCCATGTCATAACTATATGGACTTCTACCTACATTACTGCTTGACCTAGTGAAACTGCAACATACAAGCTTTGGATTTCGTTCCCAAGCAAAGTCCACTTAGTGCTTTTCTTATCTGAATGCCATAAACACAACCCTCTGGAAAGCAAATCTTTAACGACCAACGTCCGACAAAACGTGTACATGTACATATGTATGGACATGCACATACTCGTACCACAGATTTATCTTAATTAACGCAAGATCCGATGGATCTACATGGACACATAACGTTAGTCCAAGTCCTTTAACTTTTCCAGTAAAAGCGTCGTTATTTTCTTTTTGTTTTGCCGTTCGTAAATACTTTGATCCTTCTGACAACACGTTTACGGTGTTGTTTCCTCCTACTCAACTAATTTATATGGAAACACTGACTTCATGCTTGGATACGGCTACAGAATATAAGAAATTCCCTCCTTATCTAAGTTCGTGTGTTGCTGATAGAAAACTGGGGCATAATTTAAGTTTCATTGAAATGCATCCAGCTCCTTGATTTATTACAGCTTAATATCCTAACCCATGCAGGTGTGTCCATGTAGTGGTATAGCCATAGCGTGTCCTCGCTCATTTTAGTGGACTGTTGTTGGGTAATAGACGTTCAACATAGATTTCCGAATAAAATCACTTCTGGGCATGCACTAAGATATCGAATTTCGTTATAGTTATGTCAAGTATCTTAAGTATTTGAAATTTTAAATTTGCAAGTATAAATAAGGACAGATTGCTAATCTGCGACACTGAAAGAATAGCATTTCAGTGATTTCCCTCCATCCCTCCCCGTTTACGGGTACGTTTGGTAGCACCATGGGCATGCAAAGTCTGCACGACATAACATTCGTAAACGATCTTAGACTGACAGTGGACGAAACATCGTAGTTGCCAACACACGTTTCCAATATCCAACGATCTACAAGGACACATGATGGTCTTCTGATCAAAATATGATAAGTCAGACTAATCACATTGCGGTAAACCGAAGATACGCCATCCAGTATTTAAGACGTCAGCATATTTCGAGGCTCCAACATTGAATTGGTTCATTACCGATTAGTTGCCAAAGTACAAATGCAGGTATCAAAAAAAGTACAATACCAGGAAAATACAGGGTGCGCCATCTTTTATGAACATTGAATAACTTTGACATTTATCAAGCGATTGACTTGAGTAGATATGTTTCTCAAACTGTTCACACCGAAACAACGCGCCGAAATAGTGACGCTGTACGTTGAAAATAGTGGTTCAGTTGTGTTAAGTCAACGTGCATATCGTCGAAAATATCGTGGCCAACAAGCACCGTCTGACAACACTATTCATTGTTTAGTGTTGAATTTTGTTGAGCACGGCACAGTGGAGATTGCCGACATGCCGTTCATCAGCGCTTAAAACGTTCCAATGAACTGGTTGAAGCGGTAAGAGAGAATGTTGACGAGAACCCACATGCGTCGTATCGTCACCGCGCTCAGCATTTTGCCGCCAGTGGAATCACCTTGCGGCGCATTTAGAAAGATGATTTGCATTTGTGTCCGTATAAAGTGCAACTGGCTCAAAGAATATTGCCGACAGACTGTCCACGTTGCCTGGAATACGGCGCAAACAGCCGCTCGAATCGTTGACACTGAACCTGATTTTTGGGAGCAAATTTTGATGATCGACGAAGCCCATTTCACACTCTCTGGCACCGTCACAAGCAAAATTGCCGCATTTAGGGAATGGAGAATCCACACGAGATCCATGTAATACCATTGCTATACCAAAAAGTGACTGTTTGGGCCGGCGTTTGCTCCAAAACCATCATTGGGCCATTTTGCTTCAGAGAAGGCGCTATCGAAAGATGTTGGCTCATTATGTCTGCCCACAAATGTGTGACAAGGTCTGGACGGTTACTGGTTTCAACAAAACGGTGCGCCACGCCACACTATAAATCAAACAATGCAGTTTCTGCAAACGAAAATTCCCTGGACGTGTGCTGTCAAAAAATGGCACATTAACTGGCCACCCAGATCTCTAGATTTGACCCCTCCGGACTTTTTGTGGTGGGGTTATTTGAAAAGCAAAGTGTATGTCAGCAAGCCTCAGACCATTGATGAGCTGAAGGCAAACGTTTGTGCCGAAATCATCGCCCGAGATACTCCAAAAAGTTATGGAAAACTTAGCAAAAAGCGAACATTTTGCTTTGGTCATTTGATTGATGTTATATTCAAAAACTAGTCCAAAAAAATTGTAAGGGTAGGTAGGTAGATAAAAGGGGCTGTTGCAAAGATCAACTCACTAAAGCCTATTGTCGAATGTGAACCCACTTGGATCTATGATCCTCTTACTAATGGAACCAGTTTCAGCTGACGATGAAGCGTAGGATACTGTTAACCTCTATATTTTTTAGGTCATTGTAGAAGAAGGCTATTAAATGAAGTTTTCTTCTCTGGGAGAATGTTGCAAAATAAATCACAAATAAGTAACCCGTATAATTTTCAAAGAGACCAACTGCACAAATGATGATGAAATCTGAGACAAGTTCAATAAGTATACAAACAATAAGAAACGATATCGAAAATGGAAAATGGAATATGTAAATAATATTATACAATACGAATGCAGATTGCAATTTCAGCAAATTGCATTAGGAAGATTAAATGAAGTACGCTAAGAGTTAAGGAACAAGGCTGACTTTGACAAAATTACCCCCCAAATAATCATTGATAACTGGAGTACATTAGATTATACTTTGTTTGAAATGGTAAACAATTCATTACAAGGCGAGAATTTCCGGATTCGTGAAAGTTGTAGAAAGTAGAAAAAGTACATAATACAATAACTTGCGAGGAATTTCGTCCCATTAACACATTAAGAACGTTTGACAAAATCTTGGAAAGTGTAGTGAAACAACAGCTAATGGCGTATATGGAAAGAAATAATATATTTTCTGCTTTCCAATCGGGATTTAGAAAAAAAATTAATGGAAAAGTGGGTGAAGTAAGATAAAAGCAACTTCTACCGCGAGCATCGAACTTGTCGAGTTGTAGAGGCTGAGTAGGGTCAATGAATCTCGAGAAGAAATTCTCCAGACGAGTCCTGAAACCAAAGGATGCTCCCCCCCCTCCCCAACTCCCAAAGCACTCCATCATTCCCCTGGGCTGGATCAAGGTGTCATACGACCCGTGCCGAAGATCAACCTGGCTGAGGGCCCAGTATCTCCAAAAATAGCTCAGTCGCAAACGGAGTATCCGGATACCTGGCGACCTCCGGATTAGCTAGCCTTATCTGTATATGGCGGATCTCTGTACAGATGGACAACCCTTTCTCCGCTACTCGTGGGACTATCAATGGAAAATAACCATAAAACAAAAACCGAGGCCGGTACTCCTTCATTACCGGGCGGTGGAACGGTGACTACACCGACTACCGGCAAGGCTCCTGCATTGCCGAGAGGAGGCAAAACTGTGGCAGGCCATGGTGCGCCATCCTCTAAAGGCAAAAGGAATAAGCCTAATAATAAGAATTCAGGAAGTGTTAAGACTGTGGCAGGCCATGGTCCTATCACCTCCTCCACCCCTAGCAGCAGCAAGTTTGTGGCAGGCCACGGACTTGTCGCGGCTACCAAAACTCCTTCAGGGAGTGTTAAGACTGTGGCAAGCCATGGTCCTATCACTTCCTCCGCCCCTAGCAGCAGCAAGTTTGTGGCAGGCCACGGACTTGTCGCTGCTACCAAAACTCCTTCGGGGAGTGTAAAGACTGTGGCAAGCCATGGTCCTATCACTTCCCCCGCCCCCAGCAGCAGCAAGGTTGTGGCAGGCCACGGACTTGTTGCTGCTACCAAAACTCCTCCCTCCAAAGAGGAATCTGGAGCTCAGCCGCATCGGCAAGCTCCATCTAAGGCGCTCTACATAAGACGCCGAAATGCTTCACGCATCATCAAAACCTTCGGATCCATTCCGGAGGTGGAGAGAAGTGCGGAAATAAAGAGCAAGGTTGAGTGGGCTAAAAACATCCTAAAAGACGGATTTCCCACTGCTTCCACTGCTTCCACTGCTCACAAAACGTCAAAAGACTCCTCTAAGAGTCAGAGATCGTTGGAGGAAACCGTGCCGGTTTCCAAGAGGCCCAAATCACACAGTTCCACAACCCCTGGGCCATCCAACAGCAGATCTCTGATGTCTTATAATGAAGTCCTAAAGGACGCATTGGTGATCGCGGTGATCGACAGAAGCGATACCGACGGTTCCATTACACCGGAACGGTGGCAATTGGTCAAGTTGAAGCTCTCGAGCAACTTCTTGGCCATCATGCGGGAGAACCCAGGACCACCTCCTATCACAAGCGACGCTGGCTGGCACCAAGGCCATGTCAAGCTCATCGTTTGCTCCAACCAGAGATCTCTCGATCTCTTCACCAAGGCCATCGATGGTTTAGGAGAGGTTTGGCCAGGTGCAAAACTCGAGGTCGTATCTAAGGAAGACATTCCTAGTAGACCTCGAACTCGTACCTGGATTCCAGCCGAACCCTCCTCTCCAGAAAGTATCCTGGAAATCATCCGGCTCAGCAACCCGACTCTTCCGACTCATGACTGGAAAGTCGCGAAACTGGAGGAACTAAGGGGTTCTTATAGATGCGCGTTAATTGTGATCAATAAGGAATCCCTTAATCCTCTGGCGCAGACGAAAGGCATGATTCGGTTCGGATTCGAGTCAATTCACTTAAGGGTGTACAAAAAGGATGAGCTGGATGCTGATAAGCAACCTCCTCCCCCTTTAACACCCGATATCACAACCTTGGATCTTGGAGCGTCGATATCCTTTCCAGAATTGGATAGCGACGACTCCAATCTGTCCGAGGTGACTACCAAGCCGTCGGTCTCCTCTTCTGACACATTGTCGGAAGTGGAAACCGATGACGAAACAATTAGAGGTTCTACACGATCAGAGATAGAAGATGAGCTCTTGGGCACATCTTCAGAATCGGAGGACCTCAACAACACCGTGGTGGAGGCGACTCTGGAAGACTGTAGCAATGATACGGTTTCTCCAAATTAATCTCCACCACTCAAAAAAGGCTTCGGCCGCACTCATTCTGCGTCTTTCCAAAAGCGCAGAAGACATAATCCTAATCCAAGAACCATGGATTGCAGAAGGCGTGGTTCGTGGACTTAGGACACCCTCATACGTTCCGCTCTATACAAGAGACAAAGGTAAGATTAGAACTTGTATATTAGTGAAACGTAGCCTTAATGTATTTCTACTTCCCAACCTCAGTGACCCCGACCTAACCGTTGCCAGATTAGAGACTGCCAAAGGCTCTTACTGGCTGGCATCGGCTTACCTTGGCCACGACCAAGTGGGCCCTCTCCCTGGTGATAACCTAGAAAGGGTGGTACTGGAAGCGGGAAGGCAAAAAACTGGCCTCATAATCGGATGCGACGCTAACGCGCATCATACGGTATGGGGCAGTACCGACATCAATGATAGAGGTGAGCCACTTTTAGACTATATTTTAAGTACTAACCTCTTAATTTGCAATATTGGCAATGAGCCCACTTTCATAACAAAAACTACCGGAAAACTGATTGGACAAAATATAGAGGAATACTGTCGGAAACGATATCCTCTAAACTATCAAGTCCCCCGCGTGACACCAATGAGCTCGACATGAAAGTCAGGGAATTTACTCTGACTCTCAATAAGGCTATGGCCGCTTCCTGCCCTCTTATTCAACCAAGAGGCAAGAAAAAGCCACATTGGTGGTCATCGGCACTAGGACTGCTCAGAAACACCTGCAGAAAACTTTTCAACGCAGCAAAAAGCACAAGAAAAGTGACCGACTGGGACTCATATAAAGAATCCCTCAAATTATACAAAAAAGAACTGAGGAAGGCAAAGCGACAATCCTGGAGGTCATTCTGCGACAAAATCACAGAAACCTCTGAGGCTTCGCGGCTAAGAAAAATCCTCTCAACAAATCCTATGATGCCCAGCTGTTTGAAAAAAACCGATGGCTCTTGGACAACCTCAAGTGATGAATCACTCAACTTGCTTCTGGACACCCACTTTCCAGGTAGCTCCCATCTCGCGGCCAGTAGCAGCCCAAACAGCCCCTACTGCAACCGTGACCAAAATTCATAGTCTGATTACGAGAGACAAACTGCTCTGGGCGCTGCATAGCTTCAAACCATACAAGTCTGCTGGTCCGGACGGTATTATACCTGCCGAGCTACAGAGATCTTCAGATATTATTCTACCAGTGTTGGAAAATATTATGAGGAGCTGTGTAGAACTTATCCACATTCCACTGTTATGGAGAGAAGTCAATGTAGTATTCATTCCCAAAGCTAGAAAATGTTCTCATGTGATCCCAAAGGACCTCAGACCTATAAGTCTATCATCATTCCTTCTGAAAACTTTAGAACGACTGATTGATATCCATATTCGAGCTAAAGTTGATCCAAGACTGCGGCTCAACATGCCTACTGTAAAGGAAAGTCGGTGGAAACGGCTTTGCACTCTCTGACTAGCCACATCGAACGATCCCTACAATATAAGGAGTACACAATGGTTACTTTCCTAGACATAGAGGGCGCTTTTAACAACGTCAACACATCCGCAATCACGACTGCGCTGTCAACTCTGCAGGTAGACGGCTCACTTGGGGAGCTGATTAATCTAATGCTAACAAGAAGGATAATCAACTCCAAACTGGGTGAGACTTCTGCTAAAAGATATGTCAGTAGGGGTACGCCGCAAGGCGGTGTCCTCTCCCCCCCTTCTCTGGAACTTAGTGGTTAACGAACTACTGATATACTTGGAAGCGGGTGGTAGCAGAGTGATTGCCTATGCGGATGACGTTGCCATAGCCGTCTCAGGAAAACATCTAAATACCATTAAAGAACTCCTCCAAGTAAATCTTAACAGATTAACCTGCTGGGCAGATCGCTGTGGATTGGGAATAAACCCCCATAAAACTGATCTTGTCCTCTTTTCTAGGAAATATAAAATTCCAATCATAGACATTCCTTCAATAAACGGTAACAGTAGTTTTCTCCGATACAGCAAAATATCTGGGTCTCATTTTTGACAGGAAACTAAACTGGAAACCTAACATTCAAGAAAGAGTCAATAAAGCTACAATAGCTTTATTCTCTTGCAAGAAAGCCATTGGGAACAAGTGGGGCCTTCAACCTTGCATAACCCACTGGCTATACATCTCGGTCATAAGACCGATACTTACTTACGGGGTGGTTGTCTGGTGGACGGCTTTGGAAAATGCAGTCAACCGCATTAAACTAAGCAGAGTCCAAAGAACAGCATGTCTATGCACAAGCGGAGCTTTGCGGTCTACCCCCTCTGCGGCATTAGATATTCTGCTTCACTTGACACCCTTCGACATTTTTAGCAAGCAAGTAGCTGCGACTGCAGCTATTCACCTTAAAGCGACTAAACAGTGGACAAATAATTCATTTGGCCACGCCAATATTCTTAATACATTAGGAATCCTCACAGAGAACATCGATTACACCATACCTGAACTTTGGTTTGACAAAAACTTCCATGTAAGCTTCCCCTCTAGATCATTCTGGGAGGAGGATGCTTTCATGGAGGACAAGTCAATTCATCTCTACACAGATGGATCTAAAACCGACAGCGGAGTTGGTGGCGGTGTTTTCTCAGATAAGCTAAATCTATGCCTCTCTTTCCGCTTTCCAAATCACTGTAGCGTGTTCCAGGCGGAAATTTGGCGATTAAAGAAGCTCTGTCCTGGCTGAAGAAAAACGTGATATCTGCAAAGGATATCCGCATATTTTCGGATAGTCAGGCCGCCATCAAGTCCCTGTACTCGGTCTCATTGTGTTCTAAAACTGCCCTTGAATGCCGATCATCTCTCATGGAGATGGCAGAGCAGTTCAACATTCACCTCTGTTGGGTGCCGGGCCACAGAGACATTCCAGGGAACTGCAGAGCCGATGAACTCGCCAAAATTGGAACCACTTTACCTATCCTACCAGACAAAGGTAGTATAGGTATACCAATCGCTACGTGCAAACTAACACTAAAGCTAGATGCCAATAAAAGAACGGACCTTAGGTGGACTGCTGGACAAACATGCCTAGCGACCAAACAGATCAGGCCAAGGCTGGATCTGAGTCGATCTAAGTGTCTGATCCTTTTAGATAGGAAACATCTCAGCGCCATAATAGGTGTCATTACCGGACACTGCCTCATAGGCAAGCACGCAAGAAGGCTTGGCGCTTTTACTAACGATTTCTGTAGAAGCTGCATGGACGAGGAAGAGGAGGAGACAATCCCCCACTTACTCTGCACATGCCCAGCTCTCTCTCAGAGAAGGAAGCTTCACCTAGGAGCTTTCTTCTACAACGACCTAAACGATCTAGAAAAAATAGACGTTAACAGTCTCCTACGCTTTATTAAAAGCTCAAACTGGTTCCAGTAGTAAGAAGATCACAGATCCACGTGGCATCACAGTGGGCCAATAGGCCTAAGTGGGTTGGTATTTCCAACAGCCACTCTTACCTAACCTAACCTAAGATAAAAGCAATGGCACTATTCCTAGATTTCGGAATATTTTACTGTTAAAGAATGCAAGATATAAAATAAGACATAAAGAACTGGAATGGTTTAAATCGTTTCTCCCAACAATATCGCTAAGAACAAAAGTCAAGAATAGAGTTTGAAATGCAATAGAAGTCGACATAGGAGTTCTACAAGGCTCAATCCTGAGTGCTCTGCTTTTAATAATACACATTAAAGACATGACAGAAATTATACATGAATGCAAGATTGTTCTCTATGCAGATGACACGCTAATCTACGCCGAAGGAAAAGATGCAGACGAATGCAGAACAAAACTACTAGGTGACATTAACCGAATAGCATTATGGCTAACAGTGAACAAAATGAAATTAAACGAACAGAAAACGAAAATTTTGAATATAAACATAAATAGTGAAAATACTATAGATATAAATAATAATAAAATAGAAAATATAAATCATATCAAGGAATAATCATTGATAAAAATTTAAAATTGGCTGAATATGTGGATTGTACCTGCAAAAAAATTGGGAAAAGATTGATTTCTTTAAAAGGATACGAAAAAAAATGTATTGCCTTACAGCAATTAAAGTATCTTTAAGCCTATCATTAAGCCTCATTCTGAATATTGCTCGAATATTGAATATTTGATTATTACTCTTGCAATCGCAGCCAGATAGAAAGACTTCAAAACCTTCAAAATAAAGCAATGAGAATCATATAAGGATGCAGTAGACTCACACCAATAAGATGCATGCTGGATGCGCTGAAATGGCTGAGCATACGAGATAAATTGGAACTCAACACGCTGATAGCAGTCTTCAAAATGACGCAAGTGCAATAAAATACGTAGCTGAATCACAGCCATACCAGTTGCGCAGCTCTAATGATTTCAGAGTTCGCCATTAGAGTATTGCAGCCGCTCAAAACACTCTCTTATATAAGGGAACGAAAACAATTTTAGACTATTCAAGATAATGTATTAATTTTGTTAAAGTAAATAATTGAATTTCTATAAGAATAATGTTAAAAGAGAATTGTCAAAAATAACATAACTTTGTTTCAGTTCACTTTGTATCACTCTTCTTTACATTTACGTTCCCATGTATTCCATATTTCAGTATATACTACACGCATTTGTAATAAATATTTACTCCGTTTTTATCACTCAAAGTGTGTGCACGTCTATTTTTTTCTTTTCTCTCACTCCGCTTCCACGATATTTTACAATATCCGTTCACCAGGTTATCGGCCCAGTCACCCAATTAACATGTCGTTAAAGTTATAGAAAAGCTGGACTAATGTTGGCTGGTCTGCCAGAGGATTACAAACCCCTGGTCATGGCAGTTGAAAATTCGTCGTCTCAACTCACGTCGAAGTCTATTAAAACGTTGGTGATACAACAAGTGCAATACGATGGTGGCTGTACAGTTCCGAAAGCGTTGGTAAGTAAATCCACTAAACATAAGTCCAAAAACAAATTTCGTTGTCATAACTGTGGTGAAGTTGGGCACTTTGCAAACAATTGTCCACGTAAAAAAGATAAAAAAAGAAAATCCTAGTGAATAAAGGGTTTTCCAATAGGGACTTGACAACTTTGAATTTAATTTGTGAACGCGCTCTTTCACTAAACATCGAACTGTCGCTGTCAATTTATTCAGTAAACTCAACATTTTCATCATGGTAAAGAACACGAACGAACAACGTCTGCAAATTATAAAAATTTTCTACCGAAATTCGCAATCGGTGACTGCAACTTTAAAAGCGTTAACTCCAATTTTCGGTCGTAATTCTCGCCCTAGTAGACAGGCAATAACAAGATTAGTGCAAAAATTTGAGTCTACATATGCCTTGTGTGATGTTGCCGTGTCAGTGAGACAACGGGTTGGTCGAAGTGTAGAAAATATTGCTGGCGTCCATAGCAAACGATCCAAGTCAGTCAATTCCACGGCGTTTTCAAGAATTGGGCATCGCTCAGACTACATTATGGCGTATTTTGCGTAAGGATCTTGGTTTACACCCATACAAGATCAAGTTGACTCAAGAATTGAAGCCGATGGACCATTTGAAGCGACGTACGTTGTCCGATTGCGTTCTGGAGAAGATGCGCCAAGATGATGAATTTTATCGCAAAATCATCTTCAGTGACGAAGCTCATTTTTGGCGCAATGGGTTCGTCAATAAGCAAAATATGCGTTATTGGTCGGGTAAAAATCCACATGTGTTTCATGAATCACCACTTCATCCACAAAAAATGCCGGCGGCGTTATTGGGCCATATTTTTTCGCCGACGATAACGATCGTCACGTTACTGTGAATGGTCAGCGTTATCGCGCCATGATCACCGATTATCTTTGGCCCGAATTGGAAGATATGGACTTGGACGACATGTGGTTTCAACAGGATGATGCCACACAGCACACGCTACAATCGATTTATTGAAGAGTAAGTATTGTGAGCGTGTTATCTAAAGAAATGGGTCAGTCGATTGGCCGCCTCGTTCGTGCGATTTAACGCCGCTTGACTATTTTGTGTGGGGCTAATTGGGTCCAACGAATCGACCGCTGCAAACGTGCCCGTGGTGGCCATATGAACGAAGTCGAGTTCCATTCATAAATGTTTTGATTGTACTTCAAGCCGATAATAAAGTTTTTGAAATATCTCAAATGGTTTGCATTTTATTTAAAAAAAAAGTTGTCAAGTCCTTATTGGAAAACCCGATATATACATTCCTAGCAGAAGAAAGACATTCGCAGAATACATGGTACGTAGACTCTGATGCCTCAACTCATGTGACCATGGACAACATGTATTTGCAACATCAAAAGGAACCCTCACACAAAGAAATCGTAGCGGCAAATAATGCAATGATGACAATCGAAAGTGTTGGTGATGTTAAGATTTCTCTGCTAAATGGTAAAAATAAGGTGAATGCTACAATTAAAAATGTTCAGTTCGTGCCCAGTCCCTGTGCAAACTTATTATCAGTTAGTCAACTAATTATAAATGGCAATAAAGTGTGCTTTGAGAAAAATTTGCAAAATTTTTAAAAATCACAGACTCATATGCACTGCCAATCTAGTGAATAACATGTATAAGTTGAATTGTAAAATTAACAATAGTATTGATGACAGTCAAAGGGCAGTTTTATCAGTTTATATGCATTTTTATTTATATTACTTAATTTACTCTAACATGCTAGACAAAAAACGCTTAAAAATTAGCTTAAATAACTTAAAATTATGTTATACTAACTTACTGGCCACATGCGGGCACTCTAAGTTAAGCATAATACTTAAAAATGATGTCTTTCGAGGCAGTAAAATGGGATTCAGTGTAGTAGTGGACAGAGAAATTTGGCAACGTAGAATGGGCCATATATGTGATGAGAATCTGCTAAAGTACCTGTTTACATTGGCGACGGGATGAAAGTACTCACCATGTCGTCGTGTTCACATTGTCATGGGGTTGAAAGACTTTTTGACAAGTGGAACACTTGAATCGGAGCATTTTTAATCTTTAAATTTGACCTGAAATATACGTTTTTTCCTATTCTTCACACTTCCTTTCTCATCAACGATCCAAACTAAAATGAAAAAATATGTCAGAAATGGAACGATATGGAAAAAAATGATGTGCTGCACCCGAGAATCCACTTTAGAAATGGATTCTCGGTGGAAGTAATCCTTCTTCTTCCCACTTCAATAAAAAGCTTTCCCTCTCTTTCGGACAATCTTCCTGCCCACGCCAATGTGAACAGGCAAAAAGGTAATGAATTTTTTTTCACACAATCAACTGTTAAAGTGCCTTGTGTGTATAGGGTAAACACACACGATCGCCTTTCCCGAATACTACATAGCATACAAATTTTGGAATTGGTGCACACAGATGTCTGCGGGCCGTTGTCTGTTTGTTCCTGGAGTGGTTTTAAATAGTCCGCTTTCATACGTCGCAAGTTTCGAAAGATTCAAATGAGTGCAAAAGAGAGAAATAATGAAACAAAAAATACCCAACTAACCAAATTCCCACTGCATGTGGGTAGCAATTTCATTGCAAGTTTTTGACATTACTTTTTCTCCTTCTTCTTTCTTTTTCGCATTTGCTACATTACTGCTTTCGCTGTGTTACGAGCACAACATTTCAGTATGGCGGATGAACTGAAATGGACCAAAGAATTAACAAGGGGGCTCATTTTCAATTATGAAAGACTGAGCGCCAAAGATGAAATGAAAGAGAACTGTCAAATAACATGCAAACTCAAAGAAGGGGAAAGTCTTCATGTAGAGTTGCGCGCATCACTGAATGACAATTCAAAAGAAAATAACCAGAACATGCGCATTACACACTTGCGACGTAAGAAAGCGGACATACTTAGTGCCTACTCACATTGGCGCGGGCAGGAAGATTGGAAGAAAGGGAACGCTTTTTATTGAAGTGGGGAAAAAAGGGATTAGGTTAGGTTAGGTTAGGTAAGAGTGGCTGTTGGAAATACCAACCCACTTAGGCCTATTGGCCCATTGTGATGCCACGTGGATTTATGATCTTCTTACTACTGGAACCAGTTTGAGCTTATAATAAAGCGTAGGGGATTGTTAACCTCTAATTTTTCTAGATCGTTTAGGTCGTTGTAGAAGAAAGCTCCTAGATGAAGCTTCCTTCTCTGGGAGAGAGCTGGGTATGTGCAGAGTAGGTGGGGGATTGTCTCCTCCTCTTCCTCGTCCATGCAGCTTCTACAGAAATCGTTAGTAAAAGCGCCAAGCCTTCCTGCGTGCTTGCCTATGAAGCAGTGTCCGGTAATGACACCTATTATGGCGCTGAGATGTTTCCTATCTAAAAGGATCAGACACTTAGATCGACTCAGATCCAGCCTTGGCCAGATCTGTTTGGTCGCTAGACATGTTTGTCCAGCCGTCCACCTAAGGTCTGTTCTTTTATTGGCATCTAGCTTTAGTGTTAGTTTGCACGTAGCGATTGGTATACCTATACTACCTTTGTCCGGTAGGATAGGTAGAGTGGTTCCAATTTTGGAGAGTTCATCGGCTCTGCAGTTCCCTGGAATGTCTCTGTGGCCCGGCACCCAACAAAGGTGAATGTTGAACTGCTCTGCCATCTCCATGAGATATGATCGGCATTCAAGGGCGGTTTTAGAATATAATGAGACCGAGTCCAGGGACTTGATGATGGCCTGACTATCCGAAAATATGCGGATATCCTTTGCAGATATCACGTTTTTCTTCAGCCAGGACAGAGATTCTTTAAGCGCCAAAATCTCCGCCTGGAATGCGGCTACAGTGATTTTTAGGCTCAGATTTGGCTTATCTGAGAAAACACCGCCATCAACTCCGCTATCGGTTTTAGATCCATCTGTGTAGAGATGGATTGACTTATCCTCCATGAAAGCATCCTCCTCCCAGAATGATCTCGAGGGGAAACTTTGTCAAACCAAAGTTCAGGTATGGTGTAATCGATGTTCTCTGTGAGGATTCCTAATGTATTAAGAATATTGGCGTGGCCAAATGAATTATTTGTGCACTGTTTAGTCGCTTTAAGGCGAATAGCTGCAGTCGCAGCTACTTGCTTGCTAAAAATGTCGAGAGGTGTCAAGTTAAGCAGAGTATCTAATGCCGCAGAGGGGGTAGACCGCAAGGCTCCGCTTGTGCATAAACATGCTATTATTTGGACTCTGCTTAGTTTAATGCGGTTGACTGCATTTTTCAAGGCCGTCCACCAGACAACCACCCCGTAAGTAAGTATCGGTCTTATGACCGAGATGTATAGCCAGTGGGTTATGCAAGGTTGAAGGCCCCACTTGTTCCCAATGGCTTTCTTGCAAGAGAATAAAGCTATTGTAGCTTTATTGACTCTTTCTTGAATGTTAGGTTTCCAGTTTAGTTTCCTGTCAAAAATGAGACCCAGATATTTTGCTGTATCGGAGAAAGCTAAACTGGTACCGTTTATTGAAGGAGGGTCTATGATTGGAATTTTATATTTCCTAGAAAAGAGGACAAGATCAGTTTTATGGGGGTTTATTCCCAATCCACAGCGATCTGCCCAGCGGGTTAATCTGTTGAGATTTACTTGGAGGAGTTCTTTAATGGTATTTAGATGTTTTCCTGAGTCGCCTTGCGGCGCGGCGTATCTCTACTGACATATCTTTTAGCAGAAGTCTCACCCAGTTTGGAGTTGATTATCCTGCTTTTTAGCATTAGACTGATCAGCTCCCCAAGTGAGCCGTCTACCTGCAGAGTTGACAGCGCAGTCGTGATTGCGGATGTGTTGACGTTGTTAAAGGCGCACTCTATGTTTAGGAAAGCAACCATTGTGTACTCCTTATATTGTAGGGATCGTTCGATGTGACTAGTCAGAGAGTGCAAAGCCGTTTCCACAGACTTTCCTTTACAGTAGGCATGTTGAGCCGTAGTTTTGGATCAACTTTAGTTCGAATATGGATATCAATCAGTCGCTCTAAAGTTTTCAGAAGGAAGGATGATAGACTTATAGGTCTGAGGTCCGTTGGGACTACATGAGAACATTTTCCAGCTTTGGGAATGAATACTACATTGACTTCTCTCCATAACAGTGGAATGTGGATAAGTTCTACACAGCTCCTCATAATATTTTCTAACACTGGTAGAATAATATCTGAGGACCTCTGTAGCTGGGCAGATATAATACCGTCCAGACCAGCAGACTTGTATGGTTTGAAGCCATGCAGAGGCCAGAGCAGTTTGTCTCTCGTAATCAGATCATGAATTTTGGTCACGGTTGCAGTAGGCCTGTTTGGGCTGCTACTGGCCGCGAGTTGGGAGCTACCTGAAAAAAAAAGAAAAAAAAAAGAAAAAAAAAGGATTACTTCCACCGAAAATCTAAAGTGGATTTTCGGGTGAAGCACATTGTTTTTTTGCATATCGTTCCATTTCTGATATATTTTTTCATTTTAGTTTTGATCGTTGATGAGAAAGGAAGTGTGAAGAATAGGAAAAAGGGTATGTTTCAGGTCAACTGCTCAAATTTAAAAATTAAAAATTCTCCGATTCAAGTGTTCCACTTGTCAAAAAGTCTTTCAACCCCATGTCAATGTGAACACGACGTTCATGGTGAGGACTTTCATCCCGTCACCAATGTAAACAGGCACAAAGTGGATTTTCGGGTGAAGCACATCGTTTTTTTTCCATATCGTTCCATTTCTGACATATTTTTTCATTTTAGTTTTGATCGTTGATGAGAAAGGATGTGTGAAGAATAGGAAAAAATGTGTGTTTCAGGCTAACAGCTCAAATTTAAAAACTAAAAACGCTCCGATTCAAGTGTTCCACTTGTCAAAAGGTCTTTCAACCCCATGACTATGTGAACACGACGTTCATAGTGAGGACTTTAATCCCATCGCCAATGTAAACTGGCACAATCTGTAATTTGTTGACGACTACAGCAGAAAAGTGTTTTTGTTCAATTTGAAACAGAAGTCAGACGTATTTAATTAGTTTGTGAAATTTAAGATATTAGTGGAAAATCAAACTGAGAACAAAATTAAAATATTGAGGTCAGACAACCGCACTGAATATTGCAACAAAACTTTTCAAAATTATTATGAAAAGTACGGCATTCAACACCAAAAGTCGGCACCATATACCCCGGAGCATAACGGTGTAGCAGAACGCTTCAACAGGAATTTAATTGAAGGAATTCGGTGCATGCTGTTCGACGCAAAAATCTCTCAACGATTTTGGGCTGAGGCAGCTGATACAGCTACATTTTTGCTAAATAGAATTCCGTCGTAGAAACGATAAGACGCCTGAGGAGCTTTGGTATGGTATTAAGCTAGATGTTTCTTATGTGCGTGTCTTTGGGTGCAAAGCTATGGTACATGTTCCATATGAAAAGCGTCGGAAACTGGATGCGAAATCAACAGAATGCATGTTGCTGGGATATTTAAAGGAATCAAAAGCCTATAGACTGTGTAACAAAAACAGGAATATCATCATCAGCCGAAATGTTATTTTCTTCGAACGTGAAAATAATTCCGTCTTTTCAACTGATAATGTGAATTCGGGTGATGCAAATAAATACGAATCTCACATTGTTGAAGGTGATGTTAATGTCCGAGAAGGTTTTGATAATTCTACTGATCAAACTTGGCTAACAACGAAAATTTTGGCCGAAGTGGAGGATGATTTAACTTGCACGGCTGTTGATAATCCTATTGGTGATCCTGTTGTTTCTATGGTACCTGCTGTTGCTCATACTGGTAAGACGATCTGAGTGCATTGCTTGTCGAAAACTGGACCAAGCTGGTTTGATTGCTATGCAAATGTTCCTGATTATGAAAATGTTGCTGATGCCATGTCACGTGCTGACTCACACCAGTGAAATGAGGCAATGGATGCTGAACTGAAGTCACTACAGGAGAACAATACGTGAGATTTGGTACAACTTCCGAGTGCGGAAGTTTTAAAATATAAAGCACGACTGGTTTGTGAGGGTTTTTCGCAGAAGCAAGGCGTCGATTATCAGGAAACGTTTGTGCCTGTAACGCGGTATAGCTCTATTAGATTTCTGATCGCTTTCTTAAACGGAGACCTCAAAGCAGAAATTTATATCGTTCAACCAAAAGGTACATTCTGATGGTACTGGCAGAATGTGCAAGCTACGGAATACGGTTTAAAATAATCCAGTCGCGTGTGGAACAAAAAATTTAACGAAGAGCTCATTAGTTGATTTTTGTTGCGGTCTATGTTTACGATTTGCTGATTTTCCCAAACGACAAATACATGGTGAAGAAGTTAAAGCAAGTGCTTTGTGATAATTTTAAAATGAAGGATTTGGGGGAAGCGCCTTTCATATTGGGAATTCGAATTATCCGTGACAATTCGGTAAAAGCAGTCACAATATACGAGTATTCAAAATATTTTAAATCGATTTGGAATGGCCAGTTCAGTTTATATGCATTTTTATTATATTACTTAATTTACTCTTACATGCTAGACAAAAAAAACGCTTAAAAATTAGCTTAAATAACTTAAAACTATCTTATACTAACTTACTGGCCCCATGCGGGCACTCTAAGTTAAACATAATACTTAAAAATTATGTCTTTCGACGTTTATGACGGGTTTTATAACTTAGTGTCTTAACTATAGCTTAAACTAAGAAAACATGTTCAAAAACTTAGTACATGGACTATTTTAATTTTATTATAAAACTTAAAACTAAATCTTAATCTACTTAACCTACTTACATCTACATGCATATATATATATATTAGGGTGTCCCAGGCTATAAGGGTTAAATTTTTTTTTTTAGATAGAGATACGCATACCTTTTTTTTTTTCCTATTTGACCCAGATAAGTGAAATATCAAATATTATTGCGATCGGATGACGATAACCCGTGCCGACTTAACGCCAAAATCTAAACATAAAAATTAGTATGGAGCAATGGAGGGAAAAGCAAAACTCATTTATTTTTGAAATAAGGCATCCGGTATTGGACTTTATTATTATATTAATTGTTGAAAGTAGGTTAATTATTTATTATTTTTTCTTTTTAATGTTTGTTTTTTACAGTCAGGATACTTTTGTCGATGTTCTTGTACGCAACGAAATAAAAATTGCTTTTGCTCCTCTTGAACAGTTAGCAGGCCGTGAAAATCTTGCATCAACTTGACTGCTCTTTCAGCAGAGTCATTAACTGCTTTCAGTTTTAATAGCTTGCTTTTAGCATGTTGGTACGAAGCATTTTTAAGCCACAAAGAGGGGCACTCGTGGAGAAAAGCACCATCAATTTTCAATCGACTAAATAAGGACTTGCTTTTGACTGAAACAAAGTCATCGATGTTTTTTTCTGAAAACAAAAAAAGGAGGATTATTGATATACTCGTAATTTTTTAGTTATGTAAATAAAAAAGTTAAAAAAACAAACTTAATTTTCAAACTTACCATAAAGTCTGCCACAAAGTTCTTCTTTCGATGGAATGTAGCATTTACCATAGGCAGATGGATATTCTTTGGCTAAGTTAGCAACCATTTTGACTTTCGTTTCTTGGCTTACATCATCATCAAATAGAGACAAGATAGACACTTCGTCTGTCAAATACCACAAATGCAAGCAAAACTTCTGTAATGCTGCTTTCGAGATGCTTTCATCTATTGTTTCATAAGATTTTATAGCTTTCAGAAAACACAAATCCTGGTAAGGTGCTTTTACTGCTAAAATGCATTGCAACCAAGGCCTAACGTATATTGTCACGATGAACAGGCAGACGTCTAACAGAGCTTCTTTATCTTTGTTAGAAATTCTTAATTGATCACCAAGTAACGATATTTTTAATGAGTAAATCGCTCTCGCCATCCATCGAGCTTGGTGCATGGCACCTGGAGGCCGGATCTTAAATTTTTTTTCTGCATCGCCGCCAAGAAATATTATTGAAAGTTCGATTAACTCTCTGTAATCATCCCTAGTAATTTCTTTAGTTAATTCAATTTGGTAAAAATCGATAAGTCTGTTGATCTCAGAAACATTCAAACATGATAGCTTTTCTGTACAGCTCTGTATTTTCTCGGGATCGACATTCTTCCAGTTCTCTCGAAATTTCTTGAACATTGGAATGTCTGGGCTTGTGGTAACTTGGCAGATTTTTGCTTCAAACACGCTTTTTAGTACTAATTCGTAGACGTGATGGCGGCAAGCAAAAATAATCATTTCCCTGCCTAGTTTCTGTTCGAGAAGTACACAAGTACCATTGATTCGACCAGTATTTGAAGCAGTCGTATCACAACACAAAATCTGCACTTTATCCTCAAGATTCCAATCAATTATAGCATTCCAAAGTACCTGGGCCTGTTCCTTTCCTGTAGAGTTATCCAACTTTGGTACAGCGATAAGTTGTTCTTTATCGTCAAACGTTATACCTATCGGGAGACGTTCTTCCTTAGATTTGCGTGAATCTAAAGCCGGCAAAAGTTTACCATCCCAGTGGAGTGTTACAATATCCGGAACCTGGTTTTGAAAATTAACCTTTATGGCTTCCGCTCGCTCTTTTCGCTTTTCCGTACGAACCCTTTGAATAGTGGACTTGCTTATAGGAAATTCGTCTGTGTTATGTCCAAGAGCTTCAATAGTTGCTTCAATAATAAACACAGCATCTCTCACACTCAATTGACACCGATCTAATGCTGCCACTAATTTTGGAGTGATAAAATTCTTCCTCATAACAGTTTTATTTATACTGGATTCTGTTTTGGTTAGGTTTGGCAAAATTTCCTGTAAATCCATCAATTCTGAATCAGACGACAAACTTTCTTGTAGCGGGTCATAAGATGATGTTGAAGGAGCTAAGGATGAAAAATATTTAGCACGTCGTTTTTGCTCCTCGACGTTTCTAAGGTGCGCTCTTTCTTCTTTGTGTGTTTGTTTTTGGTCAACTCCGGCTAAATGACCAGGTCGGCCTGGCTCTCTTTGGCGCTGCAAAAAAATCCTATCTTCATCTATCTTTATTAATTGAAGTGCATCCGCATGTGCAATGTCAAACAAATTGTTTAAGTTTGTAACAAACTCATGTCGACGCTGCTCAAACACGTTTTTTGTTTTGTTTGCATTTTTTTGCAAATTTCTCCAAACTTGATACAATGTAATTAATTTTTTAACACAATTAGGTAGAGATCTTGTCGGGATACGGGCCTTTTCCCAATAAATAATGCACTCACGAATAGTAAGATTTGCGCTCTCATTGACACTTAAATTCACTTCACGAATATTATAGAACAAAACTGCCAGTACTTGCCCATTAGAGGGAAGTTTTGAACCAGTAATTTGATGTTTAACGTTCCCTATTAAAAATATCTCCTTTCTACAACTGCGTAACTCCACCGACACGTTAACAGAACGAGAACAATGTGTTTACTAATAAAATAAACATGCAATAACAAGTTATCGATATGTTATTACTCGCGTGCCATGCCTTGCAAGTACTGACATGTTTAGATGCAAGTCGGCACGGGTTCCTCTGGTTCAAAGTACATGAAACTTTATTTACTATTGTTTTGACAGTATTCGAATAAAATAAGAGGGTATGCGTTACAAAAATTTAAACTTGATTTTTTTGGGACACCCTAATATATATACATAATATATATATACGTCATATATAAATATATGTATATATATATATTTTTTTTTTTCATTTTATATTTTTATTTATTTTTTTTTTGTTTTTATATATTTTTTTTTTCTTAAAATCTAACTTAAACCTACCTAAAACTATGTAAGCCGGCCATGGCTAAAAAAAAAAATTAGGCTGGCCCACTTTGCTTCACATGAAGCTACATATCACTGAAGGAGTTCGACGACGAAGCATCCTCCCCTTCAACAAGCCACCAAAAGTTTTGGTGCTGCTGAGCAACATCCCTCATGTCGCGACTCCCTACCGACCTACTGAACCGGAGACGCTCCGCACTGCCATGTGCGACGTCTCTGTCGTAGTTGAGTCGCCTGTCCGCAGCTGTTCGAGCGACGTGGAAGATTAGCGGCACCGCTAATCTGTCCTGGATCAGACCTTTGCTATCTAAATAGAGGAACGCTTCTGGAGGAATAAAGCCGTCAAAGCGAACTCTCTCGTGATACATATAATTGGGGTAGTAAGCCCCGGAGATCAGGTTGTTCGATGACGCCATTGCTCTTGCAACGTGCCTTCGAGTCAACTTAATGACGAAATTGTCCACTCTTATTAGGTTCGCCCTATTGTATAAGACCTCATTAGGATAGAATTTTATGTACTGAGACTCTGGTGTTCTGTATAAGCGAAGACAAGTCCTAAGACAAGCCCTCTCAAACACCCGAATCTTTTCCAATAAACTTGCTCTCACGTTGAACCACACGGGACATCCAAATACAAGCATGGGCCTGATAAGGGCCATGTAGCAGATCACCTTCACCCTCGCATCGAGTTGGCTGTTATAAAACAGTCTCTTTGTAAGGGCAAAAGCACCTTTGGCTCTGGCCAGAGCAACCTCTATATGTTTGTTAAAATACAGATATTGATCTAGCCAGATCCCAAGGTATCTGACTACATTTCGACAAGCAAGTGGCTGCCCGTGCTGCCCCACGATCGAGAACTTTCGCCAATTCTTTCTGGTATCCCTAGAGGCCCCAGACAAAGGCGTCCTAAACAAAATGGTTTCCGACTTCTGAAATTTGATTTTCAACTTCCAGTCATCGCAATATCGTTTAATTTTATCGAAATCACGTTGCAAGAGTATATTAATAACCTCAATCTTTGGACCTGATCTGTACGCGATTATGTCGTTTGCGTACGCTATGGAATGGTGAAGTGAACCTATCAGATCACTTGTGTAAATGTTGAATAGGATCGGCGAATTTACCGCACCTTGTTGCAGACCGTTTTTAATGTTAAAAATTCCAGCAGAAGTCACATCGCCATTCTTCACGATGAACTGTCTACTGGACAGCATATCAAAAAGAATATACAGCAGTGGTTTACTAATGCCCAACCTGTCCAGCTTGAAAAAGAGTCCTTCTAACCATACGGTATCGAAGGCCTTCTCCAAGTCAATCAGGCAGGCACCAGTGCACTGTTTCTTGCCTTTGTTCCATTGGATATCAGAAACCAGTTTCGACGCAGCATGAATGATATCATGCCCCGCCTTGAAACCGAATTGATTATCCGGAACTATATGTTTGTCCTCAACCCACTTAGTCAGGACTCTATTGATAACCTTTTCGAACACCTTACTGATGTTTGGAAGAAGACTGATCGAGCGGAGATTCGCCGGATTGGAAGTGTCTTTATCCTTTTTGGGGATGGGATGTACCACCGCAGTTTTCCAATGCGCTGGATAATGTGCATTATTCATTGCATTATTAAACAGGGTGGTATAAATGTTCACCGCTTCTAGAGGGAGATGTCGAAGCACAATGTTCGGTATTTCATCGGTTCCCACTGATTTCTTACTTCTAAGTGATTCGAAGATCGTTTGGAGCTCTTCCTTCGAAATGAACGGGGGTAGTACCCTATCGTTGGTGATGACATTATTTGCCAAATTCTCGTCACTGAACTGGGTGAAACCCGAGCTCTCGAATCGCCAATTCACAATTTCATTTCGAAGGTAGAAATTGTGCACAAGGACTCGATTCTCCAGATCGTGGTTCGGGCCAATGATAACATTCGCCTTGTACACTTCCTGGAAAGTCGCTCCTATAGCCTCTACCTGCTCCTGTGGATCCTCGATCACAAAGAAGTTGTCATCATCAACAGCCTCATTTGGATCTATGCCCGCTGCTACCAGTATTTGTTCGTTGTTCGTCGTTCGAGCGATTTTAAGACATGGAAGGTCGTTCTGATTATTTCTCCGAAATATTTTATTTATTTGCGGGAACATATTCGGGTTGCTGGTGTTTACAGCCCGAATTTTGTTGTTCCAATACAAACTTACAGATGCTCTGTAATTTTCTTTTATTAATACTTGGAGGTTTTTGATCGACGACTTTAGCGTCATAATCTCCGGGTTATGTCTGTCAGTAAACTGTCTGTACAAGGTTTTTAGCCTTGACAGCAGTCTACTTTTATGTCGGTGCAGTGCGTCAATGGTTGCGTTGCGGAATAAGTCTTCGTTGTCAGTGTATTGATACCGAGGTATTGTTTTGTCCATTGTTCGTTTAATTGTCTCGTCCATTAGTTTTAGATACCTGTCAATCTCCTCGTTTGACAGATTTCTATTGGACGGTGGGTAGAGCGAATTCGAGGAGATTGCTCTCGTCAGTGTTCTGGAGAAGTGTGTCCAACGCACCCTACTATAGTTGTAGGCATGCCTTTGAACAAACTCGTCCAATTCCGCAATTTCGTTCGGAACGGTTATTTCGGTACTGAGACCGCAATGGTCACTGTCATACACAAAAGTGTGTAGACAGTTTATGGTTTGTTGGTTTGTGCATGTCAGGTGTATTCGTGTGTCGAACAGCAGGAGATCCAAATAGGACCCGTGTCTAGGAAACAACGGACTATCCGTCGCCTTAAGGCCGAGTCGATACATAACACTGTGTTGACCCCACCAATTGAATAGTAGGTTCCCTCTAGTATTTGGTGTATTATTTCCCCAATCACTATGTTTGGCGTTGAAATCTCCGCCGATAATAAAATAGTTGTCTTCCAATTCCAGCCTCAGAAATCGAAAAAGTGTCTCGAGCTCTGAGATAAATAAGGTGGATTGAGTAGCCTTAGGTGCATAGACAGACACCATGTACAACCGCTTTCCACTACGGAGGGGGATATACACGATGCATGCTTCCAGCACCTGGAACCTACGTACTACACGGCTGTATACTCTTTTAAAATATATACCTTTTCGTACGAAAATTGCAACGCCACCTCCCTGAATGGAGTTGGGTCGGTTTCTCCGTACTATCTTGTATCTTCTGTGCCTCATTTTGTGTCTTTTGGTAAGCTTAGTTTCGCTAACCAAAAGCACATCAGGGGCTTGGTCTTTAAGCAACTTAAATAGTGCGGCTCGTCGTTCGAGCCTAATCAGTGAATTCACATTCACAGCAAGGACCTTCAGGGTTTGCTCCGCCACGTACGTACCCATTACGGCAAAAGGTGCGTTAGGCCAGGCAGCAGAGCGTATACTTGATCCACCCGCGCGGTCTGTTCAGTTAAATGACGTTGTAGCTGAGCCATCTGCCCCTGGATAGAGAGCAAGATAGCTAGCATGTCAGGTACTGGTTCAGGTGCTCTGGGCGCTGGGGCCTGAGAAGCAACCTTCGCTTGCTGTACCGTATTTCCCCTACCTGCCGCCATTTGGGCGTAGGTAACATGGGGAGTAACGACTGGAGTTTGTAAATGCACGGGTGGACGTTTAACTTCCACTTTCTGCTGCCGGGCCAGATTTCTTCTTTTGATGTACTGGAATTTGGGACAACCCCGATAATTTGCGGTGTGCCCCGTGTTCCTACATAAAGCACAAGAGAGTTGGCTTTTTTCAGACGCTCCGTCCTTACCAAGAGCGCACTCTTCGGACTTGTGGTTCTTACCGCACTTCACGCATCGAGGCTGCATTTCGCAGTTCGACGCGGCGTGCCCGAACCTTTGGCAGCGAACACATTGTAAAATGTTTTCGCTCCTCTTTAATTTTTCCCAATGGACAACCTGGTAGTCTAGGACTTTAATACTCCTTAGACCATCCAGATTGCTGGTGGGACTTAGCTGGACCAGGAAAATCGGCAGTTGCCGCATCTCCCTTTTGGCTCTGGCTGTGGTGAATGGCTTGACCCCCACGAATTGGAGCCCTTCGCACTTCTTCTCTTTCAGCAGTGCAAGGAGCTCCTCCGGATCAGTCGACGGTTCTAATCCTCTCAGCAGCATTGTTTGCAGCTTCTCCCCCTTCGGGGTGTAGGAGAAGAACTCCGTCGTCGAATCCTTCAATAAACTTTTAATTTTATGGTAGCGCTCCACTGTGTTACAGTGGATAGCATGCCTATCTACGCTAAGTCTTTTAATATAAAAATTATTGCCTATGGCCAACTTACATAATTCTATAGTTTCCTTGAGTTCCATCTCATAAGTGTTTATTGGTGGAACCCTTGTTCTAGATGTCTTTTGGTGTTGTTGTTGTTTTTCTTGTTGTTGTTGTGTTTGTTGTTGTTGTTGCGATTGCTGTTGTTTACGTTGTTGTTGTTGCTGGCTCTTCTGCTGCTGTTGTTGTTGGTTTTGTTGATCGATTTTTTGAGCCTGTGTGTGTTTAGGCTGCTGTTTTGGTTTTTGTTGTTGCTGCTGAGTAGCTACGTGCTGCCTTTTTTTTGCTGTTAGTGGTTGCTGTTGTTGTGGCTGTTGAGACACGAGAAGTTCTCCTAGCTGCTTTTTCTCCCTCCTAGCTATTTTTTTAGCCTTAATAGCTATCACTCTTTGCTGGAGAAGCTTAATATTATTTTGTATGCTCTCTACCTCTTCCTCTTCGTCATCAGACTCAGAGGCCGCCAGAGATGCGAACATATTTTCGTCTTCCCTGCTTTGGCTTTCTCCACCATCAGCCAGATATGGGAAGTTATCTTTCGGTGCCATTTGTTGTGCTGCTGCCCTTTTTGGTGTTGTTGGTAGTACCCCTTCCCCCGCTCCGCTAGGCAGCTTTTCGGTAGATGCTGACAGGGTAGGGCACTTTATTAGGTTCGGAGAAAGCCTTTGCTTCCTCCTCCTCTTCCTCTTTGGTTCGACCACTGCTGCTGGTTGGCTTGAACCACTTGATGCATCGCCTGTCTTTTCAGCTGGTCCCGCTATTGGCTTAACGGACCGCTCTCCAGAATACATCGCGTGATGTTGTTTCCCACTTTTAATTATTTATTTTTAAATTAAAAAAAAAAAAAAAAAAAAAATCTTTTTTTTTTCCACTCTGATTCGAACCTACGACCTATGGTATGACGCGCGAACACACTGCCACTGTGCTAATTGGTACTTGTAAAAAGATCCTCAAATGTCTCTTCTTATTGATTTATTTTCTATTCACAATTCTATTCACAATTCACTCGGAAGCCGAAACACGTTAAAACTCAACGGAGATCAATGAACGACTCTATTTGGAATGGCCGTTTGCAATCCCGTGAGCACTCCCGTAGGTATAAATCAAAAAATATCGTCCAAGATGTGTCCAAGTTCAAACGAAGAAAAGAAGAAGATGTCAAGTGCGCCGTATGTGGAAGTTGTTGGTTGCTTACTATTTGCAGCACAAACGACAAGGCCCGATATCAGTTATGCAGTAAATCTGTTAAGCAGATACACGTCTAATCCTGGTCCAGCTCACTGGATTGCAGTAAGGCGTATTTTTCGTTATTTAAAAGGTACTTTATATAAATAACTAACTTTTAAAAATTCTGCTAGCTACATACAAGGATTTTGCGATGCTGATTGGGCCGGCGACGAAGATGAGAGACGGTCAACGTCTGGCTATATGTTCACGATTCTGGGAGCACCGACATCTTGGGCATCAAGACGTCAGTCAACTATCGCCCTATCTTCAATTGAATCCGAGTTGTTGGCTGCTGTAACTGCGATTCAAGAGTGAATGTGGTGTGAACAAAGCATTTAGAAATAGAAACACAATTTATAAGAGAGCTAATTGAAAAAGGTTTAATTGAATTAAAATACATTCCGTATAATGAAAATTTGGCTGATTGTTTGACAAAACCCCGAGTAAAATATAAACTTGAATTCAACAATAAGTCAATCGGTCTAAATTAAATGAACTATATGAATTTGAAGTCAAATGTGAAAGATTATGAATTTATTAGTTTTTGTTTTGTTTCTTTTGAATGAATTAATTTGAATAGAATGAATTATACTTATAGAAATTAACCATTTTGGGGAAGTGTTAAAAGAAAACTCTCGAAAATAACTTAACTTTGTTTCAGTTCACTTTGTATTACTCTGCTTTACATTTACGTTCCCATGTATTTCATATTTCAGTATATACACATTTGTAATAAAGACTTAGGTACTCCGTTTTTATCACTCAAGTGTGTTCACGTCTTTTTTTTTTGCTCTCACGATATTTTACAATGTCCGCTCATCAAATAAGCACATAACTAAGACTGATTATGTTTAAAATAATGTTATAAATTATGTTTATACTCCTTTACATCTTCTGTAAGAAAATATACAATATATTCATTGACATCACCTGTAAGGAAATCAATCTTTTTGTTCTGACAGTGTTCAGATTGTAATCTTGAAGTTTTGGGAAAAGGATTTTTGGCGCTAGAAGTGTGCGGACGTGATTTCATTGCTCTAACAGTGAATAATTAAAAACAAAACCCTACAAAATGAAAAGCGATTGTCTAACAAATCAAGTAAAATGAAAAGAATAGTCAGAAAAACTTAATAAATCTAAAAGTGAAAAATCAAAATACACAAATCAAATAAAATTGAAAGGGTGGCTATAAATGCGCCAGGCTCCCATGAAGGCGAGGTTCCAGCGGACCGAAGATGGGCATAAATCGAAGGCCAAAATTTCTCCTGAATTAATCAGCAGCCCAAGACAAAACCCTGTTGGATATTTGCAAAAATTAATTTTAACAAGTTTCCCATCTTAGGTGAACTGTGAATCGTCAAAGCAAACTATAAAAATAATCAATTAAGAATCATACCGGACCAAGATACAGACGAGGCAGCGTCTTTAGGGCAACAATTTAAACGGAAACCATCCCATCAATCAAAACGGGTGTGCAATAGACAACAACGGCTCGCAGACCAGAAAACTAATCACCATCAGCAGCAGCTACTCCAACATTGGAATCAACAATAAAAACACCAATGCCGCCTATTATAGTATTTGATACAAATACTTATATGTAAATTAATCAGGAATCTTAGAGAAAAAAAAATAAAAAATTTAGTTTTAAGATTGTGAATTGTGGGGAACGATTCGATAACAAAGTTAACGCGTACGTTCGTAAATCTAAGATCTATGTATGTAGATAGTCCTGATGTTCACCATGAATTACTTTCACTTATTAACGAGAGCCAGGTCCAAGGCTACTTAATTACCAGAAACGGTGTGCTTCAATGCAAAAAGTGCCAAGGTTTTGGGTACATAGCAAAAAATTGCTGTAAAGACTATAACTGTGTAAAATGTGTGGGCGACCATCCGCCAGGTCAATGCCTGGTTAAAATCTCGGACACCTCAAAAGCTTCTTGTATTAACTGCATGGGTGAGCACCCTGCTAATTGGCGAGGTTGTCCTGACTATCGAATAATTTCAGAAGCCAGATCAAAAGCACTTAACGATGGAAAAGAGAGAAGGAAGGAATCGAAGGTTCTCTCAAAAAGATTAGGCCAGAGCGCTAAAGTCTGCCCAACCATCAGTTACGCTGGTCATTTTCAAACACACCATAATAATTCAGTCATCTTGGTAGCTTCACCTGTAGAGCCTCAACACCAGAATCAAAATTTCGTAGTGCAGTTCCTGGGTCAGCCAATGAACTGTTTGGAATTGGGGTAGAAGAATTTGTTCACAAAATCGGAAATTTCTTAAAGAAAACTTCAACAATTCCCTAAGTATCCAGCAGAAAAGACTCGAGTATTTAATACTTTTGAACCAACTCACGTCCAATACATAATGAAACTCAATCTTTTAACTACAAGAACTAATCAATCGCCTCTCAACTTTTACAACTATTCCAATTAAGAATTACCTCCCCTAACTCTCCCCTTCCAATTTTAACATTAAAACACTTAAACCTATACCTTAACAAAACATTTCAATCACTTTAACAAAAAAAACAAAAAAAAATGGACAACAAAAAAAACTTTGTTATGCTTTGACCTGGATCGCCTTATATTCCAACCACTGGATTAATTTTCCAGAATCAATGCACGTCAGTTTGCCTCACGCTTTCGACTGTGCACAACGTGTGTTAACCCTCTTGCATTTACTTTCGCAAGTCCCTTATAAAACGCAATTACCATTCGCAAACGCAATCGATCACTTGAATCCGAGGGCAGCCAACTGTCCTCGGATAAAAAAATACGTACAGCCATTTCCAGTGCAAGTGATTTTCGTAATAATCCCTGGTTTCCTCTCCAATGTCATCCGGACACTGACAATAGTGATGAAATGGATGAAATCGTGTCACCATTAAATTGTTACAAAAACCTCCTGAATTTGTTCATCTCCTAATGAAAAACTTTAAAATATCCGATTATTCTATTAAGAAATTGTCAATCGGCATAAAAATAGTATGTGAGTTTGTAGAATCATTTAACGCTGTCCTTAAAAAAACTTAACTCAGACAATTGTCAGTTCTTCTCGCATGATCTTAAGACCGTGAAAGCTTTTAAAGTGGTTCTATATGGCTTAGAAGGCATAGAACCAATTCAACTTAAAAATGAACTTGTTAGGCGTGAACTGAAATGTGTCGAAGTGAAAAAAATATTTAAAAACTATAAGCACTACAGTGACACTTTTTATATTGTCTCCTTTGAAAATGGGTCAGTTAAATTAAGTGATTTAAAAAAAAACTTTCGTTCAGTATTTCACACCCAAATCAATTGGAACTACCAACGAAAGCTTAAAGGCAAGGTGACTCAATCTCATAACTGCCAAATGTTCGGCCACGGCGAAAAAAATTGCCATATTAAAACTTATTGTGCGATCTGTGCGGGTTCACAAAAAACAGCTGAATGCGACAACGTCTCACATAACAAATGTGCTAACTGCAATGGCAATCATAAAGCTACCGATTCAGCCTGTACAAGTAGAGCAAAGTATCTCGAAATAAACGAAAAGAAAAAATCAGCTCGTTCCAATTTTCATTCCCGAGCAAGTGCTCCAGTCTCTGCACATGCTCATGTTCAAGGTTCCTCGCAAAAACCGGTTTTCTTTGATTCGATGAACGATTTCCCAATGCTCCCAATACCACAAGGACAACGAAAAAAATTCAACGTGCAGAACAAAGAGTTCCAACACTCAACACCAAATAACCAGCACATGGGATAATGGAGCTCGCCTTGCCGCCTCCCCTCCATTGCCTTTTGTTCAAAATACCTCATATATTGCTAATACGTCATATAGCAACAGCAGCAATTCATCTATTTTTTCTATTGAAGAACTAAATGCCCCTCTGTATGGAGATGATAACTAACTTATCATTTTGTAAAAATAAAATTGAGCAATTTAATGTGATCGCCTCTAAATTTTTATATTCTCATCATGATAAATAACATGGTAAATAATCATATAAGTATTATTACTTGGAATGCGTAACAAATATTTTGAATTTTTGAATTTTCTAGACATCAATAGAGTAGATGTTGCGTTAGTAACAGAAACTTGGTTTACAAGCGAAATAAGACTACCGTCTTTTGACTTCATGCGCTATCGTGTAGATAGAACTGAGCAGAGGGGTGGTGGAGTTGCAATTCTAATTAGGAAATTAATGCAACATTCGCTCTTGCCTGTAATTAAAACATCTTTTGTGGAGAATTTAGGTATATCTATTAAGCTTATAAATGGAAAGGAAATAAAGGTCTTCTGTGTATACTTTCCTGGCGGATCTTCATCGAACTCCAAAAGAAAGATACTCAAACCCGATTTCAGGAAACTATTTGCCATGACTGGAGGATTTTTACTCGCTGGTGATTTTAATTGCCGTCATAAAGACTGGGGTTGTAGCATAGCAAACACTTGGGGTAATGTGTTAGCAGATCTGCCTCTTGTCCTGCCAGTAACTATTTTTTTCCCTCCTAGTCCTACGTATTTCCCCGCTAGTTCTCGTGGTTCTCCGTCCGTCCTAGACTTATTTCTAACAAATGTTCCCAGTCAAATATCGCAACCAACTTCTCTTAGTGCCTTGTGTTCTGATCATAACCCTGTTTTATGTCATGTCCCTTGGTCAGGAATAAAAAAAGTGCAATACATGCAACAATTATATAAAACTAATTGGAAAATGTTTCAAACAAGCTTGAATACACGTCTTCGAAATATATCCACTGATTTGGATAATGTTTCTTGTAATATATGTAATATAAACAATACTGATGTTGAATGTATTGTTCAAGGTTTTACACGCACTATTTTAGCTTCAGTTGATAAATGTGTTCCTAAAGTATTAAAAAAGACAATTATTCAAATCAGAAACTTCCGGTCCACGTTCTGGAACTCATTAAATTGAGGAACATTCATAGAAGAAGCTGGCAAAAATATCATCAGCCCTTTTGTCGAAACATGGTTTCTCATTTCAACCAGCTTATTTCTAGAGAAATTTCAAAATTCCGTAATGAAGAATGGAATAATAAACTAAAAATTATTGATAAAAATGGAAAACCTTTCTGGAACATGTAAAAATAATGAAAAACAAAAACAGGAAGATTCCATTTTTGAATGATTCTGCGCAAACATTTTGCACAGATTTGGATAAAGCCAATTTATTTGCAAAGCATTTTTCAACAAACCACTTGGTATCACAAAATGTAGGCGATAGGGAAACAAATAGTTTAGTGAATAGAACAATTATAAAGTTCGATGCCTCCAATGAAACGACGCCTTCTTACGCATTCGTTGCGGATGAAGATATTAAAACCATTATAAACAATCTGCAAATAAAAAAAACCGGAGGCTTAGATCAAATTAAAAATATTTATCTAAAACATCTTTCGAAAAGTGGTATAAAATATCTGAATTTTATTATAAATGCCTGTTTAAAAATGCAATACTTTCCAACTAAATGGAAAATGGCAAAAGTTGTGCCTATTGCTAAAGCTGGAAAGGCTCGTGACATTGCTGGTAGTTATAGGCCAATTAGTTTGTTAAGCAGCACAAGCAAAATCTACGAGAAGGTTTTAAAAGAACGAATCCTAAAAATTTTTCATCATAAAAGAATATTCCATAATGAACAATTCGGATTTAGAAGGTTTCACTGCACTTCTCATCAGGTAAAAAGAATTTGTCAGCATATTCATGACAACCGTGCACAAGGCAAGTCAACTGGAATGATTTTACTTGACATAGAAAAGGCGTTTGATTCTGCCTGGCATAAAGGAATTATATATAAAATGATTACATTTAAATTCCCGTTATATATATGTAAAATAGTTCAAAGTTTCTTGTCAGACAGCTGTTACTCGTATAAGGTTTATGTCGATTGTGGTATTTCTTCTGTAGTGTCGTTTAATTTTGGTGTGCCTCAAGGATCTGTTCTTGGCCCACTGTTATATAACATATTTACATCAGATTTTCCAGCTATCCCGCAATGTGAATCACCCTTATTTGCTGATTACACAGCAATATATTCATCAGACAAATTCGCTGTCAATATAGAGAGGAATTTAAAACTGGCTGTTGAAATATTGGAAACTTACTATAACAAATGGAAAATAAAATTGAATGCGGAGAAATTTCATGCTATCTTTTTCTCACGGAAAAGAAAGTCTTGTTATCTTCCCAGCAGTTTACTTAAAATCAATGGAAAAGACATAAATTGGGAAAGGTCTATAAAATATTTAGGTATACACCTTGATACTAAACTTACGTTCAGCTATCATATTAATAATACATTAAAGAAAATAAGTCTAGCAATAAAATTACTTTATCCTTTCATAAATCGCAATTCCGTATTAACAAATGGAAACAAAATCATTATATTCAAGGTAGTCTTCCAAGCAATATTACTTTATGGTTGTCTTGTATGGGGAAAATCTGCTAACAGTCACATAAAAAGACTTCAGGTCTCACAAAATAAACTGCTTAAAATGATGTTTAATCTACCTTGGCATCATTCGACTATAGATCTCCACCAAAGAGCGAATGTTGAGTTGATTTCTGAACGAATTCAAAAACTTGAAAATAACTTTGTTTGTAGCTGTAATAGTTCTGATAACCCATAAATTAACCACATGTATGCATAGTAATTGGGATAAATATTTATCCTCTTATTTTATTTTGTTTGTTAAAGAATTTATATGATTATAAAGGGTCCGCCATCTAACGTTTTTTTTTTCAAGTAGTGCTTATTTCGTGAATGGTAACACTTAGCTCATGTCTCCTCATTTGACAGATAATTAGTTTTATCCTTCCGCTGAACGAATATGGTTGTGTATATACTTGAACTACGCTTCGCTAAGTGGGCCTGCGATCGACTTAGAGAAGATGCCGATTTTGCCAAAACAATCATCTTTTCAGATGAAGCTCATTTTGATCTTGGCGGGTATGTAAACAAGCAAAATTGTCGCATTTGGGGCACAGAAAATCCGCACGCATACATTGAAAAGCCGATACACCGAAAACGAGTCACTGTTTGGTGCGGATTTTGGTCCAGAGGCATAATTGGGCCATTTTTCTTCGAAAATGAGCAAGGAGTTGCCGTTACAGTCAATGGCGATCGTTATCGGGCCATGTTGAACGAATTTTTGTTCACACACAGCTGAAGCTACACTCGATGTTTTGCGCCCTGTTTTTGAAGATCGCATTATCAGCCGCATAGCTGATGTCGTTTGGCCACCTCGGAGCTGCGATTTGACACCGTTGGACTATTATTTGTGGGGTGCCGTAAAAGATAAGTGTTACGCCGACAAGCCACAGACAATTGACGCTTTAAAGGACAATATTCGTGAAGCCATTGGTGAAATACAGCTGCACACAATCGATAATGTGCTTAAAAATTTGACCGATCGTGTAGGCTTCTGCATGGCCAGCCGAGGCAGCCATTTGAATGAAATTATTTTCCATTATTAACCGGAAGGATAAAACTAATTATCTGTCAAATCAGACATGAGCTAAGCGTTACTATTCACGAAATAAGCACTAGTTAAAAAACAAAACGTTAGATGGCGGACCCTTTACGTGTATTACATAGATTATATAATGTTTCTCTTCTTTTCTTTTGTAAGGTATTTATTAAATAGTTTATTTTGTATTTATTTATTATTATTATTTATTTATAAATTAATTAATTTATTTATTTATTCATTTACTTATTTATTTATTTATTTATTAATTTATTAATTTTGTTTTTTCTGTTTTTTGTATTTTTTTTTTATTACTAATTTACATACATAGTTATACGTTTAAATGTTAATTTTTTGTTAATTTTTCGTTTATTAACTTTATTACTTTGTTTTCAATCATATTAGTTATTCAATTGTATGCATTCTAGTTATTATCATCCTTTTCTTTTCTAATTACTTTAATTTGAAGGTTTTTTTAATTGCATTTTCCTTCAAACAAACATTATTGCAGTTTTGTATATTTTTATAATACTGTTACGATAATGTTTCAGATGTAAGATAATTATAGTCAAATCCCTGAATTGTAAAATGTGCCGTTACAACACCTTTGAAATTGTTTTGCAAATAAAATATATCTATCTATCAATGCGCGTTAACCCATGTGTGTCGAGTCCCTATCACAATTAACCAATCTTAAAAACAAAAAAAAAAAAAAAAAAACATATATATATGTGTATATATGTGGGATTACCACACATTAGATTTAAGCTAAGTATTTCTGTCATCAGCTAATAAACATAATGTAATTAAAATACTTTTTAGATCGTCGTCCCCCCGACTCACACCGATCCATTTCACTCCAATAAGTGGACAAAATAAAATAATTAATGACAAAATTGAGAGTATTTGCTAATGCAGTTTTGATAACGGATAACTGATAGGTAAGTAAACAACATTTTTTCTTTTTTTAAACGCGTGGAAATGATTTTACAGCTAGTCAATGTGGAATGTGTTAAATCAAACGCCAAGTGCATAATTAGTGATCAGCTTATTTAATTCATTTTTAATTCTCATTTTTAAACTAAATTGTTATGGACTTAAATAATCAGAGTAAGTAGATAATTTTAATAAGTTTTGGAAATCAATATACCTGTTTTTTTTTTAAAGATTTTTAGAAAGGCAAAGCATTTCTATTTAAACATATCTATCAACTATCCATACACCCTAGTAAAGTCAACAGAGTAAAATCCGCACCGAGTACCAGTATACACACAAGTAAACAAGATCGTCAGAACCAAAACAACAGAAGTAAAACAAACAAGTTCCATTCAGAGCATCAAAAGACAAATCGCTGCAGACGGTGTGGCAAACCATCACCCCCCCACGATCAAAGTCGGTGTCCAGCAGCTAGTTGGAAGTGCTTTATCTGCGAGAAGGTGGGACATACTAGTGCAGTTTGTAGGCAGTGCAGTCTAAAGAGTAAAAGTCTAGTACATCAAATAATAAGTGTAAACAATTTGGAAACAAGTAAGAAGTTAGAGTGGCAGGGAAAAGTAAACAATATTCACATGGTTTTTGAAGTGGATAGTGGGAGTGGAGTTTCTTTAATTGCAGAAAAGGATTGTAAAGATAAGTTAAAAATAAGTAATTTTAAGGCATGCAATTTACGTTTAGTAACTATTACAGATCAAGAACTTAAAGTATGTGGAAAAATTATTGTAACACTGGAACATGCAGGGAATTTGCACGAGTTGGATTTAATTATCGTATCAACAAATAGAAAGTTTCAACCATTGCTTGGCAGAAACGCATTGGATGTTTTACAACCAAGTTGGCGTTCAAATATTTTATCGTCTTAAGTCAGCGTTCAGGTAATTCAGGAAAAAGAACAATTTGATATCATTTCTGAAATTAAAAACAAGTTTGCATGTGTTCATAATATCGATTTATCTGAACCAATAAGAGGGTTTAAAGCTGATATTATTTTAAAAGAGTGTGTTCCGATATTTCATAAAGCCTATTCAGTTCCTTTTCGTCTCCAAAACAAAGTAGCTTCCGAGTTAGAGAACCTTGTTAAAAACAAAATAATAGTGCCTGTAAAACACAGTAATTGGGCTTCACCCATTGTTATTGTTCCCAAACCAGATGGTTCAGTGCGCATTTGCATTGATTGCAAAGTAACCATAAATAAGTTCATTGAAATGGAACATTATCCTTTGGGAAATAGTGAGGAAATTTTTAGCAGTTTGAGTAACTGTCAATACTTTTGTGTAGTCGACTTGAAGGGAGCCTACCAACAATTGGAAGTTTCTATAGAGTCTCAAGAATTTTTGACGATTAACACACACAAGGGTCTTTTTCGATATTTACGCTTGCCATTTGGCGTAGCGAGTGCACCTGCTATTTTTCAAGCTGTAGTTGATCAAATTATAAACGGTATTGACAAAACTTTTAGTTACGAGGGGCGTTCAATATATTCTCGGTATCGATATGAAGGAAAATGCGAATTCAATTTAAATTGTTTTTATTTTTCAATATAATCTCCCCTAACATCAATGCATTTGTTACATCTTGAGATAAGCTTTTTAAAATAAATTTCCTCTTTCTCTGCAAAATACCCATTTATTGCCGACTTGAGTTCTTCATCATCCGAAAATCTTTTTCCACGAAGACATTTTTTCAAATCCGGAAACAGGAAATAATCACTAGGGGCAAGGTCTGGACTATAGGGTGGGTGTTGGATTTCTTCGAAACCACAATCTCGCGCAGCAGCCTTGGAAACTCGCGCCGTGTGAACAGGAGCGTTGTCATGAAGAAGCAACACACCCGCTGCGAGTTTACCCCGTCTTTTCTTTTTAATTTCCTCCCGCAAATTATGCAAAGTGGAAGCGTAGGATGTGGCGTTGATGGTTTCACCTTTTTTTTGTACTCAATGAACTTCTTCGGGGGGTCTGTTCCTTTTTTATGCCACTGCATGGACTCTTGTTTGCTTTCGTCCCCAGTAACAATTCGATCCATAACACCGTCCGCGTTCTCACTACACATCTCCAAAAGCTCTCTACAGCATGCGATTCTCACTTTTTTCTGAGGCGCTGTGAGCATTCGTGGCACCCACTTTGCACTGACCTTTGAAAGGTTAAGATGGTCATGAAGAATGGTGTGAATGGTACCAATTGAAAGCCTGGTGATCTCTGCCATCATTTTCACCTTTATTCGGGCATTCTCAAGAACAAGTTTTTCGACTTCTTTGATGCTTTCTCCCGTACAAGCAGTATCCGGGGCGCCGGAGCGGGGTCGTCTTCAATGCTCTCTATGCCTCTCTTGAACTCACTTGACCACTTTTGCACAGTTGATAATGAAGGTGCGGAACCCTGGTAAACAGCCGCCATCTCTTCATGAATAGTTTTTTGACTTTTTCCTTGCTTAGTGAGATATTTAATTACAGCGCGATGCTCAATTTTCACCATCGTCTCAGCCATTATGATTCTGTTTAACTAGAGATAAAACGCGAATTAATAATCACATTTTTATCAAATTTTACATGAATACACTAAAATAATAGTATTACTTGATAAATCAATTTATATATACAACCACAGCTTCACCCCGATACCGAGAATATGTTGAACGCCCCTCGTATCTGGACGATATCATCGTAGGTGGTGATACTAAAGATATCTGTAAAAGCCGTCTTATGCAGATATTAACACGGTTGGAAAATTATAACATTAAAGCAAATCTCGGAAAATGTAAATTTCTTCAGAACTCTGTTGAGTATCTAGGGCATATTATTTCTTACAACAAAATTCAGCCAAACCCAGAGAAAATAGAAGCGATTCAGAGTGCGCCGTGTCCTAAAATGAAATTGGAGTTACAAGCATATTTAGGGTTGATAAATTTTTATCGTCGTTTTGTGGGTCACTTAAATGAATTGTACAAATTGTTGAAGGCCAATACAAAATTCGAATGGACTTCAATATGTAACCAAGTTTTTGAAAAATCGAAGCAGCTTTTTCTAAAACATAATAAGTTGGAGTTGTTTGACCCCAATAAACCCATTATAGTGGCCACTGACGCAAGTCCTTATGGGGTTGCTGGAGTGATGTCCCATTTAGTAAATGGAGAAGAGCGTCCAATAATGTTTGTGAGTTCAACTTTGTCTCCTGCTGAGCGAAATTATTCGCAACTTCATCGGGAGGGTTTAGCTGTCATTTTCAGTCTCAAGAAGTTTTTTAAATACTTGTATGGTAAAGAATTTATTCTCTATACCGATAACAAAGGCATAAAAGAAATATTTAGTGCCTGTAAGGGCACATCTGCGGTAGCGGCAGCCAGACTACAACGTTGGTCAATTTATTTGTCTCTTTTCCAGTATAAAATTGTGTATCGTTCAAGTAAAAACATGGCAAATGTCGACGCTCTCTCACGATTACCACTAAATTTAAGTACTAAAGTAAAAACACTTTCTATCAATTCAATTAATTTTTTCGATGATTTACGAGTACCTTTGAAGTTATCTCAAATAAAAGAGGCTCAGAAAGAAAATGTTGATCTTCGACAAGTCAAAAAGTTTCTAAAGTACGGCTGGCCTAAGGAAGTCAAGTCAACACTAAATCCATATAAAATGAAAGAAAATCTTCTGACAATTGAAGATGATGTTCTTTGTTATGACAGTAGAGTGATAATTCCAAAAAACCTGATAGGGGAAGTACTAAGTGTGCTGCACAATAATCACAATGGGATGGTGTTAATGAAAAAAGCGGCTCGATCATATGTATGGTGGCCGAGGATCGATGAAGACATCGAAGATTTTGTAAACAATTGTATGACATGCATGCAAACCTCAAACATACCCAAAGAAAAAGTAGAAACTAATGGCCAAAATCTACATTCCCTTTTGAACGTATTCATCTTGACTTTTTTCACTTCCAGGGAAATAATTACCTTATAAACGTAGATGCTTTTAGCAAATTTATTGAAATAGAACACATGAATAGTATGACCACGAAAGCTTTAATAAATGTCTTAACAAGTTTTATTTGTAAGTACGGATTGCCCGGTGAAATATTTGTTGATAATGGCACGCCCTTTGCGTCGTATGAATTTAAAAAATTTTGCATGAATAATGATATCAAATTGTCCTTTAGTCCAGCTTACCATCCCCAAAGCAATGGTCAGGCTGAAAGATCAGTACAGATCATTAAAAAAGTGTTGAAAAAGTTTCTACTATCAAAAGAATCAAAATTGACTATTGAAAATCGAATTAAATTGTTTTTATCGAACTACAGAAATACACCCAACTCGTCAAATTCCTTAAGTCCTAGCGAACTCATATTTAGATATAAGCCAAAAACTTATTTAGATTTTATAAATCCAAAAAGACAAATGAATTTTAATAAAGAAAGAAAAGAATTATTCAAAAGAAAATCTAAAGAAAAAATCAACCAAAATCATTCAAAAAATTATGTTTGTAATAATTCATTTAGAGAAAAGGATTTTGCATTATATAAAAATCCATTCAAAAGTATAGTAAAATGGTTAAAGTGTCAAATAATGAAAAAAATAAGTAACTTAAGATACCTAATCAAGGTAAATAATGTTGTAAAAATTGCTCATATGAACCAGCTTAAGAAAATTACAAATTCCAAACATAACTTCTTTAGCTCTAGAATTCCTAGACCGAAAATATCTGAAAACATATAAATGGAAACAAAATTCTTACCAAGACGTTCGGATAGATTAAAAAAGAAATTTGAAGATATTAAAAATAATCTGACTTCTGCTAAAGAATAAAAAAAAAAAAAATATATATATATATATATATATATATATATATCTAAGTTAAGTTCATGTATCTAAGTTAAGTTGGGGAAAGTAATGTAATGTATTTAAACAAAATCAAACAGATCTTAACACAAGCTTAAAGAGTTGTCACTTGGACATTGGGTTAGCTCTCTTGTTTCCGGCAGCTGACGAGAAAGGATGTCTTTCTCGCGACACTCAAATTAAGAAATCTTGTGAAACTATTTTGAATTCCAAATAAATTGAAATATATTACAATTATAAAGTTGTAACGTGTTTTTGAACCATTTTTTTTTTGCATAGACTTTTAGCTATGAGCCAATTTTTTTTTAATATAAAGGTTGACTTCTTAGTTAAAAACTGTGCAAAAACCAGAGTGCCCAAAAAAGTAATGCTTTTTGTTATAGGGCAAGCGAAGGGGGAGTTTTTTAAAATTTTGAAAATCGTTTCGAAAAAATAATGTCGTCGAAGAAATATATTCAATATTGAATATAGAGTTGGAAAAAAGTGAAATGCGCAGAAATGTTTCCAGACTTTCTTCAAAGATGAGGACAAAGATCTATTGCTCGTATCATGCATGAAGCTTGCAGCGATTGAGCTACTCTTGTAACTAATAAAAGAAAGAAAGATCCAGAACAACGCCAATTCACTACTTTAGAAGCATTAGCACAGTATGTTGACTGTAAAATGACAATTCATTCATACAAGTTGATAAGAAAACAGACAGAAAGAATCGGTCATCATATTTATCCATCCTACCATGACTTAGCAACAGCCAAAGTAGCATACCAAACCAATGAAAGCAGAATTGAGGTGGTCAGTGCTGTGATAAATTTACAATCCTTAATAGACTTAACAACTAATCGTTTATGCGAAGTTCAGAAGGATATTTTGGATAGAACTGATTGTACTTTATTAAAATTAATATGTAAGTGGGGCTGCGATGGTAGTTCGGGTCATAATCAGTACAAGCAGAAGTTTGATCGGACTGACGTCACTGACGAATATTTGTTTATGGTATCATTTGTCCCTCTAACTTTAATTACCAACTACGGCACAGTTATTTGGAAAAATCCAAGGCCCTCTTCTACTCGCTACTGCAGACCAATCAAACTGTTATTTGCTAAAGAAACAGATGAACAGATGAGCGCAATGAGTGTGCTAATGTACAAACTCAGATTGATTCTCATATTCCACTACACATTAATATTACAGAAAGACAAGTTGTGGTAAAATATGAGTTTCACTTGACTATGATTGATGGTAAGGTCTGCAACACTTTGACAGAGGCCAGATGTGGACGCAACCCAACACAAACGTGCGGACACACCCCTATCAGAAAGCGAATGACAGATGTCAAGTTAACACAAGAAAAGGCGCTCAATATAAAAAGGAAAAGAACTGGAATATATGCTAGGTGACTAAAAGTAAGAAAATATATAAAACATTAATAAAATGTATATTGTATTTGTATTTCCCTTTATAGGAAATTTTTAATAAATTCCAATTGAAATATTAAAAAAATTGAATATCTACCTGCGTCTTTTATTCCAACACCAGATTTAATCAACGCTGCTACATTTGTAACGCTACACCCAAAGATATGAATTTACCTCATATATTTAGGCAACCAAACCCTAATACTTACGCCTTTGGTATATCTACACTTCATGCCTGGATAAGAATTTTTGAGTGCTTACTTCATATAAGTTATAGATTAAGTTTTAAAACATGACAAGCTAAACGAGAAAATAAGGCAGTGCTAGAGAATACAAAACGAAACATACAAACACGTTTTAAAAATGAAATGGGTCTACTAGTAGACATCCCTAAAACCGGATTTTTTAAGGAACCTGTAAAAAGTGCCTCTATTACTAGTATTGACAAAAAAAATAATAGAACGCTTTGGTGTCATTTTACGAGCTTTGTCTAGTGGGTACCAAATTAACATAACCCAGTTTGAAAAATATGATGAAGAAACGCGAGTTCTTTATTTGGATCTGTATCCATGGTATAACATGCCCGTTACGGTTCATAAGATATTATGTCATAGCGGGGATATAATAAGACATTGCTGCCTTCCTATTGGCCAACTTTCGGAAGAAACTCAGGAGGCCAGAAATAAGGATTGCCGGAGGTTCAGGGAAATGCATACGAGAAAAACTAGTCCCATTGCTACTAACTTCGTTGTTGTTCATTCATTAAGTTCAGACGTGTTTAAATTTCGCTCTGCTAATTTATTTCCATTTAATTTTTTTTCCTGCCTAATTGCAATAATTCGCACAACCTATTTCTCGTTCATCGCCTTTTGTTATGTTTTGCTGACTCGATTTGTTTATTAAAGTGAAATTAACAACTAACCCAATTCTCATTCACCGCCTTTTGTGTTTAAAATTTAAAACTACCCTAACTAAATCATCGTCATAATGTCTGAATTATGTGGAAGTGTGAATTGCTCCCTAACAAGTGACCTAAATGCTGTTATGGTGATTTGCAGTGGTCTTTGTAGCAAGTCATTCTATGCCCTTTGCATTGGCTTGAGTAAAAGATCCATCGCGTACCTAAAAGATTTTAAAAACAACTTTTCGTTTTACGAGTATTGTGATGAGTGCAAGGACATCACTCCGTCCCACATATTACTTGCTATTAAATGTCTCAGTGATTCGGTCAGTGACTCGAGCAATCTGCAATCTATAACAAGACTCAATTTAGAAACTTATCCATGCAGTTGGCTCAAAACAGCGACTTAATAAAACGAAATGACAAACATGACTTTAGTGAAGATTCAAAAAGTTGTCTATCCCATAGTGTTAAATCAATAATAAAATCTTACATCCCTACAATAACAGACTCTTTCAGTTCTCTACGGTCTTCCCTCGATTTTCATCTTCAAAGTACATCCAGAAGCAGCGTTCCCTCTCCGCCTAATAATGATCAGTTGCTCATAAACATCATGTGCCAAATAAGCGATTTAAGCAACGAGATAACCGAATCACGCGCGCTGTTAATCGAAATTGCTGATCACATCCGGATAACTTCCAGTAAAATCGAAGATATACCGGTGCAATCCCAGCCCCCACCGACTGCATCATACAACACCTCGCTTCTTACTGAGATGCTTGAATCTGCAATTATGGAATCACCAGTAACTCCTGGATCATCTTCTCCTCCACCACAATCCTCTTTGGTAAACGAATCTACTACACCAACTCCTGAACCCACAATCTCAAGATTCGGAATCTTATGGACACTTTTGGAGTGGAACACGAGAATAAAAAAGTTGAACAATTTCAACAAAGCTGAGTCAGTTGCCTTTTTAATAAGAGGTACACTCCTCGATCGAAACAGGCTAACTAGTCTCTTCAAATCTAAATTTAAAATAGATGTCAGCAACTGCCGTAAGATCTCCACCAACACCTTCAAGGTAAGCATCCCGTCAAAATATGAATGGATGTTTATCAACCCTGCTTCCGACGTCATCAATCTGGGTGGATTAACTATGGAAAGAATTAAACCGAATACAGGAAACAACAAACATCGCAAGGATACTACCTTTACCTCAAAATCCACTAAATCTAAAAAACAGAATAATGTTAATTTTAAGTCTAACCCTATACCGAAGCCTAACTCTTCCAAAAAAAACCCAACTCCAACCCAACAATTGGAGTTTTAAAGTTGGGACATTTCCTGTCTTCACTCCTCCTTCAATTCATACTGCCAATCGCGTATACACAAAACGTTCTTCCACCGCGTCCAACTCAATTCCTAAGAGCATATCTTTCAATCTAGATCCTCCTCCCAGTCATTTACAAAACCCAACATCTCCTCATTCCACTCATACAAAAACGGCATACCCCAACTTTATTCGCTCCCATACTTTAAATTCCTCCCCATGTTCTAAGGTACACTCCCACACTAATACCACACCACCTTCTTTCTTAGACCCCATTCTTCCTCCAAAGGCAAAGTTAACCAAGCACCTTATCGATTCTGGGGAAGATGGCCGATATGTTCTCTCTCGTTTAAGAGACCGCAGATTATATGATAATGTTCACTTATATCTCGCCTACCTACATGACAAGCCTGACTCTGTCTGTATCGACGGTATAACGAAAACCAATGCAATGGTTTCCATTCTGCAAGAAGGCCTCCCCACTAATCATAATGATCTGCAGCAACTTTTTATACGTTTTCATGAACAATTAGATATGACTCCTAATGACGTGGCTAATGATCTCTCTTCTTTTGCGTCTCATGTTAGATCCAAACGCATACTACACCTCCAGAGAACACGGTCTAGTTTCAAAAACTACCATCGCTCCTAACCCACCACTCAATTCTTTGCCGAAGCCTCCCAAATATCTGTCCCTGCATTATCAAAACGTAAGAGGATTACGAACTAAGATTTCTGCTATATATCTTAATTCGCAGATTCTGCCATACGACATTTTTGCCCTCACAGAAACCAATCTCACCCCTGATATTAAGAATAATGAATTATTTTCTCAAGACTTCGATTTACACCGTGACGATAGTCTAGATAAAGAGGAGAATTTATATGGCCGTGGTGTACTTCTAGCTATACACTCTCGTCTCGAGTCTAGACCCTTTAAATTATTATTGCAAATCTCTTCGCAATCTTTTTTGGCCAGGCGTTCGCCATCCATTCCCAAGAGCCAGACCATTCTTACTTTTCCTACTTAAACAGCTGCCCACAAACAACTTTGGAATCGGTGTCTATAACTTTAGTGCAAGTTAGAGATAAAATAATAAAACTCAAAGATGATTATTCTGCTGGCCCTGATGATCTTCCCGATTTCAGCAAAGCCTTTGATAGAATTGCTCATGACATAATCCTTCTAAAATTAAAGGCTCTTGGTTTCCAGATAAACTTTATAACTTGGGTTCAATCCTATTTAAATGAACGACTTTACTATGTTCTATTTAGGTCCATGGTTTCTGACCCAATTAAAGCCTCCTCTGGTGTCCCCCAAGGCAGCCACCTTGGTCCCTTATTATTTATTCTGACCATTAATGATGTTGCTTGTATCATTAAAAATTCATACATATCTGTTTACGCAGATGATATGAAAATATTTAGATATATATCATCTTCCTCAGACAGCCTACTTCTGCAGCAAGATCTAGACAGGTTTTGTACTTGGTGTCAGAAGAATTTTCTTGAGCTTAACGTCAATAAGTGTCAGGCTATAACTTATACCCGTAAAGTTAACGATATTCTGCCTCTCTTCGACTACCATCTCAGCAAACTCTCCCTCAAGAACATACTTATTTCCACCTATGCCTCACGTCCTAACTTTCTTTAACCGCTCCCACCCTTTAGTTTTTAAGTGAAAATGTTAGTTTTAAGTATATGTTTGCTTGCAATAAGCTTAATAAATCTGTCCGGGATTGACCCGGGCCGCAAAATCAAAATCAAAAAAAACAACGATTTATTGGCCATGCTACTTATTACTTCGGATCCATTATTAAATAGTTTTAGAGAAGTACCGAAGAAACCAACAGCCAATATTTCCGCGGAAGTTATGGGCTTGTTAGTTGGCCCTACTGTCCCATCACCTCCTCGGGAATGAATTTATTCCTGAATTCAATTACAGAATCTTATAAAATCTTTGTATCTGAAGACTCATTCCATAACAAGAGTAATGATAATGAATGAGTTATAAACAATTTACAAAAAATATATAAATATTGTAATTAATAAAAAAAATATCAATGAAATACATATTTTTTATTTTTTTATTTTCTTCACCTATAAAATAGTCACAAAACGTAAATATTGTATTAAAAACACAAGTTTTTTACTACAATATACTAAACTCATTAGAATAACACGAAATAGTCGAAAAAATAATTTTATCCACTTAATATGTAGTACGTGAAACACTATGCAACTGTATGATACCAAAGATGCTATAGTTTACATAGATACGAGTATTGCACGCCGAAGGAAAAAAATCTAACCAGTTTTTAATTGCCTGTTTTTACTTTGAACTTCAAGTTCTGAACAATTTGTATGGACAAAATGTATTATAAAACCGAAGTCAATTCTTAGGATCGTATGTGTTGTATTGTGTGTACAGCCGACAAGTAGGCATGCGCCGCGCCGTGCATATGTTCACGGTTCACGGAGCTGCGGGGCGCGCTCGCTAGCTGTGTAGTTGCTTTACCTCGTTCTCCGTCGACTACCGACCGATTTGGATGTTTATTTATGTGACTGAACAATTTTTCTTAGTAAAATTTTATTTATTTTATTTTGTTTTATTCACAGGAACAAACTCAAATGAACTTGTGTCGTCCGGATTACAAGGCCGGGGAATTATGCCCATATGGCCGTTATAGGGATACAAAATATAAACAGATATGTTATTTAGATGAATATTACATTTTTTTTTATATTATCAATTTGTGTTTGGAAACTACTTAAGGGAAAAAGTTTGGATGTTTGGGGAGGTAATGATGGATCCAGTAGCTCACGTAGCGTTGGAGGGTCTCCGAAGTGCTGCTTTGTAAGTACGCAGATCTGTTGTACTTGACTTATTGATCGGGTTTCGTTGCAGTGGTCGCATTGTGGTGGGGTTTCCTTTTTGTAGAGGTGTGTTTTGTTAAAAATTGTGTGTCCTAGTCTTGTCCTGCAGAGTTGAATAGATTGTAGCCGGCTAAGCGATTTATTATAGAGGACGGGTTTTAGGAAAACTTGTGTTGCCTTAAAAATGAGTTTGATTGGCTCCATCGGCGTTCAGCTTCTTCATGCAATTTGTTTGTTGCCTGGGTCCAAATGTCTACTGCTTTTGCAGTAGTACGGAGTAAATCATGGGTAGTTTGACAGCTTGTCGAGCGCCAGCGTCGGCCTTTTCGTTATCTGGAATACCAACATGTCCAGGTGTCCATATTATATGTATTCTCGGGGAATTTAAGCAAATAGTGGACCGCAGAAATTGGATAATGGGCAATTTACTTCTGTTGTTATATATACTACGAATTGTGCTGGGGGAATCGCAGCATATTGCCGTCTTGCATGTCGTCGTGTTGGCGATTTTGAAAGCTTCAACAAGTGCCATTACTTCTCCAATAAAGGAGTTTTGGTTGGGTGTTGTTATTTTCTGGACTAGGTCAGCTTGACGATCTAGCCCGTAGACCAGTTGTTCCTTCTTGATAAGAGGCATCGGTGTATAAAATACAATCGAAGTTGCCGTTGGACATGATTTTAGCGAACTTTTTCCGGTATACTAGAGGTGGCGTGTGGTCCTTTGGTGTAGTGTCGAGCGAGGTATTTATTAGCTGTGATGGGAACAACCATGGAGGATCTATTGTCTCATAGATTGTTGGGCCCGATGATTTTAAATAGCGGATAGAGTTGAGCAGACCGCTTTTGATTTTAGTGATTGGAGATATAATCCAACCGGATCTGCGAATGTCATGCAGAGGGTGTTTGTAATCGGTAAAGCTTTTTGCTACCAGCTTTATTTGAGCTGTGGTTTTCATGTCGAGGAAGTAGAGGGTGATTGTTTCCGCTAACAAGGAATCAATAGGTGTTGATGGTAATGCTCCGACGGCTGTGCGCAATATGGCGTTTATTTTGATCTGAACTTTCGTTTTGTTCCCTGTCATTTCGTTTTGTTCCCTGTCATTTCGTTTTGTCCAGTGCGAGTAGACAGTGATACCGTGTTGTATGCTCCCCCTGATTAGCGTTTGCGCCATGCTGATGGCTGTATTTATATTTGGCCCCTTGTGTTTGTTTGAGGAGATTTAGGTTTCTGGATAATTTTTCTGATACATGGGCCACTTCCACGTTTTAATACATATTAGACCGAGGACCCTCATTTTTTCCAGGAGGGGGGACCTAATATCCCCGATATTTATCGAAGTGGCTGGACATCTGTGATTGCGGCATATATGCAAAGCTTCCATTTTGCGTACGTTAAACGTGATTTTATGTGTGGGTTGTCCAGTTTTATGTCCGTTAGAATTGAGTCCACATAAGCATTATACAGAATTGTCGAAATCGGAGAGCCTTGGGGAACCTCATTGACGATGGGAGTGACTAGAGAATAGTGCCCCTTCACCTTGACTATTATTACTCGGTTGAGCAAGGAAAGAGTATACGATGAGCAGGAGCTGCTTTTTAATGCCCCATTTCTCTAGTTGTTCCTCTACTCCGAAACAAGTTACTCTTTCAAACGCTTTCTCTAAGTCCATGGAAAGAAGAACTGAATGTTTTCGAGAATCTAACTCTGTATGCGCTGCTTGATCAAGCATATTCAGCAGAGAATCCGTGCCTCTACATGGTCTGAAGCCATGTTGGTCATTACTAAGATGTTTTTCCAGCGTCCATTTGAATCTGTTCCCGATTATTTTTTCAAATAATTTGGACAGGATTCTTGGGCGAAATCCATCAATGAAGTGATGGTCAGCATGTGGTTTAGGGATCGGAATTAGATGAGCTTTTTTCCACTCATGTGGGAAAACCCCATTTTCGAGAACGTTGTTATATAGGGCGACTATTCTAAGCATTGTTACTGTTGGTGAGTGTTTAATCATTTTAAAACTTATTTTGTCTGAGCCCAGCGTGGAGCCCTTGGTGGCTTTAAGCGATTCTAAGAGCTCTGGGAGAGTAATTGGTGGGATCTTGTCATCGGACGGGTGGGTACTTTGAAATTCTGGGTTAGCCTGAAAGGTATTTTTACGTTGGAGGGCATAGGGGGAACAATTTTCATCGGAGCAATATCCAGACCATTTGTTTGCAAAGAGTTGAGCTATTTCGGTGGGGTCGATAATGGTCGAATAGTGTTTGATGGCCACAATGCCACGATGGCAACGATTGCCATTGATCGCTCTTACTCGATTCCAAAGGGAACTAGAGTCGAGAGTGAGGTTGAGTGAAGCTAGGAAATTCGACCAAGCTTCGGCTTTGGCTGTGCGGACCTCACGTTTCATGGTTGCAGCTATACATCTATATGCAATGGCGTTTTGGGTATTTGGATGTCTCTTAAGGATAGACCACGCCTTTCTCTTGTCGATTGTTAGCTTTCTCAAATTGGGGTTAAACCAAATGGGTTGCGGAGGATTGTGTGGTGGATGGGAAGAAGATGCCTCTTCGGCAGTTAATGCGAATTTGGTCTAGTTGGCCTTGGATTCGATAAAGCGGTAGCGGAAAATTTGGCAGAAGGTGTACGGTTCCGAGGTTTCAATAATTTTGGGGAAGTGATCGCTGCCTAGAAGAGAGTCGTGTACTTTCCAGCTAGCACCAGCTGCTATAGCCGGTGAGGCGAGCGTTAGATCTATTGCAGTGAATGTGTTTTGTTTTTTGTTGAGAAATGGGTAAATGATGGCTGATCCATCATTTAGTAGTATAAGATCAGAATCTTGCAGCCAGTCTGCAACAACCGATCCTGCGCTACTTATAAGGCGGGAGCCCCAGGGGGGGTTGTTGTCATTGAAATCACCCATCACTATACTGTGCCTGAGATGATTTGCAGCCAAATTGATGTAATCCTGCTGGGGCACAGTCTCATGAGACTGTCTGTAAATATTCTGCAGAATAATCGGTTGCGCCAGTTATATTTGGACCGTTTGGACAAGAAACCCAGAAGGTGAGAAAGTGTATGAGTGCGGAATTCCTGATTTTATGAGGATAGCTGTGCCATCTTTGCTGCGAGTGTGTGGCTTATTGTTAAAATATGCCACGTAGTTTTTGTATTTGGTGGGTGCTTTAGCTACGAGTATTTTTGTTTCTTGTAATGCAATGATAGTGGGTGAGTATTTTTGGATGAGAATATCCAGATTGGAGAGATTGTTAAAAAACCCTTGGATATTCCATTAGACGATTATTATATTATTTTTTTTATTTTATATATCCATAATGTAATTAAAAGAAATATAGATAATTGTGGTTTTGACTGTTTATATTTTGTTTGATTTGGAATGAGCGTCTATTGGTGGTGCAAGTATATTAATGGACTTTGTTATATTGTTGTTAGAGTTGGGCTGGTTTACATAATTCGAGCAATAATTTGTCAGGTGAAGGCATTGGAGCACTGGCAGGTGCATTAGTAGAAATGTATTGTTCTAAGGCGGAGCACAGCTGATCTGTGTCCATGCTCTCCAAGCTGTTTGCTTGTGTATTGTTAGTGTTAGTTTGAGTAATGATTGAGTGAGTGGGGTATTGATGTTGAGTAATAGCGGTAGTTAGGTGGGTTTCTTTTGTTTCTTTTTCTTCTTTTCTCCAAAATCTGCCAACCTAATTTGGAGCATCGAACGTTAAAATGGCTGCTCCTCTTGCCTTGGGAGCTGTCCATCGTTTCTAAGCAATTTCTTTACCTGTGTTACTTTGAATCTTTTGAGCGAGTCTAGGATGTCGCCTTCCTCAAGGTGAGCAATATTAGGCGAGTATATACGCCCTTGACAGAAATTGAGTGATTGGTGGTATTTGATGTCAACTGGTACATGACCGAGCGACTTACACTTTATAAATCTGTCTGCAATGTCTTTGTTGTTTGTTTCTATTAGAAGGTCACCATTTCGGACGGCTTTGATATTTTTGTATTGAGATGAGATTGAGTCAATGCCCTTGCCTATCACGATTGGGTTACGGTTATCAATCGGTGTTTTGTCGTTATCGGTGGGAGAGTTTGTAATTATAAGAAAACGAGTAAATCAAATAGCATTTTGTTTGGAGAGTTTAGCATTGGCCACTGTTCAGTTGAAACATGTGTGCCTCTATTGGTTATTTTTCTTTTGGCTGAGTTGTCGTCTTGCATTGTGTCATCTGGGTTAAGGTCACTAAACCGGTTTGGTTTTTTTGCCGCCATAGCGGCGGAAGCTTTTAATGACTATCTATGCGAGTTTTTTTTATTGTTTGCGGAGAGAAACTGAATTAAATATATTCTTTAGCAAATAAAAAAGAAAAAGTGGCCGAAACTGATGTATTAGCAAAAATAAATACCGCGTCTGTCCACTCGTGTGTTAGGATTGAGAGCTCGTTTGGTACTGTTAGTAAATTTTGTCAGCTGTACATTTTCAGCAATATAATATTTTGCAGTTTATTTTTCGATAGCAATGGGTGACAAGAGATTATCTGGAGATTCTTATTCTATTCATTTGAAGTAGTGCATGTTGGAAAAAAGAGTGTTTTTGGGTACTTTTCTGGTAAGGATAAATTTAATAATTACGAGGGGCGTTCAATATATTCTCGGTATCGATATGAAGGAAAATATGGATTCAATTTAAATTGTTTTTATTTTTCAATATAATCTCCCCTAACATCAATGCATTTGTTACATCTTGAGATAAGCTTTTTTAAACCCTCAAAAAAATAAATTTCCCCTTCCTCTGCAAAATACCCATTTATTGCCGACATGAGTTCTTCATCATCCGAAAATCTTTTTACACGAAGACTTTTTTCAAATCCGGAAACAGGAAATAATCACTAGGGGCAAGGTCTGGACTATAGGGTGGGTGTTGGATTTCTTCGAAACCACAATCTCGCGCAGCAGCCTTGGAAACTCGCGCCGTGTGAACAGAAGCGTTGTCATGAAGAAGCAACACAATCGCTGCGAGTTTGCCCCGTCTTTTCTTTTTAATTTCCTCCCGCAAATTATGCAAAGTGGAAGCGTAGGATGTGGCGTTGATGGTTTCACCTTTTTTTTTTGTACTCAATGAGCAAGATTCCCTTTGAGTCCCAAAAAACTGTGGCCATGAGCTTCCCGGCAGACGGAGTGACTTTGAACTTCTTCGGGGGGTCTGTTCCTTTTTTATGCCACTGCATGGACTCTTGTTTGCTTTCAGGGTCATAGCGATGGACCCATGTTTCGTCCCCAGTAACAATTCGATCCATAACACCGTCCGTGTACCAATTGAAAGCTTGGTGATCTCTGCCATCATTTTCACCTTTATTCGGGCATCCTCAAGAACAAGTTTTTCGACTTCTTTGATGCTTTCTCCCGTACAAGCAGTAGCCGGGGCGCCGGAGCGGGGGTCGTCTTCAATGCTCTCTATGCCTCTCTCGAACTCACTTGACCACTTTTGCACAGTTGATAATGAAGGTGCGGAACCCTGGTAAACAGCCACCATATCTTAATGAATAGTTTTTTGACTTTTTCCTTGCTTAGTGAGAAATTTAATTACAGCGCGATGCTCAATTTTCACCATCATCGTCTCAGTTGCCATTATGATTCTGGAACTCCCGTTCCAATTCTGACTCTAATTGGAGATTTAAAACTAATATATTCCCCAATTTCGCCCCTCCCACTCACATCCCGAACCGACTTCATCGGTCCTCTAATTATATTGCACCTGCAGCCTCCGTTCCACCCAAGCCACCGCGTCAACGCGTCTCTTTCAAATTAGCACCAACCGCTCACAATAACCCCTCGGAAATACCTAACCCCTCTGCACGTGCCCCCACTAGCACTTCTTTCCCTAATTTTGACCTTAAAACCGGAGCTAAATATCCCAATTTCGTTAGGTCCCATGTTATAAATCCCTCACATGAACATGTGTCTAATGCCCCTTCAATCACCCCTGCATCGCCTTCAAAATCTTCGTCCACCTGCCCCATTTTTGACCCCCTTCTGCCACCCACAGTTAAAATAACCCAACAAACTTTTGGCTCAACAGAATGTCGTTATGTACTTTCTAGGCTTAGAGAAAAAAAGACGTACGAGAATATACGTCTCCTTCTAGCATATCTGCATGACAAATCAGACTCAGTTTGTTATGAGGGGAAAACTAAAACAAGCGTCATGGTCTCAATACAGCAGGAAGGTCTCCCTACTGACCTTACAAGTCTGAGGAACTTATACATCAAGTTCCACGAGATTTTTAATATGTCTCCGCAAAAGGTCTCAGACGACCTTGCTGCTTTCGGTAACTATGTGCACTCAAAAAGGATCTCACACCTCCAACGAAACAGAGCTGACAACGACAAATTTTTTCGTCCCTAACGTGCTACCATTGCCAGTGTTTCGACCATCCACTCCTACGCCCTCTCGTAATAACCTTCCTCTTACCTTTTACTATCAAAACGTAAGAGGACTGCGATCTAAGACCCGTGCCGTCTTGCGCCAATCTCACGCTCTCCCATTTGAGGTCTACGCTCTGACCGAAACTAATCTAATTTCCGATATAAAGAATCAGGAATTATTCCCCCCTAGTTTCAATGTTTTCCGAGACGACGATCTTACCCGCCCAAATGATGATGCTCGTTGTCGAGGTGTCCTACTGGCCGTCCGCAATGACCTAAACTCTTCACCAATCGCTGTTTCTACTTCCTCTAAACTTGACTACGTTTCAATAAAGATAACACTCCCCTGCAGGTCCCTGTACATTATGTGTTTTTACATCCTACCGGCCCAACCAATCGAATGCTACCAACTCGCTATCGATGCAATTGATCAAATAATTAACTTATCTGATCCTCTCGATGATATCATCGTATTTGGCGATTTCAATCTACCTCAGCTGCATTGGACTCAATCAGATGATAAATCTTTTTTTATCGCTTACCCTATCTCGAGTAAAGAATGTCTCTTCTTGGATGAGCTCACAGACTCTAGCTTATGCCAAGTTAGTGGAGTCTCCAACTATATGGGAAGGCAATTAGACCTCATTTTCACCACTGACCCCATAAACTCCTCTGTCTCGCTCTGTCCCCTTTCACTATCGACCATTGATAACTTTCACCCACCACTTCTTCTTTCTCTTTTCCACCACTCTCCTTTCCGCCCCACCCCATCTGCAGCTACCACTTCTTACGACTTTCATAAAGCGAATTTCCGCAAAATTAACGCATATCTTAGTAAGTGTTCTTTTGATTTCGCCAATATGCCCCTAAAAAGTGCTCTCTCTATTTTCCACAGAAAATTACTTAATTCTATTTCTCTCTATGTCCCCTTTTCACGTAATAGGACCTCTTCTACGAGCCCCTCGTGGTATAATCGCAAACTTCGCTCTTTACGTAACAAAAGAAACAAATTATGGACAGTTTTCCTCCGGTCCAACTCTTCTGTTGACTATTCAAACTATCTCGGGTCATACCTTCAATTCGCCCAGCTCTATAAGTTTCTCTATCAGCGATACCTTGATAGTGCGCAATCAAGGCTTATAAATGATCCTAAGTCTTTCTATCAATTCGTTAATTACAAAAAAAAAACCGACGGTTTTCCTCCATCCCTCTCATACGAAAATATATCATCAACTGATCCGCATAGCATAGCTAACTTTTTTGCTACTTTTTTTAAGCAATCTTTTGCCGATAATTCCTTCGTACCGGATCCCTCTTATTTCAAATACCTACTTAACTTCCCTATTGGCCCTACTATTTCTCATAGCTTTGATCATACAGTAATAGATAACAAATTACAACAACTTAATGATGAATACTTACCCGGCCCAGATGGCCTTCCATCCATATTTGTTAAAAAGTGTTCCTCAACTCTTTCACGCCCCCTTGCTAATCTCTTCCGATTATCGCTCTCTCAAGGTGAATGTCCACAGATATGGAAGTCCTCTTTCATAACACCCATACACAAAAAGGGATTAAAGAGCGAAGTCACTAATTACCGCCCTATAGCTAAACTGTCCCATATACCCAAACTCCTCGAAAGTATTTTGCATGAAGCCTTAAGCTTTCAGTGTAAATCTTTTATTTCCCCCAATCAACACAGCTTTCTGAAGGGTAGATCAACTACCACTAACCTCGTAGAATTCGTGTCCTCTGTTCTTTCAGCCTTAGAAAATGGTAAAGAAGTTGACGTTATAACAACTGATTTCAGTAAAGCTTTTGACAAGATATCTCATAAACTAATCCTGTTCAAATTGTCCGTCCTGGGCTTTGAACCCATTTTGCTTAAATGGATATCTTCTTACCTGGATAATCGTTTTTATAATGTTCGTTTCAGATCTGTGCTATCGGCCCCTTTCTTGGCCACTTCAGGTGTTCCTCAAGGTAGTCACCTAGGTCCACTCCTCTTCATCCTAACTATTAACGACCTTCAAAGGCTCATTCAACACTCTACACTTTCTCTCTATGCTGACGATACCAAATTTTTTAAACCCATTTCCTCACAACAAGACTCCACCCTCCTTCAAATAGATCTAAATAGTTTTTCCACCTGGTGCATCAAGAACTGCTTAGAACTCAATGTCTCCAAATGTCAATCGATTACTTTCTCACGTAAGTGCAAGAAGTCTCCTCAACGAATTTACCATCTCGACGGCCAACCTATACCCCTTGTTGAATCTATCCGCGAACTTGGTATATTATGCGACAGGCAGCTTAATTTCCGCTCGCATATTGATGAGATAATTTCTAAAGCAAACTCATCACTCGGCTTCGTTAAAAGATGGTCCAAAGAATTCTGCACCCCGTATGTGACTAGATCACTATACATCACTTACGTTCGCCCCCTTCTCGAGTACGCTAGCCAAGCGTGGTGTCCCTTTCAACGAGTTCATGTATCTCGTATTGAGAGGATCCAGCGTCGTTTTCTTCGCTTTGCTCTTCGAGGTCTACTTTGGAACGATCCTCTAATCTTACCTCCCTATCGAGACCGTCTCAAACTCATTAACCTGAATACCCTTGAGGAACGAAGGGACGCAGCAGACATTTTGTTCATTCACCGACTCCTCTCAGGCTCCGTCGATTGCACGCCTCTTTGCAACTCCATTTTCTTTAACACTAACCCTCGTAATCTACGTTCCACCCGTCTCTTTTATCTACCTATCCACCGCACCACATATGGCTCTAACGAACCAATCTCCCGTATGCTGCGTAAGGTAAACTCCAACCTTTCCGTTTTCGATTTTAATCGCAGCACACTTTCCCTCAAATTCGATCTCCTTCACCATCCTTAGCTTTAAGCCCTAGTATTAGTTTAAGTCTTAGTTTTTAAGCTTGTATTAAGCATAATAAATGCGGGCGTTAGCCCCCACCAAAAAAAACTAGATATAAAACGCGAATTAATAATCACATTTATATGAAATTTTACATGAATGCATTAAATAATAGTATTACTTGATAAATAAGTCAATTTATATATACAACCACAGCTTCACCCCGATACCGAGAATATGTTGAACGCCCCTCGTAGTATGTAGGATTTAGGAAATAGATTTTCCATTTATTTTGAATGCAGAGTTATGGAGGAATATAATAAAGACGAAAGAGCAGTTCCTAAGCTATTTGAAGAAGTCGACAGTGACTGCTTACCGGAAATTACGTCGGAATTGGAAGCAGATTCCGGCACATTTGGTGATGATCCAGACTACTATCTCGGTCCACTGGAAGAAGAAAGTTAGGATGGGCAAAGCGAAGAGGATATGCTGCAGGAAATTATTCAAGAATTCCAACCTGCCAACGGTCAGAACAGTCTGGACAAAGTGAGAATTCCTGAATTTCCATTTAACACTTTTACTAGTGGGATACAAATAGATGTCACGAATGATTCATCACTCAGATAAATTTTTGACCAGTTATTTTCCAATAACATAGTTGAGTTGCTGTTGAATTCTACAAATGCCTATGTTGAAAACATGTGTGCTAGTAATAAGCCAAAGACGCGTTTATCAGTGAAACTGCGTTTCAGGAAAGTTTGTGAGGCTGAATGATGAAATTTTTTGGCCAATGTCTTTTGCAAGGAGAGGACCCCTGCCCTACTATACGACAGCGTTTTTCAAACCATCCGTAGCATTTTAATCTTATTTTTCCATTTACCATGAGTGGTCGTCGTTTCCAACAAATTCTGCCTTGTTTAAATTACCATTATCTTGATACAACAGAGACTGTTGAATCCGCTGTTGCGAAATTTTCAAAATGCCTTTTCGTCAGAAAAAGAGCTGTCTTTGGATGACATTTTCGCCAGTACATGAAAAGGAAGAAGGCTAAGTACGGGATACAATTTTTCGAGTTGACCGCAGATGGTGGATACTTTCTGAATTTGGAAATTTATCAGGGAAAAACAGAAAGTCTCTAGCAAACTTGAAAAACAGGAGAGCTAGTTTCACGGCTAGTGAAAAAATATTTAAATAAAGGTCATCACTTGTATATGGAGAATTTTTACAATAGTTTTGAACTATCTAAAATACTTTTAGATTATAGCACGCACACAACGGGAACATTACGGTTTAATCGAAAGGCAATCCCGGATGAAATCAAAAATGCAAGAACTAAGAAAAGGGAACATATGTATCTGGCGAAGAATTTAACGGACCTATGTATGTATCCAAATGGAAAGATAAAAGAGATGTCCTCACTATAACAACGGGTTTCCATCCGGAGCTAGTAAGCTCGAAGAACAGTTTTGGTAAAGAATCCTTGAAACCCAACTACGTTGTACAATACAACAGATTTATGTCAGGCATAGATAGATGTGATCAAAAACAATTAGGTTGTACAAAAAAGTGATATTTCATTTACTCGATAGAAGTGTTTGGAACGCATACTTTCTTTATCAAAAGTCTCACCAAAAACAGATGGTTTTCCTTGACTTCAGAGACAATTTGATAACTTCACTTATTTAGTTACCTGTTGACATAGTGTGTGGAACCGATCTTGTAAGAAATATTCTCAAACGCGGTCGACTTCGAGGAGCAAACAATCTTCAACCTACTTTACCATTAAGTCCTTCACTTGCTTCTTCTTCCTGGACTCAAGAACAACATTTTATTGAAAAATATCCAGCACCACAAAGTTATAAACGAAAGCCATATTTTCTTCGATGCTCGAGGTGCACTATGCTCAAATTACGAAAGGAGACTAAATACAGATGTAAAACCTGTCCCAAGAAGCCTGCTTTGTGTGCTGAATGCTTTAAGCCTTTTCATAATAACTAAAACGTATTTCACTTTGTTCATTCTTATGGCAATAAATATTATTTTCTTTAATTTTAACTAAACTACAACCTGTTATTTGAGAATTTAACTTGACAGTTACAGCCGTCATTTAACATTAGTACTCATCATATCAACCGTACAAATGCTGGCTACCAGACGACCATAGCTATCTTTTGCATGACAAATCAGTAGTTGCATATGAGTGGCACAAATGGCGGCTATAGCAGTTATTTTAGAAAACGCTTTTTATCATTCCAGTCGATTTATATTTCAAATTCAGACATTTCTGCATACTTGCCATAACTCAAATGGTATTTCTACCATGATTACCAAAAGTGTACATATAGGAGTACATATCTGAGCAACTTCCCGCATTTAAAAGTGAGCTCGAACGTGTTAACTTCCTCAAAGTTGTAGCTATCATTAGTAATGCTTAGTTCAAGACAGTGTGTGACAGATATTGATATGTATTTTTGAGCAATATTGGGAAAAATACTACGAAGGGTGTATATACTTTCCGACGCAAAATAGAAGGGGAATGATGTACATATACGTGTTCTCTTCCTGGTTGAAGATATGCCTTTGCCTCCTCAATCAATAAAAACAGCGAATGGAAGGAGCTGAGCTACTCCTTGCTTAATCCCCGTGTTTATGGAATTTTTGGATTGCAGAATCTTTATGGATAAATTCCTTTACCATTTTAAATCCATAAAAATGTGATGGGTGTCGTTTTGATATTCTGCGTCTTTTTCAAGACTCGTTGGAGCGAAAAAACTTGACTGATGTCCGAATTAAAAAGTTAGAGACCTCACTGACATAGACCTACGAGTACTACGGACCTAATTCGGCCGCAAAGAGCGTGTATGCGATGCTGTAATTAGTACAGTGCACGGGATCTTTTTTCTTGAAGGCCTGACAGACGATGCTTGAATTCTATCCATCGGGCAGGCGTTTCATCGACCACATTTTGCAGGTTACAACATAAGATACGAGTACTTATGTGGCGCAGTATGTTCGCCGACTACTTCGCAAGAGAGTCCAGGTTTAATACTAAGTCGCCACTGTTTCGGCGGGCAATTGCAAACTTTCGAAAGTGATACTTTCTGTCTATGAACAGGTTTTTCATTCTCTTATCAGTTTCATGGTATGGTCTTTTTACCTTTTAACAGCAAAGATTGTGTTCTGCTTGCTGGCGTACTTCGATGTTTATTACATTTGAGCATGGTGACGTCACGCTTAGTTCTGAATCAGGCTGTAAACTCTGATGTTTTATTGATACTGAGCATCATACAATATGTATAACATAAACTGCAATTTTCAATTTCAAGATTCTTTGACAGAAATTAATGTGTCAACAATGGACTTTAATAACAAAGACTAGTATGCTCGCACTTGAAATATTTTCTATTCTTTCAATTGAATGGCTTCCGATTGCATCAGTGAGAGTAACAGAATGGATAATACCTTAAATTACTGTGACAACAATTTACTCCCGTCGTTAGATTCAATTTAATCGATTGACCTTCGACCCAGATTCGATTGCCATTACGATTAAATTTTTCACAAATCTTTGCAGTATCTCACCATCAACTCCGAGACTTCTTCACACCTTCCACGTTTAAGGTGAAGCCATCCAAGAATCTCAGAAGTTCTCATATCTTCTCGTGCACTCAAATGAAAAGTTAACAAACAGGACACTCGACAACTTTGCTCTCCTCACAAACATTTAAGAAGACTACGACTAACAGGAAAAGTATACTTCAAACACGCACCCGTACAAAAGGCATTCGTACATATGTATGTATGTAACATACTCGTACGTAAGAGTACATCGATTTCTGAAGGAAAACTTTTAAAAACAACTTTTTCAACTATTCGAAAAAAAAAGAATAGTTTCTCCTGCTTTTCTTGACTTTTATCATATGATCTGACACAAGGACCTTTGATTGAGTCCTGTGCATGTGATACGTGCCGACTACCCCCTCTGGTTAGAGTTACTCGTATGACAATCGAATGTGGGTACGTGCAGTATAGAAATAGAAATCTGCTCGTCAGCAAATTGAAATACTACGAGTATAAAGAAGTTTCGTCGAAGTACTTGTGCGTGAAATTAAATTAACAGCTGTCAATTTGAATAAGAAAAGTCTGACTCAGAATCGGATACAAGGGGATAGAGTGAAATATGATTTCGAAATACGAATACGGGGCAATTGTGCTTTCTGTCTTGTACGAGTATTGTGTGCCGTGCGCCTTGGCGTCTGTGATTTTATTTATTGGATTGGCTTGGCATCGCCTGTCACTCAGAAATGAATGATATCAAATCGTTCGTACGTACGGATATAATCCTTGTGTAAGTTCTTGCTGCATGAATAAAACCACAGCTCATCTCAGTCAGCTGTATTGAGAACCTCACGAGTTCCTTATGACCACGGATTCTTAGCTGCAAACGTAAATATTGAAACGTTTCAGAGGGAATACAGTATGTTGGACACACAGTACATCTACTGGATGAGTTGTGTAGGATAACGGGCCAAATTTTGAAATACAATGTGTCAAGATATTCCTTCGTTCATTCATGCATTCCGGAGATTCCTTCTTTCGTCTTCGTCTTCACACAAGAGATCAAAAAGTACAATATAATTCATCGTTAAGAAATGATTCGATACTAAAAACCCAGCGAAACAAAAAAAAAAAAAACCTTCAGTCCAGTTCGTAGAATGTTCGGACCTTGAACAGGACACGTCCGGCCAAAACAATTACGGAGGCGGTAGACTACTCTTTTACAGATATCAGATATCACACCTGTCCAAGAAGTGCTGTTGGATGGACTGGAGGATGAAAAACTGTGACATACGAGTATATGTACTACAGATGTGAGCACACGCCTTGTACAATTCGCATTAGGATTAAATTCGCCAACTAATATACTTATATATTTGAACACCCTACAGAATAAATAGACGATGCTACGTACCAAAAAGTATTTATACAAATTCCTTAACAAACTTACAAGCATTGTCCTAAGTATGACTTTAAAGTCGTTTTAGTTAATTTTAGGGCCAAAAAAGAAATAGTGGACATCTTTGGCAGATCTGTCGGAAAGCACATCTGGAGAAAGGGTAATAGACTATGCTGACGATTGGAATTTCGCTATAGCTTACCAAGTGTTTTGTGATTCCTTTAAATGTTTGCACACAGAGCGTGTGCTTAAACGGTTGCTATAGTAGTTATAATGACTAAGAAATAATATGTTCGAAAGCAGCTTCAGGGTAAACCGATGAGCGTTCAAATTGAAACGGGTGTTATGGTTAAACATTTGAAGGGGCGGAATGCAACTGGCAGTTTTGATGGAGTACTGGTGGTCAAAATGGTGATAGCACAAGGTAAGACAGGAAAGAATTCGTTGATGTTCGAGGATGTCAATTGATTGTGCAATACGAATATTAGCATCACCAATAGCTTTTATCGCACGGTTTCGAATCCTATCGAACATGTGGAGAAAGGTCTGACCGAGTGTGGGCATTCTAAGCGGATAAATGTCTTATATATTGATGTCGGCTCAGACGCGGTGAGTTATGGTGTTAATATCGAAATTTAAGGAGCTTATCATACGCTTCCGCTCCTGTTCTGCAGTCGAAAAGCAGTGACATGAGTCCGGGAATGAATACCGAGTAAAACTGAGGCGAAAAATACTATATATTATCCCAAAGGTAGTACAAATTGTTTGCCGTTCTTCAAAAATCTTAGCTATTCTGCCTCAGCCTCCATAGCAACGCTCATTTATAATAACATTCCAGCTATCAGCTCTTTGAACATGGCCAATCTGTTTGCTGTACACTTTGTGGCCAACTCAACACTATTAGAATGAATACTTAAACATCTTACATACACCAATCCGCTGATTCAGATTGTATAACTTCCCTTCTTCTTATTCCACGCTGCCAAAACCACTGCATAAGCTTTTTCATCAATCCTACTCTTTAGGACTCCTTCCGAGCAGATGGAAAACGTCATTTGTTCAGCCCGTCCCTAAAAAAGGCGAATCTTGTTCCCTCTCCTCCTGTAGACCCATTGCGCTTACGTCCCATTTTTCCAAGGTCATGGAAACGCCGATAAACCATAAGCTATTATGTCCCAAATCCATGCAATAGAGATCGACGAATCTCTTCTTCAACGGATTTGAAATTACCTTTCGGAACGTTCAATTAGAATTGTCTTAGACGGTTTCAAGTCACAAAAAAACACAAAATACATTCTGGTGTGTCCCAAGATTCTGTTTTGTTTCCGATACTCCTACGGATACCACAGATGCCACACCAAAGAAGAACTACTGTAAGTAGATTTTCTGTTAAACGTCACACTATTAGCACCTTCGTTGATCGCATAGCCCTCAGTTTCCCGATAAGTTATCAGCAGACAGCATCAAGGCTTGAAAATTGATGGCAACAATGCCAAGAAACCTTCAGAAATGCCGCAACTGATGTGCCGATGAAACCTTGGTTTGAGTGCTGAGTATGTACCAAAACATCTTGAATATGAAGCGGTCTTGCACAAAATGATGAGAGCAGCTCAAATTTTCTAAGAGCACAAAAAGAAAAAAGAAGGTTTCTACGAAGAAAAAGGTGCAAAGAAACTTGGTAGTAGATTAATAGTCGTGTGAAACATATGGAAAACTGGTTATGGAGAATCATTCAGTCTGTTCTAAGAAAACTCAGATTTTCGTTATTTAAGGCGGTGGGAGAGGATTCGGTAAAAAGCACACATCAATCCATTTAAAAAATGTGGTCGGAAGAAAGTATGCCTGACAACATCTTCTCCAAAGTCATCATATTGTATAGAATGACGATGAAGGCACCCGTTGGAACGCATTTACATGGCAAGTAATTTTGATAATAGAATAGTGATTAGGGCAAGGCAACGTGCTACCATGTGGCTTCTTTAATGTAAATTTTTAATTTTAATTTTTTGAAATTCCGGGCATTTACTTATATGATAGCATTAACATTTCCAGCAGAACGCAGCGAGCTATCACTGGTGCGTTTGTAAGTATTGGTTGTTCTTTGATGTTTGTTAGTGAAGGAGATGTTACAGCAAGCTCTACAAACTGTCTAAACCTGGCCAGAAAAGTGCGGATAAGGCTCTTGAACCAGGTAACCATATAATGCGGATTGATACCAAACCTACTCGTATTCCTACCTTGATGGTAAATCGCCCTATTAATTTCTTTGGCTGACGCTTGTATACAAGACTGTCCAGACAAATAAATTTGTTCACTATCCTCAACTAGATATTGACAGGTTTTGATTCCCTCATCATCACAATGTGAAATCATGGTTTGGAACATGTGCATCTCGCGTTCTAGTTTTCATTCACTTCACTCATCGATCCCCCAGTGAATTCCTTTCAATACAGAAATTTGTCAGAAAAAAAAACGAGTGCATCGCCAAAGGGTATCCGCTATCTTCGGAAAGTGAAATGTATTTATCTTTATACAATATAAGTCAGTTCTTCAGAAAAAGATTAGACAAATGAAATTGAATGTACTTCAAAAAATTCGGGGAACCTTAAAGTATTTTGAATCTCCTGCGGTAAAGGAAAAATTTATAAAGAAACAAAATTTAAATCTTCGAATATGTTTCCACAATTAGAAGTGTGAAAAGGATCCTGGGGTCTTATTTTACACCTAGCTGCAGTAAGTTGGTTTTTGTGGCACTTGATATTGTAAGAATTATACGCATAGAACTTTTGAGATTCTTTTTTTTTGAGACAGACCCAGCTCCATCCCCCAAAGTGATAACATTTAAATTGTTCAACATCACCGGCATTACTAGTAGTAAGGGTAGATAGAAGGAGTACGAGTAAATAGAAGGATAGATAAAAAGGACAAAAATGATTTGTTATCCTTGCATTTGCCTTATGGCGTTTATAGCTTCCAGATTGGTAAGAAAATAGCTACTCGTACAAAGTACGGTTACCAACCGCATATATAAAAGTTTCGACGTATCCGCCATGTGATTTTAAAGTTTTTTTTTACGAATTTATCCATTTCCATAATATCCGTAGGAAAGTTAAGCTCAAGGAAATGTATCTCTCAAGTGGCAGGAAAAGTTTGCCGACATCAAACTCGATAGGGAAATGCTCGAGGGCAAATTTATATAAAAAAGAAACGGGACTCGAAATTTGAGGTAGGCAACGAAGACCTTTTTAAGAGAGCATTCGCATCATTTCAATGGGAAGAGAGACAGGGACCGAATTATTATTTCGAAATGCGAGTTGGGAATTGTAATTTAAGCGTTGCTGTTTTAAAGCGAAAAGTTGCTCGATGCTAGACGAAAAAGTTACAAAGTTGAACAATGTTCTAAGAAGGTGATGATATGATGATCCTTTGTATGTGCAAAACAAATATTTTGTTCGCTAAACCTACTTTTGAAGTTGCTGAATACACTCCCATTCGCATTGGGAGAGAAAAGTCCAATTTTTTTCTACACTGAGAAAAGGAAAAAAAAGCTGGAAAAAAAAGTTAAGAAGTAAAAGCTACTCTGTTAGTCTTAGGGTGAACGCAACACCCTTCGAGTTAAAAGAAGGACAACAAAAAAGTTGCTAAATCACCTTTTTCATTTAACTTTATTGGTTCTGTCAACTTTAGCTGTTTTCTTGTATTTGTCACTTTTTGACTACTAAAAAAGATTAGAATAGAGAAATTGCTGTTTGGATATACATAGTCCTTGCTATGACCACGTGCATTCAGTGGTATTCATCTTTTGGTTTTTAGGGATATCACTTTGTTAACTGATTGTGGTATTTTGGATTGGCTTAACACCTGTGTTTAGACTGCATTCAACCAATATGTTTCACAGATTCAATATGGATATGTGAGTTGATCGTTTCCTTCCAAACAGTATCATAACTGCTTTGCGACGTTAGATTATCTCTATTTTAAATGGCGACTAAAAGGTAAAGTTAATGCCAATATGAATGTGTATTACGTCTTTACACGTAATGTGGAAACCTGAAGATTGTCAAAATATTGGAACTGATTTGATGCTTCTATCAATGCAGAGGAGCATATTAACTGTTCTTATTTATTTAGATGCTGTTACAGTCTGAGGTGTACCTGGGCCTCAGCCAACATGACCCTCCAGCTCTTGTTAGCTACCACCAGTGACGCTTGAGTTTCCTGTTTACTTCCGTGCGCTACCTCAGATGCTCGCTGACGTCGGTCGTTGCTGCTTTTAACTGCGGATCCAAGGTAGACAGAGTCCTGATATAAGAGTCCGAAGATATAACTTCCAATGGTGATGCTCTTGCCAAGCCTCGCGTCGGTGGTGTGAGTCCTTTTCAAATGACAGCTTATCGTCAGATCCATTTTGACCGTTTCCATCCCAATACTCACGAGAGCTTCATTGACTCGATTGTTCCTCCAGCCCTATCAATTTTATTCATGTACGCAAGTAATTGTGCGGACTTAAAAAAGATCGTACCTCTTTTGCTGGGCAGTGAGTTTTGCACTGTCGCTCTGTCCAAAACATATCTTGACATTAAGCGTATCGGTTAATAAAGGATTTTTCAATAGGGACATAGGTTAGGTTAGGTTAGGTAAGAGTGGCTGTTGGGAATACCAACCCACTTAGGCCTATTGGCCCATTGTGATGCCACGTGGATCTATGATATTCTTACTACTGGAACCAGTTTGAGCTTATAATAAAGCGTAGGAGACTGTTAACGTCTAATTTTTCTAGATCGTTGAGGTCGTTGTAGAAGAACGCTCCTAGATGAAGCTTCCTTCTCTGGGAGAGAGCTGGGCATGTGCAGAGTAGGTGGGGGATTGTCTCCTCCTCTTCCTAGTAAAAGCGCCAAGCCTTCTTGCGTGCTTGCCTATGAGGCAGTGTCCAGTAATGACACCTATTATGGCGCTGAGATGTTTCCTATCTAAAAGGATCAGACACTTAGAGCGACTCAGATCCAGCCTTGGCCAGATCTGTTTGGTCGCTAGACATGTTTGTCCAGCAGTCCACCTAAGGTCTGTTCTTTTATTGGCATCTAGCTTTTGTGTTAGTTTGCACGTAGCGATTGGTATACCTATACTAACTTTGTCCGGTAGGATAGGGAGAGTGGTTCCAATTTTGGCGAGTTCATCGGCTCTGCAGTTCCCTGGAATGTCTCTGTGGCCCGGCACCCAACAAAGTTGAATGTTGAACTGCTCTGCCATCTCCATGAGAGATGATCGGCATTTAAGGGCGGTTTTAGAATATAATGAGACCGAGTCCAAGGACTTGATGGCGGCCTGACTATCCGAAAATATGCGGATATCCTTAGCAGATATCACGTTTTTCTTCAGCCAGGACAGAGCTTCTTTAATCGCCAAAATTTCCGCCTGGAACACGCTACAGTGATTTGGAAGGCGGAAAGAGAGGCTTAGATTTAGCTTATCAGAGAAAACACCGCCACCAACTCCGCTATCGGTTTTAGATCCATCTGTGTAGAGATGGATTGACTTATCCTCCATGAAAGCATCCTCCTCCCAGAATGATATCGAGGGGAAGCTTACATGGAAGTTTTTGTCAAACCAAAGTTCAGGTATGGTGTAATCGATGTTCTCTGTGAGGATTCCTAATGTATTAAGAATATTGGCGTGGCCAAATGAATTATTTGTCCACTGTTTAGTCGCTTTAAGGCGAATAGCTGCAGTCGCAGCTACTTGCTTGCTAAAAATGTCGAGGGGTGTCAAGTGAAACAGAATATCTAATGCCGCAGAGGGGGTAGACCGCAAGGCTCCGCTTGTGCATAGACATGCTGTTCTTTGGACTCTGCTTAGTTTAATGCGGTTGACTGCATTTTCCAAGGCCGTCCACCAGACAACCACCCCGTAAGTGAGTATCGGTCTTATGATCGAGATGTATAGCCAGGTTGAAGGCCCCATTTGTTCCCAATGGCTTTCTTGCAAGAGAATAAAGCTATTGTAGCTTTATTGACTCTTTCTTGAATATTAGGTTTCCAGTTTAGTTTCCTGTCAAAAATGAGACCCAGATATTTTGCTGTATCGGAGAAAACTACTGGTACCGTTTATTGAAGGAATGTCGATGATTGGAATTTTATATTTCCTAGAAAAGAGGACAAGATCAGTTTTATGGGGGTTTATTCCCAATCCACAGCGATCTGCCCAGCGGGTTAATCTGTTGAGATTTACTTGGAGGAGTTCTTTAATGGTATTAAGACATTTTCCTGAGACGGCTATGGCCACGTCATCCGCATAGGCAATCACTCTGCTACCACCAGCTTCCAGGTATATCAGTAGTTCGTTAACTACTAAGTTCCAGAGAAGGGGAGAGAGGACACCGCGTTGCAGCGTACCTCTACTGACACATCTTTTAGCAGAATTCTCACCCAGTTTGGAGTTGATTATCCTGCTTTAGATAATCAGCATTAGACCGACCAACTCCCCAAGTGACCAGTTGCCACCGTTCCGGTGTGATGGAACCGTCGGTATTGCTCCTGTCGATCACCGCGATCCCCAATGCGTCCTTTAGGACCTCGTTGTAAGACCTCAGAGATGTGCTGTTGGATGGCCCAGGGGTTGTAGAACTATGGTTTTGAGCCTCTTGGAAACCGGTACGGTTTCCTTCAACGATCTCTGACGTTTAGAGGAGTCTTTTGACGTTTTGGGAGCAGTGGAAGCAGTGAGTAATGCGACTTTTAGGATGTTCTTAGCCCACTCAACCTTGCTCTTTATTTCCGCACTTCTCTCAACCTCCGGAATGGATCCGAAGGTTTTGATGATGCGTGAAGAATTTCGGCGTCTTATATAGAGCGCCTTAGATGGAGCTTGCCGATGCGGCTGAGCTCCAGATTCCTCCTTGGAGGGAGGAGTTTTGGTAGCAGCAACAAGTCCATGGCCTGCCACAAACTTGCTGCTGCTAGGGGCGGAGGAAGTGATAGGACCATGGCTTGCCACAGTCTTAACACTCCCTGAAGGAGTTTTGGTAGCAGCGACAAGTCCGTGGCCTGCCACAAACTTGCTGCTGCTAGGGGTGGAGGAAGTGATAGGACCGTGGATTGCCACAGTCCTTATTTTTTGGCTCGTTCCGTTTGGCTTTAGAGGATGGCGCACCATGGCCTGCCACAGTTTTGCCTCCTCTCGGCAATGCAGGAGCCTTGCCGGTAGTCGGTGTAGTCACCGTTCCACCGCCCGGTATTGAAGGAGTACCGGCCTCGGTTTTTGTTTTTTTGGTTTTTTCCATGAATGGTCCCACGAGTAGCGGAGAAAGGGGTGTCCATCTGTACAGAGATCCACTGTATACAGATAAGGCTAGCTAATCCGGAGGTCGCCAGGTATCCGGATACTCCGTTCGCGACTGAGCTATTTTTGGAGATACTGGGCCCTCAGCCAGGTTGATCTTCAGCACGGGTCGTATGACACCTTGATCCAGCCCAGGGGAAGGAGGGAGTGCTTTGTGAGTTGGGTAACGGGGTGGGGGTGGGGGGGGGGAGCGTCCTTTGGTTTCATTACTCGTCTGGAGAATTTCTTCTCGAGATTCATTGACCCTACTCAGCCTCTACAACTCGACAAGTTCGATGCTCGCGGTAGAAGAATAGGGACATAACAGTACTCTATTTTAATACAAACCCACACTTAAACTTGTTTTATGATCTGTCAATGTCAAAATCCCAGTCAAGGCTTACCATTTTATCATGATGAAGTTCACGTGCTCGCAACTTTCAGACCGCTTACCCCAATTGTCCGACGTTATAATCGTTCCACCAGACCGGTTGTGCGTGCTAGTATGGATAAATTCGGATCAATATATTCACTATAGAATGTTCATGTGCCAGTGGGACAACGCACCGGTCGAAGTACCGAAAATATCGCAGCCGTAAGTGCTTCAGTTCAAAATGAATTAAATGAGTCAATACCACTCCGTGCAGAGGAATTAAGAATCTCTCAGTCCACATTGTGACGAATTTTGTGTAAAGATCTTAGCTTCAATATTGCTACCTTAATTTTGTCTTCTTCCTGACAGCGCAATTGTATTTTGACCATCATCGCCTGTTCATTCCAAATAAAACTAACATATACCCAGTTTATCCGACAGCTTTTTTTTTTTTTTTTTATAATTTACGCGCGCCTAAGGGGTTGATACCCTTTTACTGTTGCCGGGGCGCGGGCGGAAAGATAGAAGGAGGAGAAAGGAAAATTGTTTTTGTAGTGGTTTGAAACTCAGGTGTGTTTGGTTTCTATGTTTACTCTCCAGGGATGGGAGTCCGAATAGGACGGAGAGTTTTTCTTCACTCAGAGTGATTCGAGATATAATTCCCAGTATTTTTTTCATTGCTTGAAACTCTTATAACAGCCAAATCTACGTGTCAGTGTTATGCCTTCACACGCAGAATTTATTTGTCTGAGTTCCAATTATACAATGAAAAACTGATTTTGCCATGGGCAGGATTCGAACCTGGACCCTCCGAGTGAGAAACATTTGCTACTACCACTACACCACGGCCACCCCTAATTTGCGTTGAAGCAATCCGCATTGATTCAATACGCTCGAATAAACACCACTTCAAACCGCATTGAAATATTCAACACGCATATGTTCATTCCTGCTTATAAAACGCATAGAAAATTTGTAACCGCTTTGAAATATCGTATAAACATTTTCGAATCTCATAGAAACATTTTACTCTCTCGCGCTCTCATCATTCTTTCATCATCGGGCAGGTATTAGTTGTGTATTTAAAATGTGGGGTTGCAAATGAAATATTTGGAAAGAGAACGAAATAAGAACAATGTATCAGTGTTAGTGTGAAGTGTCAGTTCAACCAGCTGTTTGTTAAACTTCTCTCAATTTTCTCTCGCTCATTTTGGATAATTTCATATAAACACCATCATTTCTACGGGTATTGGACGAGTGCGGAGTGCTTCAACGCAATTTGAGCTGTCGGATAAACTAGGTAATAAAAACGGACACAACATATTATCACCAGAATTATTAATAATAAATATAGCTAATACCAAACAACAATACGAGCATTTGTAATTTCGAGCACATTTGACATTGACGTATGGTGTTTTAGCACATCGAACAAAGTATCGAGATATGACGTGTTGCAGATGCAGCTTCTATATCACCAATATCTAGTGCCAATGAACATTAAAACACAAATAAATTAATTATTAAAATGGGATAAAAACTTACAACCAAACGCTACCTACTTAAGAAAATTCTAAACTGAACTGTCAAATATGCGAGGTATATCCGCAACATGTTTTCTCTTTCTAATGTAAGACAAAACTTATAAGAAAACAGCCAGTTATACATTCTAACTTAGTAATTTAAACCAAAGTTCAAGCCTTTATTAATGGCCCTTCACTAGGGGGAAACATTTACATAAGGCCCCAAGAACTTACGCGAAACATCGCCGTTATGCTGTCTGCTGTAGTAGGCTTTTCATTTTCTAAGCGTCGACTGCGATTTTACTACTAGTTACCCCAAAATCATCCTTGGAGGCCCCCTCTCTCTATTTGTAGCTCTGCCATGTACGTTTTACTCTTATTGGATAAAACTTTCCAATGTCATTCATGCAGTAACATCTCGATCGAGCGCGCCTCTCGTGCACTTTCCTTTTTTTCGAGAAGCCTATGCTGTTCCTTTGTAGAACTCACAAGCAGCTATCGCCCTCCGATGGAGCACAGCTTTATATGCTTCCTGTTTGGTTGCATGTATTCATTGTTAAATCAGAAGTTTTCTTTGGCTGCGTCTGATGTAACTGGTTTCTAAACGCCGTCGTATTGAATGCTATTTTGGAATATTCTTGAAGAAGAAATCACCAATATTAGTTTTTTCATATGAAAATTATTAGCTGACACCTAGAGCTCTATACCCTTATCCCTTATCTTATGTAGAATCAGTCTTAGGCTACATGATATAATCGCCGATTTATGTGGCAGCAACACTACCTGATTTGGGCACGAACTTGCGCGTACAGTTGTGTACAGCGAGCGTCACCCAAAAGTCCTAAGAGAATAACATAAATGAATGTCTATGGTTGTGGTCCTTTTGTTAAGTTCATTGGATTTGTAATTTTCTAGAATATATTTAGATGTTGAACTGTATGGCATTCTTGTTAGCAACAGTTTCAACTACTCCCGACGTCATCAAAACCGACATAAAAGATTTTATAACTGTTTCATCATCGCGCTGAAATGAGATGTTCAGGGGGTGTTGCGTTTAGAATACACTACCCCTACCATTGAACAGTTTTGAACAATCCTCATAGAATGGGGTAGACTCACTCATTCGCATAACAATGCCCATCTAGTTCTCCCTTCCGGGTATTTTGACACGGAAGCTCTTATCAGAACGGTGTAGTCAATATTTTGTTAGGGGGCCAGACGTGTTTTCTGATAGCTTTTAGACACAAGACATTATAAGCTACTCACCTACGAGTATCATTAGGTAATAGGTTCAGCGATGAGGGTTGATTTCGAAGCACTGCTAATATATTTGAAGACAGATGTTTGCATCTTCCATTCCTTTAGTTAATACCTGATAAAGATGGGTATGGTTCAGTTTTTTTTTTCAGATTCTTAAAAACTGATAGCTTGTAAGTCTTTTGAATAGATACAAGAATTTATAGCTTCTTGAAGTATTGCGACTACTTTGATATCGGTTAAGATAACCCCTTAGGAAAACTTCTAGCCATAGTAGAGCTATATCGAAAGTTTTTCTGATCTTACCAGAAAGGACACCTTCTAGTCTGGGGATCTTAAATGAATCGAAACCTACTTAATCGCTGTTTTAAATAGACTGTTTATATTGAAATGGAATGTCTATAATTGACATGTTATTAGTGGCTCGCCTAAATATCACAGAAAGTGATATCAAAAAGTGTCCTGGCTTTAAGGCAACTATTGTAGACCCTTTGGATTATCAGACATCACTGTCAGGAGTCTTGAGTTGAGAACGCTTTCGATTTGCTTGACCACCGTGTATGATTCTTCAAAAGTCATTACCAGTTTGCCATTGGTGCGTTTTAGGTGATGTTTAACACCTTTCATACCGGCCTCCCATATACCTCCGAAGTTCGAAAATTCTTGTGCTGCAACACCAACCTGCTTGTGATACTCAGCTAATTCCTGCCTCAACATTCTGTTGGCGCAAATAAACGTTGTAGCACAATTGCTATAAATGTCCGAGCTGTATCCTCGTTGCGCAAAAAACCAACGAAAAACGGCAAGAAAGCACTCCGTGCTCATGTCTCCGACAAGCTCCACGTGTATAGATCTTGTGCTGAAGCATAAAATCAAAGTTATGTAACCTTTTTATGTGCGATGGCTACGACCTTTGGAGGCACGTATTGAATATGGTCCTTCATAGATCAGACCACAATGTAAAAATTCTGCCGAAAGCACCTGACGCATTGAATATATTTACCAATACCGCCAGCAGATAAAATGCAGTGTAACTTGAGTACCGCCATGTAAGGTGAATTACGCGCATGAGAGATCAGTAGCCTACTGAGCTATACTTTGGCAAGATTATTGGAATTTTTCCCATATTCCATTACCGATGCATTTTTAGTCTCCCATCAAGTTTTAGGATGCCTTCGGTGTCTAAAGAAGAATTCAATTTATGAATCTACTCTTTAATACTCAGGATGAGTAGCCTGAGAAAGACAGGAAATTTCATTAATAAAATATATATATTGAGCTTACCTTATCCGGAATTATAAGGCATCTCTTCGTTCTTTAGCAATTCACCAGCTTGAGTTTTAGTGGGGATTTCCCCTAGTGGCATCTGATGAGAATATTTACTCATCATTTCATGCTCTTCTCTTTGTGCTGGTTATTCAGGTTTTGAAGTAGCACAGAGGGCGGTGGACACGGGAACTTCTTTACTAAAGGTCTTCTGAACAAGCCACTTGGTTCAATCCACCATAAGTCACACGATTCAAGTTGTGAGGAGTTCAAGCCACGGTGGCAACATCAGCTGAGTTGCTCACCGCTGGTAGGTACATATGTCCAGCAATTTTATTTTTATTTTATTTATTTATTAAGATATCAATACACAATTATAAATTGTTAATAATACTAAGGATAAGAGCAATTAGCAGCATCGGCTTTCGGCTCCAAGAAATAAATACATTTTTATATAATTAAATTGTAACGGCTAACAAATTCTTTTATTTTTAAAATATTTCACTTGTTTGGTTCTTTTAAGATGTCTATGAGGTTGGGGTCGCAACTGTTGTTGTAATTTGGGTGTCCTAATTGGAAGCAAGTACTTAATATGTGAGCGATGTTTAATGTGTTAAGGCAGTTGGGGCAGATAGGTGGAGGTTCGTTCTTGAGTAGGTGTAGGTGAGTATGGGCTGTGTGACCAAGGCGTAGTCGGATGAAAGTCTTAAGGTCGGGTTTACTAACGTCCAAAGGGAAGATAGGTCTAACTTTGGTTGGGTTGATAAGGCTGTAATGATGCTTGTAGTGTTCCCAGTCAATTATTCTTTGGCTATGGCATATTTGATTAATGTGCCTTTTTAAATCAAGCCGAGAAAAGCTGTTAAATGTGAAAGTAGGACTGTTAAGAGCCATGTTAGCTGCGGCGTCTGCTAATCCATTCCCTTTTATTCCTACATGGCCCGGAGTCCAGATAAGCTTTAACTTTGTATTGGCTTTGGAAAGAATATTGCGGATTTTGGCTATTACATCTGCGTCGTTTCTTGGGTTGACAACGGCTCGTAATACTGATAAGCTATCAGAGCAGATCGCCCATTTCCCTTTTCTTAATACACTGATCTTAATGGCCTCCAGTATGGCTAATGCTTCGGTTGTGTAGATGGAAGTAATATTAGGTACATTACCTTGTGTAAGAACAGAACCGTCCTGGGCTACTACTGCAAAAGCGGTGTTGAAGCCTGTTTTGGACCCATCTGTATATATGAAGTTCCATCCTATGTTTTTCAAAGAACAACAGATTTCGGAAAATCGCGCTTTAAAAATGGCGTTGCTGGTGCTGTCCTTCCGAAGTTCTTGTATATCAAGGATAACTGAATCTTTGTGAAGAGACCAAGGATGTGTTGGAGTAAATTTGGCTGTTTTGGTTAGGGGAAAGTCCAGTTTATTTCGTGCCTCGAGGATGAGGTGTACGAGTATAGCGGATGGGATTCTTCTGCTGCGAGTGTGGGTAAGTGCTCTGCAAGTATCCCTGTCAATAACTGACCCTGATTCGAAGAATAATTTTACGTTGAGTTTGGTGATTATTTCTTGATACCGAGGCTTTTCCTTGCTGCTTGGTGGTATGCTGGTGTGATAATTTTTTTTGTAAACTTTGGGCAGGAACCATAGATGGATAAAGCGTAATCGATTTTATTTAAAACAGTATTTTCGTTAAGTTACAAAGTGTGTTTACGTGAGCTTTACTTTTATTTGAAGAAAGATACTTAATAATATTAAGCCTTGCTGCCAATGCTGTCTTTAGTACAGTGCGGTTTCCAGTTGTATTTATTGTTTATAATTAGACCTAATACATTAAGGTTGTTAACTACTTCAAGTTTTTTATTATTAATTGTTAGTTCTAAATTAGTACAATTCTGTTTTCTACAAATATGGATTAATTTACATTTTTCTAAAGCAATGTTAGGCCCAGAGGTTTCAGACCATTGGCTGATCTCATTTAGTAGAGTGGAAAATATTGCTTTAGTTCTATCTAAGTCATTGTATTTACATAGTATGTAGACATCGTCTGCATAGATACAGTGATTTAGATCTTTGTGTTTAGAAATAATATAACTTATTTGGTTGAATGCAATTTCAAAACAAATTACCGATAAAGGAGATCCTTGAGGGATACCGTTATCGAGAGGTTTAATTTTGGAGAAGAAATTGCGAACTTTTGCGAAACATTTTCTATTTGTTAAAAAGGCTTTAATGAAATGGAAAATTTTGGGACCAAGGCCCCAGTTTCTCAAATTGTTTAAGATAAGGTGGATGCCCACTCGATCAAAGGCTTTCTCAAAGTCAAGTGCTAGGATTGTGATATGGTTGCGTGCCGTTAGGGCGTTTGTTACCACAGAGTCAATATGAAGAAGGGCGTCAATGCAACTTTTTTGTATTCGGTTAACCATAACAACCTGTTTGCAATTATTTTTTCTAAAAGTTTTGATGTACAGGGGAGTAGCGAGATTGGGCGATAGCTATTGATACAGGCTATGTCTTTTTTGGGTTTGAGGATTGGGATAATGGTAGCTGTTTTCCAGCTTTGAGGGATAATGCCTTTGGTAAATATATTGTTAAAGAGTGATAAGAGACTTAGTTTGGTTGTATCAGGCAGGTTCTTTAACATGGGGTAGGATATCTTATCCCGTCCTGGTGTCTTGCCTTGTAATCTACTTAAACAGCTTTCTAGTTCAAAAAAGGTGATATCAGTCTCAATGCGAAGCGCTGCAGCATTTGTAACCGGTAGTGGTGTAAAGTTAAGACTATTCAATTTTTCTCTGTTAAAAGCCTGTGGGAAATTGGAGTGGTGGGATCTTGTGGACCAAGTGTCTGCAAAGTGGTTACTGATTTCCTTAGTGCTAGTTATAGCTCCTGTGGGTGTGTGGATTGACAAAATATTTTTAGGGGAGGCACTACCTGTGAGAGATCTGATTCTTTGCCAAACCGCACTCGTTGATGTTTTAGGATTAATTGACGCAGTGAATTGGGCAAAGCTATTAAGTTTGCTGTTTTTTAGAGTTCTTCTAAAAAGGGCATTGGCTTTTTTGTAGATTAAGAGGTTAACTTGAGTGGGGTTTTTCCTAAAAACCCTCCAAGTTTTGAATTTTACCGTTCTTAACCTGGATAGTTCTTGGTTCCACCAAGGCACAATTCGGTTGAATGTTACTGAGGATGTCTGCGGTATGCAGTCATTTGCAGCGCTACGGATCATTTTAAGTAGGATAGCAGCCTCATGGTTTATACAGTTCGTTGGAGGTAGATTGCGGGTGTATGGTTCAAGTTTTTTCTTAAATAGATCCCAATTGGCCAAATCGGTTTTATATTTTGGGATATGTTTTTTTATATCTTGCTTAGTTGAAAGGAGCAGGGAAATGGTTATGGGGAAATGGTCACTGTTATGTAAGTCTTCAGAGATACCCCAGGATGTCTTTGGGAACAGATTAGATGAACAGCATGATACATCAGCGTGCGTAAGTGTGCTATGAGTTGAAAGATGAGTAGGAGAACCGTCATTAAGAATTATAAGGTCTGATTTGGAGAGGAAATTCTCCATAATGTGACCCCTTTTGTTGGTTAATGGGGAGCCCCATTGCTGGCTCCAAGAATTTAGATCCCCTGTTAAAATATATGGTGGTTGTACTTGGTGGATTATGTTTTCTAAGTCGGATTGGGTAAAATTCTGTCTGGGGTGGATGTAGATGCAAATAATAGTAACTTGGGTACCCAAGTTAACTTCTACGGCAGTTGAGAGAATGTTAGAATTAATTTTTTTGGGGACATGAGGAATATTTTTTTTAACTAATATGCCGACACCTTGAACGGATGTTAAATTATAAGGCTGATTAACAAAATAACAGCAATAACCTTTAGGTTTAATTGGGTCTACTTTGTATGGTATGTGGGTTTCTTGAATTGAAATTACATCAAGCTTCTTTGATTTTATTATTAAATTAAGTTGATCGTAATTATTTGTGAAACCATTTAGGTTCCATTGTAATATGTCTAGGGAGCTTATTCTTTTTGGTTGATTATTTTTAATGCATTTGATTGAGTAGTGATGGTCACCCTTGCGGAGAGATCTGCAACTAACACCAGAGCAAGTGGGTAAAGTTGCGTTCCACATAGCTAGTGCGGCCGTCGAGCTCAAAGTGTTTGTCTTAATTTTTTTTTGATGGGTTTCGATGTGTGTTGTGAGAGTTGGGTAAGAATATGTTTGATTGACTTGGAAGAGATTTGGTTTGTGATAGCATTACCGTATTTGCCAAAGAGTTAGAGGGGGGATTATTTGTTTTTGGAGAGCGGGATCGTTTATCGGAGCGAAGAGTAATTGAATTGGTTTGTGGTGATGGAGACATTTGTTGTTTTTTATCTAATATCGCTTGTGAGGTGCTTGGTAAAGAGTGGGATGAAGGGAATTTGGGAGATTGGTTGGTGGAAGATTTAGGTGGAGTAGCTTTGCTTTCCGATACTGTAGGGGGTGAGGGTGCAGGTAGTTTTTGAGATAGTTGCATTGGGTTGGGTGTAGACTTTTTTATTTGTCCAGCAATTAATTGCGGTGAGCTCTTGTATTTTCGTGATGCGATTGGCGACATACTGTTTGTATTTCACAGGATGAGATTTGTCCCAGATCAGCGTCGTTCTGGACCAGCAGAAATTTCGCAGTGACTCAAAAGCGCCCTTGTCACCTTCGGACATACTTTAGCTGCAAACAAAGCACATTCCGAAGCAGGGAACCGTCATTTTCTTTAGTGGGGCGACTTTTGACTTGACCAATAAAATCGATACTTTGGTCCCCGAGTCACGGGATTCCACTCTTAGGTAGGGCAAGGCAGCATACGTTGTAATCATTCAGGTATGCCTTCATTCCATCTGCAACCTAAGACCCAGAGCTGTTGACAGGCGATTTTGTCAGTAATTATAACCGGCGCCAACAGACATAAGGTGTCGTAAATTTTGGCTATGTTGGACAGCGTTGACATTTTATAATAGGTCCTGTGGTTGGGGTCATATAAACATGGTACCAAATATTATCGGTCTGACAATAGATTTTCGTAGCCTTCGTGGTGTTATTTGCATCCAGGTCACAAAGATCGTTCAGCGAACCAAGTTGTCTGGGAGGCCTTGAAGAAACATTGAGGAATTAGAGTTTCACTTTCTGAGTGGGAAGCCACCACTACAGCTTCATCCACTGCATCAGTCCCATGCAGACAACTCTTTAACTATTCGTGCTACTTTTGGAAAATCTAGTTCTTCGTCCTTGGCCAATGTATGCAGTGTTTTTTTGCGAGCTACGGAGAACTGTTCAATCCGTATATCACAGTTAGCAGGCGGTAGATAGCCGAGATTCCATTCATATTCATCCAAAATATCCGCCGTGTGTTTGTATCACTCTGGTCGACAAAGATCTGACGATAGCGTATTTCTATGTGGGCAATGAAAGCAATACGACGACTTCGCCACCTTAGCAGTATAATAGACAGATCAGATCTGCAGCTTAGGTCTCACATGTAAGCAATCATTGCGTAATATACCTGATTTGTTTTTCCTCGAAACCATAAATATATACTCGTATGTACATAATTTTTGAACTTGATTTTTTTTACACCAGGATAAAACTTTAAACCATCTCTTTTTTGCACAACCACCTTATATTCTATTTATCTTCACTCGTAAAACAATTAAGGTTTTTTCGTCGTATGCCTATTAGACATATCCATGTATCAATGTATCTGCGTGTCGTGTACATACTTTTAACAGTTTACTGCTTTTTTTATTTTGGTGGGGGCGAAGGCCCCATTTATTCTGCTTATAATCTTAAACTACAATAACTTAAAACTAAACTTAAACTTAAACTTGAAACTACGATGGGTTGGAGTGGTGAAGGAGAGAGGATTTCAGGTAGGGAGTGCTGCCGTGGAAGCCAAAGACTGTAGGGTTTGAATTGATTTTTTATAGCATACGGGAGATTCATTCGTTAGCGCCATAAGAGGTGTAGAGGGTTGGTAAATAGAAGAGACGAGGGATACGTAGATTACGAGGGTTAGTGTTAAGGAAAATAGAGTTGTGAAGGTACGCGCATTCACAGTGACCTGAAAGGAATCGATGAATGAAAAGAAAGTCGGTTGCATCTCTGCCTTACGCAAGGGTCTTTAAGTTAATAAGGTTGAGACGGTTTTGTTAGGGGGGCAGACTAAAAGGATCGTCCCAGGGCATACCTCGAAGAGCAAATCGAAGAAAACGGTGCTGTACGCTTTCGATGCTCGAAATATGAACATTATGATATGAGGACAACACTTGACTGTCGTACTCTAGGACTTTGTCACGTATGGGTTGGTGAATTCTTTGGACCACTGTTTTACAAAACCTAGTGCAGAGTTGGCTTTAAGGATTATCCCATCCATATGTAAACGGAAGTGGAGCTCCCTATCACACAAAATGCCGAGGTCGCGAAGAGATTGAACGGAGGAAATAGATTGGTTATGGAGAAGGTAGAGTCGGGGAGGAGATTGGTGCCGCTTATGTGAAAAGGTGATGGATTGGCATTTGAGGATATTAAGTTGCAAGCAATTTTTGAGGCACCAGATCGAAAAACTATCAAGGTCTTGTTGAAGGAGGAAGGAATCATGGGGAGAGGTAATTCCAATTTCGAAAATTTGGTATCGTCAGCGTAATTCTACTGAGATCATTTATGGTTAATATAAAAAGAAGGGGAACGAGACGGCTGCCTTGTGGGACTCCAGAGATGGCCAAAAATAGAGACGAGTGGGCTGACCTAAAACGAAAACTGTAAAAACGGTTTTCGAGGTAAGAGGAAATTCATTTTAATAGTATGGGTTCAGGCAGAAGAGATTAATCGATGAGAGATTTTATCGAAGGCCTTGCTAAAATCGATTGCAAATACATCGACTTCGTTTCCATTCTCTATGGCAGAGAGGGCAAATGATACGAAATCAACGAGATTTGTGGTGGTTGACCTACTCTTAAGGAATTAATAAAAAATACTTTCGAAAAGTTTGGGTGTATGGGAGAGTTTAGCAATTTCGTTCTTTGATCCTTTTTTATGGAACGGGGTTATGAAGGAGATTTTTCAAGCCTGAGTAAATTCTGCTTGTGAAAGGGATAGAGGAAAGAGATTATAAAGGGCAAGGGAAAAAGAGGAAGAACATTTCTTTGAAATATGGCAGGGAGGCCATCTGGGCCGGGTGTGAATTCTTCATTAAGTTGGTCTAACTTATATTCGATATAAGACGGGTCCAAGGTGTGAGAGAGAAGTGGGCCATTGGAGAAGTTCAGTATGTAATTAAAATAGGTTGGATCTGATCGCATTGATAAAAAGATGGTAGGATACGATAGGTTGAGCTGGTAGCATGTAGAAACATATAACGTAAAGGAGTTTGAAGGGGAGTGATATTTTAGTGCGACAAAGTCGACTTTAAAGGATGAAGAAATGGTAATTCGGGAAGAGTTAAGGGTGATGTGCCTCGACACGGGGAATCATCATTTGTGCGGGTAGGATCGTCGTCGCGAAAAACATTAAAAATAGCGGGAAACAATTCCTGGTACTTTGTGTCGGAAATCAAATTGGTTTCGATCAAAGGGAAGAGCATGCGATTGACATGGGACAGCATTTGTTTTAGAGCGAAGACCTCTTACATTCTGATAGTGAAAAGTAAGAGGAGGTATGAGGCGGGAGGGTTTAAGTGCTGGCAAGGGAGGCAAGTTACGGACGAAAAAATGTATCGTAGACCGCTCGACTCCGCTATAGGTGTGAGATTAGCTTAGAGTGAATCTTGTGGCCGAATGCAGCAAGATCGTCCTCCACTTTCTGAGGGGACATGCTAAAAATCTCGTGGTACCTGACATAAATGTTCCTGAGACTGATAGGATCGGTAGGTAAGCGTACCTGCTGGATGGAAACCTTGACGCTGGTTTTGGGCCTCCCTTCGTAGCAGACCAAGTCCGATTTGTAATGTAGATAGGCAAGAAAGAGACGAATGTTTTCATATATCTTTCTTTCTCTAAGACTAGAGATCGCATAGCGACTTTCGCTAATACCACTGGTTTGCTGTGTTAGTTTAACTGCTGGGTGTTTGGAGGGGGGGGGGGGTGGGGGGTGGGGCGTGAGGCGTAAGAATAGGGGCATAGTGTAGGAGGGGAATTTAGATAAATGGTTGGATATGGAGTTGGTCGACGGATGAGATGTGGGATTTAGGGTTGCGAAATGTTGTTGTTGGTGGCAGATCTGTTTAAGTTCTCCTTAATGCTCTATTGCGTGTATCTCAGCCTGAAATACACAGATCCTACTGTCCATATTTGCGTACAGTGAGGTAGTTTCTCCGTATATGCCTACTCCAACTCCTTTATCTGTTATGGATCCGCCGGTGCATCACACCAGTGAATCTTTTGTAAACAGGGGTATATTCTGTTCCCAATACTGTCGATCAGGGAATGTAACCTTGAAGTTGTGTTGTATTTGACAGACAGTTGTCTGTTCATAATGATTCATTTCTGTTGAGTTTAAGTGAGAGCTTTGGGTGAACTATTTTGCAGTTGTTCTCATCCACGGAAATAAGCAAATAGGCGTTTAGAGATGATTCTGGTACTACGCTGCGTGCTGTCCTCATTGCACCAATAGCACACACCCAGGCAAGGCTTTGACGTTTGTGTAGTCCAGCCCGCGTAAGCTTTTGTTTAGTTTTATTCCAACATAGATGAGGAGATGCATATGTGACTATAGGTCTAGCAATTGTTGTGTACACCTACAGTGTCAGTTTTGGCTTAATGCCCCGGTTTTTACCCAGTGCTCTTTTGCTGGTCCGTAGTGAGATCCTGATTTTTTCTATGGTTTTTTTTTTTATATGTGAGTTCCAAGCGAGTTTTTAATCCAGGCTAACCCCTAGGAACTTCACTTTAATTGAGAACTTTATAGTTTTACTAAAAAGTGTTGGATCTTTTAGTTTATCCAATTTTCTTCTTACGGTGAAGGCAACTATGGTGCTCTTTTCGAGGTTGACGTTTAGGCCAATCTTGCACCAGTCAACAACAAGTTTCAGTTTCAGTTTAGTTTAAATGCATTTTTATTTATATACTTAAATTACTTTTAAATGTTAGACAAAAAAATGCTTAAAAATTAGCTTAAATAACTTACAAATAAACTTATTCTAACTTACTGGCCCCATGCGGGCACTCTAAATTAAACCTAACACTTAAACTATGTCTTTCGACGAATCTTACAGTCTAATTTTATTTTATTTTTACATTTATTAATACTACAACTAAGAAAATAAATTTTAATCAAAAAAAAACTTAGTTTCTGGACTTTTTTTAATTTTTTATAAAACTTAAAACTAAAAGCCTACAATCTACCTAAAAATAAATCGTAACCTAATTAACCTACTTAACCTACTTACATCTAATGCATACATACATATATATATATACATACATAATATATATATACATAATATATAAATATATGTATGTATATATATTCTTGTTTTTATTTTTTTTTGTTTTTATTTTTATTTTTTTCTTAAAATCTAACTTAAACCTACCTAAAACTATGTATGCTGGCCATGGCTAAAAAAAAAAAATAGGCTGGCCCACTTTGCTTCACATGAAGCTACATATTATTGGACGAGTTCGACGACGAAGCATTCTCCTCTTCAACTAGCCACCAAAAGTGTTGGTGCTGCCGAGCAACATCCCTCATGTCGCGACTCCCTACCGCCCTACTGAACCGGAGACGCTCCGCACTGCCATGTGCGACGTCTCTGTCATAGTTGAGTCGCCTGTCCGCAGCTGTTCGAGCGACGTGGAAGATTAGCGGCACCGCCAATCTGTCCTGGATCAGACCTTTGCTATATAAATATAGGAACGCTTCTGGAGGAATAAAACCGTCAAAGCGAACTCTCTCGTGATACATATAATTGGGGTAGTAAGCCCCGGAGATCAGGTTGTTTGATGAGGCCTTTGCTCTTGCAACGTGCCTTCGAGTCAACTTAATGACGAAATTGTCCACTCTTATTAGGTTCGCCCTATTGTATAAGACCTCATTAGGATAGAATTTTATGTACTCAGACTCTGGTGTTCTGTATAAGCCAAGACAATTCCTAAGACAAGCCCTCTCAAACACCCGAATCTTTTCCAATAAGCTTGCTCTCACGTTGAACCACACGGGACATCCAAATACAAGCATGGGCCTGATAAGGGCCATGTAGCAGATTACCTTCACCCTCGCATCGAGTTGGCTGTTATAAAACAGCCTCTTTGTAAGGGCAAAAGCACCTTTAGCTCTGGCCAGAGCAACATCTATATGTTTATTAAAATACAGAAATTGATCTAGCCAGATCCCAAGGTATCTGACTACATTTCGACAAGCAAGTGGCTGCCCGTGCTGTCCCACGATCGAGAACTTTCGCCAATTCTTTCTGGTGTCCCTAGAGGCCCCATACAAAGGCGTCCTAAACAGAATGGTTTCCGACTTCTGAAAGTTGATTTTCAACTTCCAGTCATCGCAATATCGCTTAATTTTGTCGAAGTCACGTTGCAAAAGTATATTAAGGACCTCAATCTTTGGACCCGATCTGTACGCGATTATGTCGTCTGCATACGCTATGGCATGGTGAAGTGAACCTATCAGATCACTCGTGTATATGTTGAATAGGATCGGCAAATTTACCGCACCTTGTTGCAGACCGTTTTTAATGTTAAATGTTCCAGCAGAAGTCACATCGCCATTCTTCACGATGAACTGTCTACTGGAGAGCATATCGAAAAGAATATACAGCAGTGGTTTACTAATGCCCAACCTGTCCAGCTTGAAAAAGAGTCCTTCTAACCATACGGTATCGAAGTTAATCAGGCAGGCACCCGTGCACTGGTTCTTGGCTTTGTTCCATTGGATATCAGAAACCAGTTTCGACGCAGCATGAATGATATCATGCCCCGCCTTGAAACCGAATTGATTATCCGGAACTATATTTTTGTTCTCAACCCACTTAGTCAGGACTCTATTGATCACCTTCTCGAACACCTTACTGATGTTTGGAAGAAGACTGATCGATCGGAGATTCGCCGGATTGGAAGTGTCTTTATCCCTTTTGGGGATGGGATGCAGTTTTCCAATGCGCTGGATAATGTGCATTATTCATTGCATTATTAAAGAGAGTGGTATAAATGTTCACCGCTTCTAGAGGGAGATGTCGAAGCACAATGTTCGGTATTTCATCGGTTCCCACTGATTTCTTACTTCTAAGTGATTCGAAGATCGTTTGGAGCTCTTCCTTCGAAATGAACGGGGGTAGTACCCTATCGTTGGTGATGACATTATTTGCCATATTCTCGTCACTGAACTATGTGAAACCCGAGCTCTCGAATCGCCAATTCACAATTTCATTTCGAAGGTAGAAATTGTGCACAAGGACTCGATTCTCCAGATCGTGGTTCGGGCCAATGATAACATTCGCCTTGTACACTTCCTTGAAAGTCGCTCCTATAGCCTCTACCTGCTCCTGCGGATCCTCGATCACAAAGAAGTTGTCATCATCAACAGCCTCATTTGGATCTATGCCCGCTGCTACCAGTATTTGTTCGTTGTTCGGGCGATTTTAAGACACTGAAGGTCGTTTTGATTTTTTCTCCGAAATATTTTATTTATTTGCGGGAACATATTCGGGTTGCTGGTGTTTACAGCCCGAATTTTATTGTTCCAATACAAACTTACATATGTTCTGTAATTTTCCTTTATTAATGTTTGGAGGTTTTTAATCGACGACTTCAGTGTCATGATCTCCGGGTTATGTCTGTTAGTAAACTGTCTGTACAAGGTTTTTAGTCTTGACAGCAGTCTACTTTTATGTCGGTGCAGTGCGTCAATAGTTGCATTGCGGAATAAGTCTTCTTCGTCAGTGTATTGGTACCGAGGTATTGTTCTGTCCATTGTTCGTTTAACTGTCTCGTCCATTAGTCTTAGATACCTGTCAATCTCCTCGTTTGACAGATTTCTGTTGGACGGTGGGTAGAGCGAATTCGAGGAGAGTGCTCTAGTCAGTGTTCTTGTGAAGTGTGTCCGACGCACCCTACTGTAATTGAAGGAATGCCTTTGAACAAACTCATCCAATTCCGCAATTTCGTTGAGGACAGTTATTTCGGTGCTGAGACCGCAATGATCACTGTCATACACGAAAGTGCGTAGACAGTTTGTAGTTTGTTGGTTAGTGCATGTCAGTTGTATTCGTGAGTCGAACAGCAGAAGATCCAAATAGGACCCGTGTCTGGGAAACGACGGACTATCCGTCGCCTTAAGCCCGAGTCGATACATTATACTGTGCTGACCCCACCAATTGAATAGTAGGTTCCCTCTAGTATTTGGTGTATTATTTCCCCAATCATTATGTTTGGCGTTGAAATCTCCGCCGATAATATAATAGTTGTCTTCCAATTCCAGCTTAAGAAATTGAAAAAGTGTCTCGAGCTCTGAGATAAATAAGGTGGATTGAGTAGCCTTAGGTGCATAGACAGACACCATGTACAACCGCTTTCTACTACGGAGAGGGATATACACGATGCATGCTTCCAGCACCTGGAACCTACGTACTACACGACTGTATACTCTTTTAAAATGTATACCTTTTCGTACGAAAATTGCAACGCCACCTCCCTGAATGGAGTTGGGTCGGTTTCTCCGTACTATTTTGTATCTTCTGTGCCTCATTTTATGTCTCTTGGTAAGCTTAGTTTCGCTAACCAAAAGCACATCAGGGGCTTGGTCTTTGAGCAACTTAAATAGTGCGGCTCGTCGTTCGAGCCTAATCAGTGAATTCACATTCACAGCAAGGACCTTCAGGGTTTGCTCCGCCACGTACGTACCCATTACTTGATCCACCCGCGCGGTCTGTTCAGTCAAATGACGTTGTAGCTGAGCCATCTGCCCCTGGATAGAGAGCAAGATAGCTAGCATGTCAGGTACTGGTTCCGGTGCTCTTGGCGCTGGGGCCTGAGAAGCAACCTTCACTTGCTGTACCGTATTTCCCCTACCTGCCGCCATTTGGGCGTAGGTAACATGGGGAGTAACGGCTGGAGTTTGCAAATGCACGGGTGGACGTTTTACTTCCACTTTCTGCTGCCGGGCCAGATTTATTCTTTTGATGTACTGGAATTTGGGACAACCCCGATAATTTGCGGTGTGCCCCGTGTTCCTACATAAAGCACAAGAGAGTTGGCTTTTTTCAGACGCTCCGTCCTTACCCAGAGCGCATTCCTCGGACTTGTGGTTCTTTCCGCACTTCACGCATCGAGGCTGCATTTCGCAGTTCGACGCGGCGTGCCCGAACCTTTGGCAGCGAACACATTGTAAAATGTTTTCACTCCTCTTTAATTTTTCCCAATGTACAACCTGGTAGTCCAGGACTTTAATATTCCTTAGACCATCCAGATTGCTGGTGGGACTTAGCTGGACCAGGAAAATCGGCAGTTGCCGCTTCTCCCTTTTGGCTCTGGCTGTGGTGAAAAGCTTGACCCCCACGAATTCGAGCCCTTCGCACTTCTTCTCTTTCAGCAGTGCAAGGAGCTCCTCCAGATCAGTCGACGGCTCTAATCCCCTCAGCAGCATTGCTTGCAGCTTGTCCCTCTTCGGGGTGTAAGAGAAGAACTCCGTCGTCGAATCCTTCAATAAACTTTTAATTTTATGGTAGCGCTCAACTGTGTTACAGTGGATCGCATGCCTATCTACGCTAAGTCTTTTAATATAAAAATTATTTCCTATGGCCAACTTACATAGTTCTACAGTTTCCTTCAGCTCAATCTTGAATGTATTTATGGGTGGAACCCTTTGTTGTTTAGGATTCTGTTGCTTCTGCTGTTGTTGTTGTTGTTGCTGCTGCTGCCTTTGTTGTGGCTGTTGCTGTCTTTGTTGTGGCTGCTGTTGTCTTTGTAGCTGCTGTTTTTGCTGCCGCCCTTGTTGTTGTTGCACTTGTTGTTGTTTCAGTTTTTTTTATTGTTGTTGTAGCACTTGTTTCAGTGTGTTTGTCTTATGTTGTTGTTGTGTCTGTTTTCGAGCTGGCTGCGTTTGCTGTTGTTGTTGGGAATGCGATTGCTCTCCCCTCTTCCTTCTAAGTATTTGCAGTTCCTTTAGAGCAAGAACTCTTTGTTGCAGCACATTGATGCTGCTAGTTAGAGACTTCAATTCTTCTTCTTCGTCTTCCTATTCGCTTGGAGCCAAGGAAGCGAAGATGTTCTCTCTCAGATAGTGGCTTTCACCACCATGATTCTGATGATTATTTTTCTCTTACACATCAGTATGGGCTAATCCAATATTTCAAAGTACTGCTCAAATGACAATGGTCAAGGCCAATGTCAGCATATATGTACTCGTATATATATGTAATATTCCAAATATGAAAGATGTTCACTCCCTGTATTTCCTACTCCGGGCGATTTCGAAGTTTTGCCTTAAGACCATATGGTCTGCCACGTCATAGAATTCTAAAGGCATTTTATACAAAGTAGTTATAACTTTTTAATGTTCCTCAAAAAAGTTTGATGAAACAGTAAGAAAATGGGAGAAAAAAGAGAAAAATACAGCCCTTCAACTTAAAAAGTCTATTTTCAGGTCAATTAAATTCGACAAACGAAATATGACTCTTCAGTGGTCCTTCTAAGATATATCTAAGATGTCCCTTCTCTTCTCGGAAAAGAAAGCACTGTTATACAGGTATCTTGGTTCGTTTATATGGAGAATTGTTTGCAAAGTCAAGTTCCTTTCCTTCGAAAGGACAATCTCTTACTCCTCGAGTGAGTAAGTTAATAGAATACAAAGATAAACACAGTGAAAAGGGTTAAAGTGACACCAATTTTTCTTCGGACAGCAGTAACTTAATTTTTTTCATTAAAAGTTTTGCTTTTGTATTCTTTTTGTTGCTTCCTTTATGGGTGTTGAAGAAGTTGGTGTCTTGCTGCGTGCTTTATTTTATTTCCTTTTTAATTTGCTTTGTCTACTTAGAAAAAGGATAAAAAGGTTAAAAACGTTTTACACAGATTTGGGCAGAGATGATCTTTAAGGAAATTTGTGTTTATGCTCGACACTTCATTCCAAGTTTTGGACAGCACATTTTTGGAGCTTATTAAAATTAGTAATAATTGTATTTCATGCACTGATACATTTTAGATCTAGAAGTAGTACGAAACTCTGTTCGGTGTTTCCAAAAATCGTCTCTGCATGGAAGCGTGGTGATGGAACTTTAAGACGAAAATAAAGCTGAGATACAACTGACAGAGGAAATATTAATATCAATAAAGTGCGGCTTGAGTTAGACAATGAACGTTGTCTAACTCATGGGGTAAAGGCAAAGAGAGCGGTAGCTACATACGAATGGTATCGCAATCTATTGTACAAACAGGTGACAAACTATAAAATAAGCGCAACGCCGCCCAACCGTGGCCCACTTTGACTTTGTTGCTTGCTCTCTTAAACGAATAAGGGTATCGTGAGGGTTTTTTTTTGTTCTCTTTAAAGGAAATTCCCAAGGCTATGAAGGTAGTGAATGTTGAGGAAACTGCTTTACAAGCTATTTCAGAATCTCGTCACAGGGGATAAACATAATATTTTTCTTCAAAGATATTCAAAAGTCCATGATTGAAGTAATAACAGGGTGTCTAAAGGCCAATCTGGGCACACTAGTAGTGAATTAAAGTATACAAACCTTGCACATATTTTCATAGCTATATTTCTTGTAGTCTTTAGTTTTAGATTACTGAGCTCTGACAATTTTCAAAGTATTAATGACTGTATGATGAAGAACGAAAGGTTGATGCAGTCGATGTGTGCAAATTCCGAAAAAGAAGCGACGAAAGATAAACTTGCACTAGTTAAGTGGAACCGATGAAAATAAAAAAAACAAAAATTCAATAAATTGATACAATACCAAGTCCAGCGACCAGAGGTCTTTATTGTGAGATAGTCAAGATCCAAATGGACGAGACAAAATCAAAATTAATTTGAATTCAACTTCGTATGACATAAACTGTTATACAGTGAGAATGAGTTTAATCAAAATTATCAAATTGGATTAAATTTAATGAGAGAAGCTCAGTTATGGAATGATTGAAAATAAGATAGTGTAAAGTGTGCAATGTTTGGCAAATACGATATTAGTTCAATTAAAGTAAAATAATGAGAATTTACAAGTGATAGCAATATAGTTCATAGTGTGATATGATTTATAAATTAATGAAATAAACAATTAACGATCGATAATGTGTATACAAATTAAATTAAAAATATTCCCAAACAATGACTGATACTCGATTATATTTTGACTATATGAGCCAACATTTTATGAAGTGTTGCTTTTCGAAATACTTCTGCTTTAATAACTGAAAATTTGACAGTGTCAACCTTTGTCCTGAAATTCAAAACATTAAGTATTACTTCAAGCCTCGTTATTACCTTTCCATTGGCCCCAGTTATACGAGCTGTTGCCTCTGATTCTTGTAAAAATATCCTCGAAGTACATATTTCCATCATTGGTATTCCCAAACCCTTGTTTCGATCTATTGACATCAAGTCCAATTTCATAGCGAAAACGCTTTTGAAGCTCTTGTTTTCTTTCTTTTTTCTACCTCCTTGATTCCAATCGAAGTTTCAAAATAAATTCCATGCACCTCATTCTTGCATTTCATGGAGAGATTCCGTATTCGTAGTTATGTTCGTCATCATTTGATTCGTCTTGATTGTTTAAGTTTCTCTGCATTCTTTTGCATATGGGATATGACCGTGTTGCATTCTTATCTGTTATTTCATTCAGCACTTTTCCGTCAATCAAAGTTCAAGAGAACGCGTGGTTGACAAATATCCCTATTTCGTGGAAGATTAGTAATTTGAATTTTGACATTGTTGATTGTACTTTTTATGGGTTCTCCAGTTTCTTTTAATGAACTGATGATGGACGAGGGTTCCTCCAATGTTCACCATTTAAACTGTTAAGCCTCAGTGGAACAACTGAGGTCATAAACATGTTTACATTAGTTTTACCATCTTGTGTATTTATTTTTCTTGTAGATATCTTGCCCGGATGATCAATCACAGCCCCACTTACTTTGTAATGTAAAAATTTGTCAAAGTGCAATTAATTCTCCCGCACTTTTGCTTTCTAAACGCCACCTTGCAATATGATCCATCATGTCTTAAAGTTTCACTCTAGCTGATATTTCCGTGATTTCGTAATTTCCTGGAACTGCGTCGTTTTTGGCAACGGTTATAATTCTGTAGGATGAAAGAACATCTACATTGAGTTTTCCCAGGGAACTTCTCAAAATCTTATATTTTGCTTTTGATAGACCCAAATCCATAAACAAAACCTTTTCTTTCTACTCCTTTTGTTGAGTAGAAATGCTTTCTTTTATTGTTTTGACTCGCAGATCTTTTCATGATCCTTATTATATTTTATTGCTAAGGCACCAGAAAGATCTTCAGTGGTTATGGTTTTGGTGGCATTTATTAGTTTTAATTTTTTGGTGTACATCGAGCACTCAGTTATTAATTTCCTTGGCCTTCCTCTTGATGACTTTGACGTACGAATAGTAATCGCAATCCTTGAATTGCTATCGTGTGACAATATTTTGGAACAAAACCAATAATAAAATAACGTTAGTTTCTCAATACAAGAAAAATAAAAATTTGGGTTTGAATCTATAATTTTGCACAGCGCTGTACTTCTGCAATGAGTGAGTGTGTGTGTGAAGAGAGAGAGAATTAAATTTGATAAAATGATAGGAACAAATGGAGAACAAAAAAATTAATGCAAATGTAAAAAGACTACTACAGTTCTGTATCGTAATCGTAAATGACCATATAATTACGAATACTATGTTTTCACATAAAGCTATTCTTAAATTCACAAGAGAAATGACAAGCAAAAGGAAGAGGTCGATCATAGATTATATAATAGTAGAAAGCAACAAAAAACGAGAAGTGGTGGATGTGAGAGTCAAAAGAGGATACGATTTAGGAAGCTGTCTTGATGGAGAAATCAAAGACCGAGGAGAAGGAAAAGAAAACGGACCCAAAAAACCAAAAGAAAGAGAAAATAAAAGTGTACAAACTTATATCCGAAGAAATAAGGGGAAAATATCAAAAAGGGTTTGAAGAAGTATTTACGAGATATGTAAACAATGCAAATATAGATATTAACAAGAGGTAGATAAGATTTAAGGAAACGATGCGAATGTAGCCAAACAAATATGCGGATATGGTAAAGTATACAGTAGTAAAAAGAGAACGGCTTGGTGGAATCACAGCGTCAAAAGGGAAATATATATTAAGAAAAAGGTATGGAAAGACTACATATACAAGTTAACCACAAAACAATAAATTCTTTAATTGCACCTGATACCAAACTTCCGCCACGCGATTCACTTCATCATTTACACTTTGTACATGCACACCTACACATATTCCACACCTCAGAATCATCCCACCGATCACTTGCACATCCCAATCATGCTCCAGGTTCAAGTCGCCGATGCGACGTTGCGAATGAAGACAACTGGACACCACCTGCATTCCATAACGTCCCAATTCACCCATTCACCGCCGCATTAGTTAAGTTAGGTGTTAAGTAAGTATAAGCTTTGTTAGATCAGAAGCGAGTTGTAATTTTGATTTCATTCAATAAAGGGGCTTCTCCTCTCCCTAAATAACAAAAAAAATTATTTTTAACTTATAGGACCGTAGTTATAACAAAAAATAAGAGTATAAATTACAAAGGATAGTGGTGAAGGAAAGATTTTAAGAAGCAAAACAAGTGGCGTGGGAAAATTATGTGAAAGAAAGGTGGACACGAAAAGGAAAGAAAACTAAAAAATGTTTTGCACGATGCTATGCAAAGGGCCAACAAAAACGAAAAAGTATTTAAATTGCAAACAATTAAAACAAAGATGGAAATGTAATGGCAGAAGAAGATGAAATCGTGAATAGATGGAAGGAATATTTCAAGGAACTTTGAACAAGCAAAAAAAAGGAAGACTCAGAGGGAACAGAAGATGAAATTGAAGTAGATTCGAACAAAACAACAATAATACCATCTTTCGCGAGTTACACGTGCAAATCGAATATAATAAAGAAAGCCAAAGTCTTTCGCAGTATTCCACTAACAAAAATTAGAGAACACACTTGCAATGGTCAAGTTGCAGCAACTGAGAATGATGTTTTAATTTTTGTAAACAATCAACTAACGCCAACAAACAAACACCTTCTTTGGCTAGCAAAGAACAAAACCAGAGAGTGCAACTGGAAGTGTATGGGAGACAACAGGAAAAGTACTCGCAAAGAAACATGAGAACAGTGAAACTGTACACATCGCAACTATAAATCAGATGTCCAACTAAACTATGTGTTTCTCTGTATGCTCGAATTTGAATTACATAATATATAAACAAAAATAATGGAAACAGAACATAGTGAAGCAGATGTCAACTTTAGAATAATACAAGATATTACCAGCATCGAAAAAGACTTTTTGAAAAATATGAATTTTTGTTGTGTTAGTTTTAACATAAGATCGATAACCAAAACATGGGATAATTTCATAGCAGAAATTGATAATGTCTTATGTTATATCGATATCATAGTACTAATCGAAATAAAAATATCAAAAAAGAAAAATGGAGTATATCACATTGATGGATTTGAACCTGAATTCATAAATCGAAATGAAAGGAATATTTATTAAAAAGAATATAAAATACGATATAATACCAATAAACCCAATAAACTATGAAGGCATACACATCGAAATAAACTATAATAATAAGAAAACATACATACACGCAATTTACAAGCCACCAAAACTAAGTATTACGAAATTCATTGACGAATTAAATGAAAATATCAAAGAAAACAAAGAAAACATTGTGTTAGGTGATACTAATATAAATATACAAGATGAAAATAACTCACTAGTTTTGAAATATATGGAGATGATGACCTCGAAAGGACTTACAAATGTAATCAAACAACCTTCGCGCGTAGATTTGAAAAGGAGCACCTCAACATGTTATATGTTACAATTACAAAACTAGATATATTCTCAGCAATCACTGAAACGGACCTTTCCGATCACTACATAACTCTGTATGCAACAAAAAATGTAAGCCAAAACCAAACGAATGATCAAACCGACATTAAAAATATTAGCCAACAAAAAGTTAATGAGCTAATAGAGCAAACAAACTGGCAAAATATACTAGAAGAGAGGGATGTTGAAAAACTCTATAATAACTTCGTAAAAGTAATGAATAATATATATACTGAAGCAAGTAGAACAAAAACAAGAAAATGTCGTCGAAAGCAAAAACCAGAGATTACGAAAGAAATAATTTCATTGTGCAAAAAGAGAGATGAACTCTATAGAAGATGGAAAAACAGCCCAAAAAGTCAAAGCTATGAAATCCAGTACAAGAACTTTCGAAATATTGTTAATAAAAATATACAAAATATAAAAGATACTTTTTATAAGCAACAATTCGTAAACGCTAAAAATGATCCAAGAAAAACATGGACTATTGTTAATGAACTTTTAGGAAGGAAAAAATGTTCTATAGATGATACTATTAAAAACAATTTCACGGGTAACGACGATGAATTGAATGAAACGGCCAAGAAATTTGTGGAGCAATTCTCAAACCAGGCTACAAAGAGTATGCATGTGTGTAATGTAACATCAAACTATGGGAACTACAGCAAAGTATTTACGTAGAAGAAGCAACCGAAGCGGAAATTTATAAAATGATGTATCAATTGAACTGCAATAAATGTCCTGGTGCCGATAACATTAGACCAATTGATTTAAAAATAAATGCAGTGTATCTAGCTCCTGTTATAAAGACAATCGTTTACCAAAGTATAAATCAGTGCATTGTTCCAAGGCTGATGAAAACATCGATTATTCGCCCAATATACAAGGGAGGAACCAAATTTTAACACTGAAAACTACAGGCCAATCGCAATTTTGTCAGTTGTTGAAAAGTGTATATAGGAGGTAGTTGTTAATCGACTTAACAATTTTATAACCAAGCACCAAATACTATATCCAAACCAATACGGTTTGCAGAAAAATAAAAGTACTGGAATGTAATTAGGCGAGTTTACCAATACTGTTAATGCCGGCCTGAACAGAAATCACCATGTTCTCGTGCTATTTATTGATTTCAGTAAAACGTTCGATACACTAATGCATGAAAAGCTAATCGAAAGCCTCAGTAAAATAGGTTTGAGAGGAATAATGGCAAACTGGCTTAAGAGCTATTTGAAAGATAGAACAATAAAAGTTAAGGTCTCAGACAAAATGAGCGAGGAAAAACCAAGTGAAAACGGTGTACCGCAAGGCTCCAAACTGGGCCCGTTGTTATTTTTTCTCTATACAAACGAACTCTTGCGCTTATTCAAAAAAAGTACTGCCTATGCCTACGCTGATGACATAGCAGTTGTGGTAAAACACAAATGTTTAAACTCTGTGGTGGAAATATTGCAAGAAGAATTTAACACCGTCTCTAAATGGTGTCATGATAAAGGCCTTCTAATAAATGCGACCAAAATAAAAGTAATGCACATACGCACCCCCTCTAAGCGAGAAGATATTGTTCAAATATTTCACCGAAATGAACACTGCCCATTGTCAGCCTACAATAAACAAACTGAAGTAGTTAAAAGCATGAAATACCTCGGGATAATTATAGATGAACACCTATTATGGCGAGAGCATATAAATACCCTACGTCTTCAACTTAAGAGCGCGCTCTTTGCGATGGTATACCTTAAAAGATATTCCTATTTTGAACTGCAGAAACAAGTGTACTACTCGCTAGCAGAATCAAGAATCAGATATGGGATTTTGGCCTGGGGAAACGCGGCGAAAACCCATATTGATAAGATATTGAATCTTCAACATCGTCTATTTAAAGTTTTTAGACCTGCTTACACATCTTTTAAAATTTTAGATGCCAACGCAATATTTCAGATGACAACACTCATACACTATATGGATGATCAGAGATTTCTGCAACCTATACGTCATACGCAAAACACCAAGGAATGCTAGAAGTACCAGAAACATTCAACATCTATGGAAAACGAGAACTACGCTGTGCTATTCCAATACTTATGAACAAACTTCATAAAACGAAAAAAATAATTAAAAAAATTACTTATTTCGATGTACTTTGTAAAGTAGAATAGTCACCAATAATGAATTTAGTTAATTGTATATCTACATAAAGTAATAATGCTATTCTTTTATAAATATAATGAAACTGAGATATTATTTTAAATCACCTCAAAACCAAATAATGATACCAATGCTAGCAGCAACCTGCAGATAAGCACTTTGCTTTGCGGGTAAATTGATGTAAATTTAAAATGTAAATAAAATGTAATAAATAATAAAAAATAAAATAACATTACCAGGAAAACCCTCACACCAGAGAAGAACTCGGAACGGGGCTAAGGAAAATCAAACGTATGGATGAGATTGCTTCGGAATTTATTAGAAAAATGAACTATTAGAAATAATAAATTTAGCCTGAACAAGGGGAATTATTCCAGAGGATTAACCTACCTATCTACAAAGATAGGAGGCTTAAAAGAATGCGATAAATATAAGGGGATAACGCTCCTAATGACAGCGCTTAAAGTATACGAGACCTTTCTTGAATACATGCTAAGGGAAAGAGTTGAAAAACAGTTATCAGATATATTGTATAGAGCGAGATCAAGGTATCCAAGACCATATTTTCACGGTACAACAAGTGATGGAAAAAAAGCTTGTCAAAAATAAAAAAGTCATTGCCTGTTAAGTGTTACCTTCTAGTCTATAAGAAAAAGGCTTTTGACTTGATAAGCGGAGGAAAAATCTGGGAGAGACTTAGAAGGAAAGGGGTTGAGGAAGGACTTGTACGTGCCATCAAAAGCATATAAAGGGAGATTCATTAAGACTTGTTTTTTTTTTAATTTTAAATAAAACATATAAAATGAATTTGGATGGTCAAAACTATATTGTGGCCTGAAAGAACAGTGTCTGACATGTTGCCTGAGACTATGCCGTACATGGCCCATTCTGATGGTTTAATTTTGGATCACAGCTTCCGGCGTTGCGATCGGTATTTGCTGAATTACGCGAGTAATGTTGGCTTCCAAATCCTGGATCGTAGCTGGCTTATCGGCAAAGACTTTTGACTTTACATAACCCCAAAGAAAAAAGTCTTACGGTGTGATATCACACGATCTAGGTGGCCAGTTTACAGGTCCGAAACGCGAAATTAGTTGTCCACCAAAGTTGTTTCTCAATATTGTTTCGCGTGCTGTGTCTATTGGAAACAAATGTTGCCGACAACAAAATTCGATGGAAAAACCGCGGATCTTCATTGAGCCCATTGACTGAAATCTAAGCATAAATTCAAGTCTGCCGGTTTCAATTCTTGAACGAGTTGGATTTTGTAAGTCTTGTCGAATACAATAAGCCCATATGTTGAGATCGGGGTCGAATCGATTGCTCACAGTCTTCAGACATACTCGCCGCCACAGCCGCAATGTTCTCCTCACTGCGGGCTGGATGTGGTCTATTCGGTCGCGTATTATCCAATAACATACACTGAGACTCGAATTTGTGGATGGTAAAGGCAATAATGAGCTCGGAAAGCCGATGATGCACACATATATTCCTCGAAGCGCACGAAAAACATTTTTCACAGAACGCTGATTTTCATAATACAGCTGAATAATTTGGAAACGTTGTTGAGGTGTGAGCCTTTCCACGATGATTTGTCAAACAATACTGAATAAGAATAACACGACGCCATAAATCCAGTTACGCGTGATCTGTAAAAAAAAACCTATTAAAAAAAAAACAAGTCTAAATGAATCACCCGTTACAAGGAAACATGTAATGTAGGGTCATGCAATGTGCTGTCAGACAAATTCAAGACGTCCGAAGGAGTGTTTTTTTCAGTTTAAATGCATTTTTATTTTTTCAACTTAAATTATTCTTAAATGCTAGACAAAAAAATGCTTAAGAATTAGCTTAAATAACTTACAAATAATCTTATTCTAACTTACTGGCCCCATGCGGGCACTCTAAGTTAAACCTAACACTTAAACTATGTCTTTCGACGAATCTTACAGTCTAATTTTATTTTATTTTTACATTTATTAATACTACAACTAAGAAAATAAATTTTAATCAAAAAAACTTAGTATCTGGACTTTTTTTTAATTTCTTATAAAACTTAAAACTAAAAGCCTACAATCTACCTAAAAATAAATCTTAACCTACTTAACCTACTTACATCTAATGCATACATAAATACATATATATACATACATAATATATATATACATAATATATAAATATATGTATGTATATATATTATTATTATTATTTTTTTTTTGTATATTTTTTTTTTTCTTAAAATCTAACTTAAACCTACCTAAAACTATGTAAGCCGGCCATGGTTAAAAAAAATTAGACTGGCCCACTTTGCTTCACATGAAGCTACGTATTATTGGAGGAGTTCGACGACGAAGTATCATCCTCTTCACCCAGCCACCAAAAGTGTTGGTGCTGCCGAGCAACATCCCTCATGTCGCGACTCCCTACCGCCCTACTGAACCGGAGACGCTCCGCACTGCCATGTGCGACGTCTCTGTCGTAGTTGAGTCGCCTGTCCGCAGCTGTTCGAGCGACGTCCGAAGGAGTGAGATAAGATAGTGTGTTAAGCCCCTTCCTATATATCTGCACAATGGACGATGCCATCAAGCATTGCCAAGAAAGGATGGGAGGCTATATAGTCGATTATAGACAGCTTCAACCAATCTATCTTCAAGTATGTGAGTTCGCGAATGACATAGTGCTGTTTGCAAATAGTAAAAAATTATAAAAATACATTAGCAACGCAGAAACTAGAGCTCAATATTGATAAGACAAAAGTGGTAGTGATCGGAAATGAAACTGGAGCAGCAAGAGTGGAGAAGTCATTGAGCAGGTGCAAAGATATAAATATCTGGGCTGTATTATAAACAGGAAAGGTAATTCGGTAATTAATGGCGGGGATAAAAACGGTAAATAGACTGTACGCAAAATTAAGAAAAAAGTTCCTAAATCACACAACAACGAGATCACACAACGAACAAAAATATCAATTTTTAAGTCACTGACTTGAATGCTCATCAGTATACCCTCAAGCCCATTTTCGGACGTACTCTAAAATATCGTGATTCGTTCCTAAGCCGTACAACTCGCTTATGGAATGCCCTGCCGATCTCTGTATTTCCAGGTCGAACCATGACCTGGAGAATCGAGTCCTTGTGCACAATTTCTACCTTCGAAATGAAATTGTGAATTGGCGATTCGAGAGCTCGTGTCTCATCCAGTTCAGTGACGAGAATATGGCAAATAATGTCATCACCAATGAAATGGTACTACCAGCGTTCATTTCGAAGGCAGAGATCCAAACGATCTTCGAATCGCTTAGAAGTAAGAAATCAGTGGGAACCGATGAAATACCGAACATTGTGCTTCGACATCTCCCACTAGAAGCGGTGGCAATTTATACCACCCTGTTTAATAATGCAATGAATAATGCACATTATCCAGGGCATTGGAAAACAGCGGTGGCATATCCCATCCCCAAAAGGGATAAAGACACTTCCAATCCGGCGAATCTCCACTCGATCAGTCTTCTTCCAAACATCGGTAAGGTTTTCGAGAAAGTGATATAATATAGTGAAAGTGAAAATATAGTTCCGGATAATCAATTCGGTTTCTAGGCGGGGCATGATATCATTCATGCTGCGTCTAAACTGGTTTCTGATATCCAATGGAACAAAGGCAAACATCAGTGCACTGATGCCTGCCTGATTCACTTGGAAAAAGCCTTCGATACCGTACCTTCGATAGAAGGACTCTTTTTCAAGCTGGACAGGTTGGGCATTAGTAAACCACTGCTGTATATTCTTTTTGATATGCTCTCCAGTAGACAGTTCATCGTGAAGAATGGCGATGTGACTTCTGCTGGAACATTTAACATTAAAAACGGTCTGCAACTAGGTGCGGTAAATTCGCCGATCCTATTCAACATTTACACGAGTGATCTGATAGGTTTACTTCACTATGCCATAGCGTACGCAGACGACTTAATCGCGTACAGATCGGGTCCAAAGATTGAGATCATTAATATGCTTTTGCAACGTGACTTCGACAAAATTAAGCGATATTGCGATGACTGGAAGTTTAAAATCTATTTTCAGAAGTCGGAAACCATTTTGTTTAGGACGCCTTTGTCTGGGGCCTCTAGGGATACCAGAAAGAATTGGTGAAAGTTCTCGATCGTGGGGCAGCCACTTGCTTGTCGAAATGTAGTCATATACCTTGGGATCTGGCTAGATCAATATCTGTATTTTAACAAACATATAGATGTTGCTCTGGCCAGAGCCAAAGGTGCTTTTGCCCTTACAAAGAGACTGTTCTACAACAGTCAACTCGATCCGAGGGTGAAGGTAATCTGCTACATGGCCCTTATCAGGCCCATGCTTGTATTTGGATGTCCCGTGTGGTTCAACGTAAGAGCAAGTTTATTGGAAAAGATTCGGGTGTTTGAGAGGGCTTGTCTCAGGACTTGTCTTCACTTATACAGAAGACCAGAGTCTGAGTACATAAAATGATATCCTAATGAGGGCTTGTACAATAGGGCGAACCAAATAAAAGTGGACAATTTCGTCATTATGTTGACTCGAAGGTACATTGCAAAAGCAATGACCTCATCGAACAACCTGATCTCCAGGCCTTTCTACCCCAATTACATGTATCATGAGAGAGTTCGCTTTAACGGCTTTGTTCCCCCAGAAGCGTTCCTCTACCTAGATATGAAAGGTCTGATCCAGGACAGATTGGCGGTGCCGATAATCTTCCACGTTGCTCGAACAGCTCCGGACAGGCGACTCAACTACGACAGAGACGTCGCACATGGCAGTGCGGAGCGCCTCCGGTTCAGTAGGGCGGTAGGGACTCGCGACATAAGGGATGTTGCTCTGTAGCACTAACAATTCTGGTTGCTATATGAAGGAGGGGAAGTTTCGTCGTCGAATTCCTCTAGTACTACGTAGCTCCATAGGAAGCAAAGTCGGTCTCCTGCATATTTTTTTAGCCGTGGCCGGCTTACATAGTTTTAGGTAGAATTAGGGTAGTTTTAAGAAAAAAAAATAATAATAATAAAAAAAAATAATTAAAGAAAAAAAAAAATTAGAACAGAGGTGGGTAACACCCTCTAAAATACGGTATAGGATTGGATAGTTTAAGTAGGATTAAGTAGAATTAAGTAGGTTAAGATTTAGTTGTAAATAGTTTATACTAAGTTTTTCCACTTAAATTTTATTTTCTTAGTTTTAGTTTTCATAAATGTAAAACAAAAATAAAAATAGTCTGTAAGAAACGTCGAAAGACATAGATTAAGTATTATATTTAACTTAGAGTGCCCGCATGGGGCCAGTAAGATAGAATAAAATTATTTGTAAGTTATTTAAGCTAATTTTTAAGCATTTTGTTGTCTAGCTTGTAAGTGTAAATGAAGTCTAAAAATAAAAATGCATATAAAATTAAATCAACACATTACGTTCAATGTTGGCTCTGAGCTATTCCAACGTCGTCGGCGTATTGGCATAAACCAATGAGTTAACGTAGCCCCACATAAAATAGTCAAGCGGCGTTAAATCGCACAAACGAGGCGGACAATCGACTGGCCCATTTCTTGAGATAACACGCTCACCATACTTACTCTTCAATAAATCGATTGTAGCGAGTGCTGTGTGGCTTGTGGCATCATTCTGTTGAAACCACATATCGTCCAAGTCCATATCTTCCAATTCGGGCCAAAACTAATCGGTGATCATGGCCCGATAACGCTGACCATGATCAGAGTAACGTGGCGATCGTTATCGTCGACAAAAAAATATGGCCCAATAACGCCGCCGGCATGCAAACCGCACCAAACCGTTATTTTTTGTGGATGAAGTGATGATTCATGAAGCACATGTGAATTTTCACCCGACCAATAACGCATATTTTACGTACGTCGCTTCAAATGGTCAATCGGTTTCAATTCTTGAGTCAGCTTGATCTTGTAAAGCAAGATCCTTACGCAAAATACGCCATAATGTGGTCTGAGCGATGCCCAATTCTTGAGAACGCCGTGGAATTGACTGATTTTGATCGTTTGCTACGGACGCCTGAACGGCAGCGATATTTTCGACACTTCGACCAACCCGTTGTCACCTAACGAATATGTAGATTCAAATTTTTGCACTAAACTTGTTATTGCCTGTCTACTAGGGCGAGAATTACGACCGAAAATTGGAGTTAACGCTCTTAAAGTTGCAGTCACCGACTCCGAATTTCGAAAATTTTTATAATTTTCAGACGTTGCTCGTTCGTGTACTTTACCATGATGAAAATGTTGAGTTTACTGAATAAATTGACAGCGACAGTTTGATGTTTAGTGAAAGAGCGCGTTCACAAATTAAATTCAAAGTTGTCAAGTCCCTATTGAAAAACCCTTTATTATGTATGTTATGTCAGAGTATGTTTTGTTTTGCACAGATTTGTTTTTGGATAATTTTAGAATTGTGCTTTAATTTTGAGAATTTAGAAAACTCAGTCTGTGTTAAAATTATATGTAAATAGATTGTCTCTGTTTTGTAATTGTTTATTTCTAAAGTATAAAAACAAGATCTTGTATACAACTGAGTCAAGTCGTTTAAAAATATTTTCAAAAAAAGTGTTGCCTTGTGGTCGGGACTCAGAAATGTATTTAGGAAAGAAAAAAAATCAGGTAGTGAGTGTAGGAGCAAATGGAAGGCGATTGAGGCAGACAATACAAAACAAGCGCTGCAGTTCAGGAAATACCTTGCTGTGTGTTCTTCAACATCAGTAGATCTAAGTTGCAATAATTTATTGCCTATAGAAAATACTGCCGAGCCAGTTCACCAGTTACATGTATTAGATGATGTTGAAGAAATTAGTGCAATTAATGTTTTATCAGCATTTGAAGAGCCTAAATTATGGCCAAATTTAAGTGATCAAGTTATTCAATTATTAGTGGAGCAGGGTCCTGTTCAAGTAGTAAATTTTGATTTCCCTGTAACTAAAAGCAGGAAGTTTAGTACCCGTTTTTATCAAAGAGATTTAAAAATGATGAGAAAACATCAAGGGCATGGTTGGTTTACTCGAAATCTTCGGACTCTGTCTTTTGGTTCTGCTGTCTCCTATTTTTTCGAGCGAAAATAAGTGTCGTTTTTTATAGCAGAGTCTGTAGTGACTGGAGTCACTTGTCAATGGCTATTCAAGAGCATGAGCCATGTCCCTTAAATATGACAGCTTTTCGGGCTTAGAGAGATTTAGATTTAGATTTAGAGCTTTGCCCAATGGAACAGTTTATTTTCCAGCTTCCAAGCATGTTGCAAACCCAGTTTATAGTGCAATTTTTTTTTTATAGTTTGAGCGTGCTCAAGAGATCTTGTACCCTTAAATCCCTTCGCACACAGCGCGAAGTAAAATCAGGGATAATAGAAAGAGGGCTACCGATGAACGTTGGTTTTAAATGTTTAAAGGTTATAATGACTAGGAAACAAGGAACTAGGCAGGACATTCCATAAGCGAGTTTTACGGCTTAGAAATGAATCACAATGTTTTAGACCGACCCGACCAGATGTGGGCATTGTACTCCAATTTCGGGTGGACAAATGCTTTATATATTGAGGCCAGATCAGAGGGGGTGACGTATTTCTTACACCGCTTGAGGAAACCTAGACATTTCGCAGCATTTTTGACGACATCGAATATGTGGTCATTCCAACGTAAGCTGTCACAGACACACATACCGAGAATGAAAGTTTTTCGGTTTCGACGATGTAAGTGCCCATGGATAATAGCTGGGTTTGTGTTACACTTTAACGACAGCAGACAGCATTGCGTTTTGGAAGCATTAAGCATTTCCGTTCTAGAGCCGAAAAGCAGGTATGTGAATTCGGAAATGAATATGAAAAGCAGAGAGTGCTGTTGTCAGCAAAGGAATATTGTATTAGAAGTAGCAGGCAAGAGATCGTTGATGAAAATTAAGAAAGTTTCGGGGACAGAACAGAGCCCTGGGGCACACCAGCACTTATTTTGTGAATATCAGATTTGAAACCAAGACAACTTGAATTGATCGTTTCGAAAGGTAATTTCTCATTCATAGGAGAAGAGATGCCAAACTCTGTCAAATGCCTTAGAAATATCAAGTGCAACTATCTTACTTTCGCCAGATTGATGTACGCTTTGATTCCACTTTTCATTTTTCCAGTTTTCGTGTTTCGAGATATTTCATGAGTTGACGATTTATCAGCGTTTCCATGACCTTGGAAAAAAAGGACGTCAGTGCAATGGGTCTGTAGGAGGAGAGAGAAGTTGATTCGCCTTTTTTATTGACGGGCTGGACAAAAGGTGTTTTTCATCTGCTCGGAAAAGTAAAATTGATGAAAAAGCTTACGCAGTGGTTTAACCAGCGTGGAAGAATACCTCTTCAGAAGAAGGGGAGGTATACCATCTGGAAAAGCGAAGGACCAAATGCTTTTACTACCTTTGGGACATTGTAGTATTTTTTGCTTCAACTTTTGGTCGTACCGAAATTTCACACTTTTAAGAAAGACGCTGCAATCATTCCTGGCTCGTTTAAATTTTGTCGGTTTTCCTCAGTCGGGTTGGTCTTGAAGGACCTGTTCAATGTTAGCGTCTAGTAGAGCTTTTTTAATAGCGGTATACTCCACATTATTGAAGGCTCCTTCAATATCGAGGAAGGCCGCCATCGCAAACTCCCCGAAGTTTAGACTCTTCCTTATTTTTCCACCACCTCGCGCAGGGTGGTTTCTACGGATTTTCCTTTCATGTATGAATGCTGTGACTCAGTCAAAAATCCATTATTGCATCTATTCCTAATATGAATGACCAATAATCGCTCCAAGGTTTTAAGCATAAATAAAGACAGACTTATTGGTCTGAAATTTTTTGGTGTTATATACCCCTGCTTGCCAGCTTTAGGTATAAAAACCATCTTATCTTTGCTCCAAGCTATTGGTATGTACCCTATTTTTAGACTGTGTCTAAGAATTTCCATAATTTTTTCGATAGCTACCTAAGGTGCTTTCTGTTGCACGATCGGTTGAATACCATTTGAACCGGGCGATTTTTACGGCTTAAAGGACTGAATTGCCCACCGAAATTTTTTCCTATTAACAAGAACACCTATTTCCTCTTCAGAGATAGAGAGAGAGAGAGAGAGAGAGATCAATGTTCTCAGTGTGCCTTAGAACACCAGAGTCATCTGATATTGTAGATCCCGGAAAGTGTGTTTCCACCAGCGTTGTCAGAATCTCTTTTCTACTTTCAACCCATGTTACGTAATTTTTCCTGAGGTAACTAGAAACGCCTAGAAGGAAGACGAAACTTCGTCTGTTACCGCGATAGATTCGCAGTGATTCTACTATGAAACCCTTTTTGACTTTCTAACTAGGTACTTGAATTGTTTCTTACATTCGTATTACTCATTCCATGTACTGTCGCTTCTGAAAAGCTTCGCCCTCTTAGAGTTTCCTGACCTCTTTCCTTTTTAAACCTATCTCCCTATTCCACCATTTTGGTTGAGCTCTTTTAGATGTTCTGTTAGCTTTCTCGAACGCCATTGTTAGTGCCTTATAAATATTTTCTACCGCCCTATCTAAGTTAACAATTTTATCGCAGGTGGTTAATTGGGTATCCAGTATATATTTACCACTTCTGTTTACTTGACCCAATCAGTCCTATTAGGATTTCTTTGAATACTACATACCTTATTCTGAAGGTTCGCCTTGAAGCGTATGCATTGGTGATCCGACATTGGCGCTTCGTCAACTACTCTCCATCCTCTTATTTCTAACCCTTCTGTATTTGTAGTAAGGATGATATCTATCACCTCCTGCCAATTTTTCACCTCAAAAGTGAGTGAATGATTACAAATATTGAGGTTGGAAGATAAAAAGAAATCGTACAAACACTCACCTCTTGGGTTGATATCACAACTTCCCCATTATGTATAATGGGCGTTTGCGTCACAGCCCAGTACCAGCATCCAGTTTTTCTGCTTTGCCAAGTCCTTTAGCTTCTCCGAAATCACTACCTCGGAAAACAACTTAAACCTGTCTAGTCAAGCGGTTTGAACATAATCAGATTGTGAACAATTTTTACTGCTTGACACAAACTGACATTGCAAAAAATATAAATACAAAAAGCTTCAAGGACTTGTCCAGAAACCAATGCAGTTTAATATTACTCAAAAATACATTTCACGATTACTTTAACCAAAAAGTCGGTTTAAATAGAAAAAATCAATTTTTCCACAGAATAAATATACATGCTCGTAAATTCGCAATTCGGATGTACTAGTATGCTTTGGCTCTCATTTATGATGTATGATATTGTACTTACATATCACCCAACCAAAAAAAAAAAAAAAAAAAAAAAATTAGAAAAAAGGAAACAAATTATTAGTTACTTTGGAATGAATGCGAATGTGAATGAAGTGAAAACCACAGAATTTACCTGGGTGAATGTTTTCGAAATGCAATTTCACCTGTCAGTCAAACCACATTGGTCACAACTAACAATCTAAACTCGAAAAATTTACAGAGTTCTCCCCCCAATCAGTCTCTGTAAACAGGAGTAGCCCAGAGTCCATTGGGCTATTTTGCTCTATTCCAAGTGCCTCCAATAACCACTAATGAATGTTAACCGCATTTACCGCGAGCGAGTTTACTTGTACCACCTTCACCTCAACCTTTAAACAAATTTTCTAGCCAACATCCGATTAACGTCCGCGACCAGCTAGCTAAACTCGGTTATCCTTTAATCAGTTGATAAATTATCGCGCCATAAAGTCCTAACTAAGCGAAACCTTCCCCCAATTTGTGTACCAGATACGGATATGAGTATTGGTATAACCTCTTTCTATGGTACGAGTATTCTCTGTGTGTACGATGGTGTGTATGATTTGAGTAAGATGCGCGTTCATCCTTAATGGAAACAATGGCAAACAAAATCCTTTGACTGCAATCTACGTGAAGTCGGGCAGATAATTAAATCAAGCAAACAACCATTCGTCAATGCGATGATAATGGTGTTGGTGGTGTTCGTGCTTTAGCTGGAGCTTAAGTTGGAGCTAGTTTTTGGGCTTGAGGTAAGGGGTTCGGTTTTGTCTGGCCGTCAATAGTTTGACTAATGTTGACTCCTGTAGTATGGTAGTCTCATCAGGCAACTCAACATTTGGTATGCACAAAGGAGTCATTAGCAGCACTCGTCCGTCATTAATTATAATTATGATAAGTGTTGACACGGAGTCATGGATTTCCCTTGGTTAAACATTCACTGACGGTTCGCGAAGACATTATCGCTGCACAGCAGACGATGTGCGTTTGCCTGGTATGTTTGCATTTTAGGGATATATTTTACCACTACTCTCACATGTGGCGACCTATTATTCTCGTACTCGACGATGGTGATGTGGGTGGAGGTAATTAACGAAGCAAACAGCACATGACTGGTGATTTTCAATGTGACTTTAGGGCTAGATCAGTTTCAATTAACATACGTCAGGTTGATTAAACACAAACTTTATGACCAAATGCAGTCGTTGGTATAATTGCTTTGCAAAGATACACATTTACCTTATAACAAACAAAGGTGGTTTCTTTCTGGCACAAAGGAAACCATAAAGGCTGGACATCATGGACAGGTTATTAAAATGTATTGCGTTACTTTAAGCATAACTGCGCTGGCAGTAAAACGCACATGCAAAAACAAATTCGCAGCATTAGAGAGGCTGCAAAAACCACATCTGCCCAGAAGCATAAGTGAGAAACGTAGATGGATCATAGCTTGTAATATAGACGACATTTGGAGGAAAATAGTGGTGAAAAAGAACCTTGAAACCCAGTCCCGATCATATCAGACATATTAGCTTCTAACCCATCTGCTGTGTCAAGATAGACTTGTTTTGCCTTCACAAGCTCTTTGAATCAAGTATGAACTGAACACAAATACCAAAAAACACTCGGGACCGTCTTAAATCCTAGCAATATTGTTTAAAACGAAGACACTTCTAAAAGTCACGAGATGGACAACGAGGACAAAATTAAATACCAAGCAATGGTAGAGAAATTAATCAAATATCGAAAACGAAAACGGGTGGTTGTGAATATAGACCCCCCACAAACCCTTTCATACAATTTTTTTGTTTACCATAACTTCAAAAATCTTCAGCTATCAGGACGAAAACCTAAACTGGGACACCCTGTATGCCAGATAGATATTCGATCCATGTCGTCTGCATATTTATTCAGGTAGGCGCATGATAATTGGCCCAGAAACCAGACCCAAAACAAAAACACCAAGCCCATTAATTAGTTCACGCAACTTCCACCTTCACCGAGGAGGTAAGGGAGGCCGTGGTGCAAGTTGCCACCATTAACGAGCTGCGAAAAATGTTAAGCCGGTGATGAAACTGTGGAACACATAGGAGTGTCAGGAGTATCTGGTAATCAACCATAGGTGGTAAGCACAGTAAGTGCATTTAAGTTTAAAAACCTATATTTGCATGGTCAAACTACTGACATTCTTTCGAAACTCTGAAAGTCTTCTCTAAACCAATTAGCTTAACTTTCTTCGTTCTCAAAGCTCTTAAACGTATCATAGACCATTATACACATAGTGTAGCACTCGTCAGGTTACTTTTGTACTCGTATGATTAACCAAATGCCTACCTCACATACAGTCTTTCCAAATGGACCTGTACAAGATTTTGTGCACTATTCAGAGGTCCATCTACACTAAGAAATATTCACTAGTTGACCTCATAGACATAAAAGGTGCTTTCAACAATGTTCATACTGCCGATATCCAAGAATGTTTCATAAGGCTTGTTGTACATGCGTTTGTTTTCTGTTTTTCCTTATTTAATATAAAAATTTTGCTTAATCTTAGGCATATGGATTTTGGTAAGAGTATGCGTATGTGAATGACCATACTATTAAGCAATGTAGCGTAAGTCCTAGCTTACTTTAGCCGTCGACGACAGAAGACATAAAATGAGTTGTAAAGTTTGTAGTGCGAAAGTTGCCCGCGAAACGTGTAAAGTTACTTGCAATGATTGCAATTGTCTCTTGCACGCAGCTTGATCTAACTTACAACCTGCAGATGTGGATTACTTAATCAAATCCAAAAAGTCGTGGTGCTGTGCTACTTGTTCACAACAAAAAAGAAACAATCCACGGGGATTATCTATGTCGTCATCACCGTGCAGTATCAGTGCAAACAGCGGGATCGATCCAAAACACATAACACTTTAGGGTCTTCACCTTCAAATAGTGGAGATCAAAGCCACACTTCAATTTACCGTGCAGTCCGTATAGCACATGCAATCGCAATTCGCTTTGCTAGAGCAGACCACCCAAATGCTAGCTGAAATAAAAAAAGAGAACGAACAACTGAAAGTGCAACTATTGTAGCAAGCCATAGGAGAGAAACTGATAAGAATGTAAGAAATATAAAGTGGCAACACGAACAAGTGATTGTAAAGTGGCCATACCAGGACAAGAGTAGGTAGGAGATTAGTCGTAAGTCAAACACTGTAGAATTAAATAAAGAGCGTAAATTATGTTTTTTTTTTAAAGGATTATGTTTGTTTAATTCGCGATAAGACTAACAGCTAAAAATCAGAAGTGGGATCCAATCCAACAAAAAAAAAAAAAATAATAATAATAATACTATTGTGTGTGGTGATTTTAACTGCAATATACTTGAATATATGAGATCATCACTTTTTATTGATTCCATTAAAATGCTTGGTCTTGATGTTGTAAATTCGACTATTCCCACGCACTTTACTGGCTCCAACAGCACACTCTTGGACATCTTTATTACTAGTGGCTGTCAAGAAGTGTTCTTTACCCAGGTTTCCGCACCTGTTTTTTCTAAACATGACCTCATCTTTGCCACTTTTAATTTAGTCACCAGTAACAAACAATCGATTTATACATTCAGGGACTTTAAAAATCTAAATGTGGAGCAACTCGAACAAGACCTTATTTGCCTTGATTGGCATAACGTATTTTTTGAAACATCGGTCGATGCCCAAGTTGAATTTCTCCATCACGTAGTTTTACAGCTCTTCGATAAACATGTTCCTCTAAAAAGGAAAGCTGTCAAATATAATAACATCAAGTGGTTTACCTCTGAAATTGTTGAGCTAAGAAACAAGCGAGATGCTGAATTCAAAAAATGGAAACGATTTCGAATTCCCGAATACTATGACAGCTATCGGTTAACTCGAAGATTAAAGAAGCCAAACGTCGCTATTATGCTAAGCACTTCGATCATAAACTTCCAACCAAAACACTTTGGACAAATTTACGTGAATTAGGTGTAGGTAGTAACTTGAAGTCCATGGTAGACCAGGTCGATCCTAACGAACTAAACAAAGAATTCGATAAAGTTCAATCGAAATTGCGCCCAAATGGAAACAATATTCAAACGCCACACGCTGGCTTATTCGAATTTGGCCGAGTAGAACAAATCGACGTTGCTAGAGCTGTGCTAAAAATTAAATCTAACGCTGTTGGTGTCGATAACATCCACCCAACTTTTATTAAATTAATATTACCCTATATACTTCCAGCTTTAACATATATTTTCAATAATATAATAACAAGATCCACTTTTCCGTGTGCGTGGAAGAAAGCTAAGATTATACCAATCCCAAAAAGAAAGCAGTAGGCAACTCGTCAACTGAATATAGACCTATCGCTATACTTCCATATTTGTCAAAAGTATTTGAAAAAGTAATACACCATGAAATATCAAGTTTTCTTCAACAAGAACAAGTTCTTTGCGCCTACCAGTCTGGATTTCGGAAACACCACAGCTGCACATCAGCGCTTCTAAAAGTATCCGACGACATAAGAGTTGCAATAAACAAAAAAACAAATCACCCTTATCGCTCTCCTTGATTTTTCTAAGGCCTTTGACACCGTTGATCATAAACTACTTGTATCAAAATTGATGAACTTCTATAATTTCTCTGCATCAGCCGCTAATCTCATACGGTCCTATCTGGTTGAAAGAAAACAAGCAGTTCATGTAAGCAATGCTGTGTCAGATTACATTGCAATTTCAGTTGGTGTTCCACAAGGATCCATTTTGGGTCCCCTACTTTTCGCAATTTTTATTAACGACCTTCCTAAAAGCATTAAAAGTTCTAATTTTCACATGTTTGCTGACGATATCCAGCTCTATTTAAGCTTTGAGAATGATCTTATTGATCATGCTGCTTTGAAATTTAATGATGACCTAAAACGTATCCATTGCTGGGCAGATGAAAACCTTCTGCAGCTTAACCCAAGAAAAACGAAGTGTCTTCTCATAAATAGAAACCCCTTATCTTTTATCAACGTTCCTGCAGTATACCTTGGTAATGAACCTATCGAATTTGTAAACAAAGCCAAAAATCTTGGTATTTGGTTCAATACAAAATTAACCTGGGACGACCACGTTTGCTCAGTTGTGGGAAAAATATACAGATGTCTTAGAAATCTCTCCCAAACTCAAAGCTTCACACTAATAAATACGAAGCTTATGTTGGTCAAGGCCGTGCTCATTCCTCTGATAACATGTGGCTGCGAAGTTTTTTGTTGCACCGGCGCCTTTGCCAGACGTAAGCTCAACATTGCTTTTAACAATCTTGTGCGATACGTATACGGCCTAAATCGTTTTGCTCATGTGTCGGCTTATACCAAAAATATTCTTGGTTGCACACTTGACCGATATTTTGACTACTGCACAATCAAATATCTACACAGGATCATAATCAACCAACAGCCCCAATACTTATATGATAAACTAAGGTTTTCGCATTCAAGTAGATCTTTAAGTTTAATTGTACCTCGTGTTGCTTATCAAGTTACAGAACGACATTTTTTCGTTCACGCCATTCGCCTTTGGAATTCACTCCCCCTTAATATAAGACGACTCTATAATACAAATAGCTTTAGTGAAAATCTCTTTCGACATATAGCAGACAACTAGCAGGAATACTGAACATAATTTCACATCATACAAATATTTTATTTAAATTGTTCAAGAAAGCTTATAAATTTATTTTTTTCTCTTTGTACTCAAATTTATTTCAGTCAGATGTTAATGTTTTTAAGTTTACCTTATTGAGAAAGAATTATAATTTTAGTTTAATCTTAAATCACTTATTAATTGTATCACATTTATAGCTTAAAGATCTGAATGGTTTATTATAAATGTCGTTGTTATACTGTAATAAAAATACTGAAATACTGAAATACAAAACAACGATTTTCAAAGTGGAAAGGAGAAAAAAATAAAGAAAGAAATTGAACTAAACAAAAGAGTGTGAAAAAAAACCCAAAAGGAGAGAACAAAATGAAGCATTCGATTGGTGTGTCGGATTCGGATTCCTCCGCAGAGTTGCGCAAATGGCTACTACGTTTTGGGGTTTCCACAGCCAGCGATATGGTTCGGTATACCTTTGGAGTTAGAAGGCATGATCACATATCTCACCTACATAAAAGTGTTCTTGGGTGCTCTTTTTCTAATTTTTGGCAATTAAGATGCTGTGTTTTCCTGCATAAAATTATACAAAAGCAATCACCAACATATATTCTTCAAAAACTTATATTTGCGCAGTCGCTGAGAACACTTAATTTGATAACTCCGTCTTGTAATTATTTGAATACGTCGCGTCTTTTCCTTGTCCACTCCACTAGATTATGGAATACCTTGCCAACAACGATGAAACAGATAATAGGAGAAAAACAATTTAAAAAAGCACTATTTGCTCACTTTGATTGATTACGGTTTATGCACCTTCTTTCTTTCTTTCTTTAACTCTTTTAACAAGCCCCTCTTCTTTTCTCTCTTTATCTTTTTCCCCTCTTTGTTAATTTCTGGTTTCTCTTCCCTTTTTTCCTCTTCCTAGTATTTTTTTTTTTCTTTTTAGTTATTTTCATTATAAGTAAACTATAAATGATTCTCTAGATTTAGCTGAGCTCTATGTACTATAAAAGACTTTGTTCTTATTTGTACTTTTAATAAAATTAATATAATAATAATATCTGTCAATATTGCGAACGAGAGGCAAGTGGCAGCGATGCTTAGAAAATGTTAATGTTGGTGACGTAGTTTTAATTCGTCATGAAAATTTACCACCAATCCACTGACGACTACGAATTACCGAGGTTCATCCAGACATCGATGGACTGATTCGAAACGCAACTTTGAGAACCGCACATGGAGTTTGCACCCGGATAGTGCAGACCTGTGAAATCTTTTGAACCTGACGTTCCAACCGGGCAGGATGTTTGAGATTCAACCGATATATTTCTTGAGATTCAACCTACATATTTTTTGTTTTCAAAAGTCTAGTACTCAACTATATTCATATTTCATTTTGGCATTCTTTTTGATTTTCACCCTTGCGGCAGTCAAATCGGATCGATTTGGTTTTGTTTTTTGTTTGAGTTTGAATTTTAACAAATAAAATTACTTCGCTTTTAAAAATATAATTTCTCGAGTTTAATTCCAAACATATGTAATAAGATGATCAATGGATTGATTGTGTTACACAGATTGGATTGGGAAATAGGCCGAATTATCTACCTTCAGAGACTATTCTGAAATATGAAAAAGTGTTGCGTATCTTTCCTGTAGCATCAGCCATATCTACATGAATAATTCATCCGTCCAGATTGTCCTTTCATTTGGCTTAGTAGACAAAGAGGGTAAGGAAAGGTAGAAATGAGGAATCTTTTTGGAATTGAATGATTGCTTCGAGTTGGTTTTTTATTTTAAATTTCGATCAAAGGAGCCTGAGCTGAGTGGGGATTAATGATTCACTATACACATTAGAGCGGGTCAATTTGTTCGAGTTAACAAAAAAATGTGGTAAGCGTCCACCAGAATCGGAATCTACGATGAATTCTAAGAAAATTTCACCAGTTTCATGGTGACCTAAATCATGTTTCTAAAACCCGCTCCCGCTGAGAAGCATAAAGATTTAAGGTTGAGGTATTTTGAGGTATTTAAAAAAAAAGCACGCCAAAAAAGTTATCCTTTACTTTTCTGTTTTTCGTCCAGGAGCAGTTTCCTTGGCTGATGTCACATACGTTCTACCTTTTAGAAGAAACCAATATAAACCCGACTCATCGGCATTATAAATTTGATCTGGTTTAAGATCCAGATCTTGAATCTTTTTCTTAAGTTGCCTTTTAAATGGACACACAAGTTCTGGTTCGGATGACAATTTTTCCCCAGATATTTTGAGACTCCGAACACCAAACCTCTTTTTTAAATATTTGTAGCCAACCGCCACTTGCTACGAAGGCGGGCTCGTTGCCGTGTAGGCTTCTATTTATGGCAATGGCTTTTTGCTTCATGAATAAGTCACTTATAGGTAAATTCTTCCTCCGCTGGTCTATGAACCATTTATAAAGTGCTTTTTACATCTCAGGTAGTTCAGATGCTTTCAGCGTCCTTCTATTTCCAGGGCCAGAGTAAGTATTAGTCACCATTGCTATAATACCGGCCTTCCTTTTGTTAATAGCACGTATAGTCGATTTTGTTATTCCATATTTTTTTGCCAGTGCTGTACCCGAAACGCCGTGAATTTTGTTTTTATTTTTGTAAAATTCGAATAGATCATGGCAATGACTTTATCTCACCTGCAGACAACTCATTTAAAACTTCAGTTTTTTTTTTTGTTTTACTTCAAATACTGTTTAAATCAATCAAACGAATGAAATTGCAAGAGAATATTCATCCAACCTAGAATGCAAAACGTAGAACGATGAGAGATACAAAGTACGCAAAACAAATGGTAAATTAGCTCGAAAGATTGTGCATTCTTTGCAGCTGGCATATTCTTATTGAACTGTGTAAGAATTTCTATTGAACTTTGTAAGAAATATGGGTTCACTCTAGAGAGGTTATACTTGTTCACTCTGTAGAGTAGTCTGTATAAAATTTTGTGGATTGTTCACTCAATCGATGTTCACTCTACCGAGAATGTACTGTAATCCGAAAGTTTGCAGTTTGAGATCTGTGAACAACTTCCGGTAAGCACCAAGTTCTAATACAACATCTTCAAATTTTAACAAACGTTTTGTCGTAGGCTATACCTTACTTGGAACCCATTTCATTGGGGAATATGCCTCCACCCATGGATAATAAAGATGAAAAAAGCCTTTCGACTGACGTTTTATATCTCTATCGAATAGCCAAAGCTGTATCGGAAGGTTTGTGTCCAGAAGATCTTGCCAACATGAAACCGGGACAAATTGTTCATTCACGTTGGTTAACAAAAGCCAGCAGACTTTTGCGCCTTTATGTCGCAAGTATTTTACCTTCGCCAAATTACAAATATTGCCTAGTTTCATTATGAAAGTTTATATACCGATGTATTTTAATATCAAATTTTGTATTCAGTGGTAGACGGCAGTAAACTTTTATTTAATTTTCCATCTGTTGTCTGTTGGCCTCTTCATTTCTCCTCCCCCTTCTTTTCTTTCTTCCCGTCATGCTCTGGATGCCACGGTACAGGTGGGATTCACTGGATCCTCTGAATTCAGTTCCCTCCCCCGGCCCGCCGCTCCAGAGATGGCCACATAGGTTCCCCCGATAGAGCCAGGCGGCCAGCCTGGAGACTCTAGCGGACGGAGGGTTCACCGCTTGATGCCCCGAGATGTCAACACCATCAAAAATGGCTGCGAGCCCACCATATCCGATATTGTTTGCCCCAGCGCTATAAGTTTGTATAACCCCTTACCGATTCTCGAAGGAGTCGATTCTCGGCTCCTTATGTCTGCAAGAAGGTTTACTGACCCCTCATGGTACCCGTAGTAAATTAAGTTTTCCTCCTTATCCGGTGATCTCAATTGAAGCTCTCAACTTTAGCTTTGGTTTCGGGTCAGAGGACTGGCTTCGAACCAAAGCAATCACTTGGATGACAAAACAAACACCACCCACAAACATAGAACATCGACGTGTGTGATTGGCTGAGGATTCGTGAGAAGCTGTTGGAGCTCTGGATGTTATCCCTTTGCTCTAATAACTGAATTGACGGAACCTCATGTGTGTGTGTGTGGACGAATAGCGGCAATGGCCATAAAGTGCGGTAAGCTCATTCGAAGACCAAACAAAAAAACCAACGACAAAGAGAACAAAAAAAAAAAAAAAACGAAAAAGAAAACGATAGAAATAACAAGAACGAGAACAAGAACGAGTACAAGAACGAGAACAAGAACGAAAACAAGAACAGGAACAACAAAATTTAAACAAATCGAGGACGAGAAACACACCAAAGCATAAGCTGGAAAGGACGAAAGTCGGTGTGGCAGTAGTGGGGTGGGCGTGGTGTAGTGGTACTAGCAATCGCTTCTCACTCTAAGGGTCCAAGGTTCGAATCCTGCCCATGGCAAGTCAGTTTTTCATTTGTGTAATGGGAACTCAGACAGAAAAATTCTGCGTGTGAAGGCATAACACTGACACGTAGATTTGGCTGTTGTAGAGTTTCAACCACAAAAAACTAGTGCGAATTATAACTTCGAATCACTCTGAGTGAAGAAAGAACTCTCCGTCCTATTCGGACTCCCACCCCTGGAGACCTAATATAGAAACCAAATACACCTGAGTTTCAAACCACTACAAAACAATTTTCCTTTCTCCTCCTTCTACCTTTCCACCCGCGCCCAGGCAACAGTAAAAGGGTATCTAACCCCTTAGGCGCGCGTAAATTATAAAAAAAAAGAAAAAAAAAAGAGACCCAGCTAGAGAGCGACCCCGCATAGGCAGGAAAACCCCATAAAACAGATAAGTACGCCCCCTTTTCAAATAACACATAGTTGTGCAATAAAACCGTGTCCGTAAGCCTTCTCCCCGTTTCCCGTAAATCCGTTCGTAAAGCGGTTAGATCCTCTTAATTGCGCTACCCGCTAGCTTTAACGGTATGACAACGCGGAACTGTTAGCCGACCTATTAAACGTAATTTAAAACTTTTAAGCAACTTTGTTTCATAAAACATTCGGCATACCCTGTAATCCCCCTCAATAGAAACGAAAAAAATTAAATAGCCAATCATAAATTCCCCGTCAGGGAAAAGATAATTCGTGTGTTTTCTTTTTCATCTGTTTTTCCAATTTTGCATTAAAAATTGGGTAGCGCCTACCTGCTGTGTTCGGTTATCAGTTTTGTGTCGAGCGATCCTGCCGACCCCCCTTGCTGAGCAGCCAGTGTGTGTAACTAACCAACAGCTGCTTGGTGCAATTCCGGTTTTTCCGATTCCTCCTTGGACTCACATTCGCTTTTGTATAGTCCTCTTCATTCGCTTATCAACCACCGCCTGTGTGGTTGCGGTTTGTTTGTCTCACCTTTTTTAAAGTTTGTTGTTTTGCGGCAGCCTGGCATTTACCAAAAAAATAAATTAATTTTTCCTCCCCGGGATCGGCAATAAGTCAACGCAATTCTTGGCACTAAATTTTCTAGAAATTGTAAACAAAGTAATCCAAAACAATGGATTTTTCGCCCATACAGAAAATATTTTGTTAACAATGCTTTTCGATGGAATGAAATCTGTCCACGAAAGAGCTATTAATAAAATTATGTACTATCGCGAGAAATTATATGACCCAACTAAACTCAGAATTTATAAGAATAATCGCATTAATTTCGATTGAACAGATTATACTTGGATAATGACGACATCTTATTTGAAACTCCATTTACTGCTAGCATCCCACACGCACACTTGTTGGAGTACATAAATTCTGCTGAAATACCACTGCCAGATCCAGCTGAAATACCACTGCCAGATCCAGCAATTCCATCGCACATTCAGGGACCTGCACGATGTGTGCATGTCTCGTGAGACATGTAAGACGCGTAATGCCGCGTAATGCCGCAGAGTCGAGATGATGTTATGTCAGTGACTTTATAAAGTCGTTCCAAAAATCCTCAAATCGAGTCTAAGAAAGACTTTAAAAATTGAAGAAACTCGTCCCTGCGTCCCAAATAAACATCGACAGTTTTAACTACTTATGTGATTTTATTTTCTGCGAGTGAAAGGTTACAAATATTAACAAATCGTACAGTTTAAATTTACTTCATAAACTTACATAGGTATCGGGAAAGTGTACCCTGAAATTCCACCAGTGGCACCAGCAACTGCTCCTTCTGTTCAAATTTTAAATTCAGTTCTAAATTGAACTGTCGTATGACAGTACCAAAAACCAAGTGTATACCAAAGGCAAAATTTACTCCCTTCAACACCGGTACCCGGTAAATTTCCAATGTACCAGGAAACCTGTGTGAGCGTATTGGTATGACAGTTAAGCAGAACAGCAGTCTAAACTGCACTTGCAAATTCTCTGAAGAGAGAGACAAAGCTATTGACAAATCGAAACTTGGTTTAAAAGTGATGCCAGCAGGTGGAAGAAACATTTATATTACCAGCGGGCACACCTTCCCGGTCCTATGGGTGCTTTAATTCAATTAAAATATTTTACTATTTAATTCATAAAAATAAAAAAATAAAATACAAAAACAAAAAACAATATTTAAGTCTTGTGGCTCGATGACAAGTTATTTTTTCTTTAAGAATTTTTGTTATTTTATTTCTAAAGCTTATCTTTTAAAAGTTTCGTAATTAGTGTATGAAAATAACAATATATTTTTTTTTGAATCAAATTAAATTTATGACCGTTAAGTTACGCGCTTTTTTTTTTTTTTTTTAGATTAGATTAGATTATTTATTTCTTATACATTAACAATTGTTTACATCAAAAAGATACACTGGAAGGTATACAAAGGTATAAGAAAGGTGACATTCTATATTTATATACAAGTAAAAAATAGAGGCGAATGCCACTTCTGTTTGCTTAGGCAAATTTAAAAAATTTAGGGTGGGGTGACCCATAAATTAATCGAAAAAATTTAAATAAAAATTCGTGTAATAAAGATAAATAAGATAATTCAGTTACTTCAACAAAAAAATAATAATTGTAACAAGAATAAAAGCAGTAGATAATAATAATAACTAAAATAGACATAAATGTAAAAGCAAGATACACAGAACCAGAAAGAAATGTCATAGAACAATCAAATTAAAGTAATACCAGAATTTAAGAAATATGAGATTCTAAGGCAGCGTAATCAAGGCTTAAGAGCCATATTTTTAGACGCTTTAAAAATGTTCCAGGTGATGTTAGTGATTTGATGGATTAAGGAAGTAGATTAAATAATCTAAAGGATATAACCGAATAGAAATTCCGATAAGCAGTTGTACGGAAATTAGGAACAGATAACAGATTTGAGAGATGACCGCGCAGATTATAACACGAAATTAAACGAGAATTGCGATTGCCAGATTTCATAAAAAACAATTTTAAGACTTTGAAACAATACAAATGACGCACAGGAAGAATATTCAAAGCACAAAACAAAGGAAAGCTGGAATGTCTGAAAGGTTTACGACAAATTTTTCTAACGACGTATTTTTGCAAAACCAACAGAGGATGAATTTTATTTCGGTACACACCTCCCCAACAAGCAATCCCATATTGTAATTTGGATTGGAAAATACCATAGTATATTGTCTTTAAAAGATTGCTTGAACAAACATTACGCAAATAGTAAAAATGGCGCAGGGTGCAACGAAAATACTTTTTTAGAGTATCAGTATGAATTGCAAAACTCATCCTAGAGTCAATTGTAAGACCCAAGTATTTAAATTCTTTTACACTCTCTATTAAGAAACATTTATCACTACAGGATGAATTATGACAAAATGAAGCGGACGAAGAGTTAGACTCACAATAGCAGTTTTTTAGTTTATATCTAAGACACTCAGGGGCATGAAAGTAAAGATTAGGATCAAAATCGTAAGTGGAAGACAAGCTGAAAAACATAATCTTAGTTTTGGTGCTAATTACTAAATTATGCTCAGAAAACCACTGCCTTAAGAGGCTTAGATCCCAATTAATACAGGCAACAAGATCTAAAGGGTTATTTAAGCCATAAGTGAAACCGATGTCATCAGCAAAAGCATTTGGAGATCCTTTGAAGTTGAGCGTAAAGAGTGAATTGATGTAAACTAGGAACAGAATAGGGCCAAGTACAGAGCCTTGAGGGACACCTAAGCTGAAGAACCTCATTTCGCTCCTTGTATCATCAATCTTCACTCTTTGGGACCTATTTTCAAGATATGATCTGAACCAGGAGAGCATGAAACCTCGAAAACCAGCTTTTTCAAGTTTCCTTAATAAGATGTTGTGATTGACCATATCAAAGGCCTTGGTAATATCAATAAATAGGCCAGCCGTAGATTTTTTCCCATCTAGATTTGACATTATATTGGAACAAAACTGAAGAAACGCATCTTCCGTCGATTTGCCCTTTAAGAAGCCAAATTGATTTGGATTAAAGAACATAGACTTACTTAAAAAGCTCACTATTCTTTTTTTCATAAGTTTTTCAAAAATTTTGCTAAAGACAGAAAGAAGTGAGATGGGCCTGTAGTTACCAATTTCAGTAGCAGAACCTTTTTTTAATAGAGGAATAACGTCAGCACACTTAAGACAGTCAGGAAAAACCCCTTCAAAAACACAACGATTAAAGACATTTGGCAAGACATCCACTATGAAACATGCAATTCGTTTTAGTACACAATTTAAAATACCATCAAGACCACACGAAGACGTATTAGGCAAAGAATTAATAACTTTCAAGATTTCGATGGAAGTTATGGGTTGAAAGACAAAACTGCTACTATAAAGCGGCTCAGCATATTCACTAATGGAGGGACAAGAACAAGGGGTCGATTGGGCAGGACTCGGTAGTAGACAACAACCAATACTAACAAAATGACAATTGAAAGCATTGGCGATGGTAAGTTTATCATAAACGTCCGAGTTACGTATACGTAACACAGTAGGTTTACTAGCCCCGGAGGGTTTCTTTAGTAGGCTATTAACCACACGCCATTCATTTTTCAAATCCCCACAAGCAGTCCTGAATTTATAATGATAATAGTTGTTACGACAAATAGGAATCTCCTTTTTTAATTCAACACAAAGTTGTTTATAACTTCTTTTTAGTGCTTGGTTATCAGGATACTTGTTACACATTATCCTGAGTTTATTTTTTTTAGTAACTTTGTGTAATAAAAAAGTAGATATCCAAGGTTTAAGTCTTTTATCCGATTTTTTTAAGGACGGAAGAAAGGAACTAGACGAAATGTGGTTCCTGAGGGATTCACAAAAATTTGTAAAGGCCTGAGATGTACTGCTGCAGGAGTAAACATTTGACCAAGACTCACAGCATAAATTATATTTAAGTCTATCGAAGTCAACTTTCTTTCTACGTTGAGAGGAATTGGAAGATCCACGCATTCTAGTCTTAGTGATAGGTACTAGGAGACCCGTCATACAGTGATCTGTGATTTTAAAATCGAAAATACATTTTAGGCACTCATTGAGCGCAACCTTACTGAGACGCACATAAATGTGATCCAGGCAACTACCCGAAGTAGGTCTAGTAGGTTCATTTACAAGGCAAGATAGACCATGCGAGGCGAGTAGAGCTAGGTAGCTGGAGACAGTTACACAACCATTCAAAATGTCTATGTTAAAATCACCTACTATAATTAAATTTTTAGATTTTTCATTGGTTAGAAGATCGGAAAACTCAGATAAAAACATCACAACATTTGTCACATGCAGCCTGTAAACACATAAGAACACATATAATACATGGTTAATTTCAATTACGACCTTTAAAACATCAGCACTGACTATATTAACGCACACTACATCGATAACCAAGTAGTCATCTTTAACAAAACAACCAACTCCACCTGCAGCGTAATCTTCATTAGTGTTACAAACAAAATTGAATCCGGGCAAAAAATAATCTTCCTTCTCAACATCATAAATCCAAATTTCAGAAACAAAAACAAGATCTGGAACACAAGCAAAACAATCAAGATGAGTGACAAGCGCTGAGAAATTTTCTCTCATACTTCTAACATTCTGGTGTACAATAAAAAGATTATCGTAGCAGAAGGAACTATTAGTTAAAAAAAATTCACAATTAGAATTACTTAAGTTGGAGGAGGAAAAGTCATCCAATAAATCAGTATCGAAATTCATTAATTAGGTCAACAAAGACAAAGATAAACAAAAAGATCTTGCTAAATGAGAGCAAGATCATTGAAGGATTTAATTGAAATGACTTTACCCCCTTCTACCTTCCTCACAAGAATTTGATTGTTGCTAAACCATACATATTTATAGCCTTTCTCTTTGGCTGCTTCTTTAGTCTTCATAAGGAGAGCCTGGGAGTATCTCGTTAAGGAATCATTGATGAAGATGGCGGTACCGCTCTTTTTTCTGCTACTGCTGTTGCCACTGGTGATGGGACAATCAAAGCCCGACGCATGTGTGTTAAGAGAGTTTTTGTTTTCTTATGCCAGGGCTACTTTTAGTTTGTTGTTCAACATTTTCTTTGGAGTTGTAAGGATATATATTTCAAATTTTAGACTATACCTCACTTCGTTAAAAAGTTACAGACTTTTGGCTTCCACTTTCTTAAATGAGCCTCAGTACATGGCATGTTCGGCACATTTCGTCAAATTTAAAAAAACTTGTTTGGTTAATTAAAAAAAAAATTAATAAAAAATTGCTGTAAGAAGATGAATCAGAATTGAGCCCAACATGATTGGAAAATGTGTTATTTTTTTTTAAATACCTTAAATACCTCAAAATACCTCAACTTGAAATCTTTATGCTTCTCAGCGGGAGCTAGGAATTGATTTTAGACACATAGTTTCATCTTAAAATTTTCTTAGAATTCATCGTAGATTCCGACTCTGGTGGACGCTTTTTGCGGAAAAAAATTGACACGCCCTAATACACATATTAGTATTGCCTAGTTCTAATAACATGATAATAATAATAATTGTTACAATTTTTTCATTTAATCTACTTAAGCAATGAAAGTATTCTGAATTATGTTAGAGACAGTCAATCCCTTAGACTCTTACTGAATCAATCTTTCAGTACAGAAACATGTAATAATGGTGAGTAACATGTCCATTCTCCTTTCAAATCATATACGAGTATGAAAGATAAAATAAAATCTAATTTCTCACTTGTAGTACTGAACGTTTGTTCAAATGTTCACTAGCTGTGTAATTTAACCGGAATTAAATACGATTTCTATTTATAGAGATATTTCTATTGAAAATCTTCTTCTTTGATTACATATTTTCATTTGTTCATTTGCAGATACCTTAAAGGATGCTTTCATTGAAATGCATCTGTGTTCGTACGCGTTCTCATTCTCGTTCCCATTCTATTACTTAGTATTACTCCTCGAATATCTCTGGTTTAGTCTATTTTAAAGATACTCCTATATATATATAAATAGGAGAGTTAGTATATATTACTACGAATCCCTTGAAAAGATATATATATATGTGTTTATGAGTACTGGTTTAAGTACATACATATAGTACGTTGGCAAGTACTATTACATCATCGTTTCGTTTCATTTGGTTGAGTTCATACGTAAAAGTATCTCGATATTTTGCAACAAGGCAAATATTCAGTCATTCAATCATTGTTTGTGTATTACTCGTACTCATAAGCTTTTCTTTCATTTTTGTTTGTAACTTTAGTGAAATGGAATTTTTCGAACTTTAAAATTGTTATAATGGATTTTTGTTTTGCGATTGCCAAAGCATGAAGTTCACATTTTCTTAATTAATTTCCTCTTTGCAAGTAATGCATAGAAAATCTGGAAGAGCATCCACCAAAGCGGAAAACTCTGAATACATAGGAGTCAATTAGCGAATTGATGAGATGAAGCTTTTGTCTACCCGTTTTCCGAAAATTCATTTAGAAAAAGTCATCTTTATTTTTTCTTTCTTTAGTATCTTCTACGTGTGAAAATATTTTTAAGGGAACAAATAACACCTTGATCACGCTAATTGTAAAAAAAAAAACAACAAAAATTAGACATTAATTCCATCTTTAACGAGTTTAATGCGTTATATATTCGTAACTCCATACAAATGGCTGTATTCTCATACAGAAATCGTTATAACGGGTGATTTGGATATATATTGCACAATTCTGGGTGCTTAGACATTCTAGACAGACAACACCCAAAGGATGGTATGTTAAGATTTCCTCTGCGGAAAACAACATAACCACGCTTGTGAATGAGTCCATTTAAGTACATCACATTGATGGTCATGCGGCTAACACACTTGACTTGCTTCTAATTTCTCAATCTGAGAAATATATTATCGATGTGTTCTCACTGCTAAGCTCGTTAGAAAAAAAGATTCATAACAGGATCGTATGGCAATACGAGAAAGCCAATTGGAGCGAACTTTACAGCTTCTGAAGGAATTTCAACTGGTATTATGTTTTCTGTTAACATCGTAGATGCCGCTGCTGATATTATCGCAAATACTATTCTCTTTGGAATGAGGTCCTTTATCCCTCATCAGATGAAGGACATCAATCCAAAACAAAAGGCGTGGCATATGAGCTGTTAGAGTTAAAGAGCCATGTTCTTGGTCTTACAAAATCAACCCGACAGAGGAAAGTCGAAAAGAGTTCAAATGTATCATCCTTCTTAATGTGAAATTACAATACGACCAATAACTGAGGAAACAAATACTACAGTGTCCCAAAGGTATTAAAAGTTGTTGCTCGTTCTGTAAAAACATAAGAAACTCTGCCTCATCCTGAATCTCAACGCTTGTTGCACGCCTTACTGCACACCTTACTGCACACCTGCTAGGGACGAATCCACTTTCGCACTCGTATAGTAGCAAGAGTACTAAAATTTTGTTCATAAATCCTACACTGTAGGACTCTTTTTAAATAGATGGGAAAAGCGTTCGCTCAACCCGTCCCTAAAAAGGGCGAATCCTCTTCTCTCTCTTCCTACAGACTTATTTCACATCATTTCATTTCAATGACCGGCAATACGGTCTTTGTCGCATCAGGTTGGTTGGTGATTTGATGGAATGTCGCACTAAAAAGTGGAACCAAAGTCTACACAAATCTGGGGGGTAAAGCAAGATATTTCTCCTTGATATTTCAAAAGTATTTAAGACTGATATCCACTAAATAAATGCTGGTATGCCCCAGGGCTGCATTCTGTCACCGACAATCTCTTTTAATTTTCATTAGTGACCTCTTGTCTGCCCGTTATAATCTTTGCTGATGGTAGCACTATATGCTTTTCATATTCGTTCTTGAACGTATGTCTCTCATCGGCTGTAGAACGGGAACGGCAGCGTATGTTAAGCTCATTGAATTCCGATATTAACAGCATAACTAATTGGGGAGCCGCCAGCAGAGATTTCAAAATACAATGCCTTTTGCTGGAGTCCAACCGAAATTTGAGCACCTAGCAATTGTCCATGAATGGCACTTGTATAATCGAAGCGGAAAACTTTTCATTTTCTGTATGTGTGTCAATGAGAAATAGTTTGGAATGGGTGCTGTAAAATAAAGTCGAGCGTAAAGTAAAGCCGAATTTGAAAAAATTTAAAATTCCGTCTTTATTTCCCATTACGAAAGCGGAATAACGCAGAATTTTGAGATTCGGCCTTATTTCGCTTTCATTATGGAAATAAAGCTGTACATTGCCGAATTTCAGAGAGAAGGCAAAAGAATTAGCAAAGTCAACTTTACAATAACCAATGTTTGTTGATGAAGTTATCTCATTAGTTCGTGAAACTTGAGTTTTAAACGTCGGTCGATTAAATAATGGCAAAACAACCGCTCACGCGATTTCGTCACTCCGCTGAGGGTATGTCGACAACAGTCAGATAAGCGCCTATATTTTACAGGTATCTGCGTTTTTTGATAAGTAAACATTTTGGATGATTTGGCTTTATTTCACTTTGGATTAGTGAATTCGTTTGACGGGGCCGTAAAATAACGCCGAGCGCAATAACGCTGAATTTTGGAATGGCAGTTTCGCAATGACAAAGTGAAATAACGCCGACCATTGCTTGTGAAATAAAACCGAATTCGCTCTCTAACAGGATTTCATCCTTTTCTCCGCAGTGTTTAGACGCTCACGCGACTTCGTCGCTCCGCTAAGGGAATGTTAACAATTGTCAGGCAGGTGCCTATAACTTCTTAGCAATTGTATTTTTTTGTAATTGTAATTGGTCGATTTGACATGGTACCGTTTATTTTCATCATTTTTAGCATGATATGATAGCAATTGATTTATATTAAAGCAATACTAAAAACAATGAAAAGTGAAATAAGCCCGATTCGGCATTATTTCACTTTGCACAAACTGAAATAAAGCCGATCGTTAATACTCGGACTTACTTCACTTTTACAAAGCGAAATAAAGCCGAATTTAGGAATTCGGCGTTATTGCGCTTTTCGTTATTTCACGGCACCTCGTTTGACCGTATAGTCAAACTTTAAAATTTGTGCTTATTTCACGGACACCTTTGTGAATACGTGCTCACGGTAAATTTTCTACTGTGGAAATATGAACACAAGCACCTCTGCCTAAATGTGTGTACAAATTCAAAGCGTAATAAGGTCGAATCCGCTTCATTTCGAATTTGAAAGTGCAATAAGACCGAATTTCAAAATCTGGCTTTATTTCGCTTTTATAGTTCGAATTTTGAAATTCGGGCTTATTTCGCTCAGTATTATTGACAAAAAGTTACGAAATGTCTAGGTTTTCTCAACCGATGTAAGAAATATTTCACATTACCCACATCTTTTCAGATGCTCCTACGACCAACTCGTACTAGATAAGATTAAAACCGTGTAATAGAACTCATAGGTGATGCTAATATTCCACAGTCATTTGACACACTCGACAATCGACATGATGTTTACTACCTCACCTCGTTCTATCGCTATTTTCACCACCAGTGCTCCATAAAAATTGCCAGTAACATTCCGCCTCTTCAAATCTTCAACCATAACACCCGTCTCATTAAAAATGTTCAATAGTTTACCCTCAAGCCCATTTCCGGACGTACTCTAAAATATTGCCATTCTTTCCAAAATGTTAAACTCGTGTATGGAATGCTCTGCCGACCACTCCATTTCCTAGTCAAATATAAACTGCGAACTTTTATGTTCAACTACATAGGTATATCTCTTTCTTTCCTCCCTAACCATCCTCTCCCCGGGCTGTGAGCAAACATTTTAAAGGTACGGGTACGCAAAATCCCTTGAGCGCACGTGAATATTACAAAAAAAAGACACTTTTTAGATTAATGATGATCTTGACTTTGTAATCGTCCTGCAGTAGAAGCTGAGTTGGCTTCTCAGTTTTTTGTTTTACGGTGATGTTTCGTTCAATGATAATATAATGCGTGCGTGACTGCGAACAATTCTTCTTCTAAGGTCTAAACGCCTTACTCAGAGTTCCACAACTTTTTACCTCTTAATCGAATGGTATCTGCTGTACGATGGCTGCTCAATCACAGCCCAACAACTCAAGGAAGTTTCTTTTAGTATCCAAAACGCCCCCCCGATACTTGCATTTGATATTGCCTCCAGAATCGTTAATTTTCCTGTGCTTGGTGTATTATTAATGGAGAATTTCCGCCAACTTTTCCACCTCGTAGCCTAGAAGGAATCTCATCACAGAACTTGTTGTTGTTATTGTTTTGCCTAAGAAAAACCTCGGATAGTCGTTGCTATCTTTGAGTGGCAGAAGGGCGCAGTTTCTGTTAGAGAATTTGTATGTTTGGAACAGTTAGAAAGAACATTGCTTTGGCTCAAGTTGTTTGATACTATTTCAGAGTATTCCCCCACTGGTTCGACTCATCCTCATCTGAAGTCAGCAAGGTGCCATATGTATAACTTTCACTGAATATTATCAGAACTTCTATGGCCTATAAAGTGGTGTTACTTCACAGTTGAAATCGTTAGAGCCTTAAGTCCCATATGCTGGCTGATTAATATCCAGATATCCACTGAGTGCCATGAACAGCGAATTATTGTCTCTCGACCCTTCCCTAACGTTAAAACGATGTATTCCAAAATGATTAGTGCACTCATAATCTAGTGATGGTTATTTCTGTTTTCAGACACGCGGGCTTCGTTTAGTCGCAGTATCCAAAGTAATTAAGGCTCCCTTCAAGCGAACGGAATTTCATTACTTCGCCAATTACATAAGTCTAATGTCTCCGGATAATGCGAATGTCTTATTGCCTCTTCCATTTCACACGTCAAATCGTGACATTATCCCTGTCAAACTGGCAATTGACATAATCAATCACTTGAAGTAGGCGTCAGTTTTCTCATTTACGGAAAATCCACAAAAGTCAAAGATTCACTTCTCCATTTACTAATTGTTGTTAACTCATGCTGTCAACCAGCCCATCCTTGACCATGATAAAGACAAATGACAGGCATGGAATGAATGGAAGACCTCTGTCGTGTTGAAAGTGGAAACTCCTGTCACGCAATCATATTGTATCCGTACGATTATTGTAGAGCAGGAACTCTCCTCTTTCGAGAGCTGGGGGTTTTTTCAATTAATTCTACGGATATTCTGACTGAAGACGACACGACGCAATATTCAATTACCTAATCTTCTCGCTTACCAATGATTCGATAAAAGATGCAGGCCTTAACTAACGAGGACGGGCTAATATTATTCATTGCTCATAAAGATATACATATATATATAAATTTTTTGTTTTATTCAAATTGTGTCATCTTACTTTATCCGGGACGTTTAGCGTAATCTTTCTGGGAGTCGTGCAAAACTGACTGCGAATATAGGAGTACTGGTACAAACAACGTGCAGTGATATCCGATGCTGGAATTCGCGATGTAACGTTCCCCTTGGGGGTCGAGTGATGGTAGTCGTAGTTGCTATTGCCGTTGCCGTTGCCGTTGCCGTTGCCGTTGTCATTGCCATTGCCATTGCCACTGCCATTGCCAGTTGGTGCTAAGCTTGAGATAGTACTCGTAATTCCCCAAACTCTGAGCATTGTTTCTATTGCTGCAAGCATACCAGCGTTGTTATCTAGTGAAAATGTATCTCAAAGTGTCAATAGATAAGTTGTTACGGCTTTGGCAGGCAATGTCAGTCTTTTTTCTTTCTCTCCTTTTGTTTGTTTTTTTTTCCTCTTCGTTTCCGTTTTCCCTTCCTCGTTTTATTACTCTTCGGTACAATTTGCAATGTTATTTATGCCTTATGATGCTCCATTAGAATGTGTGAATAGGCTTTTTTCTGTACTCTCTTAGTGGCTGGGTATGGATGAGAGTCCCATACCTAAACTCGTTGGGGCTTTGAGTTCTTGCTGCCTTGTAACGGGGAATTCATGTTCTTTTATTGGTCCTTGGTGATGTGGCAGTATGTTTTCCTTTCGTTTTTTGTCAATTTTCTACTCTCTAAATTTTTTTATTTTTTTTTACTTTTCGTTTGTCACTTGATGGACGTTTGTTAACTAAATTGGAGCACTAAGGGCTCTTTAATTCGTCACTCGCCCTACTAGATAGATGAATTTTAATTTTTTTTTAACTATACAACAGTTTTTTTTCAAGCAAATCTACGTTTTTGTTTTCTTTTTTTTTACATTATGGAAATGGAGATTTTAATTTTGATATGAGCAATATAGCGCGAGTGTTGGGTTGCATTGTTAAAAAATAAAGTTTTGTCATTGGAACGGGTTGCATTCACATGTCAGGTTTTGTAAAAAAAAACAAAAGTAATTTAGAACAAAGTATAAAGAAGAATTGTATGAGTTTCAAAGGCACACTATTCGTAAAGGTTGCAAGCATATGTATGGAGTCATGTAGATACACACAAAGGGTTTTTCGTTAGATGGCATCCAATTTGTGGCTTGTGAAATGTTGATACCATGAGTTATGAAAAATGACAATGAAAATGTTCCTGACCAGATTTTCTCCAACAATCTGAATCGTAATTGTATTCCTTTCCTCTCACTTCTTATTTTTCTTATCTACTTTTCTATTTCTTATTATGTTTAATGTTTTTCTATCAGTCTTTATAAATTTGAATCAGTTTTCATCCTGCTTCTGTTTGAATGTATTATATTGTAAATCAAACCCCCGCTGCTCAGAAATTGGTAAATCTACAGCTAATGATATTTAATATAGAATAGTAGAGCTATTATTATTATTAGTTCAAATATCGTTTACAGTCGTAAGAGGCGAAGCATCTTTTAGTTGTGCAAGCCTTCGAGTTTACATTTAGTTTTAATACAATATGTGTAAAATATGAATAGTACTCTAATTCCATAAGATAAGATACACAGAGGTTACAATTCCAGTATTTAAAAACTTTAAAGTGTCAAAGTGTTATAACGACATCGGTTATTACGAAATATCGGTTATTGCGAACTAATCTTGAAGACCCGGCCGAGGTTCATACAAATTGTACTAACCGAATATCGCTTTTGACGATATCACGAATTATCGCTTATAACGAACAGTTTTAAATGGAAAATTTATTGCTTATAACGAATATAAAAAAAAATAAGTGGGCATTGCAAATTTCGTGCATTTAAAATGATAAATTTTGGGGGTTTCCCTTTTGCTGTTTTTTGAGAGGAACTGCAATAGAAAGTGTTAGTTTTTTTGGAAAATGATTTCAAAAAGTAGAGGTTTTACAATCGAAGAAAAATCTACAATAATTTCAAGACTCGAAGTTGGTGATTCCAATAAAAGTTTAGCAGCAGAGTTTTTTGTATCGGCTTCAACAATCTTTACCATTTATTTGAAAATAAAGAAAGTTCGATACAGTCAACATCCCGACATAGAAGCTGCCGTGCTCAGTTGGTTCAAAGCCCAAAGAAGCTTGAATACTCCATTAAGTGGACCAATTCTACAAACTAAGGCAAAAGGATTGGGGAAAAATGTCTTCACCTGCTCAAAAGCTTGGATTCATCGATTTCGGCAAAGTCATAACATCGTTAGTGCAATGGTAAGCAGTGAATGGGGTAGTGTTTCTAAAGAAATTGTAGATGATTGGTTGCGTGGTGTTTGGCCAAAACTGCGAGAGGGCTATTCGGAGGATCAACATCAATTTTCAACATCGGCGAAACAGGGTTGTTCTACAAAATGTCACATAATAAAACTTTAAAATTGAAAGGTGAAAAATGCGTTGGAGGTAAAATGCCAAAGGAACAAATTACGGTTTTAGTAGGAGCTAATATGAAGGGAACTGCTAAACAAAAGTTGTTCGTTATTGGAAAATCAAAAAAAACCGGGGTGCTTTAAGAATGTCAATAAACTTCCACCATTGTATGAGTCCAATAAACATTTAGGAAATTGGGATAAACAGTTGACAAAACGAAAGGAAACAATTCTGTTGTTAGTAGACAATTATCCTGCACATCCAAAGATCGATGATCTTACTTCTATGAAGTTTGTGTTTTTACCACCTAATACAACTTCTGTGTTACTCATCACTAAAAGAGCATTACAGAAAGCTTCATGCACTAAACATAATTCGTAACATCGAGAAACAAGATGGACCACATGTAATGAGTTTGTCATTCTACATTTCCAGAGCTTGGGAGAGGGTGTCTATGGCAACTATAAACAAATGTTTTAAACATGGTGGATTTATCCCACAAGAACCTGATAATTCAATCGAAACTGAGTTCGAAGAAGAAGACAATTGGCCTTTGGGGCACTGGATTAAACATATGCAGTCATATGATAACGTACGAGTATTTGATTCATACACTTTTGAAGATTTGGTTAATGTGGACAACAACATTGTGACTGCAGTATTATTAACCGACGAACAAATCATTGATTCTGTTTAAAATGAAATTGAGTGGACAATGAAGCAGGTAAGAAAAGTCTTCAGACTTCTTTCTCTGACAGTATGAAAACAATTTGAAACATTTTTACTTACAGAAAGTGAAATAATTCCAGTGAAAATTGAAGATGCGCTTAAGGCTGTCAATACCTTGAAATCGTTTGTTTTGTTGACTGATACTTTTGACCAAGTTTGTTAAGAATTTTTGATCAAAATGAAAATAGAAGGAGAGTTCATAAAACAAAAATGTCGACAGCAGAAAATCAAAGATTACTTTGTACGCCAATCATAAATAAATAAAAATACTAAAATAAAAAAAATGTGTCCACTTGTAAAATGGAATATACGGATATAACGAACAAATTCACCAGTCCCATCGCGTTCGTTATAACCGATTTTGACTGTATTATAATTGTACATTGAATTCAAAAGATAGAGATTAAAAATTAGTTTCAGTGGCCACGGTATCTGGACTTAAAATTATTAGTGCTTCCAATTTTTCTAATGTTGATGGGTAGAGAGTTCCACAACCAAGTAGAGTCAACAAAAAACTGACGTTCGTAAGTTAAGCATGCGTAACCTGTTTTGTAAGAGCATACACAATCTATCTGACTGAAGAAAGCATAGCTTTTTGTACTGGTAATCAGGCTCTTAAGTTTGCATGATATTGGGTAAGAAGCACAATATCCTATATTTAATCAGATTGTCGAAGTTTATATATTTAAGCAGATCTGTTTCGAGTAGAAGGAAACGTGATCATATATTCTTACAATAGATTAAAGCAGAAACGAGCGATATTATTGTAAACAACATTTACAATAATCTTTCTTCTTGAATCATAGTCTGGTCTACAGAATATCTCACAACAATACAACAAGATTGGCAGAAGGAGATTTTTCGCCAACACGAGTTTTGTCGAGTGGGGATACAATATTGTGCAACCCAAAGAGCACGTAGTCTACCATAAACCTTACCAATAGTGGCATTTGAGTATGTAGACCATGTAAGGGTTCGATTCAAAATTAGACCAAGGTTTTTGGCCGAGTCAACGTGCTCTATTGGGATTTGTGCTAATTTGATTGGTGGAAAATTAAATAGATTCAGTCTCCTTTTGTCTATTACGAGTGCTCTTGATTTTTGAGCATGCAAACGCTGATAATTCTTAGTTGACCAATCGAAAATATGCTGAAGATCTTCATTCATCAGCAAAGTACCTTCGTTTACACGATTAATAATAACTCAAATGAATTTTGTGTGTCAACATATAGATTGAGTAATGCTTCATCAATCTAGGAAGTTCATTGACATACATGGAGAAAAGTAGTGGCCCCAGGATCGATCTTTTTGTCGCACCCCGCATTTAACTGGCAAGAAGAACGAGGACTGTTCGCCTGCTACAACTCGTTGCAGTGTCTCTTGCGAATAGGAACTTATAAGCCTCGTAGAGGATATTGAAAAGTTATACTCTTTCCTAAGTTTCGAGCAAAGAATGTAGTGTTTGACTGTATCGAATGTTTTAGAAAAATCGAGTAGTGTTAAGATTGTAACATGGTTTTCATAAACAGCTTTTCTGATATCATCAACGACGAATAACAAAGTAGTTTTGCAGCTACGTTTTGAACGGAAGCCAGATCGATTTTCACACAAAAGCTTTTCAGGTGAAAGATATTTTTGAATTCGCAATGAGATGGTTTTCTCAAATACTTTCGAAAGGAATGGTCTGTATTCCAGCACAGTTCCATTCGATTTTTTTGAGATAGAAGTAACCTTAGCTTCCTTCCACAGCGAAGGAAAGACCGTCATCATTAGTATGGAGTTCAAGATGTAAGTTATAAGAGATAATACGAGTATATATGGAAGCAGCAGTTTAACGAATTTTGGGTGCACTTCGTCGAGCCCCATGGCGTTAGATTTTATCAACAGTTATGATTATACAACATCTTTCTCGAGCAGTCTACAAAAATCAAAGTGACCGGTCAGAAGAAAATAAGTTAGTAGAAGTAGTACTTCCACTAGTTGGCGTTAAGAAGTTCAGGTTCAGCTGGTCAATTAATATTTGTTTTCCTAGACCAAGTTCTCGAACTTGTTTCCACACTTCTTTACCTGACGTACAACTGCCAAGTTTTCTGCTATAGAAGGCCTTTTGATTTGCGGTTTTAATCTTAGACATTACTTCATTATGAAGGGAGCGATATTTGTTAAAGAAAACTTGAATTCTATACCTTTTCCAACTTTTAAAGGCAACATCACGTATTTTTATGAGCTGCAGTATATTCGGAGTTAGCCACGGAGGCGAAGAAAATTTAATTATTTTTGATTTTAGGGGCACATGTTCATTAAAAAGTGTGACAAGTTTTTCTTGTAGCAATGCCGTTTGATCGTTAACCAAATGCATGTGATAAATATACTGCCAATTTGCGCTTACAGCATCTTGTTGCAATAGAGTACAATTGATATTACGAAAGTCACTCAGTATAGGTTCAAGGTTTTCACCTTGATATGTCAGGAAAAGCAAATTATGGTTTGAGAAACCTGGCGCTAAAAGTTTGCTGTAAACGAAAACCTTTATGCAAATATTGCACCGGTGAGAACCGACGCTGTGCAAGTAAAGTGGGTGGGGGTAGACATATTTACAGGAATAAGGTCACATGATTTCATGTGATCCAGTAAACCAGTTGAACGATGTTTGTCCAGCAGGTTACAATTAAAATCACCACAAGTTATTATGCCAGTGAAACAGCGACCGAATTGCTCTAGAACGTTATAGAGTAGTTCGAGGGTAATAGAATTATCTGGTGTATAAGTGACCCTATCGTAACTTTTTCATATAATATCTAGAAAGACATAATCAATAGGGCAGCCCGTATTCGCCCTGCATAAAAAGTTGTATTTGAGAGTTTTGAGTAAATACGCTGCATCCCCAACTCCTATGCTACCTTTAATATCAGACCAAAAATGCTCGGAGTCATCTACTTTATAAATTCACTAGACACGTCTCCATAGAACCATTCTTCGGAAACACAAATTACATCAATTTTAGAGTTAAGGAATATGTGCTTAAATACATCGATTTTAGGAAATAGGTAGGTAGGTAAGAGTGGCTGTTGGAAACACCAACCCACTCAGGTCTATTGGCCCATTATGATGCCACGTGGATCTATGATCCTCTTACTAATGGAACCAGTTTGAGCTTACGATGAAGCGTAGGATACTGTTTATCTCTATATTTTTTAGATCGTTTAGGTCATTGTAGAAGAAACCTCCTAAGTGAAGTCTTCTTCTCTGGGAGAGACGTGTACAGAGTAGGTGGAGGATTATCTCCTCTTCCTCCTCGTCCATGCAGCTTCTAGAGACATCGTTTGTAAAAGCTCCTAGCCTTATTGCGTTCTTGACTATGGGGCTGTGTTCAGTGATGACACCTATGATGGCGTTGAAAAGTTTCCTATTTAGAAGGATCAGACTTTTAGAACGATTCAGATCTAGCTTTGGCAAGATCTTTTTAGTCGCTAGACATGTTGGTCCAACAGTCCACCTAAGGTCCAGCTTTAATGTTAGTTTGCACATAGCGATTGGTATACCTATGCTACCTTTTTTCGGTAGAATAGGTAGAGTGGTTCCAATTTTGGCGAGGTCATCGGCTCTACAGTTCCCTGGAACGTCTCTGTGGCCCGGTACCCAACAAAGGTGAAGGTTGAATTGCTCTGCCATCCTCATGAGAGATGATCGACATTCAAGGGCGATTTTAGAATTTAATGAGACCGATTTGATAGCGGCCTGATTATCCGAAAAGATGCGGATATCCTTAGCAGATATCACGATTTTCTTCAGCCAGGACAGACCTTCTTTAATCGCTAAAATTTTCGCCTGGACAGCGCTACAGAGGTTTGGAAGACGGAAAGAGAGGCTTAGATTTAGCTTATCTGAGAAAACACCGCCACCAACCTCGCTATCGGTTTTGGATCCATCTGTGTGGAGATGGATTGACTTGTCCTCCATGAAAACATTTTCCTCCCAGAAGGATCTAGAGGGGAAGTTTACATGGAAGTCTTTTTCAAACCAAAGTTCAGGTTTGGTGTAATCGATGTAATCTCTGTGAGGACTCCTAATGTATTAAGAATGTTAACGTGGACAAATGAATTATTTGTCCACTGTGTAGTCGCTTTAAGGCGAATAGCTGCAGTCTCAGCATCTAGTCTACTGAAAATATCGAGGCATGTCAAATGAAACGGAATGTCTAATACCGCAGAGGGAGTAGACCATAAGGCTCCGCTTATGCACAGACATTCTTTTCTTTGCCCTCTGCTTAGTTTACTGCAGTTGACTGTATTTTCTAAAGCCGTCCACCTGACTACAACCCCGTAAGTAAGTATTGGTTTTATGACCGAGATGTATAGCCACTGGGTTATTATTCAGGGAGCATCACTGAGGCTGAATTGGATGTACCTGTGGTCTGAAAAAGAGTGTTCTGACGATACCATCCATACCATGTGATGAGCTTTAGCGTCGTACTCGATGATGAGGCTAGTTTTGTGCCTTCCAGCATCAAGTACCACCCCTTCTATGTTGTCACCAGGGGGAGGCCCCACATGATCGTGTCCAAGGTATGCCGATGCAAGCCAGTAGGAGTCTTTGGTAGTCTCTAGTCTGGCAACGGTTAAGTCGGGGTCGCTGAGATTAGGCAGCAAAAATGCATTAAGGCTACGTTTAAATAATATACAAATTCTAATCTTACCTTTATCTCTTGTATAGAGCGGAGCGTATACAGGTGTCCCAATTCCACAAACCGGGCCTTCTACGATCCATGGTTCCTGGATTAACATAGTGTCTTCTGCGTTTTTGGAAAAACGCAGAATAAGTGCGGTCGAAGCCTTTTTTAATTGATGGGGATTAATCTGGAGAAACCGTATCATTGCTAAAATTTAACAGAGTAGATTTCACCACGGTGCTGTTCAAATTCTCTGAATATGAAAATATCCCCAAGAGCTTATCTTCTTCCTCTGATCGTATAGGATCTCTATTTTACCATTTCCGACAGGATGTCAGGAGACGAGACCGATGTCTTAATTGTCGCCTCGGATAGAGTTGGAGTCGTCGCTACCCATTTCCGCTATCGGATATCGACGCTCCAAGATCTAAGGTTGTATTTGACGGTGTCTCTGTTAAAGCAGGAAGAGGTTGCTTATCAGCATCCAGCTCGTTCTTTTGATAGACTCTTAGGTGTATTGACTCGATGCTGAACCGAATCACGCCTTTTATCTGCGCTAGAGGATTAATGGATTCCTAATTGATCGCGATCAACGCGCATCTATAAGACCCACTTAGTTTTTCCGGTTTGTCGACTTTCCAGTTATGAGTCGGAAGGGTCTGATGATTTCCAGAATGCTTTCTGGGGAGCAGTATTTTAGGTCTGCTAGGGATGTACTGCTTAGATACAGCCTCGAGTTTTGCACCTGGCCAAATTTCTCCTAAACCACCTATGGCTTTAGTGAAAGATCATGAGATCACTGATTGGCACATGCGATAAGCATGGCCTTGGTGCCAGCCAGCGTCGCTTATGATGGGAGGCAGTCTGGGGTTTCCTGCACGATGGCTAAGAAATTGCCCCAAATCTTTAGCTCTACTAACTGCTACGGTTTAGGTGGTATTGATCCGTCGGTTCGTTCTGTCCGCGATCATTATTGTGTCCTTCAGGAGTTGGCTGAAAGACCTCAGAGATGTGCTGTTGAAAGGCCCAGATATTTTGGTATTATAGGTTTTGTAGGGAACCGGCACGGCTAGGGGTGGAGGAAGGGATGTCTTGCCAGAGGCTTACCACACCTTGAAAGTTTGCTTTTTGGCTCGCTGCGTGTGCCTTTAGTTTAGAGGTTGGTGTAAATCGAAAATGCAGGAGCCTAGCCGGTAGTCGGTGCAGTCACCGTTCTACTAAAAGAGTACCGTCCTAATGTTTTGTTTTATTTGAGATATTATCCATAATATGGTCCCACGAGTAGCGGAGAAAGGGTGCTCCATCTGTACAGAGATCCGCTGTACACAGATAAGGCTAGCTAATCCGGAGGTCGCCAGGTATCCGGATACTCCGTTCGCGACTGCGCTATTTTGGAGATGCTGGGCCCTCAGCCAGGTTGATCTTCAGCACGGGTCGTATGACACCTTGATCCAGCCCAGGTGAAAAAGGAGTGGTAGTGAAAGGGAGTGGGGGTAGAAGGGGGAACATTCTTTAGTTTCAGGACTCGTCTGGAGAATTTCTCGAGATTAGAAGACCCTACTCAGCCTCTATAACCCGACAAGTTCGATGCTCACGGTAGAGGGAGTACAACCATTTATTATAGAAAAAATTAGTAGAACTATCAATCTGAGCAATGATTAAAAATGACTTACCTCGAGGACCATGGTGACTATATAAAAGTAAACAGATTTGAAATTTATGTGAAAAAAGATTAGAAGAAACAATTAAAAATAAAAAGAATGGAATAATGCTAACACTATGGAAATTCAAAACTACAGGCACATAATTAAAAAAGTATTGCAGCGAAAAGCTACGACGGTGAGTCTGTAGTCTCATTGGTGGTATTTTCATGATGTCTTCGTTCGGTAATAGCTTCTAAGGTTTCGGGGTCTTGCATCGCAAAGTTCCTTCCGTCTATTTTCAGTTTAGCGCAAACTAGGCCTACTCTGTTCTATACAGCGAATAGCTTTTTCTTTTTCTTGAGCTGTACAACAGAGCGCAGAATATCACGATTTTTCTCCGTTAGACTTTCACTGATGTTGCAGCTGGTGAGTGAGTCAATTCCCAAGTCACGTGTAAGCAAAGTTATTTTTGTTGTTTTTTTCTAATGTATGAAGAGCTGCAGCACGTAGCACCGCGTCTCTCGCTGCATTATAATCAGGGGCGGTGAGCGGTTGTTGCAATTTTTGTTGGCTGAATGTGAAAAAACATCTTTGAATGTCGGAGTTTCACACTGGAAGTGTTACAGATTTATTGGCTCATTTTGACCGTAAACTGTGCTTCTATGTGCTCCTAAAGGGTTTTCCAATAGCGACTTGACAACTTTGAATTTAATTTGGGAACGCACTCTTTCACTAATCATCAAACTATTACTGTCAATTTATTCAGTAAACTCAACATTTTCACCATGGTAAGGTACACGAGCAACGTGTACTTGAATTTCTACCGAAATTCGGAGTCGGTGACTGCAACTTTAAGAGCGTTAACTCCAATTTTCGGTCGTAATTCTCGCCCTAGTAGACAGGCAATAACAAGTTTAGTGCAAAAATTTGAGTCTACATATTCGTTGTATGATGTTGCCGTGTCAGTGGTCGAAGTGTCGAAAATATCGCTGCCGTTCAGGCATCCGTAGCAAACGATCCAAATCAGTCAATTCCACGGCGTTCTCAAGAATTGGGCATCGCTCAGACTACATTATGGCGTATTTTGCGTAAGATTCTTGCTTTACAAGATCAAGCTGACTCAAGAATTGAAGCCGATGGACCATTTGAAGCGACGTACGTTATTGGTCGGGTGTAAATTCACATGTGCTTCATGAATCACCACTTCATCCACAAAAAATAACTGTTTGGTGCGGTTTGCATGCCGGAGCGTTATTGGGCCATATTTTTTTGTCGACGATAACGATCGTCACGTTACTGTGAATGATCAGCGTTATCGCGCCATGATCACCGATTCTTTTTGGCCCGAATTGGAAGATATGGACTTGGACAACATGTGGTTTCAACAGGATGATGCCACAAGCCACACAGCACACGTTACAATCGATTTATTGAAGAGTAAGTATGGTGAGCGTGTTATCTCAAGAAATGGGCCAGTCGATTGGCCGCCTCGTTCGTGCGATTTAACGCCGCTTGACTATTTTTTGTGGGGCTACGTTAAGTCATTGGTTTATGCCAACACGCCGATGACGTTGGAAGAGCTCAGAGCCAATATTGAACGCGAAATAGCGGCCGTTTCGGTCGAAATGTGTGGCCGAGTCGTTGAAAATTGGGTCCAACGAATCGACCGCTGCAAACGTGCCCGCAGTGGCCATATGAACGAAGTCGAGTTCCATTCAAAAATGTTTTGATTGTACTTCAAGCCGATAATAAAGTTTTTGAAATATCTCAAAAGATTTGCGTTTTATTTAGAAAAAAAGTTGTCAAGTCCTTATTGGAAAACCTTATATATACAGTTCGGGTCTATCGCGTACTGGTCTCTGTGGACAGTAGAGACCAAATTTCAGTAGAAGCTCTGGACATGTAATTTTGGAACTGTGTATATCTCTTACGAAGAGAGTTTCCAGGTTTTTTTCTAACAGGCAACATTTTTAAGTCAATGAGAAGACATCTTACGTTATAGGAGGGCAAAAATCATTCCCAATTAAATTTGCGTATCATGTATCGAGTGAATGATTTCTGGACTCTTTCAATTCTTAATATATGTTATATGGATTAAAGTATTCCAAGATCGGTCGCACTAGAGAAATGAAAAGAGATTTAACAGTATATGGATCCGAGAATTCTTTGCTAGTTCTCTGAACCCCATGATAGAACAGGATTTTCTTATAATTTTATCAATGTGAATATTGAAGTTGAGTTTTTCATCAAACGTATCGCCTAAGTCATTGACAAAAGTAGTCATTGTAAAAAGTAGACATAGAGGCCGCGATGTCATTTATAAAAATAAGGAATAAAAGTGGTCCAAGATGGCTTCCTTGAGAAATTCCAGACTTAACATCAAAATATCTAGAACAAATTCCATTTATCGCAACACCTTGCTTTCTATTAGAAAGATATGATTCAAACCAATGCAGCATCCGCGAGTGAAACCCAAAAGTATTTAATTTGTGGATCAATACACAAATGTTGACTTTAGCAAAGGCTTTTGAGAAGTCAGTGTATACCGTGTCGACTTGATACCCGGCTTCTAAATTAGAGAATTGAATCAGGTTGGTTGATTTACCTCTTAAAAAACCATGCTGTTCAGGTGAAATTAATTCTTTCACAAGGAGGAATAAATTGTCTTTGACGATGGATTCAAATAAGTTTGGGATTTTGGGGATCTTTGAAATACCCCTGTAATTATCAACATCGACTTTGGAACCATTTTTATGAATTGGTGAAATATATGATACCTTCCATCTATCAAGAAAAATACCTTCCTTTAATGAGGCACACAATTATGAGAGGTGCAAATAGAACATAACAACAGTGTTTTAGAAATGAATTTGAGCGGTAGATTGAGTTGGGGTACGCCGAAGAGGACAGCATCAGCGATCAGTTCTTTTCTTTGCAGTGCATCAACATGAAAACTAATCGCATCAAGCTCCCCTTGATTGCATTTATATCAGTGTTCGCTTCAATACACTGAATTCGTTTGGTTACATGAGGTGACATTTTCTAACTGAGTAGACCAGGTTCTCAGAAGTTCAGCTAAATTTCAAAGTCGTCGCGAAATTTATTTATTTGCTCCGCAAGGGCTTCAATGAGTGCTTTGTTTACCAAGGCGATCATCTAAAGCTTTTAGGGTCAGAGCGGGGCTGGCGGCTTCGGCCATAGAAGGATATACGTTTACTTCTGATTTTGGGACAGTTGAATGAGGGCCTTTGAGTAATGTTGTTGAGGAGAGATCTTTGGATGTATTGCGTGTTATCAGCATGGCAGTATATGAGCTATATATGTGCGTAGGTGGCGCGAGACAGAAGAGCGGAAAAACCAATAGCTGACTTTTGCAGATTATATTTTGAATTTTTGTTTTACTTTATTAAGGTTTGTATTTAAAATCTATAACTAAAAACTATTTGTAGGATGTAAAACTGATATTTTTAATTTGTTCGGTTCTTTTGGCTTTAAATTTAGCAATGGAACAATTTTTAGTGCTGCGGTGCCAAGCAAAACTAAGAGCGTCTATTAAAGTTTGCATATATCCACAATAACTAGATCGAAATGGATTCAATGGATGGAAATCGTAATTTTTTTGCCCATTCTTTGTTGAGTTTTTAACACAAATTCTTCACTAGGTACGCGCTGAACGTGATGCCAAGTTTACTTGTTCTTGTTGTTGGATCTGACAAAGCTAACGTTTCACTGTGCGATCAAATTTCTCTGGAACGGATATCAGACCCGAGGAGCTTAAATGAAAAATTATCCTTTTTTCAGAGATCAGTCAGCGACGTCTACAACAGAAATGCCTCAATACGGACTATTCATACAAAAAGTTCCAAATTCTATAAATAAACGTATGAAACTCTATCACAAAGTGATAGCCCCAGAGCCTTTTCTTACCCTTATTCCCCAGAGCCTTTAAAGATTGCAAAGGAATTTCGAGGAAGCTCAGGAACTCCGATAATGATCGCAGAACTCTGGGTTGTTTAGCGACAATGTATGAGTGTTGCAGTCGACCTACTTGATAAGTAGATGAACCAGCAAAGGATCCCAGTTCTGCGTGTCTACTCCGAGATTCTTGAGTCCATGTAGGCATTCTTGCGCGGTGTCATGCATTGGTTTTAATCCTGTGGTGGATTCCGTTGACAACAAGACTTGTTGTAGTAGCCGATTTATGAAAGCCATTGAAAGCCTCAGATTATTGTATCGATCTTATAGCATTTTCCAGGCTGAAGAATAGTTCTCGTCGGAGATGCCTAGATGTCGACTAAGTCTTTCTGTTTCCACCGACAAGTTGGTTTGTAGGTACCTGTTGTAATAATAAAACGATGGCCGAATATAAAAAGGATTTTATTTAAATCAAAGAGAGTTTTATTCTATTGTTCATAATGGTTGAGGAAGGAATGAATAGAGAAAAGAGATACACGATTTGACAAGTGTTAATATTGATTAAGATGTAAACACAATTGATTTATAGCACATGGAATTCAGTACAATATTTCAACAATCCTCCTCAATATTAATACAGTCAAAATTCATTCCAAATTGTTTAAAACAAAGCAAATGTTTCTCTTTAGGAACAGCTTTTGTAAGAGCATCTGCGACCATAGCTTCAGTTGGAAGATACTTCACATTAACGGCTCCCTGCTCTATTGCTTCTCTCACAAAATGATACTTGTAGTGTATATCTTTGGTTCTCGAATGCTTCCCTCCATACTTTGCGATGTGTTGTGCGCTCTGGTTATCGCAGTAGATGTCAATCGGCTTATCACACCCGAGTTTGAGCTCTTCTAGTAAAAACCGAAGTGCGAGAGCTTCTTTGGAAGCTTCCGTAAGTGCGATGTATTCTGCTTCGGCGCTGGAGGTTGCTACTGTTAGCTTCTTCGACTCCCAACTGACAGCTGCACCTGCAAGTGGAAAACAAAAACCACTTTGAGATTTGCGGTCATTAACGTTTTCAGCCCAACTAGCATCTACGAAGCCTATAAGTGGTAACCCAGTTTTTCGAAATTCTATTCTAGCAAGTTTGGTTGTGTTAAGATATTGAAGAAGTTGCATTGCTGCATTCCAGTGCTGCTTTCGAGGACTTTGGGAAAACTGAGCCAAATTGCTTACGCTGAATGAGATATCAGGGCGACTGAAAACAGCTAAGTGCATCACCAACGAGCTCTTGGTATTTCACTACTTCAACAGTTATGCGTTCACCGGGGATCGAAGGTTCCTTCTCTAGTTTTAATTTCACTTGCATAGGTATTTTAAAAGCTTTAGACTTATGCATATTATACTTTAAAATTAAATTATTAATTAAACGCGTTTGATTGATTGATAAAATTCCATTATTCTTCTTAATTTCTAATCCAACGCAGAGAGATGGCTCTCCGAGATCTTTTATCTCAAAACTTGAACTAAGCTTTTCTTTAATAAGCAAAACAGATCTTTTTAGATTGGATGGGATGATAATATCATCAACATAAATTCCAATGATAGTTATTTCATCATCATCAATTTTAAAGTATATGCATTGTTCATATTTCGATTGCGTGAAATTGATGTGGTTCAAATGATTGTCCAATGTTTTATTTCATTATTTCATTGCCTGCTTGCCTGATTTAGACCATATAAAGCTTTGTTAAGACGACACATCTTTTGTGGAATATTTTCATCAATAAATTCTTCCCCTCCTAGAGTACGCCAGTCAAGTATGGTCCCCATATCATCGTGTTCATATCTCGAGAATTGAAAGCATTCAGCGTCGTTTTCTTCGATTTGCTCTTCGAGGTATGCCCTGGGACGATCCTTTTAATCTGCCCCCCTATCAAAATCGTCTCAACCTTATCAACTTAAACACCCTCGAAGATCGCAGAGATGCAGCAGACTTTCTCTTCATTCATCGACTCCTTTCAGGTCACGTTGAATGCGCGTCCCTTCACAACTCCATTTTCCTCAACACTAACCCTCGTAACCTACGTACCCCTCGACTCTTCTATCTACCAACCCACCACACCTCCTATGGCGCGAACGAACCAATCTCCCGTATGCTACGTCAAATCAACTCAAACCCTACCGTCTTTGACTTTCACCGCACTACTTCCTACCTCAAATCTGTTCTCCTTCACCACTCCAACCAACCTTAGTTTTAAGTTTTAGTTTAAGTTTATTTTTTAAGTTATAGCTTCTCTTTGACTTTCACCGCACCACTTCCTACCACAAATCTGTTCTCCTTCACCACTCCAACCAACCTTAGTTTTAAGTTTTAGTTTAAGTTTATTTTTTAAGTTATAGCTTGTATTAAGCCGAAGAAATGGGGGCATTCGCCCCCACCAAAATTAAATTAAATTAAATTCCGGCTGCTTCATGAAGATCTCTCCATCGAGTTTCCCATTTAAAAAATCTGTCGAAATATCGAAATGATTGAGTGAGTTGTAAGTCATGCTCTACGGACAAAGCATATATTAATCGCAAGGAACTTTGTAGTATCACCGGCGCATACGTTTCTAAATAATCAACGCCATATTTTTTTGTATATAGCCATTCGCTACTTCGTCTTCGTTCAACTTGTCAATTAGCCAAGTATTTTGACTCATGAACCCATCTGCTTCCTATCGCTGTCCGCCCAACAGGTAGATCACAGAGATTCCATGTGTTGTTTTTCATAAGTCAGTTGTATTTTGCTTTCATAGCCTCGACCCATTCCTCAGCATGCAAAGAATTCATAGCCTTTCTGAATTGTTTCGCTGGCGATTTCTTAAACGATCTTTAATATTTGATTGTACGCCTTTACTGTTGGAACATCCGTCCCCAAATTGTTTGTTTAACTTTGAACTTCTAAAATTTATATTTTCTTCTTCATCGGCAGGTTTATAAATATTCCTATTTTCTAAATTGATATTATCTTCCGCATGCACTAATTCCTTGTCTTCTTATTTTGAATTCAATAAATTATCATTAGTTAGTTTTAGTTAGTTTTAAACGCATTTTATTTTCTAATCAATAACTCTTACATACTAACAAAAAATGCTTAAATGCTAGCTTAAAATTACTTAACAAACTTATACTAACTTACTGGCCCCACACAGGCACTCTAAGCTACTCTAAATTCTTATACTATGTCTTTCGACCTTATTTACATTTTCTTTATGGATATTTATTTACTATACTTAAAGCTAAGAAAAAATATTGTTAACAAAAAACTTAGCCTATGGATGTAATTTTTTATTTTTTATAAAAACTTAATATCTAACTTAAAATAAACCTTAGTCTACTTAACCTATATACACAATACACACATACAGACACAAAGACATTATGCACAATAATATACATATACTAGTATATACCTTTATATACACCAGTATATGTATATATTTCTTAAATGCAAACCTAAACCTATGTAAGCTGGCCATCGCTATTTACTGGGCAAATAGATTGGTCAGCTCTGCCTCATTAGTGAGGCTGGTCCGTGATTGACGGAAACGACGACGAAGCATCTTCTCCATCATTCAACCACCAGAAATGCTGGTGCTGCCGAACGACATCCCTCTTATCGCGATTCCCCACCGCCCTACTGAACCTGAGTCGATCCACACTGCCATGTGCGACGTCTCTGTTGTAGTTGAGTCGCCTGTCCCCAGCTGTCCGAGCGACATGGAAGATTAACGGGACCGCTGATATATCCTAGATCAACCCTTTTTGATCTAGGTAGAGGAATGCTTCCGGTGGAACGAAGCCGTCAGATCGCACACTCTCGTGGTAAAGGTAATTGGGGTAGTAAGCCCCAGATATCAGGTTATTCATCGAGGTCATTGCTCTTGCAATGTGCCTTCGAGTCAGCTTAATTACGAAGTTGTCCACTCGTATTAGGTTCGCCCTATTGTAAAGGAGCTCATTAGGATAAAATTTCTTGTACTCCGACTCTGGTGTTCTGTACAAGCGAAGACAAGCCCTAAGGCAAGCCCTCTCAAACACCCGAATCTTTTCCATTAAGCTTGCTCGTACATTGAACCACACGGGACAACCAAATACCAGCATGGGCCTAATAAGGGCCATGTAGCAGATTACCTTTACCCTCACATCGAGTTGGCTGCTATAAAACAGTCTCTTTGTAAGGGCAAAAGCACCTTTAGTTCTGGCCAGAGCAGCATCTACATTTTTGCCAAAATACAGAAACTGATCTAGCCAGATCCCAAGGTATCTGACTACATTTCGACAGGCAAGAGGCTGTCCGTGCTGTCCAATGATTGAGAACTTTCGCCAATTTTTTCTGGTATCCCTAGAGGCTCCAGACAACGGCGTCCTAAAGAGAATGATTTCCGACTTCTGAAAGTTGATTTTCAACTTCCAGTCATCGCAAAATCGTCTTATCTTATCGAAGTCACGCTGCAAGAGAGTATTAATGACCTCGATTTTTGGACCTGTTCTGTACGCTACCAAATCGTCTGCGTACGCAATAGTATGGGGAAGTGAACCTATCAAGTCGCTTGTATAAATGTTAAATAGGATCGGCGAATTGACCGCGCCTTGCTGAAGACCATTTTTAATTTGAAATATTCCAACAGAAGTCACATCGCCATTTTTCACGATGAACTGTCTGTTGGTTAGCATATTATAAAGAATGTACAATAGTGGTTTACTGATCCCCAGCCTAGTCAGCTTATAGAAAAGACCCTCTAACCATACGGTGTCGAAGGCCTTCTCCAAGTCAACAAGGCAGGCACCAGTGCACTGTTTCTTGCCTTTGTTCCATTGGATATCAGAAACCAGTTTAGACGCGGCATGTGAGATATCATGTCCCGCCTTAAAACCGAATTGATTATCCGGAACTATATGTTTGTCCTCAACCCACCTAGACAGAGCTCTATTGATTACTTTCTCAAAAACCTTACTGATATTCGGAAGGAGACTTATCGACCGGAGATTCGCCGGATTGGATATATCCTTTCCCTTTTTGGGGATAGGTTGAACCACCGCTGTTTTCCAATGCGCTGGATAATGTGCATTATTCACTGCATTATTAAACAGGGTGGTGTAAATGTTCACCGCTTCTAGAGGAAAATGTCGAAGCACGATGTTCGGAATACCATCGGTCCCCACTGATTTCTTAGCCCTGATTGTGTCGAAGATCTCACGGAGTTCTTCCTTCGAAATGAACGGGGGTAGGTAACCCTCTCTGGTCATGACATTATTTGCCATATTTTCGTCGCTGTACCGGGTGAAACCAGAGCCCTCGGATCGCCAGTTCCCTATTTCATTTCGAATGCAGAAGTCGTGCACCAAGACGCGATTGTCCAGGTCGTAATTAGGGCCAGCAATAAATTATCATTAATTTTATCAGCATGCACGTCATTGTTATTGTTTTGAGATTCTATTTGTTGAAATTCATAAAAAAGTTCGTTTCGGTCATACGTTTCTTTTCCTTCACTTTCAATTTCATAAAAACTCTCTTTCGATTGATCTTTGATCTGAGCTGATCCTTCAACAAAACGAACATCACGACTCTTTATAACTTTCCTAGTTCCTCTTTTCCACAAGCGATAAGCCTTAGATTCATCAGAGTACCCAATCAAGACATACTCTTCTCTCTTCGGATCAAATTTAGCTCTATTTGAGTCTCTAATTAAAACAAAAGCACTCCAACCATTCTGCCGAAAATGACAAACAGTTGGGACTCTTCCCGTCCAAATTTGTTCAGGAGTTTTGTTTTGATTTAAAGAAGTAGGACAACGATTACGTATATAGGCAGAAGTATTAATCAGCTCAGCCCACAAAAAAGGTGGCAAATTATTTTCGATAAGAAAACATCGGTCCATTTCCACTAGTGTACGGTTTATGCGTTCAGCAACGCTGTTTTGCTGCGGCGTATACTCTATAGTTAGTTGTCGCTTGATTCCGCTTTCATTTAAAAATTTAGAAAAATTGTGGCAAAGCAGTTCCTTCGCGTTATCGCTTCTTAGTATTTTAATTTTTTTGTTAGCCTGCTTCTCAACGAGGGCTTTGAAATTCTTAGAAACTTGTAAATACTCGCTCTTTTTTCGCAAAAAATAAACAAAGACTTTCCTTGAATAATCGTCAAGAAAAGTCGCAAAATATAGACTCTTCTTAATAGATTCAATATTAATTGGTCCAAAAAGGTCAGTGGGCACGATTTCCAACAAACAGCTAGAAGACTTTTCGCTCTTTGCTCGAAAAGGAAGCCTTGTCTGCTTTCCTTTAATACAAGTTGTGCACTCAAGTTTAGCATGTTCAAAATTTGGAAGTCCATTCACCATGCTTTTGACTTTTAATCGACGAAGTGAAGCTACAATTAAGTGACCATACCTTCTATGCCATATTTCTAAATTATTCCTAGCCTGTAGTATTAAATTACATTTTTTCCTATTATGATCTCTAGCTACCAAGTAAAGTCCTTTGATTCTAACTGCTTCTAATAATATTTTTCCATTTTTGCTAATGCATGCATGTTTTCCTTTTATAACAACCCTGCAGTCATTATCAGTAGCCTTACTTGCAGATATTAAATTGCTTCTCAATTCCGGAATAAACAGTGTTTTGTACAGAGGCTGAAGTGTGAAGTGTTTCTAAATCTACAGGAATATCGCGACCTGTTTCTTCTTGAAACTCTTTTTTGGTACAAAGATTGCAAATACACTGCAAAATAAAAACCACTTCAAATGACACGAACCATCAAACTAATGCACAAAAAATCACTTACAACGCACTGAAAATTACCCGAAAAATTTGTTTACATTTAGAAAATGAATAACAGTTCGTAGAAATACACTTGGTTTTACCATGAAACCACTAGGAATACATATTGGGAAAACTTATTAAGTGTGGAAGCAAAGGGTTAAAGAACTCTCTGCTGGTGCGCAATTACAGCGCTCAATATATTCGGATGCAACGAAACCTTCCTCATCAACCCTTTGTTTATGAGCATAATGCAATCTTTCCTTATTCAATTTGACCCGACAATCTCGTTTCATGTGACCTTTTTTGACACAACGATGACAATTAAATTGAAATGAATTCGACAGGCCTGGTCGTTGATTATCCAGCTTTTTAGGGTGGAATTTTACTTTCAAAGCTTCATCTTTAACCTCATCGTCACCGTCAGCATCACATTTTTTCTTTTGGCATACTTCCAGCAAACGTGCTCGCAGAACATCGATCTTCGGGTAATCAGTAGCAGCATCGAACGCTGCTTGTATATCTTTATAGATTTCAGGCAGACTATCCAACAAAAGTGCAGCCAAGAAGTCATCATCCAGCTTAGCATCCATTTCGACCAGGCGTGAGACAACCGAATTAAATTGGAATAAATAATTTACCATGCTTTGATTTTCGAACATTTTAATATTGATTAACTTACGAAACTTACGTATTTTTCCTATTGTATGTGGCTTCCAGAAAGTCCCAAATGTCCTTGGAAGTGGTGATTGATTTTACGAGCGAGACCTGGGCAGGTTCCATGCAGATTATCATCTCGCATCTGGCATCCTGATCTTTGTTCATCCATTCCTCCAATTTAGCGAAATCAGTGGGCCTTTCTGTCACATTAGTGGTAACAATTTTTAATAGGCGATTTTTGTGCAGAACGGCTTCCACGTTGCAAAATTCTCTCCGTTTAACAATGAAATTCTTCCTGTGAAAGTTGACATTTTAATGTTTTAAATTAAAAAAAAAATATCTACGCGACCTTATTAAATACTTTATTTAGACGGATCTGGGCCCATAACCTGTTGTAATAATAAAACGACGGTCGAATATAAAAAGGATTTTATTTAAATCAAAGACAGTTGATTATAGCTATCCTGCTTATAGCTATCGTAGATCGCCTTTATGGCATCATAATAGCCTTTGTCGAAATACGGATGACTGAGCTCGCTTGCATGAGCGGCCCTGATTGTGCTGTCAGTAGCGTCGAATTGTTCCCAGTGCTCTTCGAGATTTTGGAGGTGCACCTTGAAGTAGGTTGAAGTCTTCCGGTCTGAGGAGTTAGATTTCCTCGTCTGTTGTCTGTTGCATGTTGAGCCTCTGCATTTTGATTCATGATGACTAGTGAAAAATGCTTCCTTGTCAAATTTCAGAGATCAAGCTAGATACGTTGCCACCAATCACGTCGGGGTCATCAAAAAATTTACGTTTTGTAATTGAAGTGACGATTTTGAAGCCTACAAAGATCTAGTTCAATAGCCACAGAAAGTGTTAGAGTCCATTACCACTTCTGTTTCATTAAGTACCAAACCTTCTGAGGATCTGTAAGTGATTTCATTATAAAACTTCGCAATCTGGCGGAGGTGTCTAAATTTTTAGATTTTATAGTTCATAGTGAGAAAGATGCAGGAAAATGGAAAGGTTTGGCATTAGAAGACGCACCTAAGGACAAAGTCATTGTGGCATAACGAAATGAGGACGCACAGCATGGTCTTTTAAAAGATTGGCCTTGATCTTTCGAACAGACTTGTGAGAAGAACAATGTTCGATGTATCCCGAGATTACGTAAATGATATAAAACAGATTGCACATAATACCTATGAAATTCGTATTCAAAATAGAAATTACGAGTCACCAAAAAACAAAATGTCAAAAAATTGTAAACATTGCAGAAAGTTTCATTCTGAAAAAGGATGTCCAGCGAAGTTGTGGATTTGCTTTAAATGCAAAAAATTAGGTCACACCTCTTATGTCTGTTTTTGGAATAACAAGGCACTATCAAAATCATCTGAAGCTGGAAGGCATTAAGTTAAAGGAATTCACACAATTCATGCCATTCACGGAAGAAGCTGCTGAAGACGAGGTTTGAATTGAAGGAGTGAAACTGATAATCGAGCTGGATACATGGGCTAGTGCTTTGATGATCAACGGTACATATGTCAAGGCTAAGTTTAAGTTCAAAGATTCACGAAATTGTGAAATAAATTTGAATACGACTTCAGGTCACAAATTAAAAATAATAATAACAAATAATTCCGGTAGTGCAGCTGAGAAATTGGAGTTAATTGTTGCTGACGGTCCACACTTTAAGCCGTTGTTTGGAAGAACAACTGAGAAATGTTACCATTCTCAGTGATCAAATGTATGTGTATATGCAATGCTACCATTGTATTCATATACGTGCTACATGGGCCAATACCTGATCTCCTATCTTCCAAAATATATGTTTTCTCTCTTTCACGTAATCGACAAAACTTTTGCTAAGTCATCATTTTGGAGATGAGAGCATCAAGAGGTGGGATAAGACTTTAAGTGCATTGAAAAATTCAACGGTGAGTTTAACTAGCTGATCTTTGGAATAATGGAAAACACACCATAGCAAAAAACGTCTCCTTTAAGTGATTTCATGGAAACATCATGGAGCAATAAAAACTGTTTCCCAGTAAAACAGACCAAACCCGAAAGATGAATCAACGAAAAGCAGGGAAACAAAAAACTGAGTTCTCTTCAGACATTTGACTAATTTCCTGCCCGAACACAATATAGATACAATAATACGATCTCGGGTAAAACAACTTATGCAACAGCAAAGCAATAAAACGAAGAAAACACAGAAATAATTTTCAAGAGGACAATTTGCATTTGCTTTTTTGTATTCGAAATACACCATCTCATCCAAGTCACTCGATCCTGAATTGTGCAACTACCAACAAGGAACCACTTGATAGTGGACTGACTCATTTATGATAATACAAGGGCTTGTCTCTCTGCCAAGCAAGGGTGTATAATGACACTATCATGGCAGACATAATTTAAATGTCCGTACTTATGAACTTTCAAGTTGAGAAACTCCAAAATTTTCAATTAACACCTTTTCCACGTCCGTGTTCGGGTCATCACTGAAGTAATTTCATTTATTCAGAAGTTAAGAGTAATCCGCTTTGCAATAGAAATCAACTTAAATAGTTGGGATGGATTTAGTCATTATAATTTTCGAAAATCTGCAGATCATTTTTGTTAATTGATGATACTCGTACGTAGTATTCTGCCACAGCTCAGGATGTACTCGTATTATACTTGAATCTCAAATATGAAAAAAAGGTTTAAATGTCATTACTCAGGCCTTTCTTGAATTGTAAGTGGCACAAACAAGCAGCCATGTAGCAATACAGATACGTGAAGAGAATATGTATGTTAACATTTATATGAAATCATAATATACATATTTTAACGGTTAATAAAAATTGAGCTCTATATGTCTTTATTATTATTTATTTATTTTCAAACTGAAAACTAATTAATTAAGTTTATATAAATATTAACGGAAATATATAATAGTTGTTATTCTTTAAGTTGATGACTTAGTGTTGAATGGCGCCTCAATTTAATTTATTAACAAGATTGTAAGATCTGATGTGGGGTGACAATCAGTTATATGTACATACATAGTTATAAAAATTATTAAAGTTATACAAAAATTCAAGGCAACAGGATTATTAAAATTCAAATAAGTAAGATGAAAATAAAAATTCTCATGATAACATTGATTTTTGCGGATGCTTAAAATATATTTCGTTAAAGAGATTCAATATTAACGTAGTCTCTCGTGAATAACCAGTCCCTAATTTTTCTGAGGAAGGATTGAAAACCTAAAGTTGTTCTGATAAAAAGTGGAAGCTTATTAAAAATTGTTGCGGCTGTAACAGTCTAGAAATGGGTTTTGTATGGGATTGTTTGTTAGATTGTAGTAATTTATACATACATAGATCGTAAATCTGGTGGTCAAAAGAAATGATAAGGAAAAGGAGGAAAGCACGCAAGAAATGGCAATTTTCTCGAGTTCCGAAGGATAAAAGATTTCTAAATAAACTTTGTAATCTGCTCAAAGAGACTCCAAAAAACCACAAAAATTGCTTAGTAAATACGTATGTCGATAACTTGACGGCAGGAAAAGAAACCAATTACTCGCTTTGGAAAACATTTAAAGGCTACAAAAGGCCCAAAACCTCAGCGCTATCAATTAAAATCGATAACAACGATGGACGAAGGAGGATAAGGAGAAAGCGCAGCTCTACGCGGATTATCCAGAAAAAAACTTTTAAGCGCTTTGAGGGGCAAACACTAGTACACTGTACTAGTATATCAGAAAGGGTGCCTGATAACTTTACAATAGCAAACGCAACTTTTGCTGAATTAAGGAATATTTTAATGAACTTAAAACCGAAAAAAGCTCTCGGGAACGACCTGATAACCGGAGAAGCTCTTAAAATGCTGCGCTTAAAAGTACTCACTAAGCTTTTACATATTATTAATGCGGCCTTTAGACTAGAATACGTTCCGTGCCAGTGGAAGTAATTATGGTGCTAAAACCGGTTAAGCCTCCGACCGATTAAAACTCGTGTAGACCGATTTCTCTCCTTCCGATCCTGTCAAAAATCTTTTTTATTGAAGACAAGAATCTCATTCCCAACCATCAGTTTGGATTTTGGATTAAGCATTCAACTATTGACCAGGTGCATAGAATTACCGACGTAATTGAAAAAGCTCTGGAAGAGAAAAAGAATTGCTCAAGCGTATTTCTTGACGTCTCACAAGCCTTTGACAAGGTTTGGCAGGAAGGTTTCAAGTTAAAATTACGGAAAATTTTGCCATCGAAACTTTGCAACATATTGACTAAGTATCTTGAAAATAGAATTTTTCGTGTTAGATACGGAAATGACGTATCGCAGTTTAAAGATATATTGGCCAGTGTACCGCAACGAAGTGTGCTCGGTCCACTCCTGTATCTCTTATATACAAGAGATATACCACAAGTCGAGGGAACTGTTCTTCTCACCTTTGTCGACGACACTGCCATCTTAGCTGTCGGAAAAACAATAGAAGAATCAACGGCAAAACTGCAAAGCTGCAAAGCTCTCAAAATATAGTATATGACTGGACAGAGATCTGGCGAATCGATCATTCCATTTGCTATTGAGGCTAAATACTTGGGCATGACAATCGCAAAGCTCAAATGGAAGACTCACGTGAAAAAGAAATGCAAAGAACTAGAAACTAAATACAGAGAAATGTACTGTCTACTTGGTAAATATTCCAAGCTTAGCGTAGAAAACAAGCTGCCTTTATATAAGCAGGTGCTAAAACCGATGTGGACTTATGGAATACAACTCTGGGGTTGTACCAAGAAAACAAATATTAGTATTTTACAAACTTTTGAAGTTTACAATAGTTTATAAGAAATAATGACCTGCATCTTGGAGTTACTTCTGTCGAAGACGAAGCAAGAAACTTCACAAGAAAACATAAGATTAAACGGGCATATTAATAATACAGTTCTAGAAATTCTGGATGAACAAAATTTATTGCGCCGTCTCCAAAGAACTAAACCTCTGGACCTGTTACGATAAATTGAAACTGCGTTAAAAAAGCGGAACATGTAGGATCTTTCAATGGAAAGTCACAATATAACGAGGTGTGCTTAGTAAGTAAGAATCTCACACGACTATGAGCACGAGTCTGTGATCCTCATAGTGTCTGATGGAAGATTTTCACCTGCCCTCGCCGGGAAAAAAAAATTCTTTTATAAGCTAAAAACAAATAAATGAATAAGTAAATCATATAAGCGAGTACTTTACGAGTACATTAGATAATAAACGTACTCACATTAAAAAAAAGCGTTAAATAAAGTCTTGAACAATATTCGTATTCTGCTACGCTGGGGTACACCCGTATCATAATATCGAATATCAGTACAATGACAAACACTCTGCCGGCCTTCAATATCACATACGAACTACGAGTAATGCAATGCGTCTTGAAACTACTTAGACGTTCAAGCTTGTAGCTTCAACTGCTACTCATTGGCGGGAATTTTGAAAAAAAGGCGGGGCTACGAGTGTTGGGCTACACTAGCATTCCAGGGTTAAGGAGCACAATGAAACTTTATCCGGCGTTTTGTGTGTTGGATCATATAAACGATGAGGGCATACTTAATGCTTTAAATCGGAGATGTTTCATTAAAATATCTTCCAAATCATAGTTTTCCTTACGTTTCAAGTGAACCTGAAGTTTTAACACTACTGCTAACTAAGTAATAGCTTGAGCTATTGAGTAATAATATTTTCCAGATTCATCGATCGCGGTAGCAAGACTGCTTTTCGGACAAACGCGATATAGAATGAGGGCATATTTTGCGACTAACTAATATTTTTTTTCAGTATTCTTTATTTCACCAAAACGTCTTTACTAAATCTCTTTTTAAGAGTTTTTGACTTAAGAATATGTAGTGACATTTGTATAAAAAAGTTAACAATAGTGTTAATGTCGCTTCTTAGGAACATATTTCGAGATGTGGGATAAGTAGTATTCGTAATTATTCCATTCTTAAACGATAAAAGCAAGAGAAAAGATTCTGGCGAAAAAGACGTAAACATATATTGGATAAGGGTATAAAAATATAATGATAACCAGTAAGAGAAAATCTAATTTTATCTCAATTCAAACAACATAGGGCAGCAAAATTTTAATTTCTTTGTGATCCAAACTGAGTAGACATACCATATTTTAACTTTTTTTAAGAAGACTGGCAAAGATTTAATGAGATGGAGCATATTAAACAATCTACAGGATACCACGGAGTAAAAGTTTTTGAATAGCGTAGTTCAAAATGCAGGTAAAATGACAATATTAATTGAATTGCTGCGTAGATTACGAGGATTCAGAATAGGACTTTTCATATATCCACCTCTTATAAAGAATATTTTCAATACTTTAAAGTAATACAAATGTTTAAGTGGAAGAATTTTCAATGTTCTGAACAAAACAATAGAATGAGCTGAATAATAGTTTTCGAATAGCGCACAACTACCAGCCTGTTCTGGTAGGTACCACCCCAAACGCTAATTCCGTACGATACTTTGGATTCAAATATTCCAAAAAATACCATCTTCAAAGTTCTAGTGTCGCAGAATTTTTTTACATTTGAAATATGTTCAGACCAACTGAAGTGTTAGTCAAAGATAATACTTATATATTTAAAGTGATCTACTACAATACTTAAATTTTAAAACAATTCAGGTCACAGGACGAATGATTCTCAAATATTGTGCAACCGCAATTTAAAATGTTGGGACTTGCACAATTTTATACATGAAAGTAGATTTCTAAAGCTGAAGTTCGTCAATTTATTTTTACTACTGACGACTAGCTTAAGTTACGCAAACCAAATTCATAGAAGGTGAACCTAGTGATTTATGTCAGCACTTAGGTTTAGAGCAATAATCGAGGGATATGCAATGACTAGGTCATCAGCAAATGGCTGTCGAAAAAGTGAGTTTATATAAACCAGAAACAGTATTAGACCTAGAACTGCACCCTGGGGCACACCCAGACTTAAAATTTTTGAGCTGCTAACAAAATCTTCTAACTGACTGGGTTCCATTTATCAAGTAGGACTCAAATCAAGTATCAAAACATGCACAATATAATTTATCTTGGAGAATTCTATGGTTCACTGTGTTAAAAGTTTTGGTTATATCTAGCACAGTATTTTTTATCATTTATAGCTTTGGATATAAAAGAGCAATACTAAAAGAGGGTACCTAAAAATAAGCCTAATCATAAGTACAATATACTCAACACGTCCATTGCCTCTAAAACTTCTGCATCTCGAATTTAAGACAATAAGCCTCCCCCACTGTAAAGTTTACTAGGCAACTTGCCGTTATCGCTGGCGACGGCCACTAGGTTTTATGCCTGTTCCAGCCTTAAAAACTACCATCTTTCCTAACCCGCTCATCAATAACGCACCGACACGCTAATCACTTTATTACCAGAATGACAATTCACGATCGTTTTGACTCTCAACTCGTTAAAAAGTCTGTAACAGCTGAATCCGAATTGATTGGCATTAAACTTACTGTCTCCAAGCGCAGATTATATATACTCTGTTGATACATTCGCTTCTCTCAACTTGCGACTAATGTGATTGACTTCCTTTTTGATATCGTTGACCCCCGTGACGATATCATAGGTCTTGGCGATTTTATCTCCAGTGAACTCAGCTGGATGATGAAACACGAAAACTTCTCAATGCAGTACGGTTTTCATAGCAACAGGTCCATCACTGACAAAGGAAAACAAAGCATACATCAATTTGACGAAAACAAAATATTTATATTTCTAAGGCATTTGACAGAGTTTCGCATCAGGCTCTTTTGTCGAAAATGCGTGCACATAGCATCGACGACTATCATCTTCTATGATTAGAAACTACCTTTCGCACCGTTCAATCCAAGTTGTCGTCAATGGTTTCAAGTCTGATATTCACAAAATAAATGCTGCTGTCTTTCAAGTCTCCGTTCTGTCTCCGCCACTCTTTTTAATTTTTATCAATGATCTCTTCTCTACCTCTTCTAATCCAATATGTATATTCCTTTGCTGACGGTAGTACTCTCTGCTTTTCTTATTCGTTCCCGAATTCACATCTCTGCTTTTCGGCTCCAGAACGGAAATGCTTAATGCTTCCAAAACGCAATGCTGTATGCTGTCGTTAAAGTGAAACTCAAACACCCAACCATTATCCATGGGCACTTACTCGTACATCATCGAAACCGACAAACTTTCCATTCTCTGTATGTGTGCCAATGATAACTTACGTTGGAATGACCACATATTCGATGTCGCCAAATATGGTGCGAAATATCTAGGTTTCCTCAAACGATGTAAGAAATAAATTTTCCCCTCTGAGCTGGCCTCAATATATATGGCATTCATTCACCCAAAATTGGAGTACAATGCACACATCTTGTCACGTGCGCCTAAAACATTTCTGCTAATATCATCACCTGATAAATAGGATTCAAAATCATGCGATAAAACCCATAGGTGATGCTAATATCACCCAGTCAATTGACACCCTCGGACACCGATGAAATGTCTCGTGTCTCACTATGCTTTATCTCTATTTCCACCATGAGTTCTCCATAGAAATCGCCAGTAGCATTCCGCCCCTTCAAACCTTCAACCGTAACACTCATCTCGCAATGAATGCTCATCAGTATAGCCTTAAGCCCACTCTGAAATATCGTGATTCGTTCCTAAGCCTAAAAAATCTCTTGTGGAATGCTTTGCCGAGCTCTCTATTTAAAGCCAACGTACATTGATACCTCTCTTTCTATCCCCCCCAGATTTTTCTTCGCCCGCGCTGTGTGCACACATTTTAAGGTTACCGTAACCCCTTGAGGGTGCGCTACTTTAAAAAAAAAAATCCTCTCGTCGCCTCAAATCCTGTTTCAGATAAGGAAATCCTCTTTACTGACTACCTTTCCAAACCAGGACTTTTTCAAATAAATTGTATTTCTAACAACATTGGTAGCCAACTCGATTTGATATTTACATCTGATGCTATAAATTGTGTTGCCCTTGAGTGAGTCCTCCTCTGGTTGTTATTTTCTCATAATCCTATTACCCGCTCAGAATCTTCCTTCCACTTCAAATTCCGTAGAACTAATTACACTAAACTCAACAATATTCTCAATAGTTTTGACTTTAGTTGTACTCGTATACTCGATAAAAACGCTTCTGTTGAAGAAATCTTCTACAAAAATATCTTCCACTGTATTACGCATGCAGCCCCTTACCAACGAAAGAGAACGCCTTCATCATCTCCTCTGTGGGGTAACAAAGGACTATGTTCGATTCGCAACAAGAGAAATAAGTTATGACACGTGTACATTAAATATGGTTCTGGTTCTTACAGACACACTCACTACCACTTCTCCCAACTTTGTGATACTCGTTCTAACAGATACTCGTATCTCAGCCAAATGCTATCTACCCTCATTTTGCTTTATTAATATGAAAAAAGGAATTCGATAGCCATCCGTCTTGTCTCAAATTCTCAATTTCTTTAGTGAGCCCTACATAGGTTACTTGAGTATCTGCACTTAGGCACCTATAATGTCCATTGAAATAACACCAGCACAGCTACTACTTAAAAACATGATTAACGAACTTAAAGATGATTTTTTTCCTAGTCCCGATACTACCAACCATCGACCCATTGCTAAATTATCCTCTGTTCCCACGATGTTTGAGAGCAGCATTTATGATGCAATGTTCTGTCATTGCAAATCTATCTTTGCACCGAACTAATACGGATTTCCTAAAAGCAGATCAACCACAACCAACCTTATTGTGTTGGTTTCTAGTACATTGTGTGCCCTAGAGCAAGGGAAATAACTGGATGTGATTGCACTTGACTTTAGCAAGGCACATAAGTTATTTCTTTTCAAACTCAATGCACTTGGCTTCCAACCTGGGCTGATTTCTTGGTTCAAATCCTACTAGGAAGACCGCTAACTAGTTCATTTTCATTCTTGTTTGTCTAAACAAATAAGGGCTACTTCGGGTGTTCTACAGGTTCCCAATATGGTGCCACAAAAACGTCCTTGAGCCGAACACAAAGGAATGCCAAGTCATCTCATACATACATACCTGAAGCGTTCAACACTTCTTGCCCATACTTACTATTGTACATATACTCGTATGTCAATCCAAACTGTAGCTACGGTCACTTCAATGCAAGACGTATGCGTTATTTGTTATACTGAACTCAATTTCCACACCCACATTGATTCCATAGTTAGCAGAGCTAATTCCTCGATTGACTTTGCTAAACAATGGCCCAAAGAGTGTTCTGACCCTAATGTCACAAAATCCCTGTATATCACCCTTGTTAGGCCACTTTTCGTATATGCTAGATACGTAGGTATGGTTCCCTTACTATTAAAACCTTATTCCACGTATCGAAGCTATATCCTTCCGTCCTATAATGGCTGGGTTTACTATCACTGGAAAAACATAGCGAATACGCCGATATTCTCTCTATAGACCAGCTCTTAACCGCCTCTATCGACTGTCCCTCACTGCTGGAGTAGACCCCCGGGTCTGTTCCTCTTTTTCGTCTAAATAACCACCGAACATGCCTCGGATATTGATGGCTTTATTTTTGACGGCCCCTGCAAACGAAATAAGTACATCGTCATTCGGATCTGCACCTATAGAGTTTGGAACCTTAACAGGCCACGTGGAGTTGAATAATTAGAAAAATGGATTTAATTTCTATCATGCTGATATCACCGCTATTCATTAAGTGCAATGAGATGAGATCTCCAAAAGGAGAACAAAAAACTATGACATCTACTATGGTGATTAGTATAGGGAACAGAAACAGACAATTTCACGATCGACCGCTATAAATTTGAGGTAGTAAGGATCTTTGGCTACTCTGACTGTTTCTTTGGGCTAACAAGGCAATTGAGTGGTAACGACCCATCTCTGTACAAGACCTTGATCATTCCAGTCCTACTTTATGGAGCTAAAGTATGCACTCTATCAATAGCAGATGATATCTTCGGTCATTTCGAAAAAAAATTCTTCGTAAGATATGTGGTCCACTTTGCGTGAACGGGATTTGGAGCTGTACAAACTGGGTAACGAGCTGTACAGTGACATCGACGTAGTCAGAAAAGTGCGCATAAGTCGCGTGAGATGTCTAAGGCATATAGTGTGAATGCACACCAATGCTCTGGCCCAACTCGGAGGAACAACGCAGTAGAAGAAGAATTGCCTTAGGTGGCGCGTACGAGTAAAATGGACCTTAACATTGTGATGCCACGTGGATCTATGATCCTCTTACCTATGGAACCAGTTTGAGCTTATAATAAAGCATAGGAGGCTGTTAACGTCTATGTTTTCTAGGTCGTTTAGGTCGTTGTAGAAGAAAGCTCCTAGATGAAGCTTTCTTCTCTGGGAGAGAGCTGGACACGTACAGAGTAGGTGGAGGATTGTCTCCTCCTCTTCCTCGTCCATGCAGCTTCTACAGAAATCATTTGTAAAAACGCCAAGCCTTCTTGCTTGCTTGCCTATGAGGCAGTGTCCAGTGATGACACCTATTATGGCGCTGAGATGTTTCCTATTTAAAAGGATCAGACACTTAGAGCGATTCAGATCCAGCTTTGGCCAGATCTGTTTGGTTGCTAGATCTGTCCTTTTATTGGCATCCAGTTTTAATGTTAGTTTGCACGTAGCGATTGGTATACCTATACTACCCTTTTCAGTAGAATAGGTGGTTCCAATTATGGCGAGTTCATCGGCTCTGCAGTTCCCTGGAATGTCTCTATGGCCTGGAACCAAACAAAGGTGAATGTTAAACTTCTCTAGCATCTCCATGAGAGATGATCGGCATTCAAGGGCGGTTTTAGAATTTAATGAGACCAAGTACAGGGACTTGATAGCGGCCTGACTATCCGAAAAGATCATGTTTTTCTTCAGCCAGGACAGAGCTTCTTTAAGCGCCAAAATCTCCGCCTGGAACATGGCTACAGTGATTTTTAGGCTCAGATTTGGCTTATCTGAGAAAACACCGCCATCAACTCCGCTATCGGTTTTAGATCCATCTGTGTAGAGACGGATTGACTTGTCCTCCATGAAAGCATCTTCCTCCCAGAATGATCTAGAGGGGAAGCTTACATGGAAGTTTTTGTCAAACCAAAGTTCAGGTGTGGTGTAATCGATGTTCTCTGTGAGGATTCCTAATGTATTAAGAATCTTGGCGTGGCTAAATGAATTATTTGTCCACTGTTTAGTCACTTTAAGGTGAATAGCTGCTGTACCGGGGTGTCAAGTGAAACAGAATACCTAATGCCGCAGAGGGGATAGACAGCATGGCTCCGCTTGTGCGGTGGTAAACTAAACAGCAAAAATTGAATGTATTCCTACGGAAGACTGCGTGACAGCAGTGCCGCATAAAGATACAAGAGAAGAAGGGTATGGGCCTACAAACCATATAAGCCAGTCGTATATAAAATCTCTCGTTATTTACTTTTCTGAACATAACACATTTATCATCAACAACAAGTTGATGTCAAGATGGTTTAAAGCCAAAAATGCTACCGAGATATGTTGTATAAAACATTCCTAAACTTATTTCTATAGAATAACAGAGGACAATAGATCGGAGGTACAATCTTTCAAAGCGTTTGTCCACCTGCATTTGAATTCAACATTATTGCAAGAAAACAACGTTTCGCCAATTTTTCGTTTGCTATAATAAAATATAAGTTTCGAAAATACATCTGTTTCTGATAAAAAAGGGCTTCGAACGTCATTTGGCTGCTATTGCCTGATTGATTAGCCGAGGACATTGTCTGCTTCGGCTCTGCAGTACAACCGATCAACGACAGCCTTAATACCGTGCCAGAAATCGCTCTTGTCAACCACAGCTTCTTTGAACTTTGTTTCGACTTTAATTAAACCAGACCTGATTTTTTTTTTTTTAAAGAACTTAACACTCAAGTGGGTATGAATACACTTAAAGTGCCTGAATACGTGTTAAATTTTTTTGGAAAATGGGATAGAGAGAGAAAGAAAGATGTAGTTATTTTGCTCCATGGATGGCATCCAACATTTAATGGGGAGACTAAATTCTTAGTGTAGGTTGGCTTGTTGTTGATTTCTAGTCAACTACTCACCATACTTGATTTTCGTTAACTGAAAAAATGAATATGTCTTTCGAGCGAGGCTAGGATTCGAACACCGAACCTTCCGATTTGGAAGCCAGTCCACTACCACTTGAGCCAAGGCCACCCACGATTTGAAGGTCTAGATACAAGATTCAGCAAAATAAACAAATGGATAAGTAAGGCGATTATGTAGACAAAAACTCTCCGGGCCACATCTAAGGTATAACGTTTAAGTGGAAATGGTTTTTAACCAAAAAAAACAAAAACTCGGAAAGTATCTATGTCACTCAAGCTCAGCATCCAATCATAATTTAGTCCTGTGAATAAAATATGATTCATCACTCACAACTTTGCTGCTAAGCTTAAGACGTTTCGTGTCACTACACCTCCCTGTTGGTTTTCCAAAAATACTTTACATTTCTGACTTCACTTTTCTATTCGCTATTTCTGTTTCTTTAATGTCATTTGGATTCAAGGGGGAATATAACTTCAGGCATTAAGTATATACCCGCCGCCGCCATGCCGCCGCACCCGCTCAATTCATCATTCAGCATATCAGGATATGCACAGCTCTATCTGTATCCGTATTCGTCTATATATTCGCCTCTACTTATCTTATGTATGCTATAAGAAGGTTTCTTTAAAATTCTATTCAGCTGCATAAAAGGATTCTAGAGTTTTTTTTTCCACTCCAGCTTTACTGCGTGGACTACTTTCAGAAATCAATCAATAAGTAGGAAAAAAAGTAAAAAAAAATATACAAAATCCCTACTCCAGCAAGGATGCGATGGAATTGCGAAGCCACTGGAATTCACTTTGGGATGCCCCCAGCACAGACGTGGTCCATGCTGCTTTTCTGATGCAATCTTATTTTTGCAGTCAGGATGCATTTCGTGTGGATTTTTAAATCAGAATATTCAATGCAGACCTCTTATCCTTTGGACGTTCGATATCATAGACGGAGAGAGAATTCAAATGGATTGACTTGTTATCTCTGGAACATTATCACGAGCATAAACAAAAATGCTACAGGAAAATGTTTCTTTTATGTTTTTGTTTTGCTCCGAATACGTTCTGATTTAACATTGCTTTTTTCCACTTCACTTTTATAATTTAGAAGTGACTTACTTAAGTTTTGAAAGAAATAACTACATTATGCGAAGTATTTTCTTTCAAACGGTAATGAATCGAAAATTGAAAATTTAATTGGGTAAGCAAAGGTTTTCAGATCTACTGCTGTCGAAGTTTTGTGTGCTGAAATTTGTATAGTTTGCAGCTCGTAGGTGCAGAAATCGTTGTCGCATAATAACCTGATTAATTATTTCTACGAGTAGATACAGTAAGCAAACAATGAAGGAAACCAATTGGACAACTTGAGGCGAACTTGCACTTTAGATACGAGTATGACAATCAGAGAAGGGAACGTAAGTATGATATGAGCACAAGCTGCTTGGAAACCACGCTTACTTACTAACTTAGGTGGTTCTGCTGTCCGGGGTGGACCAGGATCAGGACAGCCAACTAGCGCGGTATATTTATAACTCCAGTTGCTGCCTCCAGTTGCGCACACGAAGTTGGCTAAGTTACTTTTCCACTTGTGTGCGACTGTACAATGAATTCTTCCCCTACGGCGTTGTTCCTCCGGATTGGAGTCGACAACTTTTTAGGTCGGGGACTGGTGTCCATGCATTCAAAACAATTTATTCTTCTAACCCGGGTTATCTGAGCTTTTTTGATAAGGTCGGCATTGGCCTATACAGTTCGCTATTGAAAAGTCTCCTCCATTCATCCTTGGATGCTAACAAGACCAACCGACCGACAATACCGAGACTTTTCAAGCTCCTCGATTAGGTCCTTCAGGTTGTTCGAGAGAAGGCTTTACTATTGAATTGAGTTGGGGATCTGTATTGCGATTGATCGGGAAATTAGTAACTGCTTAAAACTTGGATTTGAACCAGTAGTACAACAATCAAATTCGTAATGTAGTGCTTGCGTTACCTCCCAGTGGTGGTCAACGGGCACTAAATGTATAAATATTTTTACATGTAAGCTAAAATTGCAAGTGTCAACGACTTAGCGTTTTTAGTACAGGCAACGTGGGTTAGCTCCTTCGTTACCGCTACGAAAACCGACAATACGCCTCGGATAAGAAATGATCCAATGATGACGAGTTTGGCTATTGTAGCCAAAGACTTAGATAGTTTCTCCTCGGCTCAGGGAGTGAAGCACCTCAAAATGCCAGATTCATCCAGTTGGAGCGAGAGTTCCTTCGAAATAAATTGGACATATTGGGAGTGAATGAACTAAGATGAACGCGGAAGAGTACTAATCCCCAACGTGTAACACTGTGGTACTCTGCTCAGGTAAGCCGTCCGACAATCCCCTTGAATCTGGATTGGGTCTGTATCGGCCAAATGCTGGACTAGAGTACGGCGCATCACGATCGTACAGTGTTACACCCCAACGAATCTCTCGACTGAAGATGAAAAGGACAATTTCTACAATCAGCTAAGCGCGGTAGTCAACACAACGGCGAACGGAGATATCATCATTGTGATGGGGGCACCTAAATACAAAGGTAGGCAACGACAATGAAAGGCTCAGACATGTGATCGGCAAGCACAGCCTATTCGACCGAAATGACAATGGTGAAAGTTTTGTTGCTTTCTGTAACATCAATCGCTTAGTTATAGGAGGCACCATGTTTGAGCATTAGACCTGCCACAAAGTCAGCTGGGTGTCAACTGACAGGCAAACATCGTCTAACCAAATCGACGATTTGGCGATCAGTCGACGTTTCAGAAGTTGTATTTTAGAGATCGTTACCTTATGGTATCTGCTGTCCAGTTACGTACTGCATTTGGTCAAAGACTCCGCAATCTTGTCTACTGGAAACGGAGGAATTCGTTGGACTTTTATATCTCGACTCTGACATCTAATCTACACTCACAACGTTTGCTTACTCTCTCATAAGATTATAGACCTGCACTCAATGACAGCAGGACTGGAGAGGGAGAGAGTAGAGAGTTTCCAATATCTTGGGAGTATTGTCTCTACAGAAGGTGGAACCGAATAGGATATTGTGAACTGAATCGGCAAAGCGAAGTCTGCATTTAGAATGGCGAAGCAGTACAATCAGCTTAAAGCTACTACTGTTTCGTTCAAATGTTGAATCCGTGCTATTGTATGGGTGCAGCACTTGGAAGGAGAGCGCTACTGTTTACAAACTAGAAACGTTCGTTAATAAGTGCCTACAAAACACCTTACGATTTTTCAGGCGTAGCCGCTTCTTTAATGAACATATGCGCAAGATAACGGGTGAGGAACCAATAAGTACAACCATCCAACGGCGAAAGTGGTACTGGATTGGGCATGCACTTCGAAAATGTGATAGTGCCATAGCGAACTACCCGATGTAATGGAGTCTATTATCATAAGACGGTAAAAGAACGGGTCGGCCAAGAAATATATTAAGCAGAACAGTTTGGGAAGGAGCCGTGGCTATTGATGAAGAGCTGGAGAGAGCTGAAGCTCATTGCCAGGAACCGTGCACTATGGCGCCTAGGCGCTGTTGAGACCCTAGGACCCACAAGAGAAAACAGGACACAAGTAAAGTAATGTAAACAAAAAAGCAGAGATTAACAAGCTTGATTTTTCGCATAATTTACGCGCTGGTGTCACTGTGCGAGTTGATAGCGGAGTCGTTGTAGTCCCTTGCTACCTCAAATTTGTTGTTGTTTATCGTGACATTTTGTCCTTGGCGTTGATGTTGTATGTCCCTGTTTGTTGATAACATATAATATATCTTATTTTCCCTTCAATGATCGCTAAACCCAGATAAGCGCAAAGTTCCATTGACAGTTTGCTGTGTTCTTTCTTTTATGTCAATGTCGTTTGCTTATGAGAACTGAACAGACTTTTGAGAGATGATGCTCTTGGATTTGGCGTTGGATTACAACGTTTGATTCTTCAAGTCCTAGTCTGACGCTGACGGTCTTAGTTTTACCATTACCGACACAAACGGAGCAGCATGCATTCTATAGCGTCACCCTGCACTGTCGAATAAGCTGGGAAGCTTAAAACATGGCTTTGTGTATATACTCGTAGTTCGTTCCTATAGACGATGTCATATGCAGCTTTGAAATCAAGAAGTGGTGGGTGTGTAGGTGAGAACTCCTAAGCTTTTCTAAGAGGTAAAAAGTAATGTACAAATTTGATCTATTGGCTTTCCTGGCCTAAACCCACACTGATAGGGGCCGGTTGACGAAGGGTCTTAGTCATTCACATAATACGGCAGATAGGAGTTTGTATGCTATGTTGAGGAGACTAATTCGCCGTAAGTTGGCTCATTTCAGAGAATCTTCCTTCCTTAAGATCAGATAAACAATGTAAAGGTTCTATTCGTCGGGCATATTTTCGTCGACTCATATTTTAGAGATCAGTCGAGCTCCGTACCCATTCATTACCTGTTGCTTAAATAGCAGTTTAGCGTTTGGGTCCAGCAGTAAAAACAGTATGGCTTTGTTTGACTTAAGCTTGGTTATTGCTGTCATCTTGGTCGTGTGGACGGAAATGTTATCTGTGTTCGTCCAGGTTGAATGGTACACCTGACGGTAGGTGCAATAATCTTTCCAGACTCTCAGCACCGACAGTGGTTCTAGTATGAAATTTCCTTCTCCGTCCTTGGAGATGTCTGTTCGGACTTTACAGCTTTGGCATGTTCGTTTTATTTTTTAATAAAACGTCATTCTTATAATAGCAAATATCTAACGCCTCGGTCGAATGCTTCTCGTGCTCTATCCTTTTCTTCTGAGGAGCCTATGATCTTTCTTCTTTTCTGTACATCTGGGTTTGGGCTGTTACGGATATTCGAATTGGTCACAACAAGATATTGGACCGAGTCGACTTTAGCTACTCGAAAGTTTCGGAAATTCAAAACCCTGAAGGTGTGCCTTGCGTCGATCGCAGTACCCTCAATTAGGTTGACGGTTTGTTGCTTAGGCGTTGTCCAGGTTCCTGTATAGATAGCTATAGTTACATTACGACCCGTTGCAAAATCAATAATTCCTGTGTCCGTTTCCAGAGGTGATGTCTTGGAGGCTGTACTTTCCCACCGAAGATGCCTTCCTTGCCTAGCTTGATATTAATGCCGGCCTTCAACAGCAAAAGATTCCGCTAAAGTAGAAAGTGAAGCCACGAGACGATGACTTGCGACGATGAGAGTTACCGAATCGGGCTATTGAGCAACTTTAGTGTCGAGGTACACTTTTAGTTCAATTTGTTTGTGATCAAATAAAGATTGGCATTCCTATTGGAGTTAAGCCAAACCAGAAAAGACTCAATTACACCTGTAAAAGCAGACTGTTTGAATGGCCTTTACAATTGTGGTATCGTAGGTCTTTATTTTTTGTTTTAATGTGGAACTAGGTGCAACGAAAATATTATATCGCGATATTCACTAGTGAATTGACCACCGAGATTGTGCGATTTGACGCCGCCCGATTACTTCTTGAGGGGCAGTCCTAAATGGTCGAAGCTCAATTCTAGATTGAACAGATTGATAGGGTGGATCATAAATGACGATCCCGCGGTGTCGAAAAAATAATGACAATAAATAATAATGCGGTTTCGGATCTGAGCAATCCGAGAAGTTTGGGCATTATACTAAACAAACACGAAGAAACACAAACATAATCAACGATATATTACCATTATTATATGTAATCAGATAGATACTACCTATCTGGTAGTATTCGTACATAAATGTGAATACTATACACTGAGTAAAGCAAAAGTTCATCGATTACAGTGATATGCCGACAATGAGTAGATGGGCAACAGAGGTCAAGGCAGGGCGATTTTCAATTCAAAACCTCATAGGAAGACCGAACATACGGTTCGTAAGCATTTGGAGAACAACAACAACAGCAGAAGCAACAGCAACAAATGAGAGAAAAAGCACAACCAAGAAATAATTGATAGCAAAAGGTTATGTAGATAAGTACGCAAGGACTTTTACGTTAAAGATTGATTGAGTGCCAACAAGCACATTAAAATGTGTAGTAGCATGGAGGAACATAAAAAAGTACGCACCGCCCTAAGGAAGGCGGAAATCGAATATTTCACATACACTCCTAAAAGTGAAAAATTACAGACGGTGATGTTGAAAGGCATTGACCTTTCAATAAATACAGAAGAGCTCGAAAAAGAGTTTAAAAGGTTTGAGAGCGACAACTTTAAGATCGTGAGGGTCAAGTCGTTTACCACGGCTGCTGCAGCTTTTAGTGCAGCTAACGCCCAACAATAAAACTGATAGTTTATGACGTAGTTTCTTTACTATCATGCTGTTAGTTGGGAAAAATTAAAAAGGGTAGATTGCGTATTACAATGCATGCGCTACCAGAGGTTCGGGAACGCCGCAGATAAGTGTAACATGCAGTCCAGATACGTGAAGTGCGATAAGGACCACCAAAATGGGGAGTGTCTACTCGGTATTGATAAAGTAGAGGATAGAAATTAACTCTTCTGTATACTCTGCAGGAACTCGGGACATCCCGCCAATTATGGGGATTGTCCTAGGTTCCAGGAGCTGTTAATAGAAGAAGGAAAACGTCTAAAGAGTCGCGTGTTCTCTAATTTTGTAACGTCTAATGTGTCCTTTTACCCAAATGGCAGCTAGATTGAGTGGTGCCACAATGAAAGTAACAAATACGTCGAAAGTTTCCGATAATCCACCGGAGACAGATCTGAATTTGAAAGCGATGCTTCTGTTACTGCATGGAAAGGTCGATCACTTCCAGAAATAACGTAATGAACAGTCTAACCGGAGCTTTTGCTTGCGCATGTCATCCGTATCTGACCTATGAAAACCAAAATTTCTAAACAAGGAAGATAACCAATTTCCGAGGACTTTCGATTGTCCTTGGATAAAAGATTCTGTGCCAACATGCAAAATCCGAAAAAAAACGAAGTGATCCCAGTTATAATTACTGGAGTCCCTTGGAATGCGAAGAAAATATGGACGAAATAATTCCGCCAAATAATTCTGGTGAAAAAGTGTTATTGCCTCCAATCAAACTATTGAAAAAATCCAGTGAATTTGTGCACAACTTTGCAAAATCTTTAAACATAACAGATTACTTTGTTAAAAATATGTCTACAGGCATTAAAATCACGTTCAATTCTGTTGACCCTTACAGTGCCATATTGGAAAAACTAAAAAGTGAAAGTTGTCAATTCGTCTCTCACAATTTCAAGAGCGAGAAAGCTTTCAAAGTTTTTTTATATGGTATGAGTGAAATGGACCCCAATCTTCTAAAAACTGAATTGATTAAAATTGTAAAGTGTATAAATATTACAAAAAAAATTGGCTCAGGTTTCCATTATGCGCACTAAATATTTTTTTTTTAATATGGATTATAGTAAGATGTTCTGTAAAAGAAATTTGGGAAACTTTTCTTTCAATTTTTTTTTTATTTTCAAAGTTTTTAATTTTCACTAGAAAAGTCCATAAATTTTTAAGTACTCACTGTACTGTACCGTACATTGCACAGATACACACTTGTGCTAAGTGATTTCTGTCGCTGAAGAGGGATGGGTTTGGTGGTGGGTGCAGTGAGTGTTGAAAAATATTATGAGTATTGCCATATGTCCCAAAGTTAAAATAATTTGAAGTTAATTTTGTCTTTTTTTGATAAATACCCCAGAGTAAATATAATTAAACTTTAGCTCCAGGCGCCTGCCTGACAGTTTTTGACACACCCTTAGAGGAGCGACAAAGTCTCGCGAGCGGCTAAACCCTGCGGAAAAAAGGTTAAATCCCGTTATCGAGCGAAGCGAGCCACCCATCCCATACTTTAAATACACCAGACTTTCTTACAAGCGTCGAATCTTCAATGGGACGAATCCACTTTCGCACTCGTGTAGTAGCAAGAGTACTTAAAGATCTCAACATACATAAATCCGCTGGTCCAGATGGTATATCTCCCCTTCTTCTGAAGAGGAGTTCTTCCTCGCTGGCAAAACCACTGCGTAAGCTTTTTCATCAATCCTACACTTTAGAACTCTTCCCGAGCAGATGGAAAACAGCATTTGTCCAGCCCGTCCCTAAAAAAGGCGAATCATCTTCTCTCTCCTCCTACAGACCCATTGTACTTACGTCCCTTCTTTCCAAGGTCATGGAAACACTGATAAATCGTCAGCTCATGAAATATCTCGAAACACGAAAACTTCTCAATGACCGGCAGTACGGTTTTCGTAGCAACAGGTCCACTGGTGATTTGATGGCATGTCTCACCGAAAAGTGGACCCAAAGCGTACTTCAATCTGGCGAAAGCAAGATAGTTGCACTTGATATTTCTAAGGCATTTAAAGAGATTGGCATCAGGCTCTTTTGTCGAAAATACGTGCATTTGGGATCGACGACTCTCTTCTTCAATGGATTAGAAATTACCTTTCGGAACGTTCCATTCAAGTTTTCTTGGACGGTTTCAAGTCTGATATTCACAAAATAAATGCTGGTGTGCCCCCGGGGCTCTGTTCTGTCACCGACACTCTTTTTAATTTTCATTAACGATCTCTTGTCTGCTACTTCTAATCCAATATATTCCTTTGCTGATGACAGTACTCTTTGCTTTTCATATTCGTTCCCGGACTCACGGCCCTGCTCTTCGGCTGTAGTACGAGAACGGCAGCGTATGCTAAGCTCATTAAATTCCGATATCAACAGCATAACAAATTGGGGAACTATCAATAGAGTGGAATTTAATGCTTCCAAAACACAATGCTGTCTGCTGTCTTTAAAGCGAAATTTAAACACCCAGCCATTATCTATTAATGGCACTTGCATCGTCGAAACCGAAAAACTTTCCATTCTCGGTATGTGTGTCAATGGCAACTTACGTTGGAATGACCACATATTTGATGTCGCCGAAAATGCTGCGAAATGTCTAGGTTTCCTCAAGCGATGTAAGAAATATTTTACCCCCTCTGATCTGGCCTCAATATGTAAGGCATTCATCCGCCCAAAATTGGAGTACAACTCCCACATCTGGTCAGGTGCTCCTAAAACATCTCTGCACCTGCTAGATAGGATTCAAAACCGTGCGATAAAACTTATTGACGATACTAATATCAGTCAATCAATGGACACCCTCGAACACCGACGAAATGTCTCGTGTCTCACTTTGTTTTATCGCTATTACCACCACCAGTGCTCCACTGAAATCGCCAGTAGCATTCCGCCCATTCAAACTTTCAACCGTAACACTTGTCTCGCTATGAATGCTCATCAGTATACCCTCAAGCCCATTTTCGGACGTACTCTAAAATATCGTGATTCGTTCCTAAGCCGTACAACTCGCTTATGGAATGCCCTGCCGATCTCTGTATTTCCTGGTCGTTATAACTTTTAAAACAATGTACATCGGTACCTCTCTTTTCTTCCTCCCTAAATTTCCTTTGCCCGCGCTGTGTACAATCACCTTAAGGGTACTCAAACCCCTTGAGCGCGCGCTCATTATATAAAAAAAACAAAAAAAAAACAAGCGCCTGCCTGACAGTTTTTGGTATACACTTATTCAACTATGAACATAATAATTTCGCTGATTGGATAGTTGAATACCAATGGTTGAGAGAAATTGCGAAAAAAAAGTTAGATCCCTTTGAAGAGTTGCTTCAAGCAGTGGTGCATGTTTATGGAGATTTCAGAAAACCCGTCAGTTTAAAACCCGGGTGTATAAGTCACATAAACATTAGTGGATTAAAAAAAAACATTAAAATTTTATTAAAAAAAAATTTCAAGTTTAATTATAAAAAAAAGCTAAAACTAAAAAAAACTTTTTAATTTCCTCAAAAAAAAAAAAAATTATATTTATGTTTGTTAGGCCATTTCAAACCAGAAAAAAAAATTGCTTAGTGCGCATAATGGAAATCCGCCCCTTGCAGGATCTTCAGAAAAATTATCGCTCTATCTTTCACACGCGAGTGAACTGGAACTACCAACGTAGACTAAAAGGTAAACTAACCCAATATCACAATTGCCAGATGTTTGGGTATGGTTTGAAAAATTGCCGCGTCAAAAGCTTCTGTGCCAACTGTGACGACCCACATAAAACTTCTGTCTGCACTAATTCTTCCGCTGAAAAATGTGCCAATTGTAATGGACCGCACAAATCAACCGATCCATCATGCGTTAGCCGATCAAAATTCTTAAAACTCAAGGAAAATGTAAACAAAATGTTATGTCAAAGACATCCAACCGACAACATATTCGACCACCCATTCACACTAAACATCATCAGGTTTCAATTAACTCTCTGTCAGAGTTCCCGCAATTTCCACAGCGGTGTCAGTTGTTTCAGGCCTCTCACACTAATCAAACAAATCAATGTTGGGAAGTGTCGCCCTTCCAACAATCAACAATGTTTTCGACTACGTTCCACTTACGTTTAGCAACATTGCCGCCAGCGCGACTTGCAACATTTGCAGCAATAACACTCTGTTCACAGCGGATGAATTCAATAGTCTAGCTGTGGAATTAATTACAAATTTATCTACTCGTGCATGTAAGAATAAGTTTGAACAATTTAATTTTATCACACGAGTTAAGGAATCCATCCCGGGATTCCGGAAAAAAATCGTGAACGGGCAGGCAACGCCTCCCCCCAACCGTTCGACTTACTTTAATTAAACAATGTATGATTTTAAAATACGAATTTATTCTCGATATAATGAATTACTGTCGACAACGTCCCAAGTAAGACTAAATTCTAAAACTAAGTTGATTCCCATAGGAAGCCGCTGCTCCAACTATCCAGAATGCAGGCTCATCAGTTTTATGCCGACTCGTGTATCCTGTGCGATGCAATTTGATGTTCGGTGGTCGTGCGAATAGCGCGACGCAACTTGATCTTCCATAAGCGTGTGAATAGGTTTGCACCTGAATAAACTTAGTCAGCAATTCTCATACAGACTGCTACCCTATATGGGGTTCAGGGCCAAATGCGCGGTGCTAACTCACGTTTAGCAGGAAAGTTTTTGTGTCATAACTCTAAATAATATGATAGATAGGTATTTAAATATTATTACTTTTAATATTAGAAGTATATGCAACAAAATCACTGAGTTTGATAACTTTTTAAACTCTAGAAACGTCGACATGGCTCTTGTAACTGAAACATGGTTTAAACAGGACTATCGATGCGATGGAGTTGATCGAGGCGGAGGTGAAGTAGCAATACTATACTTATGAGAAGATCTATTCAGCACTCTCTTTTGCCTGTAGTGAAAACGCGGTTAATAGAAAAAATTGGAATTAGCTTAAAGAGAAACTATAATCTTTTGTGCTTACTTTCCCGGCGGTAGAAGCTCATTAGAAAAACAGATAGCTTTTAAGAATGATCTCCGCAAATTACTCTCACTCCAAGGTGAATTTATTATTGGTGGGGACTTAAATTTTAGACATAGAGGTTGGGGTTGCTTACGAGCTAATGCCTACGGTACGATCCTGTCATATCTATGTGTAAGTTTTCCAGCATCTGTGATATTCCCTTCTAGTCCGACTTTTTTTCCCAGTTCTAACCGTAGTCCGTCTGTGCTTGATCTATTTTTATCTAATATGCCTTTCGCAACCGGTTTCCATTAACGACCTCAGCTCTAATCATAACCCTGTGTTTTGTCGGCTTCGCAAATCAGGTGTGCAAAAGGTCGCATGTGTGCTAGATCTCAAAAATGCGAATTGAAATCGTTTCCGGTCAGTACTAACTTCCAAATTCCGGAACTTTCCCTGTAATCTAGAGATTGTTACCCCCACTGACGATATTAATTCCATTGTCTCATACGAGTATTTTGGCAAACATGTACTAGACACTATTGAATTATGTGTTCGTAAAGTCCCTTAAACAAACTCGGCAAGCGAGCTTCCTTAATAACCTCAATAATCTTATTTACAAACTTATTTTTGATTACAACAATAATAAGTGGAACACCAAATTACGATCGCTAGATTTAAGTTCAAAACCTTTTTTCAATATTGTCAAAGTGGTTAAAAACAAAAATGGACAGTTTTCCTTTCTTAAGGATTCAGATACTACGCAAGGCTTACGCACTTGCTATAAACTTTCGCAAAAATCCCGAAATATCTTCTAATTTATGTGACGCCGAAACCATCAATTTAGTGAACCAATCCATTCAAATTCGTCGAAAAAGCACGACGGGCTTATATACAAAATGATAAATTTCAATTTCCAACCAAATCTCTGTATAATTGTCCGTAGTTACCAACCGCTGTTTTAGAGTGCACATTTATAAAGATGTCTCCAACATTGTCTACTTTTATTCTGGTGTTCCTCAAGGCTCAGTCCTTTGACCTGTTTTGTATAACCTGTTTACGTCCGACGTACCATCTGTACCTGTTAAGTTATGATTAAAACCAAAAATACTTTCGATGTGTAATCCCTTATTTATGATAACGAACTCAACTGTGTTGATTTGATCGGTTGCTTTTATAGTGAACATTACTAAAACATTATTATAAGAAATCTTAATAAATTATTAAGACAAAAAATTAACCAATAAAACTAAAAAAAATATCAGCACTTCATGTGGTAAAGATTTCAAGTACTTGCAACATATGTTTCAAAATTTTTATACAGTATTCATTTTCGGCAAACTTTTTGTTGGGATATCGGCAACCTCTTCATGTGTGGATACTCGTAAATACCAAATTTCAATCATCCCTTCGTTTTGTATGTTTCGGGAGAAATTATACCTAAATGTTTTGATCGCTTGTGGTGAACAGTGTCCTTCGACAGCCTAATGGTACCTTGGTTGTCGCAATTTACAATTGTAGCACCGTTTAAAAGATGTTCATCTTGCAGCTCCTTTCGCATCGAACTTGGGTGAATTATATTTCTTTACCCATTTCCGAAAGCGCCATATATTCCGCTTCCATTTTTGTTTTCTGGATTTCCAGCTAATACGTCCCACTCTCAAAATGGTCACATATCCCGAGCAAGATGTTTGGTCATCTTGATCAATTCCCCAATCAGAGTCGTCGGATCTATAAAGCGGTAGTCCGGACTTTTCATAAACTACCATATGTTGAAACCCAATGGTCTCGACCTGGGGTTGCGCAAAATTTGCTAAGGGTACTCGCGGCGAAAGCAATGTCCGGTCTTGTCGCATTTGCCAAGTATATGAGACTGCTAACTAATTCCATATACGGGATTCGCCTCATTTTTTCTTCTTCTTTCCTTCATTTTGGACGTGATTCTTTCGATAGAAAACCGCTTGACTCGATTGGCGTAAATGATGATGTGATTTTCCTGATGAATTCGTATGTTTCCTGTTGGTTTATGTCTCACTATTTGTATACCCAATATATTGTTGATTGCCCCTATGTCCTTCATTTCAAATTTTTTCTTAAGCATGTCTTTAGTTGTCCGTAGTGAAACAATACAATAACATTTTAACAATACTCAACTGTAAAGTTGCGGCTTTCGCAGATGATATAGCGATATTCTCTTCTCACGAATTCGATCTCAGTATCGAGAGGAATCTTGAATTGAGAATATTTCAAATTTACTTTAAGAAATGGAAAATAAAATTAAACGAGCACAAGCTACAAGCAATCTTTTTTACTAGGAAAAGAAAAGCCTGTTTTATATCTAGTGGTCAATTAGATGTGAATGGGGCTAGTATAAGTTGGGAATCCTCAGTAAGGTTAATAAGAATTCACTTGGATTCTAAACTAGCATTTAATACGCACATCATAAATACCTTAAACAAAATTTCTGTTGCGACCAAGATGTTATACCCCTTCTTAAACCGAAAGTCGAGACTGTCAAATGCCAATAAAATAACGATACTTAAAGTTATTTTTAAAGCAATACTGCTTTATGGTTGCCAAGTGTGGGGTAAGTGCGCAAAAAGCCATCTTAAGAAATTGCAGGTTTCTCAAAATAAAATTTTGAAAATGATGCTTAATTTACCTTGGTATCCCTCAACGCGAGATATTCATCAAAAGCCGGATTTCCGTGATAGAATACTAAAATTTAATCAACGTTTTCTTGTTCGATGTGATTTTGTTGATAATCCTATATTAAATAACCTGAATGATAATAACTTTCCAATTTGATACTCTTAATTTAATTTATTTACCTATTCTCTATTTATTCTTTTTATTATTTGTTTAACTATTTTTCATTTATTAGTTATTTATTTATTTATTTGTTTATTTATATATATTTTTTATTTTACTTTTTTATATTGAAGGGTTTTTTCCGCTTTCCCTTCGTAGAGATAATTAACTTCCATTTAATTTAAAATTATATATTCATAATAATATTACAGATCAAAGATAAAATATGTATCATATCTCTGAACTGTAAAACGTGTGGTAGCGAAACCTTGTAATTTTTATGCGAAATAAAGAACTATAGGAAATATACTCGAATGGTTTAAATCATACCTAACCAACAGAAAACAACGGGTAAGAGTTAATGATTATGTTAGCAAGGAAGAGATTTGCGCTAATACCGGCGTGCCTCAAGGATCTGACTTAGGATCGATCCTTTTTCTCATTTATATAAATTCTACATTCAGTCTGCCTGTCAATGGTCATATAATCGGTTACGCAGACGATATTGCATTAGCATATTCATGTAATTCCGCAGCTGTGGTTCGTGACGACATAAATACAGACTTAGAGATACTTACCACCTGGTTAAACTACCATCAACTTATTCTTAGCAATAAATCAAAAGTAATGTGCTTCTCCTTGTATAAGCCAAATGAATTGAAAACATTATTTCTCACCATCCCAGATGTGACAAGATATTATTATTATTATTATTATAATTTATTAACATATAATTAAAATTAATATGCTAACATTAATTGAGCGCTAGCTGCGAAGGCTTTCGGCTCTACTGTAACTAAAAAGTACATATACAATATTATATTATAAATATAGTAGATACATAGATATATAAATATTTCATAATCATCGTTTTAGGGTTTTAGATTCGTATGATATTTGGTTACATTTGCAAATTAGATCTACTGCTAATGAAGTTGTGCATTTTAAGGATATTTACTTGATTAGTGTTTCTTAAAAACTCGTAGGCTGTTGATTTTAGGTTGAGTAAGTGTCTTGTTGGTACGCAGGACTGACAATTACCTATTCCTAAGATATGTTTTATGTCGAATTTGGAGTTACAAACTTGGCACAGCGGTGGTGGCTCCTTTTTGAGGAGATGTTGGTGGGTCGAAGCTGTGTGGCCTAAACGCAGCCTTACAAACGTTGTGATCTTTTGTTTTGAGACTTTGGTGGGGTAAATCGGTTGGGATCTGTCTGTGTTAATGAGTGAATAGTGGTGGTGGTAGTTCTGCCAATCCAAAAGCAGTCTAGACTTAATCTTGTGGGTAATATTTCGTTTCATGTCTAGTTTAGTGGATATCGCAAATTTATGTACAGGAGCGCGGTGTGCAAGATTGGCAGCGGCGTCGGCATGTTCGTTTCCTTTGATCCCCATATGACTGGGGACCCACATTATTTTTAGCTTATTGGGTGTTTTTATAAGACAATCTCTGATTTTGTTTACAATCAACGTATGGTGATTTGGATTTTTTATAGATTCCAGTACTGATAAACTGTCTGAGCATATTACATGTTTACCACGTATATTGGAGGCTATTGCTATGGTTTTTTGGATAGCAAAAGCTTCAGCGGTAAAAATAGATAGGTTCGCAGATAATAGCCCTGTACTAAACAGAGAACCGTCTTCGTACGTAGCTGCGAAAGATGTGCTTTCGTTGGTTTTGGAGCCATCTGTAAATAATAAATTCCAACCGTTTGATTTGAGTTGCGAGGTGATGCTGGAAAATAGTGCGTGGAATATGTCTTTATTGGTATTTGTTTTATTATATTTTGCCAGGTCCATGATGAAGGATGTGTGTTTTATAGACCACGGTGGATATACCAATCTATGTTCACCAATCCTCTCTATCGGCAATTCAATTTCTTTAGCGAATACTAATGCGAGAGATATAGCGGACTGAAGGCGTTTTGAAGTTTTCATTTTCATAGCGGAAATGATGTCTTTGTCAATGATTGAACCTTTAGAAGACATTAGCTTTAAGCATAACTTAGCTTTCGTTACTTCAATGCGTTGTTCTGTAGTAGGGAGACCAGCTTCTACCAATACGTTCTTCACAGTACTTGTAGGAAAAGCATTAATGCTTCTACGTGCGGCTTGATGGTACGGCGCTTTGATGATATTTATTGTAGATTTAGGACAGTTTCCGTAGATGAGTAGACCGTAGTCAATCTTGCTTAGAACTATAGATTTAACAATTGAACAGAGAGTGTTTATATGTGTATTACATTTCTTACTGGCTAGATAACTAATTATATTGGCTCTCGCAGCTAGGCTTTTTTTTAATTTTTTACAGTGATCTTTCCAATTATACTTATTGTTAAAAATTAAACCTAGGATACTTAAGTACTCTACGGTTTCTATATAAAAGTCATTAATATTTAATGTAAGACCACTACATGCAGATATGTAGAGTCTTGCATTTGTCTAACGATAATTTGGCACCTGAAACATTAGACCATTTAAGTATGTCTTTGATTGCATTTGTTAGTAAGATTTTAGTTTTTACTTGATCCGCGTGCTTACACAGGATGTATAAATCGTCTGCATAAATACAATGATCGATTTGTTTGTGTTTAAGTAAGATGTTGCTTATATCATTAAAAGCGATAATGAAAAGCACCACCGATAGTGGGGATCCTTGGGGAATTCCATTAATAAGTGGGTGGGATGAGGAGAAGAAATTGTTTGCTTTTACACAAATTTTTCTATTGGTAAGGAATGATTTTATGTAGTAAAAAATTTTCGGACCAATATGCCATGTTTTAAGTTTATTTAATACCAGATGGATGCCTATCTTATCAAAAGCTTTTTCGAAATCAAGTGAGAGGATTGTGACATGGTTTCTAGCTGAAAGAGCTTTGGAGATAAAGAAGTCCATATGGATGAGTGCATCATTGCAACCTTTTTTTGGTTGAAAAGCCACTTGATTTGAGTTTAATAGGTTTTTTGATTTAATAAACCAAAGCAGTCTCTTGGCGATAATTTTCTCCAGAACCTTTGACATACAGGGAATAAGTGATATCGGACGGTATCCGTTGATATTATTTAGTTTTTTTTTTGGCTTAGGAAGTGGCAGTATTGTTGCTAATTTCCAGTTTTGTGGGATCACTCCTCCAATGAGGATGTTGTTGTAGAGCTGTATGAGTCTAAGTTTAGATGACTTTGGAAGATTTTTTAACATAGGGTACGAAATTCTATCCCTACTAGGAGTTTTACCTTTCAGTAATATTAAACACGCTTCGAATTCTAGCATGGTGATTGGGCCTTCGATGTGTCTTGCGGAAGGAGATGTTAAATTATACTCTTGAGTAAGGTTGAGGGATTCAGCTTTACAAACTTTGAAACAATTTGTGAAATTGTGGTCGTCAGATGAATCCGACCAGGTTCGAGCAAAGAGGTTGCTTATCTCATGAGAAGTGGATATTGGACCTTCAGGCGTTTCAATCACTTTTATCGACTGTGAGGTGTAGTTACCAGTCAGACAGTGAATGGTATGCCAAATTTTTTTGGTAGATGTACTAGGGTTAAGCGTTGTAGTAAAATCGTGAAGGCATTTGGCTTTACTGATTTTTACTACCCTGCGGAATTTGGCGTTCGATTTTTTGAATATGATTAAGTTAATGTTATTTGGATGCTTTTTAAATGTCTGCCAAGCTTTCATTTTCTCATACCTTAAAGTTCTCAACTCTGGGTTCCACCAAGGCACAGTCCGCTGGTAGGTAATAGGCATACTTTGAGGGATTGATTTGTTGGCTGCGACTCGTATTGCTTTTTGGATTATCGCAGCTTCATTATTGATGTTTGACGACGGTGTTTTAACTGACAGGTAATCTAAAATGTGTTTGTTAAAACAAGTCCAGTTAGCAGAGTCAGTTTTAAATTTGCGATTTGTCGTTGTATTTGAGTAGGCTATGCCAATATTAATAGTGGAAATTATAGGGAAGTGGTCGCTGTTATAGAGATCATCTAAAATTTCCTAGGAAGCACTCGTATACAATTCGGGTGAGCTGCATGTTAAATCAATGTGTGTTAGTGTATTATGGGTGGAAAAGTGGGTTGGGGAGCCGTCATTAAGAATCATAAGATTTGAGTCACTTAAAAATGTTTCCAGTATAGCCCCTCTGGAGTTAGTGGTAGCGGAACCCCACAGAACGCTCCAGGCGTTGACATCACCTGCCAGAAGTACGGGGGTCCGAATCTGGTTAAAAATATTTTCTAAGTCAGACCTAGAAAAAGCTTGGTCGGGGAGAATATAAATGGAGACAACGGTGAACTTAAGCACGAGTTGGACCTCGACCGCTATCGTTAAAATGTTCGAGGTGATGGGAATTGGTTTATGTGGAATGTTTTCCTTAATTAAAATTCCGATACCTTGCTTGGCAGTTGAGTTATGTGGAAAATTATAAAAATAATCTTTATAGGATTTAGGTATGTTAGGTTTAAACAGGTGCGGACAGTGAGTCTCTTGAAGGGCAATAATACTGGGGGACTGTTCTTTTATAAGAATACACAACTCGTCATAGTTATTGATGAAGCCTTTTATGTTCCATTGCAGGATTTTGAGTCTTCTATCGATGTGCTTTGGCTTGGGGTTGGGAAGGTTAGACAGGTGTGGGTAGCAATCCCGATATCTGGATGTCGGAGCGTATAAATTTGATATGGGAATAGAATTTGGGTAAACATACCCAACCCGTTGTTCAGGAACCAAACTTTTCGATCCAGGCATGGTGCTAGAATAATTAAGTGCCCGATCAACTGGGTTGGAGTCATCATTAAAGTGGTTGTTATTGCTCGGTTTCATGATTGTCAAATTCAGTGGGAATTGTGTAGTATGTGTTCTTTTTTATTAGTGATTGAGTGCTAGATGAAATTACATATTGTATTGTATTGTTTTGATTTTGTGTATTTGGTTTCGTTGAGTGGTGTTTGAGTAGAATATTCTCTGTGAGGTTTATGTTTTTAGTGTTACACCAATTGACATTGGTGTGTGTTGAAGAGAGTGTGGTGTTGTTGTTGGAGTGCCGTTGTTAGGGATTTTGTTATGGATTGATTCGCTCACCGCAATCTTAGGTTTTTGTGTGTTTGTCGTACTTACAATCACTGAATAGGTTGATGGCATGAGTGAGGTGGGGTTTTGTTCTTTATATATTTGTTTAGCTTCAGCCAAGCTGCATTTACGTACGGTCTTAATTTTAAGTGTTTCTTTTGCTTGTTTGTAACGTTGGCATGCCTTAGAAGAGGCGGGGTGATCTCCATTGCAATTAGCGCATGAAGTACGTGTGCATTTTTCGGAGGAGTGAGGGGGTAGATTGCAATTGACACATGAAGAATTACCTTTGCAGCGTTTGGCGGTGTGGCCTAGAAGTTGGCAGTTTTGGCATCGCATTGGATTAGGGAAATACTCGGTCACTTGGGCATTATACCAGCCGATATTAACTGTGTTTGGAGGATGAAAGCGGTCGAAGGTGAATAGAACCAGTCCAGTTGCACGCTGCTTTCCATCTTCAGTTTTTTTAAACTTGAACACGTCCGTAATCCCTTGTGACTTCATTTCTTCAATGATTTCGATTTCAGGAACGTTGGTTAAATATGGGGCATATACTGTGCCTTTTGATGAGTTCAGTTGGCTGTGAAGGGTTACTGAAATCGGGCATAGATTGGAGAGTGCTTTCTTTGATAAGAAGAGATCCGCTATTTTTTTGGATTTAACTAATATGAGGAGGCTGCCATCGCGTAGTTGGGTGATTTGTTCATAAGCTGTACTTATGCCGTCGATGGCTTTCTTAAGCAGGAAAACGCTAAACGATGTGAGAGGCTTTTCCGCGTTAGTCGAGGAAATCACTATAAACTTTGGATTGTCCGGGACAGTGTGAGTCGAGAATAAATTTGATGGTTCCAAAGGGGAGGAATTGGGTTTTTTCCTTTTTTTATTTTTATATTCAGGGGGTGGGTCCGTTTGCAGCTCGCTAAAACGGTTTCCCGAAAGCACACGTGGCCGTTCGGCCATAGTCACGTAGGTTTTGTCAACCGCTGTATTTATATTATTTTACGCACTAGCAGGTTACCAATTAATCAAAAAGTACAAAAAAGTTTGGTTGGTTGTAGAAACCGGTTCGCACCGCGAAAAAAGAAATCCGAGAGAAACTCAATCAGCTGAAAGATGTTGCCGAGTCGAGTGTTAGTCGGTGACTGTGTGACAAGATAATTTGCAGGGACAATTGTTATAATTTCGAATTCGTAAAAGAATACAAGTATCTAGGTGTTATAATAGATAACAAATTGAGTTGGAAACCTCATATAATGTCCATAAAAAAGTTATTATATTTATCACTTAGTAAAATATATCACTTGCGTAAATTAGTACCACGCAACTTACTTTTAGCAATATACTATGCAGTGGTCCAATCGCGGATTGAGTATGGTCTTGTATGCTGGGGAAGTGCTTACGTTAGCAACCAGAGCAGTATAATAATAGCTCAGAAAAAAATTATTCGTCTATTGTTCTTTAAAAATAGGCTACAGCCCTCACTTCCACTGTTCCAAAGAGCGAAAATACTTCCACTCCGATATTTTTACATTTTTAAAACACTTAAAATATTCTTTTTTAGAAGCGGCGACTTTCACTTCAGAAGAAATGAAACATATTTCTTAAGAACCGTCCTTGTAGTAAACATCCCAAGGGTTAATAAAGAGCACTGTCGACGTTTTCTGACAAACATTGACCTTATATATTTAACAAACTGTCCTTCGATATATCCAAACTAATAATAAACAGAACTCTATTTTTGAAAAATCTCAAAGCTTGGCTACTTTCACAAACTGAAGTTGAATCTCTACTACAAGTGGTATGTTAATTTCATTACTTCTCACATTAGAATGCTCCATTACTTTCATTATCGCATACTGTTACTGTCATCATAAACTAATCTGCACCATTTCCTGTTAAATTACCCAGAAATCCATATCAATTATTGCTTGAATTAACTTAATATGTAAGCATTTTTTATGTATTATGAAATTTAATTGAATTGAATTGAAATTGTTAATTTGAAATGGAAATAAATAGTACAATACAATACAATCTATTTAACTTAATAAACAAGCAGCTTGAAAAGACGTCATCTATTTGACACTGTTTGATAAGACTGGGCCAATATAATGTCTGATAGGCTGAATGAGGTTAATCTGAAGATACTTGCAGTGAATGTTAACTCATCTATCAGAATCGAGAGAAAGACCAGTCTTTCTAACTTTTTGGTAAGCGAATGCGCAGATCTTATTTAGGTAAACAAAATGAAGCTCAGCCAGAATCACAAAGTTGGCGACAGTGGTTACAATATTTATAGAATAGATCGGCCTAATTCCACAAGAGGGGGTGGAGTTGGTATACTTTTACGTAAAGGCTTGTGCTATAAAATCGTATATAGCAGGGTCGTAAATAGGTTCCAGGTGTTGGAAGAGTGAAAGACGGATGTCTGTGGTGTAGCTTTACGCACCGGAAGCACTTCTTCCCACTCAATTTGTAATAGAACTCGAAAAACTTTTTCGTTGTCTTCTGCTACAGTCGGAAGAAAATCTTTACTTTTTGGCCACAGATCTTAACGCTAGCCATACGGCATTGGGAAATAATTCACCAAATACCAGATTCAACCAGTTACTTAACTTGTGGTGTTTACATAGAATTGAGTACAAACTCGAGTTGTACGAGACGGATATCCCGTTCTTTTCTGGACTTGACATCAATAGACAATAGAATAGAACTGACGAACACTAGGAATTGTCTGCGAGCGTTTGAGTACGATAGCGACTACTACGGACTTGCCACCACAGTACGGACCCAGAACGAGCAAAAACTGCTGGAATTATATGATTATGTGTTCTTATATGATTATCGTAGAGTCCGGTGGTCACGCTTCGTCAAAACTTTGAAGCGTAATTTGCATTCGAGCGGATTGATCCTTCGACTAATAGAAAACTGACAAACGACGAAACTGATGGACATTTAACAGAAATGGACTTTGTAATTAAACAAACTCTGTAGCGAACAATCCCTCGGATACAGCACTCCGAAAATAATCACACTAATAAGTACCGAACTCCCTCAATCGACGCACTATGTGCACACAAAAGTAGATTGCTCTCGAGGCTGAAACTACTATACAGACAATTTACTGGCGGGATAGTCACTGAAGAACAAAAAGTCGGCAGGATTATAGGGCATCCCAAACGTCATATTGAGGCATCTACCCCTGGAAGCAATGGATATTTTAACAAAGCCCGAAATAATGCATATTATCCAGCGCGTATTGGAAAATAGCAGTGATACATCCTATCCCAAAGAGTGATAAATTTAGGGCCAACACTATTAATCTTCGGTCAATTAGTCTACTTCCGAGCATTGACAAGATATTTGAAAAGGTAGTCAACAGAGCGCTGTTACATAACAATATAATCCCGGACAATCAGTTTGGTTTTAGGCCAAGGCACGACACCATTCACGTGGCGTCAAAACTGATCTCCGACATGCAGTGGAACAAATACAAGAACCAATGTACGGGTGCTTGTCTGCTTTACTTGGAGAAGGCTTTTGACACCCGTATGGTCAGAGGGGCTTTTCTACAAGCTAACCAGACTTACGATATGCTTATGGGAAAGAAGTTCGTTTTCAGATGTGGCAACGTGAAATCGAGTAAAGTTTTTAACATTAAAAATGGCTTACAACAGGGGTCGGTTTTTTCTTCGATACTGTTCAATCAGGCGATAGCGTATGCAGATGATTTAATGGCGTACAGGTCAGGACCAAAAATCGAAGTCATTAACACCCATTTGCAACATGACTTCGACCGTATTAAGGAGTATTGCGATGATTGGAAATTGAAAATTAATTTTTAAAAGTCAGAAACGGTCTTACTTAGAACTCCATTGAGAAGGGCCTATTGGAATACCAGAAATAACTGACGAAATTTGGCCATCATTGGACAGCATGGACTACCTCTAGCGGTGAGAAGCGCAGTTAGGTATTTTGGTATCTGGTTTGGTAAGTATTTATATTTTGATGAACATACAGATGCTTGTATGGGTGGGGCCAAAAAGGCTTTAGCTTTGACAAAAAAGTGTTCCAAAGCAGTTAACTTGATTCCAGGATGAAAGTCATATGTTACGGCCCTAATCAGTCCAATCATCGCTGACGGCTGTCCGGTGTGGTTTAATCTACTGCAATCTTATATGGAAATGATTCATGTGTTTGAAAGACAGTGTCTTAGAACCTATCTTCAATTGTACAGAACACCAGAATCTGAGTACATAAACAACTGTGGAGAGACTCATTATCACTTAGGGGTGCCTCCGAGAGTTCACCGACGCTAGACGGTCTCGTTCAAGTTTCGGAGATGCATATGCACTCTGATGGCGACTGCCATTTGCCCGAAAACTCAACCGAGATGGTGACGACTCGGAGCAAAAGAAAATGAGTGCTCGCCACCTGGATTATAGTTAAGTTAAATTAAGTAGCATTGGCAGGTTAAGTAGATAGGTAGCTTAAGTTAAAATAAAATTAAAAAAAAAAGATAAAATATATAAGTCTTTTGACAATAATTTTCTTAGAGAATCGTATATGTAAATATGTTGGTTATATAAGTTAAGTCCTAGGATAGATTGAAGGTCGAAAGACATTAGTGGTAGTAAAATCGTTAAGTTTCGAGTGCTTGGTAAGAGCCATTAAGCTAAATTCTGAAACTGTCGCTGTCAAATTAGATCTAAGCATTTTTGTCTACCATAGCATGTAAGTTAACATATACAAATAAATAATAAAAATGAAATTAAAAGTAAAATACAGTAACCAATTGGAGATAGCAGTCAGCTCAAACAGCGTGCCCAAGATCCTTGGATCAATGAGGCTCTAACCATGTGTACCAAATTTACAGGTGGCGCAAAATTAATCATCCCATTTTGTTTTTGAATTACTTTTTTACTAAATAAAAAAAAATGATTTTAAGTGATAAAAATTTTTATTTGACAATTGTTTCTGTTAAGTGGAAAAGATCCACCAAATGGCTGCCGGCAGTGTTGATACATATCTGTGCTGATAACTGTTCGCATTCCTGGCGAATAGTCTCCTTAAGGGCTGCTATTGTCTGAGGCTTGTTGGCATAAACTGGCGACTTCAAGTAGACCCAAAGAAAGAAGTCTGGAACGGTTATATCAGGCGATCTTGCTGGCCATACCCCATCGCCAAAACGGGAGATTACGCGACCAGGATACACTTTCTTCACAATATCCATTGTGGCTCGTGCTGTGTGTGCGGTTGTACCGTCTTATTGAAACTTGGTGCACAAAGCCCCGCTCATCCAATTTCGGCAGTTAGATGCCGTTTATCAATGCCCTGTAGTATTCGCTAGTAACAGTAATAGTAGTGCCGATGGCGTCCTTAAAAAAATACGGCCCAATCACTCCCCCCGCGTGAACGCCGCACCACACACTGGCTTTGAGTGGATGTAATGCCCCGTGGAAATGCGCTTCGCCGCTCATGATGATTTTCGACACGAAATCGTCCTCTCCGTTATTGAGATTGAGTACAGCGCTCCATTGCTTGTCTGTTTATATACTGCAGCTGTCTAGTTCACAAATGTCAAATATAATTGACGTATAAACCTTGTATAAACCACCAACAAATACCTTTTTAGCTATTAGTCCATTTTATGGTCACAGTACTGAAGTAAGTCAGTCGTTCATAGACCTCGACAGATGTGTTTCGGCTTCTTTCCAAGTGAAATAGTGTAAAAGCAATAAAAGAACAATTAAAAACATTTTGGTCAAGTGATTCGGTGGTGCAACAGTAGTGGTGTCGGCCGACAAAGCTGGGGTCGTGGGTTCGATTCCTTTAAAAATTACATCGAATTTTTATTTTTAAAAAAATGTTTTAATAAATAGACAACTGATAAAAAGAAAGTGTGATCGACCGTGTGATGAGTGGAAACAAGCGGTCCGCTATCCCAATAGCGGGGTCACCAGATGGTATGATATCGTCTGATGATCAAACCGTTAAGCCAGTCCACTCAAAATTAACAACAACAACAATAACAGACATCGTCACAAAGAGGAGAAGGACGCTGAAGCCAACTTCAACTCAGAATCTCGATAAGAGCTCCATTTCAGCATCGTTGGAAATGCTGCATGGCAGAGTGAAGGAGAAGGCTGCGCTGATATCGGCAAGAGTCGGAAAATTACAACTGTCCACTTGTACCTGACGGAGGGGAGCAGACAACTGCTTCGCATTCCTAGCTGCATCGGAGTTAGATGACGAAGAGGAAGAGGTCGAAGTCCTGTGCAGTAGCATCAAACAGCTACAACAAAAAGTGCTGGCCATAAGAGCTAAGCAAGTGGCAAGGAGGGAGATGGAGAAGAAGCAACAACACCAGAGACCTCAGCAGCAAGAAACCATGAACGCGGAGCTTCCACAAAAACAACAACAGAAACAACAGTTTGTTTCTGAGTTTGACCATATGGGCAGTGTTATTTCATTGCGCTCGATTTGTACCTCTTGCTCAAAATTGGTGGTTTTTTTCCTTATGTAATCTGATTGTGAGTCGCAAAATGAGTCTGCAGTATTTGATCGTATTCTTGTGCATTACAAGCACATTGACTACAGTTTTCAGTGCCAACATACTGGGCCTATTTCCGTATCCTGGTAAGAGCCACTTTGACTTCTTTCGACCGCTTTCTTGCAAGTGCTGGACATGATGTAACAGTTGTCAGTTATTTCCCGAATAAGGAACCTGTCGTCAACTACACGGATGTTGTTTTGGATGGCCTGCCGGTTATCGCCAACATTGTGGATCTAAAAGATGTAGAACAAATTGAATTTTGGATGAGAGATATAAAATTAGTTAACTTCTTCTACTTAAATTACCTATCGCTACAATCTTGTGAAGCTGCATTTGAATCGAATGCCATAAAGCACATTTTATAATCAGACAAAAAGTACGATGCTATATTGATAGAATATTTCGTAAACGATTGTATGTTAGCAATAAGTTATAAATTGAACGCACCAGTGATTGGGCTGACAAGCCATGCTCTCATGCCTACAAGAGAATGGGAAGCCCTTTTATACCGTCATTTATGCCAAATTATTTCATACCTTATTCGGATCAGATGAGCTTTTTGCAGAGATTGAATAATTTCATGCATCACCACTTATTGACCGCTTTTCATGACATCTTCTGTCACCGTCCTACCAATCAGTTGGTTCAGAAATTCTTGGGAAACTCGATTCCACCGATTGAGGAATTAGTCTCGAATACGAGTCTTATGCTAATTAATCAGCATTTTTCATTAACTGGTGCTACACCATATGTACCTGGCATTGTTGGTCTGCTCGGAAGCACAGAAGGATGCTATTGTGGAGCAGCGATTGTCGTAACACCATTCTTTGGTGACCAATTCTTAAATGCACAAGCAATTCAAGCTCGCGGAGCCGGAGTCGTTCTTAATTCGAACTGCCTTAAGCCCAAAGATGCAAGAGAATGCCAGATTTATTTCGGTGTCATTCAGAAATAAATAGGCCACAACAACCACTGGATTTGGTAATTTGGTGGGTGGAAAACATAATCCGAACGAAAGGTGCTCCCCTAGCTGTGAATGCTTCATCCAAAATGTGTTGGTTTACTTATCACAGTATTGACATTTATATAGTCCTATTCGTCACCATATTGCTGACTTTTATGGGTGTGAGGCTTTTTATCATGAGAATATTTTTCTCAGCTGCCACAAAGGCAGTGAAACAGAAAAAGCAATAGGTTTTAGGTCATAGGCCAAATAAAAGAAAAACAGATGGAAAAACAAAAGACACCTGTACAAGAACTAACAAGAACAAGAGCACAGACTCAACAAAAACAGCAACAACAAGAGTCACAACAGCAGCAAAAGCCGCAACATCAAAAGCAACAACGGCAACAGCAACAACAACAGCCACAACAACAATATCAGAAAAAACAACAGCAGCAGATCAACAACAACAGCAAGAGCAGAAATCCACCAAACAGAAAGTGCCGCCAATCAACACTTTCAAATTGGAGTTAAAGGACACCATCGAACTTTGTAAGTCGGCCATAGGCTCTAATTTTTTTATAAAAAGATTAAGTGTAGATAGGCACGCGATCCACTGTAACACAGTGGAGCGCTACCACAAAATTAAAAGTCTATTGAAGGATTCGACGACGGAGTTTTTCTCCTACACCCCAAAAGGGGAGAAGCTGCAAACAATACTGCTGAGGGGGTTAGAACCGTCGACTGATCTGGAGGAGCTCCTTGCACTGATGAAAGCAAAGAGCTCAAATTCGTGGGGTCAAGCCATTCGTCACGGCTAGAGCCAAAAGGGAGAAGCGGCAACTACCGTTTTTCCTGGTCCAGCTAAGTTCCGACAGCAACCTAGAAGGTCTAAGGAGTATCAAAGTCCTAGACTACCAGGTTGTACACTGGGAAAAATTAAAGAGGAGCGAAAACATTTTACAATGTGTTCGCTGCCAAAAGTCGGAGCGTCTGAAAAAAGCCAACTCTCTTGCGCGTTATGTAGAAACACGGGACACATCACAAATTATCGGGGTTGTCCCAAATTCCAGTACATCAAAAGAAGAAATCTGGCCCGGCAGCAGAAAGTGGAAGTTAAACGTCCACCCGTGCATTTACAAACTCCAGCCGTTATTCCACATGTTACCTACGCCCAAATGGCGGCAGGTACGGGAAATACGGTACAGTAAGCGAAGGTTGCTTCTCAGGCCCCAGCGCTCAAAGCACCGGAACCAGTACCTGACATGCTAGCTATCTTGCTCTCTATCCAGGGGCAGATGGCTCAGCTACAACGTCATTTAACTGAACAGACCGCGCGGGTGGATCAAGTATACGTGCTGATGCCTGGCCTAACGCACCTTTTGACGTAATGGGTACGTACGTGGAGGAGCAAACCCTGAAGATCCTTGCCGTGAATGTAAATTCACTGATTAGGCTCGAACGATGAGCCGCACTATTTAAGTTGTTTAAAGACCAATCCCCTGATGTGCTTTTGGTTAGCGAAACTAAGCTTACCAAAAGACACAAAATGGGGCACAGAAGATACGAAATAGTACGGAGAAACCGACCCAACTCCATTCAGGGAGGTGGCGTTGCGATTTTCGTACGAAAAGGCATACGTTTTAAAAGAGTATACAGTCGTGTAGTGCGTAGGTTCCGGGTGCTGGAAGCATGCATCGTGTATATCCCCCTCCGTAATGGAAAGTGGTTGTACATCGTGTCTGTCTATGCACCTAAAGCTACTCAATCCACTTTATTCATCTCAGAGCTCAAGACACTTTTTCGATTCTTGAGGCTGGAATTGGAAGACAACTATTATATTATCGGCGGGGATTTCAACGCCAAACCTAGTGATTGGGGAAATAATACTCCAAATACTAGAGGGAACCTACTATTCAATTGGTGGGGTCAGCACAGTATAATGTATCGACTCGGGCTTAAGGCGACGGATAGTCCGTCGTTTCCCAGACACGGGTCTTATTTGGATCTTCTGCTGTTCGATTCACGAATACATCTGACGTGCACTAACCAACAAATTATTAACTGTGTACGCACTTTCGTGTATGACCATTGCGATCTCAGCACCGAAATAACCGTTACCAATGAAATTGCGGAACTAGATGAGTTTGTGCAAAGGCATTCCTATAATTATAGTAGAGTGCGTTGGACACACTTCACCAGAACACTGACTAGAGCACTCTCCTCGAATTCGCTCTACACACAGTCAAACAGAAATCTGTCGAACGAGGAAATTGACAGGTATCTAAAACTGATGGACGAAACAATTAAACGACCAATGGACAAAACGATACCTCGGTATCAACACACTGACGACGAACACTTATTCCGCAACGCAACTATTGACGCACTGCACCGACATAAAAGTAGGCTGCTGTCAAGACTAAAGACCTTGTACAGACAGTTTACTGACAGACATAACCAGGAGATCATGACATTGAAGTCGTCGATCAAAAACCTCCAAGTATTAAAAAAAGAAAATTACAGAGCATTTGTAAGTTTGTATTGGAACAGTAAAATTCGGGCTGTAAATACCAGCAACCCGAATAAGTTCCCGCAAATAAATAAAATATTTCTTCGATGCTTCGACATCTCCCTCTAGAAGCGGTGAACATTTATACCACCCTGTTTAATAATGCAATGAATAATGCACATTATCCAGCGCATTGGAAAACTGCGATGGTACATCCAATCCACAAAAGGGATAAAGATACTTCCAATCCGGCGAATCTCCGCTCGATCAGTCTTCTTCCAAACGTCAGTAAGGTTTTCGAGAAGGTGATCAATAGAGTCCTGACTAAGTGGGTTGAGGACAAACATATAGTTCCGGATAATCAATTCGGTTTCAAGGCGGGACATGATATCATTCATCTTGCGTCTAAACTGGTTTCTGATATCCAATGGATCAAAGGCAAGAAACAGTGCACTGATGCCTGCCTGATTGACTTGGAAAGGGCCTTCGATACCGTATGGTTAGAGGGACTCTTTTTCAAGCTGGACAGGTTGGGCATTAGTAAACCACTGCTGTATATTCTTTTTGATATGCTCTCCAGTAGACAGTTCATCGTGAAGAATGGCGATGTGACTTCTGCTGGAACATTAAAAACTGTCTGCAATAAGATGCGGTAAATTCGCCGATCCTATTCAACGAGTGATCTGATACGTTCACTTCACCATGCCATAGCGTACGCAGACGACTTAATCGCGTACAGATCGGGTCCAAAGATTGAGGTCATTAATATGCTTTTGCAGCGTGACTTCTACAAAATTAAGCGATATTGCGTTGACTGGTAGTTGAAAATCAACTTTCAGAAGGCGGAAACCATTCTGTTTAGAACGCCTTTGTCTGGGGCCTCTAGGGATACCAGAAAGAATTAGCGAAAGTTCCCGATCGTGGGGCATCACGGCCAGCCACTTGCTTGTCGAAATGTAGTCAGATACCTTGTGATCTGGCTAGATCAATTTCTGTATTTTAACAAACATATAGATGTTGCTCTGGACAGAGCCAAAGGTGCTTTTGCCCTTACAAAGAGACTGTTTTATAACAGTCAACTCGATGCGAGGGTGAAGCTAATCTGCTACATGGTCGCTATCAGACCCATGCTTGTATTTGGATGTCCCGTGTGGTTCAACGTGAGAGCAAGTTTATTGGAAAAAATTCGGGTGTTTGAAGGGGCTTGTCTTCGCTTATACAGAACACCAGAGTCTCAGTACATAAAATTCTATCCCAATGAAATCCTGTACAATAGGGCGAACCTAATAAGAGTGGACAATTTCGTCATTAAGTTGACTCGAAGGCACATTGCAAGAGGAATGACCTCATCGAACAACCTGATCTCTGGGGCTTTCTACCCCAGAAGCGTTCCTTTATCTAGATAGTAAAGGTCTGATCCAGGACAGATTTCATGTCGCTCGAACAGCTGCGGACAGGCGACTCAACTACGACAGAGACGTCGCACATGGCAGTGCAGAGCGTCTCCGGTTCAGTAGAGCGGTAGAGAGTCGCGACAGGAGGGATGCTGCTCGGCAGCACCAGCAATTGTTGAAGGAGAGGATGCTTCGTCGTTAAACTCCTCCAGTGATAGGTAGCTTCATGTGAAGCAAAGTGGGCCAGCCTACATTTTTTTTTTAGCCATGGCCGACTTACATAGTTTTAGGTAGGATTAAGTTAGTTTTAAGAAAAAAAATATATAAAAACCAAAAAAAAATAAATAAAAAAAAATGAAAAAAAAAAATATTTATCATGTATTTATATATTATGTATATACATATTATGTATATATATATTTATGTATGTTTATATTTTTGTCAGATTTAAGTAGGTTAAGTAGATTAAGATTTATTTTTAGGTAGTCTGTATGTTTTTCTTTTTTTAGTTTTAAGTTTTATAATAAAATAAAAACAGGGTCATGTTACTAAGTTTTTTTTTGATAAAAAATGTTTTCTTAGTTTTAGTATTAATTAAATTAAAGTATTAATTAATTCGTCGAAAGACATAGTTTAATTGTTAGGTTTAACTTAGAGTGCCCGCATGGGGCCAGTAAGTTAGTATAAGATAATTTTTAAGCATTTTTTTGTCTAGCAAGTAAGAGTAATTTAAGTTATAAATATAAAAATGCATAGAATCTGAAAAAAAAACTCAACTTTACTGAAGTAAGTAATGTTACAGTATTCTTTGCAAGAGCCTTGCCAATTATTGAGCTTCCTGTGCAATTTTTTTTTTTCGCGGAGCACTTTAACATACCTTTTAAAATCTGTCTTTATTTCGTTTATGAAATACTATATTACTTACATTAAAACAAGGATTTTATATCGCAGACATTTCTGCTGTTGACATTGGCACTGATCTTGAACTGGGAATCTGCGGGTAGATGTAGATTTTCGTCCAAATTTTGACTAAACAGATTAAGTTCAGTCGATGAAAACATATATTTGCTACGCAGACGATCGCCGTTGTAAGATATTTTCCTTTAAGTGGAGCGAAACCTTTTGAAGGACCTATTTTATGGAGATTACTATACCTGCTTCACTATTCCGAATTTATATTGCAATCAAAAACGTTGATCTTTGTCAGATTTGTATTCAAATCACCATATTCAAAAGTCAATTTTCTATTATCTCTTATCAGTTGAAAAATTCAGTTACTCTATATTGCGTGTTGAACGACTCCACCTCGAATTGACAAAGTCATTTGATTGGTGTCATTCGTAAAAGGCGACAACGAAATAGTCACCTACATTTAACTGTCTTTTACGAAAAGGCTTAATGTCAGCCAGCAATCCCCCCTTTATGCAATCAATCATTCACAGCCGTCATGTCATATTCTTAGAATCCCATACCATTCTCCATTGTGTTTAAGAACTCTTAAACTCAAATCCTTATCACTCTGCCAGTGTCTGAGCTAAGGAGGGGTGGACACAAAAAAAAAAATTACTCAAATCTATTATTTGTCTTTCTAAGAGGACCATCCTTCTATTTCATTGGGCCACTTGTCCGCCCGTTCAGTTGCGATATTTCTTTTCAAATCCAATTGACCGGACTTCATTATGGGCCGTAATGGTAAATAGGATTTCTGTATCAAATCAGAGCACTCCCATTGCGCTGCGGGATTTACCTTTCGCTTTAGGTAATTGAATTTTTTTTTATGAGAAGCTTCCATTCGATACGGAGTATGCTGTCATCCAGACAACAGGGATATCCATTTTGAGAGGTAAAGCTGGGCGAAAATGAAATGCCGGTCAAATTGTATGTAGCTGGAGTTAAATGGTTCAGGGATTCAGATTGTTGTTCGTTTTTTGTTTTATTTATTGTCTGTCCGCATTACGGATCATTGCTTGCTTATATGGATTTATTTGAATACCGATTTTTTGGGGGAATTTATTGATGACACTTAATAAATCACATTTAGCTGATGTAAATTTTTAAATTTTATACAGAATTTTGAGTGCGAGGGCGTCCTCATTGAGGTTTAAGTCCAGCTTACCGCAATCATTTGACACATGAAATTCGATATTTATTTGTTGGAGCGATTTGGCATGGTCTCTGAGGAGTAAAGCAGAGGATTACCATAAAATGCTGTTCCAGGATAAATGTCAAGTCAATATTCGGCTTTATATGATGTGAAGTTTACTTGTGTGGACTGAGCTAATGCTGATGTTAGGAATCAATAGTCAATGGTCATTAGGGAATATCACAATTGAATTCAAAAATGAAATTTAAAAATAAAAAATTATGACATACATATCATTAATTGTTTAGATAAAAACAAACTCCTCGTCCTTAAATCTGTTAATATTGGTGTACTCATTCATATATGCATATAAGGCGAGGTAAAATATATTGCTGCCTGAAGAGATGCTTACGGTTTCACTTTTTCCTACTTTCCCTATAAAGGAGGTATCGTTGCAATGTAATAGAAATCTACTTAAAGTACAAGAAAATCTTGACTGCCTCTATTTCGTTATGAGGATTTTGATATAAGTTTAAATCAATCCAACCTACAAGATTTTTTCTTAAATAATGTCAATGTGGATCTAAACAACGAAAGGACTCCAGCAAACTATAATACTTATCTGTCTTTACGATGTGCTTTTCAAACTGCATAAAAATGTTGATGCTGCATGGGATCCTTCAGATGTTGTTCAGGTAACATTCCTATAGAATATATTCAGAGAAGAATGGAAAAATCGATTTTTTTAGTGTCGTAAAAGGTCCGCTTTCTTTTGCGTGGCCTTTGACATCTTGTAAACATCTCCAGGCCGAACGAAACATTTCATAAATATTTTATAGACATAGTATAATATTTAATAAACATATTCTTGTTTATGAAATTTTTATGAATTGCTAGTTAAATGTTTCGTTCAGTCTGGACCCCAATGAAACATTTATAAAATATTATTTGAATGTTTCTCAGTTTCCTATTCGTGTGACGGAAAATTATTTTCGTTTCACAACTGCATGAATATTTTCTTTACTTTAATTATGCCATTCGAATTTAATTTACGTTGATAAGTTGCTTTCACAAAATTATAATAAAAAGTTGTTTATTTCAATAAAATCGTATTATTTGTATTTGTTTATTACGCATAATCTGCTTGCCATGGTAATGAGAGTTAAGGGGTTAGGCCACACTAGGATTTTCAAAAAATCGATTTGTTTTTATTTCTTTCAATGGTCCCTTGGGACCTCAAAGATGATATCCCAAAAGATATGGCCGGAGAATATCTCGAATTACAGCGACCCTATTATTACCGAAACGGTATTTTAGTGGTCTAGAGCAGGTATACCGCAGATATTTTTGAAACTATTTGCCACGTGTTTAGACTATTGCTTGTTTCGCCTTTAGAAACGTCGGTTTCAGTCAGTTTCGCGAAAAAATTTAAGCAACCGGAAGATATATATATATATTGTAGTGAATCCAGGTTATCGTATGACAAACTTCATTGCAGTTTTTTCAGCTATTTCAAACGTTGTCGTTTATAAAGGTGAAATTTACGAAAAGTGGTAAGCGCTGTTTGGCATTCAAAATATTAGTGTCCTGTGAAAAATGTGAACAGACTGAGAAACCTAGTACTTCTGTAGCTGTTGTTATGTAAAATAAAAAAAAATAGTGACAAAATTTACAGAAGCTGTTGGTACAGCCGTAGACCCTGTCAAAAAAGAGAGGTCATCAGTGAAACGCTTTACAGCCGCTTAGCCCATTTTTATGGCCTCTTGAGTGGCCTAACCCCTTAAGGACTAAGAATATAATTAAAATAACTTTTTGGATGAGTATGCAAGGAAATGCACCATCAATGACTAACGCAGGACATTGTTTTTTCTCATCCTGGTAATATCTCATCTGTTAGCAAACCCACTGTTCGGCTATTGAGAGCTATCCAAAGTACTTTTTTAAAAACATCAGATTATGTATTACATTCAACATAGTTGAATTGAAAGGAATATGATATGAGGCCAAAAGTTCCTTCGTAGTTGAATTAATCAGTACCACTGTAAGAAGGTGACGTTTAAATATGTGACGATCGGCCATTGCAACTATACACTGTGTAAACTACCACTTACTATTAAAGTAAAATGCAATTTTGAGCCATTCTGATCTTGTCGTCGGGACCTATAAATTAAAATAATACCACCTTGATCCCGGAATTTATTGAGAAAATTAAAAGAACAAGTTTATTCATCTAAATCTACATTGTCCCCTTCAAAGTAATCCGCATTGACTGCAACACACTTATGCCAGTGCTTGATCTAATCCTCGAAACATTTTTTATATTCGCTTTTCGGTATGTCCATCAGTGCTTCCTGCGATTTTTCCATTACTTCCTCTCGGCTGCTGGAAGTAAATCCCCGTAGTGGTTTTTTAACTCGATTGAACAGAAAGAAGTTATAGGAAGCCAAATCAGGTGAATTTGGTGGCTGTTGGATGGTATTTGTTTTCTGCCCACAATTCTGGTCTCTTTTGGCGACTTGCTTCACGCAAACGTCTCATAACGCCCAAATAATATTCTTTGTTTACTGTCTGGCCTTCCGCAAAAAGTTCATGATGCACTACACCGTTGTAATCCATGAAAACCGAGAGCATTGCCTTGTTTTTTGACTGAAAACGAGGTGGGTTTTTTGGTCTCGGCTCATTTGGTGAACGCCATTCACTTGCCTGATGTCAGGATTGCGTGTCGTACTCATAAACCCACGTTTCGTCTCCAGTAATGATCCTTTTGATGAATGTGGGATCGGATTGAGCCTCGCAAATCATCTCTTTTGCGACGTCAACACGGTCTCGCTTTGCTGTTACATAACGTCAAATCATTAATCAAAATGTCTTGGATGGATCCATAGGCAATGTTTAAGTCCTCCACTATATCTCTGATGGTTAATTTGCGGTTATTGACCAACATTCCTTTTACTCCATCAATGTTTTCGTCGGTTTTCGATGTCGATGGTTTGCCACTGTGTTCATCATCTTCGATTGACTCACGACCACTTTTGAACCACTCGTGCCACCGGTAAACGACCGTTTCCTTTAGAGAATCGTTGCCGAAACACTTTTCCAACATTCGCGCACCATTAAATCCGTTTTTTACCCAAAATTTAATACAAGTTCGTTTTTGCAAATTTAAATCCATTTCTAAAAAATCGCCAACACACAAATAGATAGATGTACTCTTGGTTCCGTAACTTTTGCAAATGTCAAGCTATGACTCTAAGATTTAGAGGGAACGTCAACAACAGATTTACCACCTTAACAGAAAAACAGAACTCAAATCGGAACAATGAGAGCGCCACACGGTGGTTATTCCGGGTTATTGATCAAGGTGGTAGCACAGGTGGTACTCATATGACCCTTAGCAAACTTACACTATTATTCATGATACGCGTTGTTTTGAGATTTTAAATAATCACCAGTAGCCAAAAAAGCGAAGATATCCTGCTAAACGTTCATTAACAGTAATGGTCGGTCTGTAGTTCGTATTCCGTTTTCTAATTCTAGAACCGATCAAACAAGCAAGACACTCAAAGTCACCACTTGACACAATCGCAAAATTTCTGTTTCCACAAGAACTATCGGCTTTAAGGTCTTGTAGTAACTTTCAACTCCCTAAATTGTTTCTACTTTTAAAAAAGAAATGTCTCTGCTACTGTTTTTTTTCTTCTTCTTTTTGTTTTCCATTTTTCTTATGATAATGAAGCATTCCGCTATTAATCCTACCCCTTTTGAGTCCATCATATTCTTGTGCAAAAATAGATAAGACAGAAACATTATATAAACCACCTTTCATAAATGCTTCATCGTCGTCTACACCGACAAAAACATTTCAAAACGTTTATGAAATGTTATGAGGAATTTAATGCGGTTGCAAAGGGTACTTAAAAATCACGCTCTGAAGTCTGCCCAGAGTCTACAGTATCTGCATCGAAAAATCCAACCACTTAAATAACCCTATGCTCCTGCAGAAATTGATTGAGAAACTACCGTAGTCAATCGGGCTTGATTGGGCCCTATATAGGAAGACACTGCTCACTTGCACACTGTCTGAGCTTAGCATCCGCGTTCATTTCGAAGGAAGAGCTCCAAACGATCTTCAAATCACTTAGAAGTAAGAAATCAGTGGGAACCGATGAAATACCGAACATTGTGCTTCGACATCACCCTCTAGAAGCGGTGAACATTTATACCACCCTGTTTAATAATGCAACGAATAATGCGCATTGTCCAGCACGTTGGAAAACTGCGGTGGTGCATCCCATCCCCAAAAGGGATAAAGACGCTTCCAATCTGGCGAATCTCCGCTCGACCAGTCTTCTTCCAAACATCAGTAAGGTTTTCGAGAAGGTGATCAATAGAGTCTTGACTAAGTGGGTTGAGAACAAAAATATAGTTCCGGATAATCAATTCGGTTTCTAGGCGGGGCATGATGTCATTCATGCTGCGTCTAACCTGGTTTCTGATATCCAATGGAACAAAGGCAAAAACAATGCACGGGCGCCTGCCTGATTAACTTCGATACCGTATGGCTAGAAGGACTCTTTTTTAAGCTGGGCAGGTTGGGCATTAGTAAACCACTGCTGTATGTTCTTTTTGATATGCTCTCCAGTAGACAGTTCATCGTGAAGAATTCGATGTGACTTCTGTTGGAACATTTAACATTAAAAACGATCTGCAGGAGGGTGCGGTGAATTCGCCGATCCCGTTCAACATTTCTGATAAGTTGACTTCACCATGCCATAGCGTACGCATTTGACATAATCGCGTACAGATCAGGTCCAAAGATTGAGGTCATTAATATACTTTTGCAGTGTGACTTCGACAAAATTAAGCGATATTGCCATGACTGGAAGTTGAAAATCAACCTTCAGAAGCCGGAAACCATTCTGTTTAGGACGCCTTTGTCTGGGGCCTCTAGGGATACCAGAAAGAATTAGCGAAAGTTCCCGATCGTGGGGCATCACGGCCAGCCACTTGCTTGTCGAAATGTAGTCAGATACCTTGGGATCTGGCTAGATCAATTTCTGTATTTTAACAAACATATAGAGGTTGCTCTGGACAGAGCCAAAGGTGTTATTACCCTTACAAAGAGACTGTTTTATAACAGTCAACTCGATGAAGCTTTATTGGAAAAGATTCGGGTGTTTGAGAGGGCTTGTCTTAGGACTTGTCTTCGCTTATACAGAAAACCAGAGTCTGAGTACATAAAATTCTATCCTAATGAGGTCTTATACAATAGGGCGAACCTAATAAGAGTGGACAATTTCGTCATTAAGTTGACTCGAAGGCACGTTGCAAGAGCAATGACCTCATCGAACAACCTGATCTCCGGGACTTACTACCTCAATTATATGTATCACGGGAGAGTTCGCTTTGACGGCTTTATTCCTCCAGAGGCGTTCCTCTATTTTAGCAATGGCCGGCTTACATAGTTTTAGGTAGGATTAAGTTAGTTTTAAGTAAAAAAAATATATAAAAACCAAAAAAAAAATATATATATATATACATACATGGATTTGTATATTATGTATAGAGTCACCGACTGTACTTCGAGCTGTAAACATCGTTTTCGAATACGTTTCTCTGCTCTCCTCAAAGTTGGTAACTTCTTTCTCCCGCGCTTCCCCTTCTCATTTCCCTTTTCGTCTTATCAATCCACCAATCATGTGACTGAAAACTAATAAAACAAGTGATAAAAGAAGTGGAATATAGCCCCTGGGCCGAACGTGCTCTCGGGTAATCGTTTTGCTGAGTTATATCAGCATTTCGACCAGCCTAAGGAAAAAAAAAGAAAAACAAACATATTCCACTATAGTGACCAACAAAGACATTCCCTTCCATTCTAACTCTAAAAATCCCAAATGACCTGACCCTAAAAAACTTCTCACTTCTATAAGTGTATTTTTATTAAAAAAAGCCATTGATGCAATTAGTACATCGTACGAGTACATAGAGTCTTCGAGATGGAAATTTGCTCATACTCGTTAAATTCGAACAAATCGCCAATCTATTTCTTTCGAAAAAAACACTTTCCAACCTCTGTCCTATCTCAGTTTCGCTACATAATCAGCTCATGCACCGCATATGCACAATAAATGCAATAATAAATGTCCCTGAAAAAGAAATAATCCAGAAGGTGAAAGACCAAGGTGTCACCGATGTATTTAAATTTAAGAAGTCAGAAAATGGTGCTCAAAGGGTCACAGGGCTAATGCTCGTTACCTTTGATCTCTTTCGCCCCCCCTACGTCTATAAAGGTGGGTTGGTATAACCTTAAGGTAGAAGAGTATTTCCTCTTGCGCTGCAAAAAATGCCAACGACTCGGTCACACTATGAAAAGATGCATTGGTTCTCAAACTTGCGAAACATGTAATCTCCCCTCACCGCACTCTCCTGTACTTTGTACTCACACATATTGTGCTAATTGTGCAGAAAATCACCCAGCATCATCAAAGCTATGCAAGCGGTATATGCAAGCAAAAACTATAAAAAAATGCAGCATGGCAGAAGCCAAACAAATCTACAGCTAACAAAATCCACTCGCCTCATCTCTCTCTTTCTCTTCAGTTGTTAGGAATGGAACAGAACCTGTTTCTCGCAATTCCCCAGCCCCGTCACACATCACATTACACCGACTCTGTCTTTCAAAGGTCGAATCATTCAAGCTCTTTTGGGAGTTTCGATGGTTCGGCATCGGGGCGGCAGTATAATTCCTCTTATATTGCACAAAAGTCTTCTACGTCAGCTCATACAATCCTCAAGATTCTTCAGTGGAATCTTAACGGATATCTAAACAACTATCATGAACTTGAGCTGTTAATAAAAGAGAACAGACTTCACCTAATTTCTCTCCAGGAAACTCACATTTACGACAATACACAGGATAAAGCTCCAAAACAATATTTACCATACTTTCATAATCTTAGTAGAAATACAACCGCAAAACAAGGAGTTGGCCTCCTAATCCATAAGTCAATCCCACACACAGGCCAACCAATCAGCTCAAATATCTCAACAATAGCAGTAGAAATTGATCTTAACATTAAAATAACTATCTTATCTCTCTACAGTCACCCAACCCAGACTTTTTATTCTACAAACCTAGAAGATATTATTAGATCAGTGAACTCCCCATTAATCCTTATTGGCGATTTTAATGCTTGGAACCCCCTTCGGGGTTCCCAAACTTCAAATGCAAGAGGGAATAAAATAGTTGAGAACTTCTTAATAAATTCAAACTTCTCTCTCCTTAAAGATGGAAGTCCAACACGCTTTTCTACCCATAGTACCTTTACACACGTAGACCTTACGTTGATATCTCTTCAACTTTTGCCTAACAACTCCTGGAACAGATTGGTTTTTCTGCACGATAGCGACCACTTCCCTATAATAACCAACCTTAATCTTAAAAACAATAACACTTACTCTAAGCCGATTCCTAAATTTTTAACCGACCGCGCCGACTGGAATCTTTTCCAAGCAAACGCAATAGACTTTTTTACCAATAAACCAAAATCCACAAACGTCAACAAAGAGGCAGCATTATTAAGTAAAGGAATTCGGTTCTCAGCCAACTTTGCAATCCCTCAATCGAAAACCAAACCGGTAAAAACCATGGTCCCCTGCGGGAAAAGAAACAACATTTATGGAAAATCCTTAGAAAGTATCCTAACGAAACAAACCTCATCAATTATCGGAAAGCGAATGCTTTATTTCGTAGGTAAGCCAAGGCTTCCAAAATTGAAAGGTTCCAGAAATTCACTTCAAATCTAAATCCTAACACGACAAGTAAAAAATCTGGGCAGACATAAGATTCCTTAACGGTAGTTACTCGTATATTCCTCACTACATAAAATTATACACACTAACTCCGAACCGCTAACGGACTCAAACTTGATCGCTGAATTGCCGAGCAGTGGTCCTCTTACTGCAGCGATTTAAACTTCTCTCCTCAATTCCGATTGAACAAACTAGTAGCATTGAACCATAACCTAATCCCTTGTAACTTATCTTTGTTTGCAAAACAGTTGGAATTACCTTTCAATTTACTCGAATTTGAAAGCTACCTAAACTCAGTCAAAGGAAAAACACTCTGGTACGATCGCATATCGTATCCGATAATCAAAAACACGCCAATCGAAATTAAAAAACCTATGTTGTTATTATTTAACAATATTTTTAATCAAGGGTTCCCATCCCATAACTAAAAAAAGACCCAACTGACACAAATACGAGTAGTTACAGATCGATTTAGCTCTTGTCCTGCACAAGCAAACTTTTAGAAAAAATGGTTTCAAAAAGACTTCTTTGGTATATTGAAAAGCCTAAATTTATTAACACAAACCAGGTCGCCTTCAAGCATGGCCGTAGTAACTGTACTGATTCACTCCTCCATTTAGACGAATTTATATCTACTGCGCTCTCATGTAAAAACCATGTCTCAATCGTTTCGATTGATTCGAGAAGGCATTTGAACGAATAGGAATTCACGTTATCTTAAAAAGTTAATCAAATGGAATATCGGTAAAATTAACAATTGCTTCTCAAAATTGCATAACAAGGATCTTCGCTCTCGGTTATCTTCTTTATAATTGCATACAATGACATTAGTGATATAATTTTAAAATTTAAAAACATTGATCATTCACTCTATGCTGACGACTTGTACTTAATGTCCAGAAGAAATGATATCAACCGTACAATTAATTTATTTAAAGTTCTTAATGAAATTTGTAATTGGTGTATCCAGTCAGGAGAAATAATATCTTTAAATAAAAACCAACACCTACACATTTGCAGAAAACTAAATTGTTCTAGCTTTGATATTGCAGTGCGAAATATTCAAATAGAAACTGTTAGCTATTTAAGTATCTTAGGAATATTGTTTGATAAGAAGTTTAGTTTTAAACCACATTGCATTGAATTAAAACATAAATTATCTCCTAGACTTAATATCCTAAAATATCTGGCATAACGCAATAGTTATATTCATACTAACACCCTTGTCAACACAACAAAAACTATTTTTGCATCTATATAAAAATGAATACGGGCTCACCATATATGGCAGGTGTTCTTCAACAAACCTAAAAGTGTTACATCCTTCCTACCATGCGGCAATAAGAACAAGCCTTAGATCGTTTCGAACTATTCTAATCAAAAACATGCTGACCGAAGGAGGTTTTTACACAATCGAAGATAGAAAGGACATATTAACATCTCGCATCTCGTCTCCTCCCGAAAATCTGCGAAGCACACAGTTCACCAATTCACACAGACGCAGCCAAAATCTTGTAACGTAAAAAAAACACCCAGACAACCCTCAACGCTATACAAACTTTATCCTTTGCAAGAGTCATCGATATCGAACCCAATATAAAATATGTGCCGATCGAAAAATACCCTTCATGGTTATTACCACCAAATTCGTTTGACATCAGTTTATCAAAATATCCGAAAAATACGACTCCCAAATATAAAGTAAAATATACCCAACTCTTCCTGCAACTCCTGAACAACTATCCCAATAACACCTGGAACATGTTTTACTCAGACGGGTCTAAGAGTTGCGACGGCACCGGATTTGCTATTTTCGACAAACATGGGGATGTACAAGCTGCTGTGAAGGTTCCAATATATTTTCCCATCTTCTCCACAGAAGCTCTAGCTACTCGTATATTGGAAGCCACAAAGATAGCAATATCATCAAAGAGGAAAACTATCATTCTCACAGATAGTCTCTCCACTCTCCAAGCTATAAGCAATATAAAAAGCCGAACGCCTTTAATAAACAACATTCGAGATAACATTATATCGCAGAGTGGAAAGTTAAAACTCATCTGGATCCCAGGGCACACAAATATTCAAGGAAATGAATCAGCTGATCAAAAGGCGAAAGCTATTTCTATATGTCCAAATACAGAGGTAACTCATTACCGACCCCCAAAAAACGATCTGGATAAAATCATAAACGCATATTGGTTTCTCAAAAAGAAAGAATGCTGGAGCAGATACATACATTCATCACAATTAACACAGGAGGCACACCAGCAACTTATCCGAAAAATACCACGGCTAGTAAGAACAGATGCTTCCTACGACTTCGACTTGGACACACCTGGGTAACACATAGCCACTTACTAAGGAGCGAACCTCAACCCATTTGTCACATCACTATCGAATGTAGTAAAATTAAATAAATCTGTGGAAATCTATACAAAGATAATATTATCAGTCTTCTCTCTACTCCATCGTCAAAAAACATTAATAATATTTATAATTTACCAAAACATCTAAAACTGGACAAGTAGCTGTTAACTATGTTCCCTATAACAGGGGAGCGCCCGAGGATGTCAGGAGAGCGAATTTTGTTATACTCTCCCTCCTGACATCATCGAGCGCTCCCCGGACCAATATTTTTATGTCGATTTAATCTTTAAGAAATATATTAAGATCTCAGCCATAAGCCCTGTATGCTAGTGCTGTAGTTTTTTAAGATTAATCATGTACATTTATGTTTTGATTAATAAATAATAATAATAATAATATTATGTATATACATATTATGTATATATATATTTATGTGTGGCTATGTTTGTGTTAGATGTAAGAAGATTTATTTTTTAAGTAGTTTGTAGGTTTAGTTTTAATTTTTATTGATAAAAAAAAGTCCAAACACTAAGTTTTTTTAATTAAAATTTATTTTCTTAGTTTTAATAAATGTTAAAATAAAAATAAAATTAGACTGTAAGATTCGTCGAAAGACATAACTTAAGTGTTAGGTTTAACTTAGAGTGCCCGCATGGGACCAGAAAGTTAGTATAAGATAATTTTAAGTTATTTAAGCTAATTTTTAAGCATTTTTTTGTCTAGCAAGTAAGAGTAATTTAAGTTTTAAAAATAAAAATGCATAAGAACTGAAAACTGAAACTGAGTTTAGCATTTGGCTGTACCAACTAGCCCAAGTTGCAAACTGTGTGATAATTCCAAGTACGAGTACTCGTACATCAGTGGCGATTATTAAATCACCTACACATAGCAAGAACTAAAAAGGATTCTTCAACGCACATGCGGCAGAGTCAGTTGTATTTCACGCAAAGCCAAAAGTGTTTGGCAACAAAGAGGCGGCCTCTAGGCGACATACGAGTGATATCGAAAGCAGCTGTTTGCTTTATAGCGGAAAATCTTCCTCTGTAGACAAATGTGAACATTTCTTAGAGCTGTGGCCACCCATCTGAGTGGGGGCTTTCGGGAGACCGCAAGCTATGCAGACTTTGTTTATGACAACATGGAGGCACTTTGTGGTAAAACAGCTGTATCTATTGTACAAGCACGATAAACTTCTCCACATTGAGCAAACAGATGGTACGAGTATGTAAGAACGCATCAGACGCACACATAGCCTAACCGCAAATCGATAATAACAGTAGGATACTTTTCCGTATAGTTCCTGTAAGTTTTTATGGGATTGACGTTCAAATAAAAAGCTACGCCTTTTTGCCTTTTTGACGTTAATGAATAAAGAGATAGCAGATTTATTGGACATCGATGGATGGCATGAACCAGTCCGATACGAGAACGATTCTAGAGCCTTAAGTTTTCACATTTCTGGTATCGACATGGACAGTAGTAAGTACCCACTTACAAACGTGCACACGGTTCAGCTTCCGCTACAAACGATTAACGCAGAAAATCTTCGAAAACAATACAGGAATTTGGGAAATGTGCCAATTAAATCTTATACAGACGCATCCCCTCGATTGTTAATTGGGCTTAATAATTTGAACTTAGGGTTGCCACTCAAATACAAGGAGGGAAAATTGGATGAGCCGGTTGCAACTAAAACCCGTTAGGGATGGACCATCCATGGTTAATACTGTGGTTCAGGTGAAGCTTTAGAGCCTGCTTCCTATACTGCCCATATCACCCTCTATATGTGTGATTGCAACCGAGGGAACGACTATGAGTTGGAGCGCCTGGTAGAAGAGTTTTTTCCACCGAAGAGTTTGGGACCACCAATACCTCAACATTCTCCAGTCTTCTGATGACCATCGAGCTATGGACATGTTGGAGAATTACTCTTAGTGCCGTTTCGAGATGGCAGTATTATGAAGATGACCTTCCAGATAGCTTATCAATGGGAAGCAGCGCATGCGTCGTGGTCCAGAACTAACGTACGAACTTCACTGAAAGATTGCCAGCTTCGTTGACAAAGGATATTTCAGGAGATTTCAGCAGGAGGAACGCCATCACGGTATCCCGGAAGTTTTCTCTTAAAAAACCCCAATCAACCTGGAAAGGTAGGACTGGTGTGAAATCCTAAATTCCTTGTTGCTAGTGACACCTTTGATTGCTGTTATATTTAAATTTCGTGAGAGTCGATATGCGATGTGTGCTGATATCCACAGCACCCTTGAATATGCTATACATTCCGCATTTGGAACTACAGACGGCTGTCCTAGGATTTCGATTAGCTATAAGCATCACTGGGTCGCACTCTGTAAGGCTTTTAGTCGAGTTTTTTCGGGTCGAACTCGAAAACAGTGCTGAGTTGGTTGCGGTCTGATCATTGGTGCTATCGAAAATTTGTAGTGTTTCGAGTTAGTAGATATACGATGGTAGCAAACTGAGCGAATGGCCTTGGATGTCAACGAAACTTAATGTGGCTGACCAAAATTCTGGCAAAATTCCAAACGAATCGCCAAGTAGCTGGGTTCAATTTGCTAGTAGTTTGAATTTTATAGATATATAAGTTCAAATAATTGTGGAGAATTGTCTGTGATTGTCTGCTTATTCCCATTTGAGCAGATAAGTTCCAGGTCGAAAATGCTTGGATTTGTTTGTATGGCAGTAGCAATCGCATCCTCTGTCCGAACTGCGATTATCGAGTACAAGTCAAAAAGATATGATTATCGGCTTTACTAATGGACTAAATGTCACTGTAAGGATGAGTCTCTAAGTTTATGTTAGAAAAATTGCCATAGTTTGTTTTTATAAAGGGTGAGCCAACATATGGTGTGAATGTTTGCTGTCAATTACTGTCTTTACTGCATTCAAGGTGGTTGATCTTTTTGACAGATGTCTTACAACATTTGGCAATTTTAGCCATGAAGACGTTTACTACCGTTACATTTAGCCATTTTTGTTATTCAACCTTATTACAAAAATGGGCGATCTGTTATAGTAACATTTCGTAAAATTCGTGAATTTTTCGGTCAACATAATCGGCCTAGTGAGTCCGGAATTCATACAATGGTGAAGCGTTTTGAAGAATCTGGTTCGGTATCAGTTCAGACTCCATATGAGCATGCTCGGCCAGCATGTGCAGTGAAAAAATAAATAAATACATGAATATCACACAGTGCGGGTATCCCACTTCTCCCGCTCCTGTTCGAAGTATGTTGCGTGCACTCAATCACTGCCGTTACTGTATTTACCATACGTTACGGGTAGTTACTGAGTGTATGTAACAACTGATGGATAGCGGGTTGTGAGCAATTTGATTAGGTAAACCAGACTAAAAAGTAATAAAAAGAAAAAGAAGAATAAAAAGTAAAAAAAGTAAACTCGTAAGTACAAACCAGCTGTTTTGGCACTTAGTGAAAGACAGGTTGCTCCTCGCCCACACCTCTCAGACTATTCTGATCTGAAGCTACCTGGCTACGAACTAGTGCCATTATTCTTTTCTCACCGCGGCCTCGCCATTTATGTGCGTAGTGATGTAGCTTACCAAACTCCATCACAATACAGTCCCTGTTCCAATCCAGAATTCAGTTTCATGTGGTTAAAATTCCATCTCCGTAAGAAAATTATCTACTACTGCTTTATTTACAGTAGCTCCAAACTGGACAAAAATTCGACCTTTAACAAGTTTGATGCGCTGTCTGACTCCATTCAAAGAATTGTATCCCTGTATCCTCATACTGAAATATTACGGCGATTTCAATATACACAATTCTGGGTGGCTTCAACATTCTGGACAGACAGACGGTGTGTTGACATCTTCGCTGCGGGAAACAACTTCACGCAGCTTATAAATGAGCCCACGCGAATACCAGACGTTGATAGTCATACCGCCAACACCCTGGATTTGTTTTTAACTTCTCACCCTCATAAGTACACCATTGGTGTGCTCTCCCCTTTAGTCTCGTAGTACAGTTAGAGAAAAAATTCCTAAAAGAACTGTATGGTAATACGAGAAAGCTAACTGGAGCAGTCTTAACAGCTTCTTTAGGAATTTGAACTGGTCATTATGTTTCTCGATAACGACGTGGATCCCGCTGCTGATATGATCACAGACACCATTCTCTTTGGAATGAGATCGGATGAAGAGTATCAAACCAAAAGAAAAGGCATGGTACGACTCGAGCTGTAAAGAGGCCGTCAGGGTTAGAGGAAAAATTGAGGAAAACCAAAAAAGTTCAAACGAGCCAGAAATGACTGCAATGTCTTTCTTCAGCGTGTGAAATTTCAATACTACCAAAAACTGAGGCACAAAATACTGCAATGTCCCAAAGGCAGTAAAAATTGTTGGTCGTTCGTCAAAAACATTAGAAATTCTGCCTCATCCTCCATCCCAACGCTCATTTACAATGACATTCCAGTTGTCAGCTCTTTGGACAAGCCCAATCTGCTGCTGCACACTTTGCGGTGAGTTCAACACTCCCAGGTTGTGCCCTGTCCCCGCCTATACTTGATTGCGCCGAATCCTCAATGGGATGAACCCACTTTCGCCCTCGTGTAGTAGCAAGAGTACGTAAAGATCTTAATATACATAAATCCGCTGATCCGGATGGTATATCTCCCCTTCTTCTGAAGAGGTGGTTCTTCCTCGCTGGCAAAACCGCTGCGTAAGCTTTTTCATCAATCCTACTCTTTAGGACTCTTTCCGAGCAGATGAAAAACAGCATTTGTCTAGCCCGTCCCTAAAATAGGCGAATCTTCTTTCCTCTCCTCCTACAGACCCATTGCACTTACGTCCGTTCATTCAAAGTTCATGGAAACCCTGATAAACTGTCAGCTCATGAAATATCTCGAATCACGAAACCTTCTTAATGACCGGTAGTATGGTTTTCATAGCAACAGGTCCACTGGTGGTTTGATGGCATGTCTCCCGGAAATGATATTATGATATTTCACTTGATAGTTCTAAGGCATTTGACAGAGTTTGGCATCAGGCTCTTTTGCCGAAAATGCGTGCTTTGGTACCGATGACTCTCTTCTTCAATGGATTAAAAATTACCTTTCGGAACGTTCAATTCAAGTTGTCTTGGACGGTTTCAAGTCTGATATTCACAAAATAAATGCTGGTGTGCCCCAGGGCTCTGTTCCGTCTCCGACACTCTTTTTAATTTCCATTAATGATCTCTTGTCTTCTAGAAGCAGAATATATTCCAAAATATTCCTTTGCTGATGACAGTACTCTCTGCTTTTCATATTCGTTCACGGCCCTGCTATTCGGCTGTAGAAACATAAGCTCATTAAATTCCGATATAAACAGCATAGCCAATTGGGGAACTATCAACAGAGTACAATTTAATGTTTCCAAAACATAATGCTGTCTGCTGTTGTTAAATCGAAATGTAAATATTATCCATGAATGGCACTTGCATCGTCGAAACCGAAAAACTTTCCATTCTCGGTATGTGTGTCAATGACAACTTACGTTGGAATGACGTCGCCAAAAATGCTGCGATATGTCTAGGTTTCCTCAAGCGATGTAAGAAATATTTTACCCCCTATGATCTGGCCTCAATATATAAGGCACTCATCCGCCCAAAATTGGAGCGCAATGCCCACATCTGGTCATGTCTAGCACCTGCTAGATAGGAATCAAAACCGTGCGATCAAACTTAAAGATGATACTAATATCAGTTAATCAATTGACACCCTCGAACACCGACGTAATGTCTCCTGTCTCACTTTATTTTATCGCTATTTCCACCACCAGTGCTCGAATGAAATCGCCAGTAACATTCCGCCCCTTCAAACTTTTAACCTAATACCCGTCTCGCTAAGAATGTTCATCCGTATACCCTTAAGCCCGCTTTCGGAAGTACTCTAAAATATCGTTATTCGTTCCTAAGCCGTAAAACTCGCTTATGGAATGTCCTACCGATCTCCGTATTACCTGGCTGTTATAACTTGCAAATATTTAAAAACAATGTACATCGGTACCTTTGCCCGCGTTGTGAGCAAACATTTTAAAGGTACACAAACCCCTTGAGCGCGCGCTCTTTATAAAAAAAAGTCAACAATTGGACCTCACTTATGTCACTTTACGGCGAATTTTAAAAGTTAATCTTCATTGGCACGCCTATAAAATCCAAATTATACAACAATTGAAGCCTTTGGACAATCTACGACGTCGCCGATTTGTTACATAACTGGATGTTGGATCGCAAGTAGAATTTGTCATCGAATTTGATCCTTTCCGATGAAGCCCATTTTTGGATGGATGGGTACACATTATAAACAAACAGAATTGCATTTTCTGGGGACCGGAAAACTCACACGAGATTCACAAAAAACCAACGCTTCCCAAAAAAGTCACTGTCTGGTGCAGATTATGATTTGATACCTTTAGAATTCTTGCTGTGGGGTTATTTGAAGAGTAATCCAGCGACAATTCAGGATCTTAAACATAACATCCAAACTGAAATTGCGGCCCATGAGCCCCTTATTCTTCAAAAAGTAATCGATAATTTTGACCTTCGGATGGTGGCTTGCAACAGGAGCCTTGGTGGTCAGATGAACGATGTTGTGTTGCATTCATAATTGCCAAAGACGGAACTTTATTAATCAATAAAATTTTACATTGATTTCACAATAAATTTGTGTTTAATTTAATGAAAACTTCCGCACAAGCTGTTCACCCACCCTCACCCTATCCATGCATAAAGATGTTTTATTATGAAAAAGGAATAAATAGGTTGCTACGAAATATAATTTTTCTTTTACAATTCTATGAAGACTTGAAAGTGTATGCACATCATAGTACGAATATCTCTTATTTATTGACTACTCAGAGAGATGAATTTCAAAATGCAGACATTTATACTCATTTTCAATGGCAAATAGTACACAAGATACATCACTATAGTACTTATTACACTAGAAAATGAAATTTAATTTTCTACAATTTCATATCCTTATTTCAATAAGGCGTTCCATACGAGTATTATTTTCTTATTCAACTGCATTCACAGCTTGCTCAGATATTACAGTTTTAATCACTTCCCCATGACTGACGAAACCATGCTTCTAGATGTACATATGAGTTTGTATTCAGATGCTAGTAGATACTCGTACCTTGTCGGTGCGATTTATGCAATTTAAGCCAGTGTGAACACACCTTTTAATCGAGATTGTATGATATGAAATTGTATTGCACCTTACTTGGAATCCGTCTTGATACCGAAATGGAAAATTCCAAATGCAAAATGAATTTGAAACTCACTTTTTTTGTGCGATATTCCAGACATCCTCTTATGAATGCACTAACTGAAAGTAGCGTTTGATGGTTTGAAGAGTATTGTGCTTATACACGTTTCTGTGTTTCTTGGTATTAGAACAGAAGAACCTCTGAGGAGAAAGTATTAGAGATGCCAATTTTAATAAATTTTCGGATACCTCTTAAGTAAAGGACTTTTTTTTTAGAGTTTTAGATTTTTTGTTTAAATAAAACACAAAGAAATTAAACCAATGGCGATTTGTTAAATTCATTCGAAAGATTATTTAATGTAATTTAATATTTGGCTGCCTCATACAAAGCGCATTCTAGAGGCCAAATTTTCGAGCAATTGGGGTTTTATCGGCATAAACTAGTGACTTGACACAGACGCACGGAAAATAATCCAATGCTAGCCAATCCGCATCATACGCCATACTTTTCTGAATGCAATGCAATCTGGCGAATTTCCTGAGGACTGCTCTCGCCCAAAATATGTCAATTCTGCCTGCCTACGAATCTATTATAACTAGAAATGAGCGTCATCACTGAACAAAAATGTACAGTAAAAAACTGGGTCCGACTGGAATCACTGAACACGGGATCGTATAAGCAGATAATGGAACGACAAAGGTCAAGTTGTAGCGAACCACTACGAATCGATCAATTCTGCTACTCTTCAACACAAGCTACCACAACCGCTATATTTTCTTCCGAACGCACTGTTCTCGTTCTTGATGGCTTTGAGTATCCAATAGGATGAATAGAGTGCGAAAGTGTTCAATAATTCGATAAATAGCACGCTTACGTCACCGATGACGTCTACCGTAAATTTCACGAAGTGCTTTATATTTTTTGCGAACAGGGCTTCGATTTCGGAAATAAATTTCAACGATTTACCATTGTTGTTGTGGTGCCAATTTTTCCACCATAAAATGCAGACTTGACTGAAAATAAATGAACCTTGCCAGTTCAATGTGGCACCTGATTTGAAATTTCATCCATATTTATAAGTCTGACATTGTAAAAAAAAATGTGATAAATGATTTCCATAGTAAAACCAAGGTTGTAGATCTTAGTTGAGGTTCTTCAGTTTAATTCCTTGATTACCAGTCCCGCAGCACTGCTTTAAGTTATACGGGCAATAAGATTAGAAATCTGTATCTGCATCTGTATAGAAAAGCTTATGTTCACGAGTGTTTATTGCACACGAAGCTTTGCAGTATAGAAAGTTATATTCTCTTATTCCACTGCACATCTGTTTAGGACTTTAATATGTTGCAAATCAGACGACAGAAACGGCATTCTTTACATAATGAAAAAGATGCCGCGGAAGAAGTCGTTCTTCGTCGTGTCTTCTACCTCTACCAGCGGCCAACTCGTCTGCATAATTGCCAAAGTGGCATTTTTGGAATTAAACTGACTGTCCAGCAGTTGAACGTAGGTATTACAAATCCTAAGGGCGATGCGATGTTCGGTGCTACAACTATGACTACACATCTATTGTGCTTAAGTTACTTTCTCGTGATAGCCGCTGGGTACTGGTTTCGTTCAATCGAACGTGACCTGCCAAATTTGTAAGCGCGTGTTGAGTAGAAGAAAATAAAAGTACTCAGAAATGGCTGATGCGCAGGAGGCGTATGAATTCACATTATTGAATCAAGGGTGGCTTCAACGGATAGTACTTTATATAGGCTACTTTGACATATTTGGGGCTCAGATTAGTAAAGTTTTTCAGGGCTAGTTAAGGTGCTGAAATGGAGATGGGATATATCCTAAACGGGTCAACGGCAACTCTCGTACCCCAGAAATGGATTATGGATTTCATAATATTCGGCCTGTTTCACTCAAGGGTTATAAAAGGGCCTGGCCCAACATGTTAGGTGTCGTACGGGGGTAACTACTCGGCCACGTAAAAAACTCACCGTCACAAGCATGTCCTTCGGGCGGGGCTGGGATTCGAACACCGAACCTTTTGGATCCGATTTGGAAGCCAGTGCACTACTACTTGAGCCACGGCCACCCACCCACTAAGGAAAACCAATTCTGCAGTCTGTTAAACGGCGATGTCAACCAAAATTCCGCTGTCAGGCAGAATGAGCTAACCAACATGAATGGTGAAAGCCAAGAGATCCAGCCATCCGACCCAAATTAAGTGGGGATATCAGATTCAAGCTTTATAACAACAATACTGCTGGATCGGACGTTCTACCTGCAGATTTAATTGAGGCAGCGTTAGATGACTTGCTTCATTTCCAAGAATTAATTGGCCGAAAGCATTCCTAGTGATTTTAGCCTTATAATCGTTTACCCACAATCCACAAGAAAAGAGAATGCGGTAGCAGTAAAAACTTCAGTCTCCCTACAATTGCAAAAAAGATCTTCTCTGTCATCTTGTATGAGCTGCTGAACCTATTTAACAGCTGAACCCACTTACCAACAATCTCATTGGCCATTCTCACTGCAGTTTCAGTCCCTGTTAGTTCACAATCGACAAAATAGTCACATTGTTCGAAATTGTGCAAGTTTCGGGCACAATTTTCCAAAAGTGTTTACAACTACTTGCATGCGTTGATGACATTGGCATCATTGGGAGAACTGAGCGAGCTGTCTCTGATGCGTTCACAAGTATTGTTACAGAAGAAGCAGCAATGGGCTGCATTCGTGAATGGGAACAAAACTAAGTACGAGTACTCGCATATGTTGGCAACCAGAAGATACACATATCACCGATGAATAAGATAGAATGTCACAATAATGTTATGTACTTCATAATTTATATAATTTATGGAGTGCGTTAATTAAGATAGCGAGATTATTAGTTGCACCACGCCAGATGTCATCGAATTAGGCGTCCTTTACATAAGTCCGAATATCCTGTCTCAAACGATAATAATAACAAAATCATATCGGAACCAACAATTTTTAAAAAAATGAGCTTCATCGCGCCTACGTAATAGGCTATACCAAGAGTCAATATATGGTATGTTAGTGAATACATATTTCGAATGTTTAGATGAATTTTTCAAGTGCAACAATATTAACGACATTGCCTTTTTATTACGTTTATCGGTCGGAATGTATCATCAATGCCTGCAAAAAAATCTACTTGTAACTTTATTGAGACTTAAAAAAAATCAGAATAATACAATAGTTTGATCTTATATCATAATTACTGACTTTGAAATATGTCTGGCTAAAATATGTACATGATTTATAAATAGTTTTAACTTTTACCTCAGGATATTCAGTTGCATTACATTGAGTTTGATTTTTAGAGGTACATGCTTGCTCCCGGCATGTAATTATCTTTAGTATTTGGCATACTTAGTACTAAAGATATAAACACTATAACTAAAATAAAACTTAAACTAGAGAGATTATTAGAGAATAATATGTTATTATACATTATTAATAATCTACTTTTGGTGAGGTATATCCATAGGTGAGGCTATGGACAAAAGTGAAACAGCCCCCAATCCCTTTAATGTTTATATTATGACATATTAACAAAGGAGATTAAGAACTCTTTTTTTCAATAGCAATGGTGCAGTGCATCCCGGTAAGTGCTATCCTCTTAAATTAAATGAGGATGCCTTGTTATAAAAAGGTACAAGAAGACTTCCATTTGCATCTGGCCTAAACTGAGATGAAGACTCAAGGTTGAGTATATTGAAAGGTGAGAGATAATAATGATCAGGGACGTTGTCGTTAATGTTTGAATCCAATAAAGATTGAACTAGCGGGTTAGAGTGATGACTAATAAAGGATTATAACCAGTTTTTTGCGGAGAAGTTCAACTTGATAACTCATAAGTGGAGTTACTTTGGTTGATTAATAAAGAGTTTTGTTTGAATGCCACTTTTTATTTGGTCTTCTAAACTTACCGGAACAAAATCTCAATATTTTTCTCTCGGAACTTTCCAGCTCTTTAGCTACCGTAGGTGAAATTGTAAACCATGAGGAAAAGCCGTAGGTAAGAATGGGTCTGATGAGCGTTTTATACATAAGTAATTTAGTGTTCCCTGACATATGTTTTGAATGTAGTAATAGTTTTAGAATGCCTGTCACCATTTTTGCTTTACCAAGGACAGTCCTAGCATGCTTATTAAAAATAAATCTGTTATGATAGTGAATGCCTAGATGTTTAATTTCTGTGCGCAAGGGAACATTACTACCAAATATCTTTAGTGGTAAAGTTTTGCTCTCTTTTATGGCAATGTAGTGCCCCCTTCCACTAGCGTTTCGGTAACATATCAAACCACATTTATCGATATTACTATTCAGTCCCCATTTTTTATAATATTTCTCTAATAAAGGAATTTTCTTTTTAATTATGTTAAGAGCGGCAAGGGGTCTAGTGTCACTAGCCAATATAGTGGTATCATCAGCATAGAGAATAGCACCTGGTTGCATTATCACAGGGTTTGGGAACAGGAAATCATATAGAAAAATGTTGAACAAAAATGGACCGAGTATTGTAACTTGTGCAACACCTGAACACACTGGCAAAAAATCTGAGTGATCCGTGCCGAAAAAATTGAACAGCTTCTGTTACGGAAGAAACTGTGTAGTATTCGTATTAACCATCCCGGACAGTTTAATTTTATTAGCTTAAATAAAAGACCTTTGTGCCAAATCGAATCAAAGGCCTTTTCACAGTCTATGTCCAAGCCAACAGTGCATTTTTTATTTCTCAAATTTTGTATCACTTTATTTTGTAAAATAAGTGATGCATGTTCAGTCGAATTACCCTTTCTGAAGCCAAATTGATTAGCAAAAAAAGTTCCAAGTTTTCTTGAAAAAACGAAAAGGAAAACGATACCATCACCGAATATATTGTCAGTCTAAAATTATCATCGAACATTCTTGTGAAAGGTTGCCCATAACCAAAGAATGTAAAGGGTGATTTTTTAAGAGGTTTAAAACTTTAAAAAAAAAAAAAACACAAAAAATTCCAAAAAATGAATGAAATATTTATTTGAATCGATAGTTTGAACCTTGCAATTTAATGTTTAAAGATAATTTCATGCAAATGTTGACCGCGGCTGCGTCTCAGGTAGCCCATCCGCTGAGTCCAATTTTGGCATACTCTTTCACACATATCGGCCGGTATCTCACGAATGAATGCATGGATGTTGGCTTCCAGTGCGTCAATCGAAGCGGGCTTGTCCCTATAGACATTAGCCTTGACATACCCCCACAAAAAATAATCTAATGGTGTCAAATCGCACGATCTAGGCGGCCAATTGACCGGCCCGAAACGTGAAATTAACTGTTCACCAAACTCGCCTCGCAATTGCGCCATTGTTTCGCGTGCTGTGTGGCATGTGGCACCGTCTTGTTGAAACCACACATCATGCAAGTCAAGAACTTCCATTTCGGGCAAAAAAAAGTTTGTTATCATCGCTCGGTAGCGTTCACCATTGACAGTAACGCTGCGATTCGCATCATCTTTGAAGAAATATGGCCCAATAATGCCGCCGGCCCATAAACCGCACCAAACAGTGGCATTTTCGGGATGCATTGGTGGCTGTTGCAATGCTTCTGGCTGATCTTCACTCCAAATGCGGCAATTTTGCTTATTTACGTACCCATTCAACCAAAAATGAGCCTCATCGCTGAACACAATTTTTCGATAAAAAAGCGGATCCTCGGCCAGCTTTCCAAGAGCCCATTCACCAAAAATTCGGCGTTGTGGTAGGTCGGCTGGCTTTAGTTCTTGCACCAGCTGTATCTTAAAAGGCTTTACGCCCAAATCCTTCCGCAAAATTGTCCACGTTGTGCTGTAACAAAGGCCTAACTGCTGGGAACGGCGCCGAATCGACATTTCGCGGTCTTCTGTCACACTAGCTGATACGGCCGCAATATTTTCTTCACTACGCACAGTACGTAAACGTGTTGGTGGTTTAATGTCCAACAAAGTAAATTTGGTGCGAAATTTGGTCACAATCTTCCGAATAGACTGCTCAGAAGATCGAGAATGCCGATCATAAAATGGAAGCAGCGCGCGATGAACATTTCGAAACGAGCACGAATTTTGATAGTAAAATTCAATAATTTGCAAGCGTTGTTCATTTGTAAGACGATCCATGGTTAAATTGCAAACCAAACTGAAGCTGTTTGACAGTGACACAAGGTACTAAACACACGTCAGCTGTCAAAACCAGTGTTGCCAAAACCAAACCAGCTAAAAAATCACACATTATGAACTTCGACGGATAAAGTAAAATAACTTTTTATCACAGATTTACAATCCGTTGATCCGATGACAGTTCACGCATTCAAAAATTGAGTGTAAGCACATTCATTGGTGGAAGTGTGGAGAGAATGTAGAGAAACTGTCAACGCTTGAAAAGGAAATACTCTCAGCAGTAACAAAATGCTATCGGCCGTTTTCTGTTAACGTAAGTTTGGCACGCATTGTATGGCACGATTCTTTCCGGAAATACGTCACGTCAGCGGAATGACCGAGCAACGATCAACCAATTCTATGGATTGGGGCATTAAGTGACAAAGAGTCAGACGGCAATAATGATGCTGTGTTCCTCTAACATTAGTTGTCGTCAGAGCTGAAAAGGGATTCAATCCGATAATAGACAGACTATGGTTTGAGGCTTTCTTACCAAATTGAACGATTGTTTCTGGGAAACTATCAAGTAAGTATGCTGAAATAAATTTATTTATTATTTATGAACTCTTTCCGAGCCTAGATAATTGCAAACACTTTTTCTTGCTAGATCTCGCCGCGCATATCAAGAAGTTTCTGTCTCCGAAGATTAGAAAAAAATATCTGATCGTAAACAGACATAAAGGTAAGTTTGTATCGTCTTCCATTTGGTATAGCTATTGCGCCCTATTTAGAGTATTATAGTCCGCATTTTATTGTGTATAGTAAAAGTGAGTGGGAATTTCGATGATACTATTATTGCGGGTCGGACCAAAACATACTGCGGGGAAAGACTTTTCGAAGTTTTATCTAAACTCAATAAGTATAAAATCAGGGTAAATAAAATCAATTTCCAGGGAATCAAGTCCTTTGAATCAAAGGTTAAAGTAACTCAGGGGTTTCAAAAACCTCCACCATATTGTACACGTCAGTATCATAACCTCTGGCATTGTTTTCAAAGAAATTCATCGGCTCACAACGCAAATACTGCATGGACGTGAGACTCATCGCTCGTTCCGGATACATGATCCAGGATGAACGAAGTGAAAGCAATCCATTTGTAGATGCCCCGACTATTTCTGAAGAGTCGGGAAATATCGTTCCACATCACTAACGGTCAAATTATTTGCCATTGCAGGGAGTAAAAAGTTTCACAGCGGCAGTCAAAAGCTGCATCCCTTGCCAAGAAAGCAAGGTTAAGATACTCAGAATTTCGTTTAATTAACATGAGCCTAGTTGGGCGGCTGCCCACTTCCCAATGTTGCCGCTACACCCTCATGAGCATCGACTGGTCTTCAAGTAGGACCGAGGCCTTTCCCAATATTGGGGAAGCTTTAGCACGGCTTTAATTTCCAATTTGAAGGCTTCATCTTTAAAAAAGTCACACGTTTCCTTGAAATCAAGGATGCCATCAAAAGATGGCATTGAGAGTTATTAACGGCTATTCGATGTTACGAAACCTATGACTGGTTTTGCTTCGATATTGGTAGTGTTGCGGTCTGTACTCAAAGACGATATCAAAGCCACTCCAGCAAAGTTGATGTTTCGTACGACACTTCGCTTGCTAGGCGATTTTTTCGGCAAAAAACTCAAGACCAGACAGAGTTTGTAAATAATTTGTGTTGCAGCTTGTCAAAGATCTAGCCACGAAAATGAGAAAGTATTCATCATGCAGATCAGCTTTCAAGCTGCTACTTACGCCCTTGTCCCTAACGACGCTGTTCGAACGCCTCTACAACAACCGTATGAAGTTACAATACTAACTGAAAGGAGCTGTACAACAAATTGTGGATTAATAGTCGAATCGGAAATATTTCTATTGATCGACTTAAAACAGCAAGAACTTACGAAAATACGATGATATGTACTTCTGTGAATGTCTCCCCCAATAGACGGATTTCGTCGACTAAGGAACCAATTTTGAGGCGGATTGTTGTGGCAACATCGTATAACACACATTGAAATTATTTTAATTACTTTAAATGTATTCTGCCATATTATCATAATTTCTTCTACTTCCTCTTACTTCTTAAAAACTTGTGGGTGTATGTAAATAGAGGTGACTAACCTCATGTGCACTCCCCTTTTAAAGTTAGGTCATATTTCATTAGACACAAACTTTTCTTTTGGGATAAATTTGGCAAAGTAATTGTAATTTATAATGACCATCAATCAGTATGGGAGATATTTAATCCAAACAAGTCAACACCAACAGTCGCAGCCGCCAAATTGCAAAGTACTTCAGTTATTTTTTCGACTTCTAGTTATAATATTCGACACCAAAAAAGGCCCGATTATGTCACGCAGGCGCATTTTCTTGGCTTCCGTTAACAACCAAAGAGCAACCTGAGGATTCCTTCAGACTCCCCGACAAAGTACCTCGATGCTTAGAGCAACTCAGGGAATGCTCCACTTCAGATATTTTTATTTCGAAAACCATACACTTTTTGAGGTCGGGTTGGCCAAAAGAGAGTAAAATGAAGGATATCAACGTACTTTTCTTTTATAAAACTACGTTGGTAAAAGTGGCTGCTGGAAAGACCAACCCACTTAGACCTATTCCCCCATTGTGATGACACACGGATCTGTGATCCTCTTACTCACGGAAGCAATTTGAGCTTATGGTGAAGCGTAGGAGACTGTTAACGTCTATATTCTTTAGATCGTTTAAGTCATTGTAGAAGAAGGCTCCTAAGTGAAGTTTTCTTCTTCTGGGAGAGATTAGTTTTATGGGGATTTACTCACAATCTACAGCGATCTGCCCAACGGGTTAATCTGTTAACATTTAGCTGTAGGAGTTCTTTAATGGTATTAAGATGCTTACTTGAGACAGCTACCACCCGCTTCCACGTATATGAGCTAAGTTCCAGAGTAGGGGAGAAAGGACATTGCCTTGCGGCGTACCTCTGCTGACACATCTTTTAGCAGAAGATCCACCCACTTTAGAGTTGATTATCCTGCTATTGTATTTAGCATAAGGCTGATCAACTCCCCAAGTGAGTCATCTACCTGCGGAGTTGACGGCGCAGTCGTGATTGCGGATGTGTTGACGTTATTATAGGCGCCCTCTATATACAGGAAAGCGACCATTGTGTAATCTCTATATTGTAGGGATCGTTTGATGTGGCTAGTCACTGAATGCAGAGCGGTTTCTACAGACTTCACTTTATAGTAGGCATGGTGAGCCGTATACAAAAGTCTGGATCAGTTCTGGATCATATATGGATATCAGTCAGTCGTTCTAGAGTTTTCAGAAGGAAAGATGATAGACTTATAGGTCTGAGATCCACTGGAACAACATGAGAGCATTTTCCGACTTTGGGAATGAAAACTATATTGACTTCTCTCCACGATAGTGGAATGGGGCTCAGTTCTACACAGCTCCTCATGATATTCTCTAGCGTAGGCAGAATAATGTCTGAGGACCTTTGTTGCACAGCAGGTATTATACCGTCTGGACCAGCAGACTTGTATGGTTTGAAGCTATGCAGCGCCCAGATCAGTTTGTCTTTTATAATCAGACCATGAATTTTGGTCACGGTTGCAGTAGTCCTGTTTGGGTTCCTACTGGCCGCGAATTGGGAGCTACCTGGAAATTGAGTGTCCAATCGCAGGTTGAGTGATCCATCATTTGAAGTTGTCCAAGAGCCATCGGTTTTTTTCGGTTTCACTTTCTTACCTTTGTCTCTTGTAGAGAGCGGAACGTAACATATATTGGTGTCCCAAGTCCATGAACAACGCCTTCTACGATCCATGGTTCCTGGATTAGGATGATGTCCTCTGCGTTTTTAGGAAGACGCATAATATGGAGGTTAATCTGCCCAAGGCCTGATTGTAATAATTCGTCGACGGTCTCCATTTCCATTTTCGATAGAGTGTCAGAGGAGGAGATCGACAGCTTAATTGTCGCCTCCGATAGAGTGGTGTCATCGCTATTCATTTCTGAAAAGAATATGAACGCTCCGGGATCCAAGGTCGAATTAACGAGTTTACGTACAGTTTCAGTTAAAGGAGGAGGAGGTTGCTTATCAGCATCTGCTAGGGATATCCTCCTTAGGCACGACTTCGAGTTTTGCACCTGGCCAAACCTCTCCTAATCCACCTATGGCTTTGGTGAAAAGATCGATAGATCTTTGATTGGCACATGCAATAAGCTTGACGTGGCCTCGGTGCCAGCCAGCGTTGCTTGTGATGGGAGGTGGTCCGGGACTTTCCCGCATGATGGCCAAGAAGTTACCCAAAAGTTTTAACTCGACCAACTGCCACTGTTCAGGTGTTATCGACCCGTCATTGTTGCGTCTTTTAGGACTTCGCTAAAAAACTTCAGAGGTGTGCCTCTTTGGAACCCACACGGTTTCCTCCAACGATCTCTTGCAGTTGGGTGAGCCTTTTAGCGTTTTAAGAGCAGTGGATAATTCGTCTTTTAGAATATTTTTAGCCCACTCAATCTTGCTCTTTATGTCCGCACTTTTCTCAACCTCCGGAATGGATCCGATGGTTTTGATAATGCGTAAAGCACTTCGGCGTCTTATGTAGAGCGCCTCAGATGGGGCTTACGATGTGGCTGAGCGCCTGATTTCTCCTTAAGGGGAGAAGTTTTAGTATCAGCGGCAAGTCCGTGTAGTCACCGTTCTACCGGCCGGTATGAAAAAAGTACTGACCTCGGATTTTCTTTTTTGAGATTGTATCCATTAGTATATCCCACGAGAAGCGGAGAAAGGATGGTCTATCTGTGCAGAGATCCGCTGAGGTCGCTTGGTATCTGGATACTCCGTTCGTGACTGAGCTATTTTTGGAGATGCCGGACCCTCAGCCAAGTTAATCCTCCCACACCTTGATCCAGCCCATGGGAAAAAGGACTGGTTTGGCGGGTGCGGGAAGGTGGGCGAGCATCTCTTAATTTCAGGACTCGTCTAGAGAACTTCTCGAGATTCGTGTACCTTACTCGCTTCAAGAACCATGGTGGTCCGATGTCTTGAACAGCGAATATTTTCTAATTGTAATCTCTAGCAATAAGGATATACTATTAATAGACAGCTGTAACTTTGTGGTACACAAGAATTTTGTTTACTTCTTCTCCTCTATTAATTTTGACTATTTCATCAGAAAACAAACGAAAAGCTACTCTTGCCAATCGGTGTTTCTTAGGCCTAAGGCCTTGTCATGAAATGCTAAGGAGACTCTATGGTAAGTACTAGATGGAGACCACATGGGAACTTGGTAGACCGCGTGCTGTTTACAAACGCCACATGGGCATAGCACCCCGGCATAAAATCCCGGACTTAACAAATTCATTTATTTATTTATTTTCAAGGGATCGATATAAATGAATTTGTAAAGTCCGTGATTTTACACCGGGGTACTATGCCCATGTGGCGTTTTGTCAACAGCACGCGGTTTACAGAGTTCCCATGTGGTCCCCCATCTAGTACTTACCATAGAGTCTCCTTAGCATTTCATGACAAGGCCTTAGGCCTAAGAAACACCGATTGGCAAGAGTAGCTTTTCGTTTGTTTTCTGATGAAATAGTCAAAATCAATAGAGGAAAAATGAATTTGTGATTTGTATCGATCCTTTGAAAAATAAATAGATAAATAATCATACAGAAACATAGGCTAAACGGAAATGGATGACGATTTCCTTGGCCAGTTTTAATTTAAAATTCTTCGATGGAATATCCATCCCGTTTGTGTTGACTAGGTTTGGTGGAGGAGAGTGTACAGAGAACTATACATCACCTTTAGACAGTGTAGAGTAAACTGAGAAATTTAATGTCCGACTTCTTAAAAAGCCAACACTAGACTTTACCATGTGTCACGTTCAATAATCTCACAAAAGGATCTGATGACATTGTACAGAGGAATTTTGCCCTCCTTTTTTCATTATTAATTAATATCTTTTATTCGAGCAAAGCAAAGCCTCTCACTCACCTTTGTGCTTAAAGAATACTCTGAAATGCACAATGAAACCTGAAAGAGGGGTCTAAGCGAATAATAATTAAGTAGTTACTCCATAAGTCCTTGTATTGCCCTCTTTAAAGTCATCGTCTGTCTAACTGAGTTTAAGTACCTTTGCATAACAAACTTATGGTCAGACTAAAAAAAAAAAGGATTCATTAAAAAGAGGGGAATGTTAATAACGGTGTGCACATTTTTTCATTGTATCATTTTTAAACAAGCACAGCTTAAGGTCAATCCACGAAAAGTTTCCGCAATTGTTAGTTCAGTTGTAGTTTGAAAATTAGTTTTTCGCGTTTTCTTTTTGCTATGTTTTTGAATAACCCAAATTTGTTTTTCATTAAACTTTTTCCACGCGAAAACGATAATCCTCCAGTTTGCTGTTGCACTAGAACATCGCAGATCCCACTACTCGTACAAGAGAAGACCAACCAAATGGAGGATAAATATGAACAGGTGCTTGCAGCTATTGCTTCCACTGGGACAATTGCTAGATAATTTCACCTTTTCGAAATAAAAAAATGAACTTTTCACCTTAATCGCACTCATTTATAATTTGGACTTAGTGCCAACTAGGAGCAAAGGCATACGATTACGACTACAGCAGCAGGTGCAAGTGAGTCCGACGCGGCATTCCTATCAGCGTAGTATTGTGTAGCTTCGTGTTGTTCCTAGGGAAAGGTGCAAATGAGCGCACTTTGGAAGTATTCATCTTAATTCAATGGAAAAGCAAGGATTCCCAGACTTCTTTCGTTGGGATGATGGACCATAAGTTGTTGGCATATTTCATGCATTTATCCACGTCTGGTAATACGTGTACGCTACATGAAAAGGTAGCAAATTCATGTTGTTGTTAAACCACAAAATTTTGTTTTTGTCAAAATTTGTTATAAACTTGTTAAGGGCATGATGTGGGCTTAAATAACACGTATGGGTCTGCTTCTGTTTATTGATGTTTACTTAAGAAGGCGACTTTTACAGACACATAACTCGATTTTAGTGATATCGCTGTTCTTTTAATGGCACATCGGCTACTCACGACATGTGAATTGATACAATGTCTCACAAATAGATCAGCGAGTCGATGCCGTATTTAATTTTGCATGATCGTCAGCAGTGGATCAGACTGTTGGGGCTGAAGAATTTACCCATCATCACCATCATCATCATCATCGTAATCATTAGTAATTATACCAAAAATGTATACCAAACTAATATGCTGCTCAGATTCACATCTGGCGCTCTTTGTATACCGGTCACTTCTAGAGCAGTAGTATCGGACACGGCATGGTCCTAGCGGAGCTACTGCCAGGCAATCCTTGGTCGACTTCAACATTTCGTTGATATATGTATTGTAATATATCCGGAGAGGGAGGATTAGCAAAAAAATGTAATAATCGAAAACAGAGGAAGGAACAGGTTCTGGTATCTTCTCAGAAGACTCAGAACTAAAAGTGTCTTAAAAATAATATTGTGGCATACGCAACATCTGGAAATGCCCCCTCATAAATATAACAACAAGAATTATATGTAAATAAACTTGACATTTAGACGTGTGAAAGAAAAACTAGGTTAAGGTAGAATAAAATCTGTCATTCAGTTTTGTTCTTCAGAGACACACGCGTTTCCTGTTATAAGTACTGCACATATTGGTGACCCCGATATAAAAAAAAGAGCACAATGGCGACCGACAATAAAAACTCAGCAACAAATTCGGCAGAAGCATCAGCAGAACAACTGGGAAACGACAACGTACAAATAGCAAAAGTTTCCATAAGGATACCACCCTTTTGGAACGCTAAGCCCGAGTTGTGGATTGCACAAGTGGAGTCGTAGTTTATTGCAACAGGCATATCGAGTGACAAAACCAAGTATCATACAGTCGTTGCAGCAATGGAAAGCAATATCCTAGCGCAAATAAGCGATATTATACTTAACCCTCCATCAAATGACATGTATATTACCGTAAGAAGTCGCCTCATTGAACAGTTTGCAGACTCAGAGCAGAAACGAATCAAGAAACTGCTACAAGACTTGGAGTTAGGTGATATGCGGCCATCTCAGTTGTTGCGTGAGATGCGTGACCTCGCAGGAAATGAAATAAACGAAAGTATGCTGAAATCTATCTGGATGAACAGATTGCCACCAAACTTTCGATCCATTATATCGATCAGCAATGATGCCCTGGACAAAGTAGCGCTCCTCGCCGACAAAATTATTGAGGTTAACGACACTCCAATGCTCAACGTTACGTCCACAAACGAGCCACCGTCTCAAATGGAACGTCAACTAGCAGAACTTACTAGGGAAATTGCCACTTTAAAAGCGGCAATGAATCATCACCCGAGAAATCGAGCAAGATCCCGATAGCGCCAAAATTCACGTTCGACTTCGACCAAACAAAATTATGAACTTTGTTGGTATCATCGAAAATTTGGTGAAAAAGCAAAAAATTGTAGAAAACCATGCAGCAAATCGTTAAACTGAAAAGTCTGTCATCAATGACGGTTAGTGACAGACAGAATTTCGCAAACCGCCGGCTCCTCGTGGTCGACACGAACTCTAACCTCAGATTTCTAGTCGACACCGGAGCAGATGTAAGTGTCTTACCACCAACTCAGTCACAAAGAAAAAACGTCGATACGAATGTTTGCTTGTACGCTGCTAATAAAACCACAATTAAAACATTTGGAGAAAAAACGATAACTCTTAACCTTGGACTTCGTCGACAACTAACATGGACTTTCATCATAGCGGATGTGTCATACCCGATTCTTGGAGCTGATTTTCTATCCCTCTTCAATATATTCGTCAGCCTGCGTCATCGGAAATTAATTGATGGGTATACAAAAAGCAGTCAATGTTGCAGCGTAGTTCGCACTAAGGAAGTATTACAAAATTTGTCTTGTATTAATCATTCACTCCCATTCCAGGACTTACTAAGCGAGTTTAAAGATATTACACACAGCAAGACTATCTCAACCCTCAAACAACATAATATAACTCATCACATCATAACAAAGGGTCCCCCAGTTTTTGCCAGACCGAGACGACTATCACCCGAAATGTTAAGAGCAGCTAAAGCCGAAATTCAACTCCTTCTCGACGCAGGTATATGCCGACCATCTCGGAGTCCATGGGCTAGTCCACTCCACATGGTTAAGAAGAAAAACGGGGAGTGGAGACCATGTGGGGACTACAGGCGTTTAAACAGCATCACCGAACCGGATAGATACCCCATCCCCCATTTGCACGATTTCATTCACACTTTGCACGGCTGCACCATTTTTTCGACGATTGATCTACGACGAGCGTACCACCAGCTTCCTCTCGAGCCTGCGGACATACCAAAGACTGCAATAACGACACCGTTAGGTATGTACGAATTCGTATATATGTGCTTTGGACTTCGCAACGCTGGACAAACCTTTCAACGCTTTATGCACCACATCTTGCGTGAATTCGATTTTGCTTGGCCATATCTAGACGACATTCTGATCTCATCAAAAGACTTGCACGAACATCATCGACATCCTCGTCTCGTGTTCCAGAAGTTGCGAGAGTACGGCGTCGTAATCAATTTACCAAAATGCGTACTAGGTCAGTCAGAAGTATAATTTCTTGGATACAAGGTCAGCAAAGAAGGTGTCAAGCCACCAACCGAAAGAATTCAAGCATTGCGAGACTACAAATTACCAGAGCGAGTTTGCGACTTACGACGTTTTCTTGGAATGACAAATTTTTTTCGTCGGTTTTTACCAAACGCAGCTGAGAAGCAGCAACTTTTGTCAAAGCTGATAGTAGGCAACAAGAAAAATGACAGAACTATTATTAAATGGACGGAGGAAAGCAAATTGGCATTCCAACAGTATAAAGATCATTTGTGCAACGCAACATTACTCGTTTTTCCGAAACCAAAAGCTAAATTGGCACTTATGGTAGACGCTTCTAGCACGGCTCTCGGTGCTATACTTCAACAGCAAAACGGCAACAAGTGGGAACCTCTGGCTTTTTACTCAGAGAAACTAAACGCAGCTCAACAGAAGTACAGTACATACGACCGCGAACTACTAGGAGCATATAAAGCGGTAAGGTATTTCCAATACATGCTGGAAGGTAAAGAGTTTACCATTTGGACCGACCACAAGCCGTTAGTTTGCTTTTCAACAAAAGCAAGAGAAGGCCTCACCTAGACAGATCCGTTACCTCGATTTCCTCGCACAGTTTACGACAGATATTCGATATATGCCCGGTAAAGATAATATCATTGCAGACACCATGTCAAGAATGGAAGCGATACACGTGGCAGACACTATTGATTACGATCGTCTGAGCGAAAGTCAAAAACAAAACGACGAGCTTCAGAAATTATTAATGAATAATACCACGAATTTAATTTTAAAACCATTCCAGGCTCAAGCGCAGAAGTATTATGCGATGTTTCCGCTGGCAGTATTCGCCCATTCCTAACAGAAGACTTTCGAAAAAAAGCGTTTAATTCTATCCATAATCTATGCCACGGTGGAGTAAACAAAACAACAAAGATGGTAGCAAGCAAGTTCATCTGGCCAAACTTAAGAAAGGACTGCACAGCATGGACTAAATCGTGTCTACCCTGCCAAAAATCGAAAGTCCAACGACACAACAAAGCACCAATATCAACATACCTTCCACCTGGACAACGATTCGAACACGTTAATATGGATATAATTGGACCACTACCACCATGCAAGGGATATCGCTACTGCCTAACTTGCATTGATCGGTACACTCGCTGGGCGGAGGCCTACCCATTGGAAAACATAACGGCCGAATCGATTATCTCTGCGTTTGTCAACAACTGGATAGCAAGATTTGGAGTTCCCCTCAGAATAACCACGGACTTGGGACGGCAGTTCGAATCATCACTGTTTCGAGATATAACCAGACTTCTCGGAGTCAAACATCTCAAAACAACAGCATACCATCCAGCTGCAAATGGCATAATAGAACGCTGGCACAGATCACTAAAGTCCGCAATAAAATGTTATCAAACTGAGAAGTGGGTCGACGTCTTGCCACTCATACTCTTAGGTTACAGATCTTCATACAAAGAAGAGATCAGAGCAACTCCGGCTGAAATGGTATATGGCGACACTCTTCGGTTGCCAGGTGAGTTCATACAACAACAACCACACGTTATCATTTCAGAAAGCGATTACGTCGAACTACTCCGCACACAAATGAGGAAATTGAGACCGACTGCAACATCTAATCATGCAAAATTTTCACCGTTCATCCAGAATGAACTAGCTAGCTCACCAGCAGTGTTCATTCGTACCGATAAGGTTCGCCGCCCTCTACAACCTCCATACGAAGGTCCATACTCAGTTATTAAACGTTACGACAAATACTTTACAGTGAACGTCCGAGGGAAAAAGACCAACATCAGCATCGACAGATTGAAAGCAGCATTTAATACACCCAACGTTACAGAAAATCAGCAGAAATCAACCGAAGAGCCAGAAGCTTATCGTACACGCTACGGGCGAAAGGTGCGATTTAGTTTACCAGCTAGGGGGGAGTAATGTGGCATACGCAACATCTGGAAATGCCCCCTCATAAATATAACAACAAGAATTATATGTAAATAAACTTGACATTTAGACGTGTGAAAGAAAAACTAGGTTAAGGTAGAATAAAATCAGTCATTCAGTTTTGTTCTTCAGAGACACACGCGGTTCTTGGTATAAGTACTCCACAATATCATACTTATAATATTGCAGGGAAACGTAGCAAAATAAGGGTCAGGGAATTTTTCGAGTTAATCGATCAGTATGATATCTTTCATCGATTCGAACGAAGATACCTTCACACATATCCTTGAGGATTACGCATTGTACTGGATCTTTGCATCAAGAACATCAACTCATGGAAGAGCTAGCGGAAGATGCCTTAACGGATTAAAAAAGAGTATTAAAAATGAATTAGACAGAACCTTTGTAAAAATCATAAATAATGGATTAGCACTCTTCATCATTCCGGTTTACATTAATTGCAGCCAAAACAGCAAGATTTTTATTCACTGTACAACTTCTTTTTGGAATCTAAGCAACAGAATGTGATGTTAATTGGAGATTGCACTGTGGCTATTTTATCCAGATTTCGCTGGTGATACTACTTACACTCCCAGGAAGTCGAAGGACAAAACAATCGATAGCAATAGTAGAAAATTCATCGAAATGTGTCAGTCGATCAGCCTGTCACTTCTGAATGATCGAACAAAAAGCAATGAAGATGGCTCTCTCACTTTTTTCAGAGGCAACTCTTCTTCAAGGATAGACTACTGCCTGGTGAAAGATGAATGGACAAACTGCATGCCTGATCGTGAGATAGGCGAAATCCCGTTCTCCGATCATTTTCCGCCATTGGTCACTGCCAAACTTTCCACTCAAAATGTGAATACCGACCTTGAAAGACAGCTACTTCCCAAATTAATTTGGAATGAAAATTTTTGCACAACGTTACCAAACAGAACTAGATCGAGTCCTAAACACAATTAGATTTCGCCGAACCACAAACCAATCAAGGAATAGACACTTTGACGTGACTTCACTCTCTCGAATACAAGTAAAAACAGAGGTTTTAGCAGTATATTTTGAAAATTTGTGAAAACCCTGAACTAGCCCAAGTCATCACTTGTTTGCTTTACCTTACAAAGAAAATGTGGAACTAGATGCGGCGATCACACTTCTAGAGGTAAAAAATGTAGCTTACCCTTGACTTGAATAAGGCGCCATGAATAGACCGTATACCCTACGAATTTTATAAGTACTCCACGGAGAAATTTCAACAATACCTTACTGGATGTTTTAAACAGATTTTCGATGAAGGAGTGGTAGACGAAAACTTCAGGAAAAGCATTATCGTCCCAATCTTTAAAAAAAGGGAGTGCAGAAAACCCAAGCAACTACCGAGGAATATCTTTTTTAAACACAGTAGTGAAAATCTTCTCGACAATACTTCTCAAGCGTTTAACAAATTGGATAACGGGTAATGGACTCATTAGTGAATTCCAAGCAGGCTTTCGCAGAGAATTTTCCAGTGTGGATGACAATTTCACGTCAACGAACATAGCTAAGACATACCTTGATAATGGAAAGAAACTATACGCTATTTTCGTGGATTATAAGGCTCTTTTCGATTCTATAGATAGAAATGCTCTCTTCCTTAAACTAAGCAATGTAGGAGTTTCAACGAAGTTCCTCAAAATATTGCAAAGTATATATGAACAAAACCAAGCGGTAGTGTGGGATGGGACCTTACTGGTTTGATACAAAAATGGGCGTCAAACAAGGATGCTTACTGAGCCGTTTGCTTTTTTCAATATTCCATCACGGCATTACTGCCTTACTTGCAATGGGAATTGTTTTCAATGGAATAAACATCAAATATTTAATGTATAAAGATTACATCGTCATACTGGCAGAAACGACAAATATGATGCAGCTAATGGCCAACAAATTACAGCAATATTGCAGCAAATGGAATTTAAAGGTTAACACCGATAAAACAAAAATTATGGTTTTCAGAAATGACTCCGGTAGATACGCTAGGAATGAGAAATGGAGCTGGGAAGGTGAGAAACTAGAAAAGGTCAAAGAGTAGGTACAAGTATCTAGGAGTAATCCTGACTCCCAATCTTTCTCTTGAGAAGCACTTCAGATCCAAACTACATGATGCAAATAGCCATAAACTGCAACTGGAAAGGACTCCTTAGATAAAATAACGTCACAACAAGTGTGAAGTATAAACTGTTTGAAACAGTCGTAAGAACCATAATGTGTTATGCTGGACAGGTCTGGGGGTTTTTCCAGTATGATTGCGTTGAAAAACTGTTAAAATACAAAATGGCTGACGGCTAACGCTATGCGATATGTATGAAAATGAAATGAATATTGAATAAATATCACAACTAACTAAAAGTGTACGATATATGAGACTACCGGACGCAAGCAGTGTCTGCCAATCAGAGGTTCTGGCTGTCCTTAGGGCGGTTGAGCTAATGCAGATGAGATCGGCATACCGAAGAGATATGTATCGTTATCTACATCGATAGCCAGTGTTGCACAGTGCTCAAAACATTATGCAGTCAGAACGGGGTGAGACTGTGCTGGCCGCCAGGACACTGCGGTATAGAAGGAATTGAACAAGCGGACGAGCTTGCAAGAAGAGGATGGCTACTCAATAATAGTGAGTTGCTAACATCTAACCACCCCTTTGCATACTAAGGGGCACTACCGAGGAAAAAATTATAAAGACTGCCAATCTAAGGTGGTCAAGTCTTTAAGGACACAAGGCATCTAAGGCTCTCTGGTCGCTTTTTGATGGTAAAAGATCTAGAGAGTTAATAAAATTAAACAGGGATAAGCTTAGGATTCTGCAAGCTGTTGTGGACATAACACATATACTGCATGTATTGAGGGGGGCAATTGCTCTTCCTGGTACTCTGGGGTTCTCGCACAATTGTCGGGCACAATTTGGAGATTATATTAAGAAATTATGGGGAATAAAAGACAAATGCTTATGAATCGTTTTAATAACTTTATTTGAGGTCTTACCTCTAGGAGAATCTCAAAAGAAGTGAACGAATGAGTACAAGTTAGATAATAAGGAAGTGGGACTATGCACATTAGAGAAAAAGTATATGGTGAGTTGAGCGACCTCTGTTAACTAGTAGGTCTATTTAGTACGTAATTCAGTATGAGTTGTTCAAAGAGTATTTCAACTAAACATTACCGGCCGCCTTGCAGCATTTGCGGCAAAATATATGTCTAAGCTTCTTGAACGACTCTTTACAAGGGATAACTTACTACTAATACCTTACATCTAAGGGGGAATCTTTTGTTAATGGAGGGACTCCACTCACTCCTAGGATTATAATCAATAATTTTATAGAGCGAAAAATTCATTTGACAATATTTGTTAACTTATTCACTATGCAAATTTCAGCAATACGTAAGTTTTAATTTATGAAGTTGTTGTTGGATAAGTGCCTGCAATATTTTCCATACTAGTGCCAACGTTTCAATTAGAGAACTAAAGTAACTGTAGTAACCGCCTTTTCTAATAAATTCATTGGCAAGGAAGCACACAAAGCTTTACAACAGCGCGAGTAAGTCTACCACTCTTACTCTTTTATCAGGACCAAATTGAGTTTTAACCACCATTCCTAATCGAAATTCGTTTGGAGGGAGTTGTTCTTCCCGAACGACAACGAGATCTCCTACTTCAATATTTTTTTGTGTAATTCCTTTAAATATTCTTTCTTCCATCTAAGACTAAACTGGTGATGAAGAATTTTGAGTTTTTCCCGACGGTTGATATAATTTATGGACCTATGGTCGAATGAAGGTTCAGGCAAACTAAGTAAGGGACCACCTTTCAAAAAAATGTCCAGGAGTTAAAGGTATTAGATCTAATGCATTTCCCGACATTGGGGAAATTGGCCTTGAATTAAGGCACGCCTCAATACGAGCTAGAAGTGTAGTAAATTCTTCAAACGTAAATTTTATATTACCAGCAACCTTACGGAAGTGGGTCTTAAAACTTTTAACTCCTGCTTCCCATAGACCTCCCTGGAGGGATGAAGTTCCATTTGATTTGAGAAAAATTACAATCTGCAAGAGAAAAGGTTTTTAGAGCCTTTTGTAAATCTTGCAACAGACATTTAGAAGCGCCAACGAAATTTATACCGTGGTCGGAAAATATTTGGGCAGACAAGCCTCGACGCGCTACGAATCGCGAAAAGGAAGCTAGAAAAGCTGTGGTTGTTAGAGTGCTTACAGCTTCTGGATGAATAGCCTTCGTAGAGAGGCAAACGAATACACAAACGTAACTTTTTTCCAACCGACATGGGCCGGCGAAATCTACACCAACCTTGGTAAAAGGTAAAGCAAATGTCGTTATTTCAGGTGGAAGGCAACCCATGAGTTGCAGTCGCATTTTCCTTTGTATGTGAAGCAAAATTGGATGACTCTCATTGTAAGTGAGGGTAGAGGATGTTTTCGGTGTCTAAAAAAGGTTTGAGGGTTAATAGACTACTTCTAGTCTTCAGTGGCTTGAAAATGCATTTTTTGAGATAGTAAAAGGAGTCTTATTTTAAAATGGAGGATTCCATCATGTGTAAGGAAATGTGTTCTGTGATCTTTTACGCGATATTTTACTGCTTTATAAAACCAAAAAAACATAGCTTATTACTCGCACAGCTTTGTGCCAAGATGAGAAACATCGCAAAATCACTTCGAATTCATCATTCACGACAGTACTGTAGGACTTAAGGGGTTTCGGATCTAAAAGGATTTCATCAGGAGGTATGAGGATCGAAGACGAAGATCGAAAAGTTTGCAACCAATGCGGACCTGACCACCACAAGTTGTTGCCAATAAAGTCCTTAGGTGTTAGACCGCACGTTGCCAAATCAGCAGGATTATCTAAGGTCGATACATGACGCCAGGGTACAGCTTTAACATTGGTTATAATTTCGGAAACCCTTTTTTTTTTTTTTTTTTTTTTTATAATGAGCGCGCGCTCAAGGGGTTTGAGTACCCTTAAGGTGATTGTACACATCGCGGGCAAGGGAAATTTAGGGAGGAAGAAAAGAGAGGTACCGATGTACATTGTTTTTAAATGTTTGCAAGTTATAACGACCAGGAAATACAGAGATCGGCAGGGCATTCCATAAGCGAGATGTACGGCTTAGGAACGAATCACGATATTTTAGAGTACGTCCGAAAATGGGCTTGAGGGTATACTGATGAGCATTCATAGCGAGACGGGTGTTACGGTTGAAAGTTTGAATGGGCGGAATGCTACTGGCGATTTCAGTGGAGCACTGGTGGTGGAAGTAGCGATAAAACAAAGTGAGACACGAGACATTTCGTCGGTGTTCGAGGGTGTCCATTGATTGACTGATATTAGTATCGTCAATAAGTTTTATCGCACGGTTTTGAATCCTATCTAGCAGGTGCAGAGATGTTTTAGGAGCACCTGACCAGATGTGGGAGTTGTACTCCAATTTTGGGCGGATGAATGCCTTATATATTGAGGCCAGATCAGAGGGGGTAAAATATTTCTTACATCGCTTGAGGAAACCTAGACATTTCGCAGCATTTTTGGCGACATCAAATATGTGGTCATTCCAACGTAAGTTGTCATTAACACACATACCGAGAATGGAAAGTTTTTCGGTTTCGACGATGCAAGTGCCATTCATAGATAATGGCTGGGTGTTTAAATTTCGCTTTAAAGACAGCAGACAGCATTGTGTTTTGGAAGCATTAAATTCCACTCTATTGATAGTTCCCCAATTGGTTATGCTGTTGATATCGGAATTTAATGAGCTTAGCATACGCTGCCGTTCTCGTACTACAGCCGAAGAGCAGGGCCGTGAGTCCGGGAACGAATATGAAAAGCAGAGAGTACTGTCATCAGCAAAGGAATATATTGGATTAGAAGTAGCAGACAAGAGATCGTTAATGAAAATTAAAAAGAGTGTCGGTGACAGAACAGAGCCCTGGGGCACACCAGCATTTATTTTGTGAATATCAGACTTGAAACCGTCCAAGACAACTTGAATTGAACGTTCCGAAAGGTAATTTCTAATCCATTGAAGAAGAGAGTCGTCGATCCCAAATGCACGCATTTTCGACAAAAGAGCCTGATGCCAAACTCTGTCAAATGCCTTAGAAATATCAAGTGCAACTATCTTGCTTTCGCCAGATTGATGTACGCCTTGGTTCCACTTTTCGGTGAGACATGCCATCAAATCACCAGTGGACCTGTTGCTACGAAAACCGTACTGCCGGTCATTGAGAAGTTTTCATGTTTCGAGATATTTCATGAGCTGACGATTTATCAGTGTTTCCATGACCTTGGAAAGAAGGGACGTAAGTGCAATGGGTCTGTAGGAGGAGAGAGAAGATGATTCGCCTTTTTTAGGGACGGGCTGGACAAATGCTGTTTTCCATCTGCTCGGGAAGAGTCCTAAAGTGTAGGATTGATGAAAAAGCTTACGCAGTGGTTTTGCCAGCGAGGAAGAACACCTCTTCAGAAGAAGGGGAGATATACCATCTGGACCAGCGGATTTATGTATGTTGAGATTCTTAAGTACTCTTGCTACTACACGAGTGCGAAGGTAGATTCGTCCCATTGAAGATTCGACGCACTCAAGTGTAGGCGGAGACAAAGCACAATCTGGGAGTGTTGAGCTGGCCGCAAAGTGTGCAGCAAGCAGATTGGCCTTATCCAAAGAGCTGACAGCTGGAATGTCATTGTAAATGAGCGTTGGGATGGAGGATGAGGCGGAATTTCTAATGTTTTTGACGAACGACCAAAAATTTTTACTGCCTTTGGGACATTGCAGTATTTTTTGCCTCAGTTTTTGGTCGTATAGGAATTTCACACGCTTCAGAAAGGCGTTGCAGTCATTTCTGGCTCGTTTAAACTTTTTTCGGTTTTCCTCTGTCGGGTTGGTCTTGTAGGACCGAAAAAACACTTCTCTAACCCTGACGGCCTCTTTACAGCTCGAGTCGTACCATGCCTTTTCTTTTGGCTTGATACTCTTCATCCGATGAGGAATAAAGGATCTCATTCCAAAGAGAATGGTGTCTGTAATCATATCAGCAGCGGCATCCACGTCGTTATCGAGGAAGCATAACGACCAGTTAAAATTCCTAAAGAAGCTGTTAAGACCGCTCCAGTTGGCTTTCTCGTATTGCCATACGGTTTTTTTAGGAATTTTTTCTCTAACTGTGTGGTCGGTGTACGAGAAATTAGCTGATATGACACAATGGTCCGACGAGCCTAGAGGGGAGAGCACATCAATGGTGTACTTATCAGGGTGAGAAGTTAAAAACAAGTCCAGGGTGTTGGCGGTATGACTATCAACGTCTGGTATTCGCGTGGGCTCATTTACAAGCTGCGTTAGGTTGTTTTCCGCAGCGAAGATCTCAACACACCGTCCTTCGGGTGTTGTCTGTCCAGAATTTCGAAGCCACCCAGAATTGTGTATATTGAAGTCGCCCGTAATAACGATTTCAGTATGAGGATACAGGGATACAATTCTTTGAATGGAGTCAGACAGCGCATCAAACTCGTTAAAGGTTGAATTGCTGTCCAGTTTGGGGCTTCTATAAATAAAGCAGTAGTGTATAATTTGCTTACGGAGATGGAATTTTAACCACATGAAGTTGAATTCCGGATTGGAACATGGATCACATTGTGGTGGAGTTTGGTAAGCTACATCACTACGCACATAAATGGCGAGACCGCGGTGAGAGAAGAATAATGGCACTAGTTCGTAGCCAGGTAGCTTCAGATCAGAATGATCTGAGAGGTGTGGGCGGGGATCTACCTGTGTTTCACTAAGTGCCAAAACAGCTGGTCTGTACTTACAGACGTGGACGTACGCAGAAAAGTGATTACTTTTTAGCCCGCGTATATTGGCTACGTCTACCCTGAATTCCCTAGTCATAATCACAGACAAACACAGAAAACACAAACACCGACGATACTAAGCAAGGCTGCGAAGTGGAAATTCTGACGTTGGTTTACCGAATCAAATTGTTGTAGGTGTTATGTCCTTACAACAATATGAAACAGTGCACCAACAAAATTTTCACTCACAACCCCGCTATCCATCAGTTGTTACATACACTCAGCCACTGCCCGTACCGTATGGTTAAATACAGTAACGGCAGTGACTGAGTGCAAGCAACAGTACTTCGACAAGGAGCGGGTGAGGTGGGATACCCGCACTGTGTGATATTCACTGTCACTGCACTTTTTTTTGTTTTTGTATATATTTTTTTTTTGCACGCGCGCGCTTTTGTTCTTTTTTTTTTTTTGTTTTTTTTTGTTTTTTTTTGCTGCACAGCACACAACAATATGCGAGTGCACTGGTGGAGCTGTGCACTCGACGGTGGTCGACTCGGTACTGTTGGCAACAAAAGTTTTCCAAGTTCACGCGAGTTTTTTGAGCCATGATAACATGATAGTGGAGTCTGACCATAAGAAAAGTTCATGGTTTTTAGCAGAATGAAGCTTTTGCTGAGCTATTCATACCATATTTGATAGTAAAATGGCTCCCAGCAATTCTAAACGTGGCAATGGAATTGAACGTACAGGTGCAACCTTACCTTTTGCCCATAGTAAATGGGAAGAAAAACGTGAACTGCTGTGTTGAACTCTTGAGTATACAGAACAGTGGCATAGTCCTTTTCAGAGGAATCACAGAACCCATGGATTTGAATGGGAGCCCATGGAACATATTCAATCCATCGGGGTATATTGGTGTCCTTTATAGCCGAAAAATTAGCCACAAATATTTTCCACATCTTTTGTGTAGGGGGCTGAAGAGTTTCTTCCCATCCAGTGCCATCTTTCCATATTTGTTGTATAATGATTTTGGCTGCAATAACTATAGGAGCAAGCCATCCAGCCGGGTCATACAACCTTGCGATTATTGAAAGCACACAACCCTTTGTCATAGAAAATGATAGTGTTTCTGAAGGCATTGAAAATTGGAAGGTGTCTGATGTTGTCTTCCAGCAAAGACCGAGTGTTTTCGCTGAACAATTTGATCTGTTTTCAACGAATCTTCGTTGAGTAGATGTTCGTTGGGTATGCAAGTTAATAGTATTGGCAGTCCATTTTCTAAGAATAAATCCTGCAGAAGCTAGCGCGGATATTAATTCACTTTGTGCAGTTTGCGCAGATTGAACATCGTGCGCACCTGACAAAACATCGTCAACATAAAAATCGCCTTTTAAAATTGTCGCTGCAAGTAGATGAGTGAGCTGTATGTCATCGGCTAATTGTCGCAATGTGCGCATGTCCAAATAGGGTGCACAAGTGACACCAAATGTAACTGTCTTGAGTTGGAAATCCGAAATATCATCAATGGGTTCTTCCCGAAACAAAATACGTTGGAAAGCTTGATGATCTGGACGTACTCGGATTTGTCTAAACATCTTTTCGATGTCACTATTGTGAAAAAAAGCCAGTTTAAAAGAAAAACAGTTACGTCAGACTGTAAAACTGGGCCAGGATAAAGTACGTCATTGAGACTTACTCCATTAGATGAAGGAAAGGAGGCGTTAAAGACAACTCTTACCTTTGTAGTGGTGCTCTCTAATTTAATCACATTGTGATGAGGTAAATAATATGAACATATTTTGTTAGACTTACTTATCTCAGCCGGGATCGAGGGCTCCATATGGTCAAGAGTTTGGTAATCCTTGAGAACAGAAAACTACCAGTGTTTGCTTGATTCCAAGAAATTGTTTCAAAGCCAAATATCTTGACTTACCTAGTTTGATTTCGGCAGGAAAATTCTTTTTGAATGGGAGATGAACAACATATCTACCCGAAATATCACGAGTATTTTTCAATTTGTTTATTAAGTGGGATGTCATGATATTGAGGAACAAATGTCGAATATGAAGTGCAATTATAGTAATTGCTAGCAGAAATAGGGTCTAGGATTATCCAGCCAAAAACTGTACTATGCGCCATTAGGGTATCGAACATTTTAGTTTTTACTCCATCTAAAATAACATACGGATACAAATCAGCACCAATTAGCATATATATTTTCGAGCGTTGATCAAAATGAGGATCCGCTGGCTGAAAATCTAGCTTAAGTTTATCACCAATATTAAGTGAACATGAAGGAAGTTCAGCTGTTAGTTTTTTAATAACTAAAGCTTGAACATAAAGATTAAAATCTTTAGTGTGATTTGAATATAATTCGAAAGAGCACAGTATTGAAGAAGAAGCTGTGACGGTTGAGCTCATACCTAATATTTGTGCATGTAAAGGTCTTGTAGATAAATTAAGGGTCTTCTGGATGTTTTCAGAAATGAAAGAGACTTCAGATCCAGGGTCTATGAGGGGTCTGAGATTAAAATAGTTGCCGTTGTGACGTATTATTACCCTAATAGAACTTGTCGATATTCGGAGCTGAAGAGCGCATGATGATTTGAATTGCGAGTGGACTGTATATCCGACGTATCTTGATTGCTTGTGGTTGCAACTGGAACATGCAACAAAGTATGATGTCTACTTTTGCACTTATAACAAGTGTTAAGGCTCTTGCAGTTATTGTTAGTATGAGTTACAGCAAGGCAATTAGAACAATAACTATGCCTTTTGACGGTTGAAATCTTATCATCGATCTACATATTTAAATATTCAGGGCAAAGATGTAGAGAGTGCTGCCCTTTACAAACTTTGCAGCTGTTAATAACTTTTGTGTGATGGTTTCGAATATATTTTGAATGTACAACTTGGATTTGTTCTAATTTAGGGGCTGTTGTCTTCGATTTATTGGAGAACTTCATGTCAGAAACTGTTTCGAGCACACGATACCGATTTGAGAGAAAAAGGCTCATCTCATCCCACGATGCTATCTCTGTGGGCTTTGACAATTATTGCTCCCAAAGTGACAATGTTATTTCAAGAAGACGATTTGAGCATAAATATATCGTATGTTTGTAGCGCAACTAAGCAATCATCAATATCGCTTTGAAGCTTTTTAATTTCTTGAAAATGATTTTCATTTGGTTGTTGACCAAGATTCTTTTATTTTCGTAATGTTCCTTCAGAGCATTCTACGCTAATATGAAATTTTTATCGGTAAGTGGAAACTTGCGGACAATGTTATATGCGTCATCTTGGGTCTTGGCACGAAGATTAACAAGTTTTTGCACTGAACTCCATGAAAGACGCCATGAAAAAATTCCGTATCACATTGCGGTAACTTAATACAATACGATGAACTGGTGTCAGCAGGAAGGGTTTAGGGTGAACTGACTGGCCTTTTGTCAATCATTACCAACTTTTGCATCGAATATATTATTTCACCAAGACGAACTATGTAGGTTTCGGATGAAGAACGGTATTTGGATTTTACGACTTCAAATAACTCTTCTTTTGAATGCACAGAAGCATCATTGGAACGAATACACAGTGCATAGTTATTTTTCACATCCTTCCATAGACCTTTTAATTCGACCTTTAGCGCTTCCAAATATGGAATAGAAAATTCAAAGATAGGCTTCTTTTTGAAAGAATCATAAAATTCGGCTAACTGATCGGTGGAAAAAATATACGAGTAAGAAAAAGAAGCAAGGCTTTTATGAGGGGAAAACTGAATTCGAAAACACGTGGTTTACAAGCAGAACATTTTGATCACTATCAATTTTCGAGTCTAGAAAAAAAAGTCTAATTAACGGTGCTTGCTTACACGTGTTTTGCGGTCTAATCAAGTGTATGTTGTATGTTTATATGTATATGTATATAAATGTTTGCGCAAATACACATTGGTATTCCAACATGAAATTAGTCATTGGTCACTGTGTGATCAATTAATGATCAATCGCGGTAGGTATTGGGCATTAATATCAAAAATATTCCACGCACCTGTTTAATCCAAGTTGATGTGTGGCGTATCTTCCTTCATCAGCTTTCTTAAAAAACACATTGCGGCCGCAACGGCCGCTATTTTGCTTTCAATGTTGGCTCTGAGCTCTTCCAACGTCGTCGTTGACTTAACGTAGCACCACAGAAAATAGTCAAGCGGCATTAAATCGCACGAATGAGGCGGCCAATCGACTGGCCCATTTCTTGAGATAACACGCTCACCATACTTACTCTTCAATAAATCGATTGTAGCGTTGCTGTGTGGCTTCTGGCATCACTCTGTTGAAACCACATGTCGTCCAAGTTCATATCTTCCAATTCGGGCCAAAAATAATCGGTGATCATGTCCCGATAACGCTGACCATTCACAGTAACGTGACGATCGTTATCGTCGACAAAAAAATATGGCCCAATAACGCCGCCGACATGCAAACCGCACCAAACAGTTATTTTTTGTGGATGAAGTGGTGATTCATGAAGCACATGTGGATTTTCACCCGACCAATAACGCATATTTTGCTTATTGACGAACCCATTGAACCAAAAATGAGCTTCGTCACTGAAGATGATTTTGCGATGAAATTCATCGTCTTGGCGCATCTTCTCCAGAACGCAATCAGAGAACGTAGGTCGCTTCAAATGGTCTATCGGCTTCAATTCTTGAGTCAGCTTGATCTTGTATGGGTGCAAAACTAAGATCCTTACGCAAAATACGCCATAATGTGGTCTGAGTGATGCCTAATTCTTGAGAACGTCGTAGAATTGACTGATTTGGATTGTTTGCTACGGACGCCTGAACGGCAGCGATATTTTCGACACTTCGACCAACCCGTTTTCTCACTGACACGAATATGTAGACTCAAATTTTTGCACTAAACTTGTTATTGCCTGTCTACTAGGGCGAGAATTACGACCGAAAATTTGAGTTAACGCTCTTAAAGTTGCAGTCACAGACTCCGAATTTCGGTAGACAATTTTTTATAACTTGCAGACGTTGCTCGTTCGTGTACTTTACCATGATGAAAATGTTGAGTTTGCTGAATAAATTGATAGTGGCAGTTTGATGATTAGTGAAAGAGTGCGTTCACAAATTAAATTCAAAGTTGTCAAGTCCCTATTGGAAAACCCTTTATTAAGAAATTATGGGGAATAAAAGACAAATGCTTATGAATAGTTTTAATAACCTTGTTTGAGATCTTACCTCTAGGAGAGTCGCAAAAGAAGTGAACGAGTGAGTGCAAGTTAGATAATAAGGAAGTGTATAGTCCACATTAGAGAAAAAGTATATGATGAGTTGAGCGACCTCTGTTAACTAGAAGGTCTATTTAGTACGTAATTCAGTATGAATTGTTCAAAGAGTATTTCAGCTAATCAGTATGAATACAAGGCAATATCGCGTATTTTTAGGGAAATATCTTTCCGAAAACCTAGAGGAAATAATAGAGGCTTTCTTGGATTTTGAAAATAAATTGGATGTTTCACCAGGGAGATGATTTAGGTTTTTGCCCTTTGAATATAAATTCAACTGCATCCACAGGGAGCGTGATGGGTCTATTTTGGAGCCTAGTGTTTATGTGATGACACATCTATCATACCCCGGTTTTAACCTAAATTATCCTTGAATACCGGTCGATATATTTTGATATAAATTTTTAAATTTCAAACGATATCAAATAATATACTAAGTGAAAAACTGTAACCAAATTCTGTACAAATACTATCCAAACAATAAAATAGGAAGCTCTTTTGTATTCATGACCCTTAGAGGAAACTCGCTCGCAACAGTTCGCTGTTTTCTTCAGTTTCCAAAGAGTACATTTCGTCGTGTAACTTAAATTAATTTTGCATCTTTTCGCAACAGTTGGCAATCGGTCAACGCATCAACCAGAATTTTAATATTATGATAACCAGTAGTTAATAGAGATTGAACAATCAATCTCAATGGTAACAATTCGATCAATTATACAGGGTGGTCCAGTTTGGGATACAGATATTTTGGGATCTGATTCATTGGTTTATATTATGATGAGCTAGGTTATGAAGGGGGTCTATCTTCAATAAACACTGGGTTACAGGTTGTTTAAAAAAGTGGTCACAGAAATAGGTACCAACAACTATTTTGCCATATTTTCTAGTCACTTAAACCTAGAGCAACCAAGATAGGGTCGTTTGATAGCCAATTGATTGGTGGTTAATTCATGTTTAAACACTATTACCCTCCATGATTTCATTTGGCCTAATAATGGTCTTCAAACACATAATTTTTTATATTTCTTTTTCTTTTTCATTACTTTGATGTACCATAAATTGCCTACAAATTGACCATAAGAAGTTTTTATCTGGGGCTTACAGTTTATGAGTTTAAATAAATGAATCCCCAAAATGACTACTTTTTATTATTACCAAAAATTACTCAAAAGTAAGTGAACTTCTTTTTACCTTTATAATAAATAAATTTAAATGAATAAATAATTTTATTGCTAATCGTAATTTACAATACATAATCTTAATTCTATAACAGTTGCTCAAAGTGTCCTCCATCAGACTGAATGCAAGCTAATACTGTTTTTTTAATGGTTCTAGTAATATTAACTGTTGGTAAGGTCTCTTGGATATGTTGTGCCGCTGCTGCTATCCGTTCTTGAAGTTGTGCCAATATTCTTATTTCAGATAAATATACACGTTCCTCATACGTAGAAATCCAAAACTGTTAAAGCAGATGATCTTGCAGGCCAATGTACTGGATCATTCCTTCAAATCCGTCGATTTGGGAATTTTTCATCCAAGTAGTCCTTAAATATTCAGTGACTTGGAGCATCATCATGTTGGTAAAAATGATCTTCTAACAGTCCTGGCAATCCGTTTTGCAAAATCTGCAAATAAGTTTGATTGTTTGAGGAAGTATGAAAATCCCAATTACCTTATTTCTACATGCCACACGTTTACGCTGAATCAATATTGAAATGATGTTTCCTTGTTGTATGCGGATTTTCATGCGCCCATGTGCGTAGGTTATGGAAGTTGGATAAATGCATTGTCATCGAAATGCCCTTGCAGCAACCAATTACAAAATTCCGATCGTCGACGCAGATCTACTGGCAATAACTCCTCAGCTGGTGTTACATGATAAGGATGGAGGTTCTCTCTATTAGAGGTCGGGATGAATAAAACGAGTCGAATACCCTGTATGCTATCTTCCTTATTAGTGGGTAATTTTGTAAAATAGAACATGTAACTACAATTCTATGTGGTCATTTTACACCGAGCATACCGAATGCACCGAGTGCACTGATTCAAAGGAATCCATTGATTGAGTTTTGACTACAATAGTTTGAGCCTAAATTTGAAGTACTGCTGATAAAAACAATCGGTCATTAGTTAAATTTTATAAAATGCAAACAAGCAAATTTAAATTTATATTAGCAATCCACATGTTATTCAGATATATATAGTTTGTTAAATACGAGTAACTCAGCCGTAAAATAGTAAGTGGCGAGTTTGCATGCAGAACTTGTTTGTGTGCAATACAAGTTGAATAAAAAAATCACCCCAAACCTGGTGAAAAATAAGTGTTATGCATTGAGAAATATAACAATTGATAACACAGTACGAAATAAAAGGAAGCAGACATTGGCGATAGAAAAAAATATAACTTTAATTACACAGTGAGTGGCGCAAAATTGTCGACCTTACAAAATTGCGGAGGATAAATTTTGCATAGCTTTTAACCTCAATCAGTGCCAAATATGGAGAAAATATATGTAGATATCGATAAATTACATGTTACACTATACAACAGTTTCGCGTGGTATTGAAAACTTGTTTGATGAATATGATGATGAAGAGAGTTGGATGTGCACTTACGAGCATATCAGAATCTACACAGGTAACTATCATATTTCAAAAGCATGCATATCCTTAATGATTCACTTTATAAGTACTACATGCATATTTTTAATAATGGGGAGAAAATTAAATTCAAGTCTGCTAAATCGATGAAGGGTGATTATTGTACGGTTATGGCATTGTGTTTATTTTAAAGTGGTTCCAAACAGTGTTCTCAAATTTGTATGGCAGAACATCAATATCCCAAAGGTAGTAAACATTTTTGGTCGTTTGTCAAAAACATTTGAAATTCTGCCTCATCCTTCTTCCCAACGATCATTTATGATCATATATGAAAGAGAAACAGTGAGTAACAAAGTAAAGTTGAAAGGAGTGTGAATTCAATTTCGTGTGTATTTGTAAACATAAAGTTGAGCGTAATCAACCGAAAGTGTTCTGTGTTGGTTGAAAGACCTATTTTCATTGCAAATGTGTTAACATTCAACCAGCGGATATTGATTTTTTTACAAAAAAACGATTAAAAACTTCCGCTGCAAGAGCTGCTCTGCTGCGCGTAGGGGCTCTCTCCGTTCTCCCCCACCAACGAGTGAAGAACAGTCATCAGCACCAGCAGTGTCACCACTCACTACATTATATGCAGAGCAAAACAAAATTCAACAACAACAATACAAGGAAGTTCTCCATCCGCAAGTACAGGAAGATCATCAAACTGTCACACCATCGTCTTCGTCTATGAGGCAACAACAACAAGCTGTAACATTGGAATCAATATATGTACAATGAAGTTGTTGTTATGCGTGCTGAAAATGCACAAACTCTTTCAGTGATCACCTCTCTACAAGAAGAAAAAAATATTCTCTTACAGACTGTGCATGATCTTCAGAGAGAAATTGATTTCTTGAAACAAAGCAGAAGAGAAAAGTGCATAGAAATTGTGGGTGTTCCTAATGTCAACAACACCAATGCCCTCTCCAGTGCACTGCAAGTGTTTTCAAAGGGTGTCTCAACTCAACTGATGTGTCCGAAATGTAAATTGATAATTGTTTTGTTAAAAATGTTAAAATGTCCAAAAATTCAAATGAGAATAGTGCGAAACCTGTTTTGATTGTTAAATTTGTGTCTAAAATCAAGAAAGACTTAATTATGAAAAACAAAATTCTACAAAAAAATATCTTCACTTCTAAAATATTTAGCTGTGATAAAGATAGTAAAATTTATATCAGTGAATGTTTAAATGGTAAAACGAAATTTCTATTAAATGCTGCACAACAAATTAAAAAGGAAAAAATGTACAAGTATGCGTGGGTTAAAAACGGGTGAGTGTACATCCGAAAGGGGGATAAGGACAACTTAATTGTAACTAACTCTAGGCATATTTAATAAGTCTGTTGAGAAAGATCGAATGATTAGTTTGAATGAAGAGGACATTTTTATAACCGACAAAAAGGCCCTTTCTGAAAAATTAAATTCTTACTTTTCCTCTGTAGGAGAAAAAGTAGTCCCTGACAGTTCAGTTTTCTGCTGTGATAGTAACTGTTTTGTCGATGAAGTGTCATGTTCTCAAAGTTTCTTCTTTGATCCCATATCGTCCTTCGAACTATATAAAATTATCTTGTCTCTTAAAAACTCAAATTCACAAACAACTGGGAGTTTTTCAAATAATTTAATAAAAGAAATAGCTTTAATCTGTGATATTTTATGTTTTATGTATAACAAAAGCATTACTTGTGGTATTTTTCCGGAATGTTTAAAGGTTGCTGAAGTAATTCCTTTGTTCAAGAAAGGAGATAGTAGTTCAATAAATAACTACTGGCCTATTTCCCTACTACCAGTTTTCTCGAAAGTATTTGAAAAAGCGTTAAAAGTAAGAATGGTCAAGTTTTTAGAAAAAAATAATTTTTTTAGTGTTTGTCAATTTGGTTTTCGTTCAGGTCGCTCCACCGAGAGTGCATTACTAAATGTTTGTTCTGATATTTATAACAGCTTTAATAATAGATATTATACCGCTGCGCTTTTTGTGGACATAAAAAAGCATTTGATACTGTTGATCATATTATACTCCTAGATAAACTGTACAAATGAGGTTTTAGGGGTACAATTCATACCTGGTTTCATTCATATTTATCAAATAGATCTCAAACAGTGAAAATCAATAATTTGTTAAGCTCTATAAGATCTGTATCTATGGGTGTTCCACAGGGTTCTGTTCTGGGTCCTTTATTATTCTTAATCTTTATTAATTCTCTTTTTGCGCAAAACTTTCATTGTAAAGTTAGACGATATGGCATGTGCTTTTTCTAGTGATTCTGATTTGAACCTCTCCTCAGATATCAATCATGACCTTGAAATACTTAGTCATTGGTTCAAAATGCACAAAATGGTCATAAGCGATAAAACCAAACTTATGTTTTTCAGTACCAATGGCAAGCAAGTAGACTATGGATCGTTTCTTTTTCACTGTGGAAAATGCCTGAGATTTAAGCATAGTGCTACCGTTTGCAGTTCTGAAAACAACACTCAGACTTTTTTTGAGCAGTATCCATGTTCGAAAAAATGTTTCTGTATTGATAAAGTAAGAGAATTCAAGTACCTTGGTGGATGATGAATTGGTCAGCTCATACAAATGCTCTCAAAAAATATCTTATGGCAACTACTAGACAGTTCTACTTTTTAAAATCGTATTGCTCACAGGTGCTTCTAAAGTGTATTTATTATGGTTTAGTTCATTCTAAGCTTGAATATGGCATAGTTGTTTGGGGTGGCACTCATTACAACAAAATGTTCCCTGTTCTTGTGTCTCAAAAACATGTCATTAGACTTATTTGTTGCAAAAATCGTCGTTATGATAGCTTATCCTTATTCAAAAATCTAAATATTCTACCTCTGAAACATCTATTTTGTTACAAAGTTTTAAAAATATTTTTTGAAAGATCGGGATATTCATTAAACAGAAGCTCTTCTATTTACCAACTTAGAATTAATGAACAAAATCTTGTCAAAGTTCCTGACTATAATCTGCAAATATTTCTCATCAATTGCTCCAAGATTGTTTAATAAACTACCTTATGACATAAGATGTGTTCGTAATAAATCCAGCTTTCTCAAAAAAAGAAAATCATGGCTTTTAGGTTATAATTATAAAGATATTCTTAATTTGCTTTGTGTTTTGGTTTAGATTCATTTGTAATTAACATTCACTCTTTCTGTTTATATATTTATTTTTTGTTATATTCTTTTGTTTTTGTTTCCAAATCTGTTTCACTTCTAGTTCCTATGAACTATAGAAACTATAGAATACAGATACTTTTTTTAAATATACTATATATGATACTGTATTTAGTTTCTAATTTGTTATATTTTGTTATGATTGTATTTTTTGAAAAATTAAAAATAAATTATACTTATACTTATACTTATTTACAATGACATTCTAGATGTCAGCTCATTGGACGAGGCCAATCTGCTTGCTGCACACTTTACGGTCAGCTCAATACATAAAAATTGTGCTCTGTCTCCGCCTACAATGAGACGAATCCACTTTCGCAGCAAGAGTTTTTAAAGATCTTAACATTCACAAATCGGCTGGTCTAGATGGTATATCTTCCATTCTTCTGAATAGGTGGCGATCTTCAGAATGAATGATTTTTGGAAAGGGCTCTATAGTTGTAAAAGGGCTCTATGGTTGTAAAATGTTAAAGGGATCTATAATGTTCCCAAGTTCCGATGCGTTTGGTTTTGTTAAAAAGCTTTTTCATTCTTTTCTGAATGGTTTCTAGGTTTTCATTCCGCCATGGTACGCACCGTTTTACCACAGTTCGCTTTTTAGTTCGCTGTTTTTAAAAGAGGAGAGAATGATGTCGTTTAGCTGGGATTGTGCCTCGTCTGCATCCACTATTACCAGTGGTGCTGACGGCGGCAAGTCAGCTTTGACCGCTAAATTTTCGCAATATGTTCTCCAATTCGTAAGTTTGTTATCATGTCGGACCGGCCCTGTTCGCCGGTTGCATCTTAACTGCAACACAATATGTATGTGATCTGATAAAGACGTCTCCACGGACACGTGCCAGTCTTCCATATTTTGTGGAAAAGGAGACAAGAGAATGTGGTCTAAGACTTCCTCTCTTTTGGAGTTTCTAAATGTGGGTTTGTTTCACTTATTTAATATAACTAGGTTTTTCCTATAAAAAAAATACCTTGAACCACCGTACGAATTTTCCTCCATTAGTAAACAAACATCCGCATGAATAACTTCACCGCATTTTGTTGATCTATCTTGGCGTAAAACGAAGCTTAATCTATGTAGTTTCCGAAACTGCGAACATGAGCCAGATTTTGATGACCCAAGCGCTCGCTACGTGCCAAACGTGTAGAGAACTGTATTTAACAGCCACCATTGATTTATCAATTTTCTCAATCACCCTGAAAAGCATTTGAAACATACCTCCCTGCCTTGCTCCCACTGCCACCACTTTGTCACCATCTACTCGTAAGAGTTTAAACAGATCTTTATTTGACCAACGAGTATGCCCATTATCCATCGCTTTTGTCGAGGAAAACAAATTCGCAAATAAGCTTGGTGCGTACAAAACATTTTTCATTGTTTTCTCGATCCACTTAATTCCATTAAATGATAACACTCTCAGATCACTACGTCCAGTTGCTAGCATCAATTTTCCGTCTCCTAGTAGAACTTCAATCGGTTTGTCTAATTGAGTGAACGTCATAAACCACTCACGGTGCTTACACATATGGTTCGTTGCACCCGAATCAACAAACCAAGAATCACTACCTGCCAAAGACAGGGCTTTATCACAGTTAGTTTTCTTTGGTTGAGCACTTTCACGTACAAATTTTACTTTGCAGTCCCGTTTCCAGTGTTCCGTTGACCCACACTTAAAGCATTTGCCACTTCGCGTGGCGGATCTCTTTTATATGCATAATACTGTTCTTCCAATAAGTGCTTGACTGAATCATTGCTCTGCTCGTATATTGAATGTAATTTTTCCCACATCTCTTTCGAAGTCGAACAGGTGCATAAATGAATAAGTACCTTTGATCCGCACGAATTCACTATTAGTTTTTATGCCTTAGCATCATTTTTAGCCCATTCTGCCAAAAGTCCCACGTTTTTCTCATCATTTGGTTTCTTTGTTGTTCCATCTACCAAGCCATAGAGTTCCGATGCCAACAAATTTACTCGACCCTGAAACTTCCACATCATCCATTGCGATGGGTCGATAAATTCCTCAATTACTGATGTCTCCTTGTCCGTTTCGATTTTATTTTCGTCAACAATAACGCTTATTCTATCTTTGACCGATGCTCCCGAAATTTTGCCAATGCCTCCAGCAATTATCAAAATAATTGCAGTCAAAAAAAAATCAAAATCGATGCACAAAATTCCGTCACTCTTTGTTGAGTAAAAAAAAATTTCTGTTAAGCTCCCGGCCCGTAATATTGATTAAGATTGCAATTACCTTTGTATTACTTTACAACGTCGACCTGGGCCCATAACCTGTTGAATTTATCAGATTATACCAACGTTCGTTCCGCTGAATATTCCTCGAAATAAAATTACAGACGCAGTTTAATTCAGAGTATGTTTATTATAAAAGACTTCGAAATGAACTAAACTAGCTTTACAAAATTGTACATAGTCTAGGTAGGTAATTCTTCTGTTTAAGAGTTCTTCTGTCAAGAGTACAAGAGTACTTTAAGAGCACATGAGACTAAGTTATACTTTAAGCGGTGTGAATGTGTGCTTGAATGAACAAATAGAAATGAGTACATGAGAGTTAAACAAAAAAAATTGACAAACGTTTTTATTTTTAACAAATATTAAAGATAAACCTAAGGCGATCCTCAGGCTGAAGACATATTGAAGCTCACCACTAGGTGGTGTTCTCTATACTTTATAATCCACCAACACTACATAAATTTCTGGGGTAGACGTTCTTAAAGATCTTCTTAAAGCAGCTATATAATCCTATAACTCGGCTTTGAAAACAACGAAGATGTCAACTGATTATAGAGCTCTCAAATGAACAGCTCTATATGGGAACAAGTTAAGAACAAATAGGCATATGCATTCAACGAAAAAATTAACTGTGTGTCCGTCATATCAAAATGCGAGGGGACAGATCCTTTGCGTTCAGATTCAGATCATCATTGACAAGTATAAGAAATCATTTGGGTAGAAACTTCAAAGGTTTATTCCAATTGTGAAGATAACATCAAACTACCTTCCTTCGGTACGAGGAATGAAATAGGAAACCTCTCAACATCAGCATTAACTCACCTCATTGTTGCTTCATTTCACTAACTTCTAAAGCATCAGTGATTAACCATGCCAAAAAATCTACATAACTACTATACCGTGATCGTTAGTGAAAGCGCAATTTTTTTCCTCAACCAAATGTTACCACCGCTTCAGTATACCCGTAACCTACTTGTCGATCTTTGGTCTAATTTAATACACCCAGGAGCATACTTGCTTAGATGATTACCATTACATTCATTCCATTTAAATTTTCTCCCCCCGGACAGTACACCAAATTTAGGGAATGCTTCAAGCAAACATGCGTCCTGGGCGGGAGCTTCAAGGTAATACACATAGCAGTGGCAAGTGTACCAAATATTTGCTTAAAGGCAAACGATTTAAACTCCGACGTTTTCGGATCAAAACAAGACCAAGCCAAAGGCACTAGCACCTGGATGTTAGTGGGCCAAGTGACCTAAATGTTTTATGCAAATTTAATTCACTCACAATAACAAAAACAACAACAACATCTGCTACAAGCAACAACAATGACGACACTGTGCCAATTATTTGACAACAATGAGCAAATTGACTAATTGTGAGAACCATGGACCATGGATCACCCCTAGTACTCGTACACGAGGAAAACACGGTTCACAACCGTGTCTGAGCAATAAATTAAATTTACTCAATGGAAACGGCCAGCACTGCGACACATCGTCATAGAATATCCTTCGAAAGAAACATTTACGGATAACCAACATTAAATCGATTCTTCTACATGCGTAGCAAGGACACTGTATTGGGCTAACTCAAATGACATACATATCTCCTGGAACCTGAAACCTCTTCCGTGTTGAACGGATAGGATATGGTGGTGATACTCAGCCGTACACGTGTTTAGTCAGATGTAGTCCACCGAAGAATATATTCGAATTATGGCCTAAATGATGAATTCATTAAACAAGGAACCTATACTCCGCAGAACATCTCAATGAAATTCGGAAATTGATTTCTCAGGGGTTAGATGGACGGTGATGGGTAATTTGACGCATGTACAGTATGAACAGAAAACTTTCCAAATGTTCTCCCTATTTGCACAGAGTGTATTGGTATTCGTACTCGTATTCCTATTTGAACACTCATTTCCATCTATAAGGATGCTACTCATTGGATATGACTTTGGGGGAAACTACTTGTTAGGCTGTAGTTTTCGAAAGTGTTTGTTCATTTGTCACAGAGTTGACGATCAATTATTTCTGACTGAACTTCTGATGTGTTTATCGTTCATTGTTTACCCCTAAGCGTTTTCTCTTGTCAATTTGCAGCTGAAGGACAACGTTTATAGGCAACCAGTAAACAATTTCTTGTTAAGTCAAAACTAGGGTATTGCAAAAACATCAACCGAATGAGAATTCATGAAATGTCATCAAAGGTGCTTTGAAAATGTTCTAATGCAAATGCTAATAACCATAAAGCCCAGAGGTGGCTATTTGCCTTAATTTTGTGAAGAACTCTTCTCCGAATAATTGATGACTCTAGCTTTATAATTTATGTAAGTTATTGAAGTTCCACAGTTTATGTTGGCTTCCCTAATGACCACTTAGTATCTCGGTACCTTGTTTTTGTTCATATAATGGAAGTTATAGGAGCCAGTAGCATCACCTGGACGGTGGAAGTAAGAGATACATAGGTACGTCCACGCGACGGAAATGAAGTGAGGATAGCAATATCTAAGGTTAATAAAACCCAGGCAACAAGACTGGACAGCCTCCTGCCGAGTTATTTAAGGCAGCGGGGAATGACTTGGTAGAGAGCATGTATCAACTCATTTCAAAGATTTGGTTGGCAGAAAACATGCCCGAGGAATTAAACCATTTGCCAGACCTACAATGAAGGAGACACTCTTAACTTCGCCAATTATAGAGGCATCAGTCTCCTTAACATCGCATATAAGTCCTTCTCTGTCGTCCTATGTAAACGCCTGAAGCCATATATCAACGATCTGATTGGCCTGGTAAGTCCACAATCGACAAAGTATTCACCCTACGGCAGACTTTGGAAAAACCCAAAAAGTCCAAATCAATAAACACAACCTCTTTATCGATTTTAGGTCCGCTTTTAGTCTAAACTCGTCAGACTATGCAGGTGGACGATGGAGAACACTCGCTGCTCCGTAACGGTCGAATCACTCCGAGACCCTTGATGTCAAAAATGGATTTAGGCAAGGTGATGCGCTGTCATGTAATTTTTTTTTTGACATCATACTTGAGAAAATTGTGTGAAACTCGCTATGCAACACCCGCTGATGACATTGGCATCATTGGCAGAGTTCAGCAAGGCATGACTGGTGCGTTCGAAAATATTGAAACGGAAGCGTGAAAAATCGGTTTAGTAGTGAATGAAGGCAAAACTAAGTGTTATATATGCTGGCAACAAAAAGGGATACGCGAATCACACAGAACGTCATAATAGACAGTATAACTTTGAGGTAGTCAGGAACTATGTATCCATTGGCTCGGCTCCGTAGTTAGGGACAGATCCGCTATTAATGACATTTCGTCAGAAATCTTATGAAGAGTTACGATTGCCAGTCGCTGTTTCTGGGACCCAGACAAAAATTAATTATAAGGCCTTCAGGAGATTCTACTGTAATCATTCCAGTTCTTCTATGTGTTACAGAAGCTTAGTTAGTGGAGGTGAATGAAGATATCCTTGTCCGTTTCGATCGCAAAATTGAATTTTTGGCCCCGTCAATTGAAATGGCTAGAACATGTAGAGGGAATGAACACCAACGCTTCAGCCCGAAAGATCTTCAATTTCAACCCGTTCAATAAACAACGCAATAGAGGAAGACCATGCGCAGACCAACCAACTTGGAGTGCGCAGTTGGAGGCAGACCAGAGATTTGGTGACGGACGCAGTCTATGGGAGCATGTCACAAGGACGGGATCGTCACTGTTAAAGTGTATGCCAATTTGAAATGACAATACTCTCTTGTTCAAGGTCAAATCAATTCCTGGATGTAGCTCAAAGGTAAATTACATTCCAATTGTGTCAAGTTTAATGCTTCACTACTCTGTGTTGATGGTAACCCTAAGGTTACCTAAGGCCTCTAAGGTTCACAGCAACAATGTGGCAAACAGCAAATTCCTCCACTAGCTCTTGAATTGGACTCTCAATATTTATCAGCCAGCGCCAACAGAATAACGCGATGTGAGATGTGAATGTAGTACGTTGTTACCTATTCGCAGGCGGTGCGAATGAAAAGCGCTAAACTACCAACAAACCACAGCTGGACGACAACGGCGGCGACGGCAAAACTATCTATTCACTTAACAGTGCAATTTTCTCCTCCTTTACGTTTTGATTTTCTTCTCTTTTTTGTTGTGTTTCACTTCAAATTTGTGTGGCTAGCAGAGGGTAGAAATTACCAACCAAGAGCGGCTTCAGCAAGTTTATGAGCATAAACTTTCAGATTTCCTTTTGCGCTATTTTTAAAAGCTGCGTCACTTTGACTCGAGCACGACATTACGAAAGCAAAAAACACAACACTGGAGTGGAAAATTAGCGAGTTGAAGAAAAAGAAAATCGAATTCTGGATAAAGGCTTGGATAGGCCTGGAAGTACTCGTACATTCATACGATTGGGGTGACAAAACGAAGTTTTTGGGCTTTGTACGATGGCAGAGACTGTGTTGATTTGATTTACCGTGAACACGGTAGAAGAACTGGATTTTAAATCACAAATAATTACGAATTTTTGGGGTTTGGATTTTTTTCGTCATTATCTCTGATGCTCACGGACAAGTGGAGACGTTGAAACGACTACAAACAAGTGACGGAAAAATGTCACGGTCGTCTCGTTTCAAAAGAAAATTTTTCACGTTTCGAGTTCTTATTATATATATTTTATCTGTAGTTAGGATGAAATGAAGAGGACCTAAAGACTGTCTTGTGGAACATCAGGCTGACGCAAATTGATGTTCGATTTCGTTGCCAAGTTGGGAGGGCGTAAAAAAACACGAACTTTATGAGGTTCGAAGTAGTTACATAATCTGCCTTTTAGGTGTTAGCTATTAGGACCCAGAGACTTCCACTGTAAGCTTCTGGCTTCGCATAAAATACGGTCGAAGAGTGTGAGAAAATTTATCATCCCACTGATAATAAATTTGTCGAAAGAGAGGGTAACCTCTCTTGTCAGTCAGATAATGAAATATAGAAAGGGACAGTATGAGGTTGACATGGAACGGCGTGCATTTTTGAGTGGATGTCTTTAACATTCTAGTATTAAAAAGTAACAGGAGGATTAGTGATAGGAGCGTGGTTAAAGTACATGCAGGGAAGGTACGTTTGGTACGATCAAATTTATTGTAGTCAATTTGTCTACAGTGGAGACGTGAGACTCTTCTAGAGTGTACATAGTTCTACCTTTTTTTGGATGCGCATTAAAAATTTCTCGACACCCAATATAGAGGTTCTGAAACTAGTTACGTCCGTATAAAGGACTAGAAACTAGAAGAGGAGGAGAAACTGTATTGATAATTGTTGTTGGACTTGCGACACGTGTACAAGTATGTCTAGGTAGTTCAGTATAAAAAATTTCAGCTCTTCGCCAGAATGAAGCTTATTAAGTATATTCTCCGAAATCGAGGCACACTATTACCAAAACAAAAATTTCAACAAATCTGCCAGTAAAGCTAATGGCTAGTTCCATAAATAATTGATGCAGGTCACTTTATAATTTGATCAAAATTTCGGTATTTTTTCAAAAAAAGTGTTATGCTTTAAATTTAAATTCTCTTTGGTGCTCATGTTTTCAAAACGAGATCGGAGCTCGCTGTAACACGAGTAATACCAAACGAAACTGGACTATTGTCCATTACTGTTTACTTCTTCTGACTTCCTTAGTAAATTAATCGCACATGTGTAACGCAATCCTGCAGGAATTAGAAATCCTCCATTGATCCGGATTCAAGAATGGACTAGCGAATTGCCCACTTGATTACTGCTTGTAAAATTATGTATGTAAAGCCTTGGTGTATGGTGATTATCCCCGTATTTGGATTGGAAACCAATACTCGGTGCCTTGGTGATAAGATAGAGCACCAAATACTCGAAAGAGTGGTCGTAGAAACCATACTTCTAATGTTATGAACCGTTTTTTGAAATAAATTTTTTAGTTCCTGTTAGTATTATTTAGAAAACCAGGTTCTATAGCCCTGCAAAGAACAGTCATTTATAAACCACGCAGTAGGAGCATCATCGCATTGTCCCTTTATTTATCTAAACCAGGTATTCTTAAACTATTTTGGAGACCGCTTTTCCAAAATGAACTGAAACCTCAGGCCCCCATAGCCAAATTACTTTAAAAATTCACTCTCTAGTTTTTTTCCTATTGATACAAAATACTTACCAATTTAAAATCTTTGCGGTTGGTTAAGAGAGTAAACTTGACATCATTTTCTCAGTGTAATTAATAATTATTAATACAAATTAAGTAAAAATACTTAAGTAGGTATGTAATTATTTTTCGAAAAAAAAAACATTAAAATAGTAAAGTAAAAACAAAAATATAAAAAATTCTGTGTGATGGATGAACCTGGTGACTTTCTACCCATCTAGCTAAATCCGGTTCAATATTGGTGAGTTGCAGCCTTATATCTCCGCGTTCGTTTATTTTCAAACAGTTTCTTTGTTTTGTCAAAATGTTTTTAACCACACTGAAGCCTTTTTCGACTAGGTATGATGGTGGAAAAGCGATAAGGTATTTTCAGCAATGTAATAAATATCTGTTTCACAATTGTTCAGATTTTCTTTCAAATTCGGATTTTCTTCTTGTAGGAGAAGATGGAATACCTATCCGTTTTGTGGAGGTTATTTTACCCCAAATTTTAAGTTGCTTGACGCACATAATTAAATTTTGCATAACTGCTTCCACTTTTCCTGATTGTTGGAAGTTGGCAACAGTCATACCCATTCCGAAAAGACCCCAGCCCACTTCGCTAAGTGACTTTCGACCTATAAGCATTTTACCATGTTCAGTGTGTCAACCATAAGGTACTATGTCAAAAACTTAGGTTATATTTCGGCTTTAGTGAAAGTTCAGTTCGACTAATTTACAATTATCTCGACAACCGTTATCAAAGAGTTGTTCACAACAACGCCTCGTCAGAATTCGGCCTCTTAGCTGCAGGAGTTCCTCAGGGGTCCATACTTGAACCGATTTTATTCTGTCTTTTTGTCAATGATCGACCAAAAGTTTGTTCTAATGCGGATATCCACTTATATGCTGACGAGGCACAGATCTATATTTCCCGACCAATTGGACTCATTGAGGACCTAGTCGTCAGATTGAATGAAGACCTCTCCAAAATTTATGACTGGTTTATTTGTAATGGACTTCATCTCAACCCTATGAAATCACAGCTGATTTTTATATCCAAACAACACTTCGACACGGACGCAATACCACCAGTATTACTGAATTACAGACAACTCAATTTTGTTGACATGGTTACTAATTTGGGTTACAAATTAAACAGCTTTCCGCTGTTGACAACATAAATTATGTTATCGGGCGGATCTACGCTGGACTACGTAAACTCTGACCCTCTTCTAGGCGTAAGGTTAGACTTGTGAAAGCGCTATTTCTGCCTATAATTGACTACGCTGCCGTTGTCTACAGCAAGCTTGATTCCCTTTCGCAACATAAGTTACTCGTAGCCTTCAATGATATGATAAGGTACGTCTACGGAATTCCCCGATACAACCACGCCTCACACTACCATAACTCTGTTCTAGGTTGTTCCCTCAAAATATTTCACGATCTAAGATGTTGTGTGTTCATGCATAAAATTATTAAAAATAAATCTCCTGCTTACCTATTTGACAAGATACGATTTTCTCAATCTACCAGAACACTTAATCTTATAATACCTGCACATGATTATTAAAACTCCTCGCGCCTCTTCTTTATCTATGTTACCAGGCTTTGGAACACACTTCCTTTAATGGCTAAGCAAGCAATGGGAGCCACATTATTCAAGAATGCAGCACTGGAACACCTTAAGCAACATCAATAAAAACTACTTCTACTTCTTCTTTTCTATTTTTCTTTTTTTCCTATTTTTCTCTCTCCTTTTTTTCCTCTATTATATTATTGTTCAGAATGCGATTGTAATTTATTTTAAATTAAAACATTAAAACAACTTAACCTTTTCAAATTCAAATGTAATTTATGTATTATAAAAGACGATATATGTCTCTTTCCAATCAAATTGAAAATAAATTGAAATTGAAATTGAAATAGAAAAACTCCAACACAGATTCAAAAATAGCTGAAATTCTTGCTAAGCAAGAGCCTATTGATAGCCAGCGAAGTCAGTGTGCAGAAATAACCGAGTATGTAAAGACTTCGTCGTTTTCCACACACAGCTGAACAAATAAGCGGGAGTTCAAAGAACTGCTTCGAATCTTGTTGACAGCATTTATAACATATTGTAAATACTGATGTAATCTAGGACTCAGATTTTGTACTACTAAATGCTGTCTGTGAATCACGCAGTGAATGACCAGTACCTCAGTCAGTTGTCGCTTTAAGTGGGCTATAAATCCATGATGACGACCAACCATGTACGGTGCGGCAAATTTCTTCCATGGAATACCACTTGATCAAAAAGTTCCCACCGTGTGGCGCTCCCATTGTTTTTTTTTGTTAAGGTTTTTTTTTTATAATTTACGCGCGCCTGAGGGGTTAGATACCCTTTTACTGTTGGCGGAAAGGTAGAAGGAGGAGAAAGGAAAATTGTTTTATAGTGGTTTGAAACTCAGGTGTGTTTGGTTTCGATATTCGCTCTCCAGGGAGTCCGAATAGGACGGATAGTTTTTTCTTCACTCAGAGTGATTCGAGGTATAATTCACAGTATTTTTTGTTTGTGCTTGAAACCCTACAACAGCCAAATCTACGTATCAGTGTTATGCCTTCACACGCATAATTTTTCTGTCTGAGTTCCAATTAAACAAATGAAAAACTGACTTGCCATGGGCAGGATTCGAACCTGGACCCTCCGAGTTAGAAGCGATTGCTAGTACCACTACACCACGGCCACCCCCAAGTGGTAAATCTGTTGTTGACATTCCCTCTAAATCTTAGCGTCATTTGCTTGACATTTGCAAAAGTTACGTAGCCAAGAGTACATCTATCTCTGTGTGTGTTGGCGATTTTTTACAATTTTAAAAATGGATTTAAATTTGCAACAACAAACTTGTATTAAATTTTGCGTAAAAAACGGATTTAATAGTGCGCGAACGTTGAAAATGTTGGAAAAGTATTTCGGCAATGATTCTCTAAAGAAAAAGGTCGTTTACCAGTGGCACGAGCGGTTCAAAAGTGGTCGTGAGTCAATCGAAGATGCAGAACGCAGTGGCAGACCATCGACCGACGAAAACATTGATGGAGTAAAAGAAATGTTGGTCAATAACTGCAATTTAACCATCAGAGAGATAGCGGAGGACTTGAACATTGCCTATGGATCCGTCCAAGACATTTTGATTAATGATTTGGGTTTCCGTCATGTAGCAGGAAAGTTGGTGCCAAAAGACCTCAATTTCATTGAAAAAAGAGACCGTGTTGACGTCGCAAAAGAGATAATTTGCGAGGTTGAATCCTATCGCACATTCATCAAAAGGATCATTACTGGAGACGAGACGTGGGTTTATGATTACGACACGCAATCTAGACATCAGGCAAGTGAATGGAGTTCACCAAATGAGCCGAGACCAAAAAAACTACGTCGTTTTCAGTCAAAAAAGAAGGCAATGCTCACGGTTTTCAGGGATTACAACGCTGTAGTGCATCATGAATTTTTGCCAGAAGGCCAGAAAGTAAACAAAGAGTATTACTTGGGCGTTATGAGACGCTTGCTTGAAGCAATTCGCCGAAAGAGACCAGAATTGTGGGCAGAAAACTCGTGGATTTTACACCATGATAACGCACCGTCGCACAGTGCTATCATTATTGGTAATTTTTTGACGAAAAATGCAACAAATACCATCCAACAGCCACCGAATTCACCTGATTTGGCTCCGTGTGACTTCTTTCTGTTCAATGGAGTTAAAAAACCACTACGGGGAATGCAGCAGCCGAGAGGAGGTAATGGAAAAATCGCAGGAAGCACTGATGGAGATACCGAAAACCGAATATAAAAAATGTTTCGAGGATTGGATCAAGCGCTGGCATAAGTGTGTTGCAGTCGATGGGATTTACTTTGAAGGGGACAATATAGATTTAGTTGAATAAACTTGCATTTTTAATTTTCTGAACTTTTTGGTCAAGGTGGTAGCTCTGTCGATAAAAAAAGCGTTCCACGGCCTGAAAAATCAATTCTCCTCTGGTATCAGTCTCTAAATAAGTACGAGTAGCAAAAAGCAGTTCTTGGAACATATTTTCATCTTTAATATATTGAACATATGCTAACAGCAGAGCTTCATTGCCAGGTCATGTAGACTCTTCCAACTGGAGAGAGAATCTGAGAGAAATTGCATAAAATGTTTCCCACGTAGCGACGCATCTCGTCTATTCATCTCTAAATGGTGTTATTGCTCAAAGGAATTCTCTTAATAATATCATGTGCGGGCTTGTGAAAAACATTATTGAGGACCTCCGCAAAGGCAGGTAAAATAGGCTGCTCTCCAATTGTGTGGGGCTTCCCGACTTCGCTATTAGTAAAGATATATTATGGGAGACTCGTAAACCATCGACGTTTTGCATAGATGATGACGCAAACATCGATCTTATGGATGGCCTGTTCTCTAGTGCTTGAAAGAAGGACAATGGCTTACGTATTTCGTCAGCATGAACTCTTGATAAGTGATCATCCATTTTTGAAGGCTTCATGGCATCGTTACTGAATACTTTTTCACATATGGGACACATCGGCACGTGTTGATTTGATAGAGATGAAATAAATCCGAGCTTCAACTAGTTCAGACTGTATTGTCTGCATTTTTTTTGTGTCTGCCATCATAAAACTGAACATTTATAATTTTATGTAACAACTTTACTAAAGTAATTTCGAAAAATACTGAGAAAAATATTAAAACGTTTTTTTGGTTTTCACCTGCAAAAATGTAGATATGGTTACGCTATTAACGCTTAGGTAACTAAGTATTTTGTAATTTTTTTTTCAATCACTTTATTTAGCTAGCTATGTACATAATTTCTTTGTAATCTCTTGAAATAAATTATTAGATGAATGTATTATCATTGATATCCAAGTTGCAACGAACTTCAAAACGCAAATGAATTTAAAACCTAAGTACAAGATTGTTATATAGGAACATGTTTCGATTTGAACTTGATTTTGAAATTTGAAATATTTATTTATTTATCAATGAAATAATATAAATGTTTGTTTTCCCCGCGAATTCTTATTGGCTTTTCTGCAGAAGGTTAAGTTTCAAATATAATTTATATTTAAGTGATTTAAAATTTTTCGATTTACTTTACCAATTTAACAATTTAATTTTAACAATTTTGGAATTAAACAATTGTTGGATTTAAGTTTGAAGCAAAAAGAAATCTTTTAACATTCTTCTCTCTTGTTTTAAAATTTGTGATGCATCTCAGGTTAGCCGGAAGTTCATTGAACAATGTGGGGAATCTACACATAATTTGTCTTCTACCGTATGTGTTATAACAACTTGGAACTTGCAGTAGTCTCTGGGTCTGTCTTCTGGTGTTCTTAATGGTTTTCTTAAAACGTAATTCATCGCTGTATTCTAGCAACACAGACATCTTAAAAATGTTCTGGATATTAATAACCTTAACTGCATTTTGATCGGACAAGGAATGCGGATTGTGTAATAGCGCAGATGAGTTAATCGAAAGAGAGCTCTTCTTAAGTCCGAACGTAAGCTGTCGATATGGTTACCCCAGTTGAAATGGCTGTCAATAAGTACACCCATGTAAAGGGTTTTCCAATAGGGACTTGACAACTTTGAATTTAATTTGTGAACGCACTCTTTCACTAATCATCAAACTGTCACTGTCAATTTGTTCAGTAAACTCAACATTTTCATCATGGTAAAGTACACGAACGAGCAACGTCTGCAAATTATAAAAATTTTCTACCGAATTTCAGAGTCGGTGACTGCAACTTTAAGAGCGTTAACTCAAATTTTCGGTCGTAATTCTCGCCCTAGTAGACAGGCAATAACAAGTTTAGTGCAAAAATTTGAGTCTACATATTCGTTGTATGATGTTGCCGTGTCAGTGAGACAACGGGTTGGTTGAAGTGTCGAAAATATCGCTGCCGTTCAGGCGTCCGTAGCAAACGATCCAAATCAGTCAATTGCACAGCGTTCTTATTGGGACATATTGAATAAGAAGTTGACTATGAGTTGTCAAAGTGAATAGTCGTGCCTCACAATCTCGTCCGTCATAGTGAACATATAACCAAATTAACTTTTTCCTAACGCCCATAAAAGTGTCAAGAGAAATAGTGCATTGAGTTCGAAATCCCTTATCGTCGTAATCCATTCTAAATAGTGCTCTTGGGTTGTAAATCCACATAAATTCTACCGCCATAAGAAAACCACAAAATATTCCTTTGTTCTCTTCCTAACAATGCCGCAAAATACCGATATCAACCTCCGCTCCAAGACAACTCTTCAAAAAGGCTCTCTTTCCTCACCAAACCACTCGAACCTTCATCACCGTCATCTTGCAATAATAACACCGTTCTCACCGCAAAACAGATGAAGAAAAGCCTAGCAAAACAAACTGCAACACTTCACCTTCAGTTTGTTAATGAAATTACCAAACTACGTGATGAAATGATCAAAAAAATTGAGGAAACAGTCATAAATTGGGAGCAGCGTTTTACCACAATTGAGACCTCAATTTCATCTTTAAACGCTCGTATTAATCAACTTGGGGCAATTAATGTCACTACGAAAGCAACAGATCGGGAAATTATTGATCTTCAGCGCCAGCTAAACAGCATTGGGAGGAAAGAGATTGCTGCTGACGCTGTTCTCTTTGGTGTACCGCAACACCAAGACGAAAATTTAAAAATTATTTTTAACCGGTTTTGTCACATAATTGAGTGCAAGCCACTAGTCCTTAAGAACATTTTTCGCACAAAAAGTCGATTGACTGAGAACAGCAACAACAACCCCGGCTCTACTTCAATTGTCATCAAATTCTCCAGCTGCTCTGAAAGAAATGAAGTTCTACAGTATGCCGCCCATTTCCGCAATGTGCATCGTAGAGAGCTTATACCAGCTGACTTGGGGATTGAATCGTCCGACAACAATAAATGTTTCATTAATGAGAGCTTAACAATGCACACTCGACGTCTTCTCCGCAGTGCTACTGAACTCAGACGTAAAAAGTTAATTTCATCCGCCCACACGAAGTATGTTTCTGTTTATGTGAGAAAAGACACAAATGGTAAAAGTTTTCTCATTGAAAGCTTCGCTGATCTACACGCTGCCGCCGCTACTCCTGATTGTCTAAATCAAGAAGCAAGCATCGACCGAGCTTTCTATGATGATGGGTGCTGCTGCTGCTGCTATTGTTCCGCTGTGACTGAACAGTGATGAAATGATTTTATGCATCTTATAAATTATGCATTTAAGTATTTTATACTATCTAAAAACTTATATTTCTAGTTGTAGTATGTTTTTTTCCTGATTTGTCCTATCTCTTCTCTGCAATATTTTGATATCTTTTCCTCTTTTCACTTTCTTTTTTATACTTGCACACGGATTTGTTTGGAAGCCTGTGCTATGATTTGCACTTTATTTGTTTACGAATTTCGATAGCACAAACGTTCGTCATGGTCGTAGCATGAATGAAGTTCAGACTCGCACAATGTTGAACGTTCTTTCGTGTCAAAGAAGAGTGTTTAAGGTATGTCACATTAATGCACGGAGCCTTAACCAAATTAAACTTGATTACCTTAATTATCTGTTTAATGACTCTTCTGTTGATGTTATATGTGTTGATGAAACATGGTCTGAACCTGGAATTGATAATTATTTTTACAAAATAGCTGGATATGAGCTCGCACGTAATGAAAGGGTTGCGGAAACAACAGGAGGTGGTGTTGCGATATATTGCAAGGAAACCTTAAAATGTAAAGTCATAAAAAAATCGCTAGGAACTGATGTTGAGTATTTGATTGCAGAAATTTCTGATGGGTCTGTCAAATGTTTGGTTGCTTGCTGCTACAATCCAATTCGTGTTTTTTCAACTGAACCTTTTTTCTCTTCTCTATCTGAATTCTCCCCTTTATATAATAACATTGTCGTTTGTGGCGATTTTAATGCCAACATGCTTAAAAACGACTCGCGGTCCTACCAAGTGAAAGATATGGCGGCGGCAAGTTAAATTGTAAATAATTCCTATCCAACATGTTTCCGGCCAGGTGCACCACCGAGCCTTTTAGACCTTGTTATTTTATCTGATTCACTTTCTGTCTTACTGTTTGATCAGATTTCTCTTGAAGGTATCAGCGAACATGGTCTCCTATTCTGTACCTACAATGTTGGCTTTAACCACAATTCTTCTTCAAGCTCCTTTGTTTATAGGGATTACTCATCAATAAATCATGAAGCACTAACGACCGCAGCAAACTCGGTCCCATGGTTGAATTGCAGAATGGTTGCCGATCCAAATGAAAAGCTAACCAGACGCTTGTAATGCAATTTTTCAATGATCATGTACCAATAAAAACCGTCGCGATCCCAAACAGTGCGTGTCCCTGGTTCACGGAAGGGTTAGTTGGTGTTCTAAAGAAGCGAAACAGACTGTACAGTAAGTGGAAACGTAGACAAAACGCGATTAACTGGAACAGGTAAAAAGCTGCTCGTAATGCTGCAACCGATGCTGTTCGTGCATCTAAACGACACTACTATTCATCTAAACTGAGCACTTCTTTACCCTCCAAGGTACTGTGGAGAAATCCACGCCAAGTTGGCATTGGTGTAAGTAGTGACAGAAGCTGTACTATTGATTTAGATGAAATGAACGACTATTTTGTTTCAAATGATGTTGCTGCCGATTGTTTCGAGTATGACGTTGTCTCCACCAGAGGCCTTGAACAGGAAATTGATTTTGAAGTAGTTACGGAGGTTGATGTCCTTTGTATTATTAAAAGTTTAAAATCAAATGCTATTGGTGAAGACGGCTTGCCACTTCGTTTCATAAAACTTATTTTGCCGCACGTCATATGCCATCTAACACATATAATCAATTCTTGTATAGCAACATCTACTACTCCTCTGATATGGAAATGTGCTAAGGTTGTACCTGTTCCAAAAAATACTACTGCTACCGACGCTTCTGACTACAGACCTGTCAGTATCTTACCTTGCCTGTCTAAGGTCTTTGAAAAGGTAATAGAGTCACAAATTCAGAAACACTTGGCTGAAAATTCCCTGTCTTGGTTTCACCATAAACCGAAAGCTTTCCGGCTATAACCACGTTAACGTCGTTGTTGGTCGCGTGTACGGATGCCTGCGTAACTTTGGATTTCTGCCAACTATACCCCCTAGAATACTCGCCGAAGACTTGTGCTCACCCTCATAATGCCCATTATTTCATATGCTGCAGCTGTCTACAGTGACCTTGACCCACTATCTTTTCGCAAGCTCCAGGTTGCTTATAATGATGCTGTTCGGTATGTTTATGCAAGGCAACGCTACGATAGAATCTCGGAATTCTCATGCCGGTTTTTTGGCTGTGCAAACGTGCCTTCGGTGGCCATATGAACGAAGTCGAGTTCCATTCATAAATGTTTTGATTGTTCTTGAAATAAATATCTCAAATGGTTTGCATTTTATTTAAAAAAAAATTTGTCAAGTCCTTATTGGAAAACCCTATATTAATATCACCCATGATAACGATATTGTCCTTCTTATCAATTAGGGAGAAACTATAGTCAAACTCTTTGTTAAAATTTGCCTCAATAGAACCAGGATGTCTATAAATTACACAATTACACAGACGTATTTATTTTCTCCAGGTATTCTTATTTGCAGACATTCGTAAGATACACTATAAAACTCTATAGGATCATATTTTATCCCTTCTTTTATAAATATGACAACTCAACCAAGGGGCCGATATCGACCACTTTGGGAATCTCTGATTTAAACGAATGAACATCTTGCACCGGGCAGTCTCCAAATGACCGTCGAAAAAGCCGATATGTAAGATGATAGATCGAAAGTTCCAATTTTTGGATTTCTTTAAAAATACTTTGTGGTTTCTACAAGCAACAGTGATTTTCAGTTCAGTATATTGCGTAAGGTTCTAACCGGCTCAAGGCTAAGGCTGTGTATATAGAATAACCCATTAGTGTATTTCCTCAGACGTTTTATCATCAAAAGAGGATATCCAAATACTATACGACTACAAAATTCTTCAAATACATTCCGAGTGTTGCAATAACTACGGAGTCTCATTCATGTTCAGAACTTTGCCTTTGTGACTGACATATGAAGAATTTTCGAAATAGGAATGATATGTATGGATATGAGTATGAGTGGTAGCTGAAGCTTGGCTTTGGATCATCACTGGGTATGAAACTACTAATCCGAGGGAGACGGTATTTTCAGGAACAAGGACAAAATCCGTCCAATTCGGAAGATATCGATAGGACTACGCAAATTTATCGATTCTATACCTGATATGTATGGATATGATTCTATACCTATACCTAACTTATTAAGGTCAGAACTTTTGATATCTTTCAGGAAACATTATGTCAATAACATACCTCTCAAGAACTTCAAATTAATAATGGTGGAATGTTCCTCAAGGATCAAGTGTCATCCTTCCAATTAATCTACTCATATTTTCAGATTATTATTCTGTGAAAGCTCTTGAAAACCATCGTAATGATGAAGTTTAACAGAAATAGGTCAAATACACTACAATATGGATTTTTATAAATAAATGTTCATTACCTCTTAAAATGTAATTTGTAAATAATAGCATTATTAATTGTGGGATTCTGTGCAAGCAGCCGTATTTAAAGCAAGTTTTCAAGAGGATTTGTATAATTGTGGAAAATCGTTCTCCACCTGAGTGTGAAAAGGCTTTTAATAAATATCGACAGAAAATCAATTTATTCTCTTGCGCTGGGACAACGGAAAGTCGGGTATTCCAATTCTGAATCGAATATCCATCAGTCTCCCTCAAGATCAACGATTCATAACACAAAGTAAACAATTTTAATTCTTAAATTACATTTCGAATCCATGATTCGGATGATTAAACTCTTCAAGTGGATATGGTCAGCAACTGCAATGACAACACAACTACACCGAAAAAATCCCTTTTCATATTTACATACACTGCATGTCTCATTGAGAAAGAATGAAAAAAAAAAGTTTTCACTCAACTCAAGCGTGAAAAATGCACCTTGCCGTTCATGTTTACCTATGATTATTTATTACGACAAATTGGAATTTATTCTTGCGAGCCATAACCGCGGTTAATTAAAAGAGAGTGGTTATTCAATTCTTTTTGCAATTATCCTTGCACTACGGAATGCACTGTCATTAAGCTTATTTAACGCTTTGCCAGGATTTTTCACTTCTCTTATTTTGTTTATTTGTCAAAGAGATTTTTTAAATAATATCTCGTGCTGAGATTTACACTTTCCTGGAGCACATTGGACGTGCACATCCTTCCGTTGCAGGTTTTCAAATTATTAAATAAAAAAAAGTTCACCTAGCATTAACGCGGTTGATCGTAATCGGTATTTTTTTTTATTTTTTTTTTTTTGTAAATTTTATATCAGATACCTCCATGTCAGGCATACATCCGGTTATGCCATTAAGCATTCCAGTGAGAGTTTGGAGGGTAGCTTGGACATGGACACGGACGCGAACAGGTTGACATTTGATGCGCGCTACACATTACATGGAACGTAATGAAAATTTCATTTTGCGGATAGACGCCATTTGCACTTTGGCAATGTCGTGCAATTTCAAATTATGCAGAGATTTTTTAAACGAGATAGCGTTTATTAATTTACAAGCAAAAGAATTATTAACATCGATGCCATAAGCACTGCCAACTTGTGTTTGCTCAGAGAATACAGATATTCAATATTTAATAAAACTTATCCCTAAAGGTACAATAATTTTTGATAATAGCGTGGTTTACAATATTTGTTGAACAGTGTCGGTTGGTGATTGTTGCCGAATCAGTTATATCTAGCATCCTACCTCTATACAAATGATACCACCTTTCGAGAATAGCATTTTAAATGTTTATTATACTCGGAGTTTGTTGTTGGTTTGGTTTGGATGTTATAAGATTGTCATTTGTAAGATATTCCGGGCAGCTTGAACTTTATCCAGCTGCTCCTAAATACGAGTAATTATACGTTCAGCTGATTCATGGTTTTCAACAACCGAACAAAATAAAACAACAACTTTCTCACTGTCTCTTGAAAAGATATGTGTGTGATACTATGTGGGGTGAAAAGTAACCTCCTTGACCGCCAGTATGCGCTGCTACTGCAAAAAAGGTTATGGTGCCTTGAAGTCCGTTCATATTTTTAGCAGACATGCCAAATACTGTCTGTCTTTAGTTCTGTTTTGACAGCTGATTGTTGTTGACGTGTTTGGCACCATATTGAGTATGGACAGAAACGATTTTCGTTCTCTCATAAAACATTATTTTTTGAGAAGCAAAACGGCGAAGGAAACAAAAGAAAAGTAGGATAAATATTATGGGGCTAATGCTCCGTCAGATTACACCGTCAAATATTGGTTTTGAGAATTTGGTGGTGGCCCCAACTCCACTACCGATCAAGTCCGCAGCGGCAGGCCCTCCGATGCGGTTACAGAGGATAATGCCAAAAAAATACATGAAATGGTGTTGGCTGACAGGAAAATGAAGGTACGATAGCCAGCAAATACCACAAAGATGAGTGCTGAGCGCACACGCCATATTTTGGGCAATATTTTGCATATGAAAAAGTTATCCTGCCGCTGGGTGCCGCGCATGCTCACTCCTGACCAAAAACACGAACGCGAGAACACTTCGAAAGAGTGTTTGGACTTGCTGATGCGGAATCGGGCGGAATCGGGCGGACTTTTGGTGTCGATTGGTAACTGTTGATGAAACTTGGATCCACTATTACACACCAGAGAACAGAATGAGTACCCGACAATGGACTGGTCGGAAAGGTTATGGCGTCGGTTTTCTGGAATTGCCATGACATACTCTTCGTGGCCTACCTCGAAAAAGGAAAAACCATCAACAGTGAGTATTACTGTGCATTATTGGAGCGATTGAAGGCCGAAATCGCTGCAAAACGGCCTCACATGAAGCGCAAAAAAATTTTGTTTTTGCAAGACAATGCGCCGGCGCACAAGAGCATGGCAACCACGGCTAAATTCAATGGCTCCAATTGCTGTCGCATCCACCGTATTCGCCCGATTTGGCTCCCTTGGACTATTATCTCTTCCCAAACGACAAAAGATGGCTCAGCAATAAAAAATTCAGCTCACGTGAGGAAATCATCGACGCCATGGAGGAGTATTTTGCAGACTTTCCGGAAAATTACTTTTCGGATGGGATCAAGAAGTTGGAAAATCGCTGGAATAAGTGTATCAAGCTAAAAGTTGACAATATTGAATAAAATAAAAAAAACATTTAAAAAAATTTTTTTTTTCATTCCCAAGGAGAATATGTTTTGGTCTAAGGAAAACTAAGAAACTGGACAGACTTAAACACTACTTTTCCTGTATATGGTTTATTACAGAATACGAGAGTATTGTATAAGTAAATACATTCTAAGTATGCATAGTGTATAGTTTATGCAAATAAAATAACATATAGTGTACATGAGATGTAAGAATGTAATAAATGACACACTAAGCATTCACATAGTAAGCATATAATCGTATGTACATAAGAATAAGATGATTGATTTATTTCTAATACAATTATTAATTTAATATTTCTTTAGGTTAACAATTAACAATTGAAAAATTCTCTGACATAAAATAGACACAAATAAAAGTATAGAAACGGTAATGACACTCTATATTTGTCGTACTGGGGTTTGCTTGAAAAAAAATATTTTTATTTATTCCAAACCGATTAGCTCTACAAAATTTTTTAACTAACCTAACTAGTGACCATTCGTCACTCCCTTATATCAATTCTCACACTGCTATCTCAGCTATCTTTCATGCAGCACGTGTGAACTTTTGTGACATTGGACACTTTCTTTGCAACATTGTTGCTGATATTACTCGTAGATTGCCGTGATGGGGGCACGTGTGTGAAAATACTTTATATTGAAGTTATTTGGAAAAAGAAAAAATGGATGATATACTCGTATCAGATTTTATGGAGTACATAACCTCTTCCCCGTTAGATTTTAAATTCTCCTGAATTTTTGGGATTATATTTTGAATGGAAACTTTGACACCTTTGTTTTTCTTGTAGAAAAAGCAAATTAGAATTACGAATACGAATATAATGGCTGAGAAAGCAGTATAAGTTACATTTTTATGAAATTCCAGTATCTGTATATTTTTTAGATTTTCAAAATTTTTAATGACAATGTCTTCAAAGTTGAATGATCTTGTAAAATTGTATAATACATCTTCATTGTAATAAAATCTATCTATAGATTCAAAATCTTTGTTACTAAAATTCTTATTTAATATTTCGATTGAACAATTGTTAATTATAATTAAGTAATTTCCAGATAATTTTCTGTCATCACAATGATTTATAACTGAAGTATTTCTTAAATTTTTACAAATTATAGTGCTGTCGTCTAATTTCCTTATTTCTAAAAGATTATTCTTGTTAGTATTCGTTTATTGATACATAATATATTCAAATCTGTTCAAATCAAATAATATGTCAAATCTCTTTTCGTATAGTTGTTTTATATAAACATGAACTGGAATTGAAACATAACGAATGTATTTGCAGGGACTGCTCAGAAACGCCTGCAGAAAACTTTTCAACGCAGCAAAAAGCACAAGAAAAGTGACCGACTGGGACTCATATAAAGAATCCCTCAAATTATACAAAAAAGAACTGAGGAAGGCAAAGCGACAATCCTAGAGGTCATTCTGCGACAAAATTACAGAAACCTCTGAGGCATCGCGGCTAAGAAAAATCCTCTCCACAAATCCTATGATGCCCAGCTGTTTGAAAAAAACCGATGGCTCTTGGACAACCTCAAGTGATGAATCACTCAACCTGCTTCTGGACACCCACTTTCCAGGTAGCTCCCAACTCGCGGCCAGTAGCAGCCCAAACCGGCCTACTGCAACCGTGACCAAAATTCATGGTCTGATTACGAGAGACAAACTGCTCTGGGCGCTGCATAGCTTCAAACCATACAAGTCTGCTGGTCCGGACGGCATTATACCTGCCGAGCTACAGAGATCCTCAGATATTATTCTACCAGTGTTGGAAAATATTATGAGGAGCTGTGTAGAACTTATCCACATTCCACTGTTATGGAGAGAAGTCAATGTAGTATTCATTCCCAAAGCTGGAAAATGTTCTCATGTAGTCCCAAAGGACCTCAGACCTATAAGTCTATCATTATTCCTTCTGAAAACTTTAGAACGACTGATCGATATCCATATTCGAGCTAAAGTTGATCCAAGACTTCTGTCTGCGGCTCAACATGCCTACTGTAAAGGGAAGTCGGTGGAAACGGCTTTGCACTCTCTGACTAGCCACATCGAACGATCCCTACAATATAAGGAGTACACAATGGTTGCTTTCCTAGACGCCTTTAACAACGTCAACACATCCGCACCGCACGACTGCGCTGTCAACTCTGCAGGTAGACGGCTCACTTGGGGAGCTGATTAATCTAATGCTAATAAGCAGGATAATCAACTCCAAATTGGGTGAGACTTCTGCTAAAAGATATGTCAGTAGGGGTACGCCGCAAGGCGGTGTCCTCTCTCCCCTTCTCTGGAACTTAGTAGTTAACGAACTACTGATATACCTGGAAGCGGGTGGTAGCAGAGTGATTGCCTATGCGGATGACGTTGCCATAGCCGTCTCAGGAAAACATCTAAATACCATTAAAGAACTCCTCCAAGTAAATCTCAACAAATTAACCCGCTGGGCAGATCGCTGTGGATTGGGAATAAACCCCCATAAAACTGATCTTGTCCTCTTTTATAGGAAATATAAAATTCTAATCATAGACCCTCCTTCAATAAACGGTACCAGTTTAGTTTTCTCCGATACAGCAAAATATCTGGGTCTCATTTTTGATATGAAACTAAACTGGAAACCTAACATTCAAGAAAGAGTCAATAAAGCTACAATAGCCTTATTCTCTTGCAAAAAAGCCATTGGGAACAAATGGGGCCTTCAACCTCTCATAACCCACTGGCTATACATCTCGGTCATAAGACCGATACTTACTTACGGGGTGGTTGTCTGGTGGACGGCCTTGGAGAATGCAGTCAACCACATTAAACTAAGAAGAGCCCAAAGAACAGCATGTCTATGCACAAGCGGAGCCTTGCGGTCTACCCCCTCTGCGGCATTAGATATTCTGCTTCACTTGACACCCCTCGACATTTTTAGCAAGCAAGTAGCTGCGACTGCAGCTATTCGCCTTAAAGCGACTAAACAGTGCACAAATAATTCATTTGGCCACGCCAATATTCTTAATACATTAGGAATCCTCACAGAGAACATCGATTACACCATACCTGAACTTTGGTTTGACAAAAACTTCCATGTAAGCTTCCCCTCTAGATCATTCTGGGAGGAGGATGCTTTCATGGAGGACAAGTCAATCCATCTCTACACAGGTGGATCTAAAACCGATAGCGGAGTTGGTGGCGGTGTTTTCTCAGATAAGCTAAGCCTCTCTTTCCGCCTTCCAAATCACTGTAGCGTGTTCCAGGCGGAAATTTTACGAGATTAAAGAAGCTCTGTCCTGGCTGAAGAAAAACGTGATATCTGCAAGGGATATCCGCATATTTTCGGACAGTCAGGCCACCATCAAGTCCCTGGACTCGGTCTCATTATATTCTAAAACCGCCCTTGAATGCCGATCATCTCTTATGGAGATGGCAGAGCAGTTCAACATTCACCTTTGTTGGGTGCCGGGCCACAGAGACATTCCAGGGAACTGCAGAGGCGATGAACTCGCCAAAATTGGAACCACTCTACCTATCCTACCGGACAAAGGTAGTATAGGTATACCAATCGCTACGTGCAAACTAACACCAAAGCTAGATGCCAATAAAAGAACAGACGTTAGGTGGACGGCTGGACAAACATGTCTAGCGACCAAACAGATCTGGCCAAGGCTGGATCTGAGTCGATCTAAGTGTTTGATCCTTTTAGATAGGAAACATCTCAGCGCCATAATAGGTGTCATTACCGGACACTGCTTCATAGGCAAGCACGCAGGAAGGCTTGGCGCTTTTACTAACGATTTCTGTAGAAGCTGCATGGACGAGGAAGAGGAATAGACAATCCCCCACCTACTCTGCACATGCCCAGCTCTCTCACAGAGAAGGAAGCTTCATCTAGGAGCTTTCTTCTACAACGACCTAAACGATCTAGAAAAAATAGACGTTAACAGTCTCCTACGCTTTATTATAAGCTCAAACTGGTTCCAGTAGTAAGAATATCATAGATCCACGTGGCATCACAATGGGCCTATAGGCCTAAGTGGGTTGGTATTTCCAACAGCCACTCTTACCTAACCTAACCTAATGTATTTGCAACTTATATAACTTGAATTTAGTCGTAATTAAACTTTATGAAATAAAGGTCGTATCTTTTTCTTTTTATCCCTAACGAAGAATATGGACCCAGTATTTTTTCAAGGTTTTTAAAGGTATACTTAAATTGAAAAATAAAAGAAAAGCTCGACGACGAAAATTACGACGGGTGAACTGTTCAAATGCGGTCGGTTTTAATTCATTGCGAGTTATGGGCATATAGTATGGTATGTGTCGAGTGCTAAACCAATAGCAGATGCGGACGCGATTGACGCGTGGTCTGCGAAAGATGATGATTTTGTTATCCGTGGAATGATCTCAAATTTTACATATAAAGCAGTGCAAAACTTCATCTGATGTCTTGATAAAACTTGAAGAAATTCACCGTCGAAGTGGTCCTGCAAGTAAGGTCACTTTATTCAAGCAGCTACTCAATCTCAAAATGGCAGAAAGTATGTCAATGTCAATCCATCTGAATAATTTTTTTAACATCTTCGAAAAATTAACAGAAAGTCAACTCAATTGTCAATTGCCAAGTCTTTCCAAAAGTTACGAGAACTTTCTTATAGCCATCGAATCAAGAGATGACCTGCCGAAAGTAAGCGCGATCTTCGCGTAAGCGAAGAGGGGACGAGACGGGAGAGAGAGATCGAACAAATGTATCAGCTTTTACCAACACATGCCATATGTGTTGCAACAAATCGCTCTTCACAAACCTTCGTAAACATCGAGAAAACATGGAGCTAACAGCTGACAACTATATATAGTCTGACGGAATTGGCGAAGTAATAATAATAATAAAAAGTAATAATGCGAAATTAAACTCCGTGATGTGCTTTATGTTGAAAGCTTAAAAACGAATTTTATTTCCTTTTAAGGCTACCGAAAATGAAAATCGTTTTATTTGAAATGAAAAAAGTGCTCTAATAAAAAACAAAGACGGAACAGAGAAATCACAAGCAAACAAATTTGGAAAAAGAAAAAATAGATGATGTATCAGATTTTATGTGGTATATAACCTAAATAAGTATGGTATGAGATACAACAACAATGGAGATAGATCTTAGGTTTCTTAGATTTTCTTCAGCACAATCAGGTACCTATAACTTCTTTCAATATAGGCCCAAACGCTTAAAACGAATACAGCCGTGGTCGACGAATGTTTGTGGGCTGTTATATTCAACACCGTAAATTTAGACCGATAGCTCTCTGGCAACTAGTGGTATCTGCTGGAATTTGGAATTTTTATAATTTTTTACTGTTGCCTGAGCGCGGGCAGAAAGGTAGAAGGAGGAGAAAGGAAAATCGTTTTGTAGTGGCTTGAAACTCAGGTGTGTTTGGTTTCGATATTCGCTCTCTAGGGGGTGGGAGTCCGAATAGGACGGAGAGTTTTTTCTTCACTCAGAGTGATTCGAAGTTATAATTCGTACTAGTTTTTTGTGGTTGAAACTCTACAACAGCCAAATCTACGTGTCAGTGTTATGCCTTCACAAGCAGAATTTTTCTGTCTGAGTTACAATTACACAAATGAAAAACTGACTTGCCATGGGCAGGATTCGAACCTGGACCCTCCGAGTGAGAAGCAAATGCTGGTACCACTACACCACGTCCGCCCCTCTAGAATAACAAAGAGGTGGCCGTGTGTATTTTTCTACACTCTGATGAATATTGGTGGCACAAATGCTCAAATTTTATACAAATTTGCCTGTCCAGCAAAGGCTCCGAAGAATCAAAGGGTCTTTCTGAAAAATTTGGCGTTAGCTTGATGAAAGAGCATCTTATTTTCAGAAGTCTCAGAAATTTTTCTCAAGATGTCAGTCCTTTTCTCAAAGCGAATTACGGTCAATTACCAATAACAGAAGAAAGAAAAGACCCTCTGAAACGTGGTGTGTGCCGTTTACTAATGTGTATTGAAAAGAAAAACAACTTCAGCATTAATGAAGTGTTGCCATTGCCAATTGTTTACGTGCAAGAACCATTCTGCAGTTGAGGTGGTTTGCAACAATTGCAAGAATGATTAAGCTGATTCTGACCAATAGACTTCTAAAATATTTCGTTTTAAAAAAATTTATGTATCTGAAGTACTGCCTTGCGTTTTGTTGTTGAAAATCAAACAAACTTTTTACAACTACTGTTCACGAAGAAAACAAGATGACGTAAAATTTATGACACAAGCCTGCTTAAGGAAAAATTCACAGCGCGCCCACTGGAAGGCTAAGAGATGGTTAATTATTTCTAAAACAAACATACCTATAGACAAGGCACACGTTAAACCGAGACACTTAGTCCCGAGATTTATTTAGACAATGGCAGGCCATAATCGTCAGTAGTGGCTTGGCTTAGCCTACTTAATAGGAAACATCCGAATGTGAGATCTTCTGTTCAATGTTTAGCGAAAAAAAAAGAAAAAAAGAACTAGGAACATAAAGCGATTAACAAATTTTATTGATTTAAGAAGACACCGAATGTGTCTTCACTCGATAATAAGCAAAAGATAAGTAAGTATTTAATTAAAACGCTTTGCTAAGGAAAACTATTAACGTGTATATGATCCGATGTGGTATGTTAAGATTCTGTACATTGTGCAGTTATATTAATGTACGAGGGCGGGTCAATAAGTCTGTGACTTTTTGAATTTCTGACCTCTTTACTGAAACAGCAACACTGCTCCTGTCAACAGGCATCTGTCAGTTGACTCCTGTCAAAATTTAAACTTGCTGCGTCAGTTAGTTTGTGTTTGACGTGGACGAAACATGGATCCATCACAACACACCAGAGAACAAACAACAGTCAAAACAGTGGGTTTCTAAGGGTGAATCGGCGCCAAAGAAGGCCAAGGTGGGTTTGTCAGCCAATAAAGTTATGGCGACTGTTTTTTGGGATGCACGCGGGATAATCCACATTGACTACCTTCAAAAGGGAAGAACAATCAATGGGGAATATTATGCCAACTTATTGGACCGATTCAATGACGATTTGAAAAAAAACCGACCTCATTTGGCCAAGAAAAAAGTTCTTTTCCACCAAGACAATGCAAGGGTGCACACATGTGCAGTTGCCATGGCAAAAATCCATGAATTGGGCTATGAATTGCTCCCTCATCCACCCTATTCTCCAGATTTGGCTCCGAGCGACTACTTCTTGTTCCCAAACCTGAAGAAATGGCTTGGTGGAAAAAGATTTGACTCCAATGATGAAGTCATCTCGCAAACAAAGGCCTATTTTGGTGACCTCGACAAATCATTTTTTTTGGAAGGGATAAAAAAATTGGAGAAGCGTTGGACAAAGTGTATAGAGCTCAAGGGAGACTACGTTGAAAAATAAAATTATTTTTTTATCAAAAAATCTGTATTCTATTCCAAAAGCCATGGACTTATTGACCCGCCCTCGTATATAATATGAATATATACAGTGAGTCAAGGCTAATGAATTAACGAATAAATGCATTAAAAACAAATGCAAGTTACAATTTAAACTAAGTTATAAAATTGGCAAATTTTGTTTGCTTTATAAATGATTGTTTCGATACATAAACCGGCCACCTTGAAGATGTTATGTATCTTCAAGAATTTATTGAATTTTCTATAGGCAAGGGACAAAGTCTCGATACTGCTCTTTTAAATATCGCGGCCTTCGTTTGAACTTCAGCGACTCCATCGGGTCCGAGTAGAATTTTTACTACACGGCCAGTCATCCATTTGAGTGGTGTCAAGTTTACCTCTTGAATTAATACTAGGGTACCAATATCGATGTTAAGATGAGACGAGGTCCATTTTTCGCGTTGCTACAACTGATGCAAATAATCTGTCGACCATCGTTTCCAAAAATGTTGATATTACTGTTGGACTTGCCTGAAATGAGATAGACGATTATAATTTTCCATAGAATAATTTGGTCGAGGAAAGGATGTCAGGGGTGCTCCTACTAAAAAATGTGCAGGAGTGAGAGGCTCAAGATCATTTGGATCTGACGACATTGGAGTTATTGGTCGAGAATTTAACACGGCTTCTATCTTGACAACAATTGTATGAAGTTCCTCATAAGTTAGTTTTAAGTTTCCTGCCACTCTGTAGAAATGGTGCTTGAAGGATTTGACCGCTGCCTCCCAAAGTCCACCGTAATGAGGTCATCGTGGGGGGATGGGGCGCCAGCTAATATGATCCTTTTCACACAGCCTTTGTATTGAGTCAGAGTGGTGCCGCTGCAAAAACAAATTTCGAAGCTCTCGAAGTTCCGATCTAACTCCAGCAAAATTGGTGGCGTTATCGCAGAATATTGTAGTGCATTTTCCACGTCTAGATATAAACTGTTCTAGAGCATTGATAAAGACCTCGTTTGTGAGGTCACCGACGAGCTCAAGGTGTATGGCCTTAGTAGCAAAACAAATAAAGATGCAGATGTATACCTTTGTAGGTGGTCTTCCACGAATTTTAAAGTGACTGTTGAATGGTCCACAGAAGTCGATGCCTGTTATTGTAAATGGGCGGGACGGCAAGACTCTTCCGGATGGCAAGTTGCCCATGACATGGTGATAGGTAACTGGCTTTACCTTAAAACATCTTAAGCAACGGTTAACAACCTTCCGAGCTGCTCTTAGTCCACCCAACGGCCAGTAAGTTTGTCGCGCGATCGACAGTAGCGCTTGAGGTTCAGCATGAGAGTGTTCTATATGAAGAAAGGTTAAAATTAATCGAGGCAATATGTGGTTCTTTGGCAAAAGGATTTGATGCTTCGCATCAAAGCTTATGTTGGCATTACATATGCGTCTTCCCACGCGGATAATATTGCCTTCATCAATGAACGGTGATAATGGTTTAATAGGGCTCTTGTTGGATACTCCATTTCCTTGTAAGAGATCTTGGTACTCTCTACTAAATGATGACATTTGAATATTACGAATTATAAGTTTTAGTCCTCCGCTAAGTACTTCGGGCCAAAAGTTGCATCTAAAGGGTAGATGCTCTTATCAGATTTCAAAATATGTAGGAATCGAAACACATATCCAAATATGCGATTTAATCTTAGAAAGGGATTGTGATGATCAGCGCTTTCAACCAAAGATTTGAATTTAAATGCGGATAACAAAACCGACTTGTTTTGTTTGCGTTCAGGAACTTCCTCTGGGGCCTTAATGTCTTGCTGAAGAAATTCTGAAATATCTTCCCTCTGCAGACACGATGGTCCGTGAAACCATAAAAACAATGTCGAAAGTTTCTTAGCGGTTACACCGAGGGATACCAGATCCGCTGGATTTAATTTTCCTTCAATGTGATACCACTGGTCCAAGCGTGTGTGATCCTGAATTAGGGCAACGCGATTTGCTACAAAGGTGTGCCAGGAGTATGAAGGTCCTACTATCCATGCCAATACCACCTTCGAATCCATATAATAAAAAACATTATCAATTTGAAGATCAAAAATATTTAGAAGTCTTTTTACAAGCTCTACCATAACGACGGCTGCGCATAGTTCGAGTCTTGGCAAGGTTGTGAATTTCTACACGAGACTTTGCGCAAATGAGTGAAACTGTTACACAACCACTTATGTCGATCGTGCTTATGTAACAGCAAGCTCCATATGCGGCCTCGTTGGCATCGGAGAAGGCATGTAGTTCTACCGTAACTGGTTTATGCTTAGACAAAATAAAGCGCTTGAATTTAAGGCATTCGAGGTTGTTGAGTTTCAGAAATGGACAAGGGCGAATCCCAAGTTAGCTCCTTTTGCTTCCATATACCTTGAAGAAATATTTTTCCCTTTACAACGACAGGACAGGCTAATCCTAGGGGGTTGAAGATGGTAGCTAGCTCTGATAAAACTATTCTTTTCGATAAAATACCGGATGTCATGGGCTTAATGTTAAATTGAAAGCAATTATCAACCTACATCATTTTGTTTTATGTGAAGTAACTGCTCCTTATTTTCGCACGGAATTTTTTAAGAAGAGTTTGGCCGTTAGAACAAAACTTTCTCAATTCGAAATGGCCCTTTTTTAACAGTTCTACCAGCTCAGATTGGATACCTACGGCTTCTTCTAGGGTGTTTGCTCTCGTCATGCAATCGTCGACATACATATCATTTTTTACGATCTTTGCTGCCCGTGGAAATGTTTTTTCATATTCGATTGCGAGCTGAATAAGGCACCTAGTAGCTAAATAAGAAGACGATGACATCCCATAGATCACTGTATTAAGTTGAAATACTTCAAGCGGTGCAGCAGTGCTAGATCTCCAAAGTATAAGTTGGTATAGGTGATCATCTGGGTGAAATAAAATTTGGCGATACATTTTACTTATATCACATGTAAACACAAATTTATGGATTCTAAAACGAATAATTGTTGCGAATAGGTCTGGTTGCACTCTAGGGCCTATCATAAGTATACTATTAATAGATTGGTCAGAAGTGGTTTTGGCAGAACCATCAAACACTACTCTTAATTTTGTTGTGCTACTATCTGGCTTCTCAACACAATGATGTGGCAAGAAATAATTCGAGACGGGAATGTCGTCCGAAGATAATTTTACCATATGACACAAATTTTCGTATTCAATCAAAAATTCTCTATATAACGGATACAATAATTCATTTTTCTTGAGTTTACGTTCAACATTGTAAAATCCACGAGTAGCCATAATAAAGGAATTACCTAAAATTTCTGGATCCTCTCGAAATGGCAGTTTTCAGTTTTCAGTTTTCAAAACATTTTATTTTCTTACTAATTAACTCTTACATACTAACAAAAAATGCTTAAATGCTAGCTTACAATTACTTAACAGTCTTATACTAACTTACTGGCCGCACACAATGTCTTATATCTATGTCTTTCGACTTTACTTACATTTTATTTAGAATTATTTATATTGTATACTAAAGGCTAAGAAAAATTATTCGTTAAGATAATTTTTTTATAAAAACTTAATATCTAACTTAAACTCCTTACCTTAAACCTTACTCTACTTAACCTACATACACAAAACACACACATCCAAAAAAACAAAACATCCACACTGCCGTGTGCGACGTCTCTGTTGTAGTTGAGTCGCCTGTCCCCAGCTGTCCGAGCGACATGGAAGATTAACGGCACCGCTGATCTATCCTGGATCAACCCTATCTCATCCAGGTAGAGGAATGCTTCCGGTGGAACGAAGCCGTCAGAGCACACACTCTCGTGGTAAAGGTAATTGGGGTAGTAAGCCCCAGATATCAGGTTATTCGTCGAGGTCATTGCTCTTGCAATGTGCCTTCGAGTCAGCTTAATTACGAAGTTGTCCACTCGTATTAGGTTCGCCCTGTTGTAAAGGACCTCATTAGGATAAAATTTCTTGTACTCCGACTCTGGTGTTCTGTACAAGCGAAGACAAGCCCTAAGACAAGCCCTCTCAAACACCCGAATCTTTTCCATTAAGCTTGCTCTCACGTTGAACCACATTGACCAGAGCAGCATCGACATTTTTGCCAAAATACAGAAACTGATCTAGCCAGATTCCAAGGTACCTGACTACATTTCGACAGGCAAGAGGTTGTCCGTGTTGTCCAATGATAGAGAACTTTCGCCAATTTTTTCTGGTATCCCTAGAGGCTCCAGACAACGGCGTCCTAAAGAGAATGGTTTCCGACTTCTGAAAGTTGATTTTCAACTTCCAGTCATCGCAAAATCGTCTGATCTTATCGAAGTCACTCTGCAAGGGAGTATTAATAACCTCGATTTTGGGACCTGTTCTGTACGCTACCAAATCGTCTGCGTACGCAATAGTATGGGGAAGTGAACCTATCAAGTCGCTGGTATAAATGTTAAATAGAATCGGCAAATTGACCGCGCCTTGCTGAAGACCATTTTTAATTTGAAATATTCCAACAGAAGTCACATCGCCATTCTTCACGATGAACTGTCTGTTGGTTAGCATATTATAAAGAATGTACAAGAGTGGTTTACTTATCCCCAGCCTAGTCAGCTTATAGAAAAGACCCTCTAACCATACGGTGTCGAAGGCCTTCTTCAAGTCAACAAGGCAGGCACCAGTGCACTGTTTCTTGCCTTTGTTCCATTGGATATCAGAAACCAGTTTAGACGCGGCATGTGAGATATCATGTCCCGCCTTAAAACCGAATTGATTATCCAGAACTATATGTTTGTCCTCAACCCACCTAGTCAGAGCTCTATTGATTACCTTTTCAAAAACCTTACTGATATTCGGAAGGAGACTTATCGACCGGAGATTCGCCGGATTGGATATATCCTTCCCATTTTTGGGGATAGGTTGAACCACCGCCGTTTTCCAATGCGCTGGATAATGTGCATTATTCATTGCATTATTAAACAGGGTGGTGTAAATGTCCACCGCTTCTAGAGGAAGATGTCGAAGCACGATGTTCGGAATACCATCGGTCCCCACTGATTTCTTAGCCCTGATTGTGTCGAAGATCTCACGGAGTTCCTCCTTCGAAATGAACGGGGGTAGGTCACTCTCTCTGGTCATGACATTATTTGCCATATTTTCGTCGCTGAACCGAGTGAAACCAGAGCCCTCGGATCACCAGTTCCCTATTTCATTTCGAATGCAGAAGTCGTGCCCCAAGACGCGACTGTCCAGGTCATAATTAGGGCCAATGATATCAATGGCCTTGTATATTTCCTGGAAAGTCGCCCCTATGGTCTCAACCTTCTCCTGTGGATCCTCGATTACAAAAAAGTCGTCATCATCAGCTGCCTCATTTGGATCAATACCTGCTATTGTCAGTAACCGTTCGTTGTCTGTTGTCCGGGCTATTTTAAGACACTGAAGGTCGTTTTGATTTTTTCTCCGAAATAGTTTATTTATTTGCGGAAACATATTCGGGTTGCTGGTGTTTACAGCCCGAACCTTGTTTTTCCAATACAAACTTACAGAAGTTCTGTAATTCTCTTTTATTAGCGTTTGAATATTTTTAATCGACGACTTCAGTGTCCTAATCTCCGGGTCTTGTCGGTCAGTTAACTGTCTGTACAAGTTTTTAAGTCTTGTCAGAAGTCTACTCTTCTGTCGGTGCAGTGCGTCAATAGTAGGATTGCGGAACAGGTCTTCGTTAGTCGTACGTCGATACCGCGATATTGTAGTGTCCATAGTTTGTTTAATTGTCTCGTCCATTTGTTTTAGGTAATTGTCGATCTCCTCGTTTGACAAATTCCTATTGGACGGTGGGTGGAGCGCGTTCGAGGAGAGCGCTCTTGCCAAGGTTGCGGAGAAGCGTGTCCATAGAGTTTTACTGTAGTTGTAAGAATATCTTTGGACAAACTCCTCCAATTCCGCAATTTCGTTGGGAACTGTAATTTCGGTGCTAAAACCGCAATGGTCGCTGTCATACACGAATGTGCGCAGACAGTTTAGCGTTTGTAAATTCGTACCTGTCAGTCGTATACGTTCGTCGTACAGCAGTAGATCCAAATAAGACCCACCTCTGGGAAACGACGGGTTATCCGTCGCTTTAAGACCGAGTCTGTACATGACATCGTGCTGACCCGACCAATCGAGTAGTAGGTTCCCTCTAGTATTTGGCAAATTATTTCCCCAATCTCTGTGTCTAGCGTTGAAATCCCCGCCGATTATAAAATAATTCTCCCCCGATTCCAGCCTCAGAAGTCGAAAAAGCGTGTCGAGCTCTGCAATGAATAGGGTGGATTGTGAAGCCTCAGGTGCATAAACAGAGGCCAAATACAGCCGCTTTCCACTGCGGAGCGGGATGTAAACGACGACTGCCTCCAACACTCGGAACCTGCACAACACGCCCTTGTACACTCTGTGAAATTTTATACCTTCTTTAATGAAGATCGCGACACCACCTCCACGTTTGGATCTGGGCCGGTTTCTTCTTCTAACAATATAATTATTGTACTCCAGTTTGTGTTCATCGGTTAGCTTGGTTTCGCTAGCGAAAAGCACATCAGGAGATTGGTCTTGTAGCAATTTAAACATCGCGGCTGTTCGTTCGATCCTAATCAGTGAATTCACATTCACCGCAAGGACCTTCAAAGTTTGCTCCACCATGTGCGTACCCATTACGGCATGTGTTGCGTTAGGCCCGGCAGCAACGCGTTGATCTGGTCCACCCGCTTGGCCTGTTCTTGAACCTGCTTTTGCAGCTGAGCCATCTGACCTTGGATTGCGAACAAGATGGCTAGCATGTTGGGTGCAGCTTCCGTTGTTCTCGGCATCGGTGCCGGAGAAGCAACAGTCGCTTGCTGTACCATAGCCCCCCTACCTGACGCCATTTGGGCGTAGGAAATTTGGGACGTGACGGCTGGTGTTTGAAACCGTACAGGTGAACGTTTGACCTCCACCTTCTGCTGCCGAGCCAATTTTGCTTTTTTAATGTCGGTGAACTTAGGACAACCCCGATAGTTTGCGGTGTGTCCCACGTTCCCATATAACACGCACGAGAGCTGCGTCCTATCGGATGCTCCGTCAACACCCAGAGCACACTCCTCGGAACTGTGGTTCTTTGCGCACTTCACGCATCGAGGCTGCATTTGGCAGTTCGACGCGGCGTGCCCGAACCTCTGGCAGCGAACGCATTGTATAACGCCTTCGCTCCTTTTTAATTTTTTCCAGTGAATCACCTGATAGTCTAGGACATTGATTCTCCTTAGACTATCCAGGCGACTTTCGGGACTGAGCTGCACCAGGAAGAACGGCAGACTCCGTTTCTCCCGCCTAGCTCTAGCTGTGGTAAATGGCTTTACCCCCACAAACTTGAGTCCTTCGCACTCCTTCTCTTTGAGCAGTGCAAGGATCTCCTCAGGATCAGAAGACGGTTCCAATCCCTTCAGCAGCATCGATTGCCGCTTTTCACACTTCGGTGTAAATGAGTAGTGCTCCGTCGTCGTTTCCTTTAGAAGCTTTTTCACTTTCGCGTAGCCCTCCACTGTATTACAGTGGATGACATGGCGATCGTTCCCCAATCTCTTGATATTAAAATTACTACCAATTACCAACTTACACAGGTCCTTGGTTGCATTCACCTCCAATTTATAGGTGTTGATAGGAGGCACCTTCTCCTTCTGCTCAGTCTGCTGCTGCTGCTGCTGCTGTTGTTGTCATTTTGCATTTGTTGGCGTTGTTGGTGCACTTGTGGTATTGTATTTGTCTTTTGTTTTTGTTTGGACTGCTTTTGAGAAAGCTGCGACTGCCGTTGTTGGGATTGCTCATGCTCATCCCTCTTCCTTCTGACCATTTGCTGTTCTTTAATGGCCTGTATCCTTTGCTGTAGCATTTTTATGCTGCTACTTATCGACTCTAATTCCTCCTCTTCGTCGTCAGATTCGCTTGCTGCCAATGCAGCGAAGTTGTTTCCTGCCCTCACTCCACCAAGCTTTACAGTGGTCGTTTGTAGGGTGGGACGTTCTGCCAAGTTAGAGGTTGACTTTAGCATCCTCTTCCTCTTTGGCTTTGGTGTTTGGTTCGAACCACTCGAAACCTCACCTGCTATCTCAGCCGATCCCGCTATTGGCATAGCGGATCGCTCTCCACAATCCATCACGTGAATTTGTAATACAAAACAAACACTTTTTTATTAAAATTGTCTTGCAACTGAATTAAATAAATAAACGAAAAAAAACTTTCGCAGAGGCCGGGAAGCGAACCCACAACCTCGAGATTTATTGTCCGGGCCTCTACCACTTCGGCTACCGAACACTTAAAAATTTACTGTTTAGCACTCTATTTTTTTTTTTCTACACTGTTAAAGCCGAACACGAAATGCGTAATGCGTCTGGTCTCCGCTGAGATCTATGAACGACCGACGAAATGGCAATCTTACCACAAATTGTCCGAGTTTGGTACGTTCGAAGTTGTCCAAGAAGTGATTTTCGCATTGGATTTCTTCAGCTGTTAGTTTTCCTGAAGGCTCATCATGCCTTTCGATTTCCCAAAAAGATCTCACTAAGTTTTCCAGCGATGAGGTAGATGATAGCTTCGTAGCGACAATACAGGATTTCCTTGGTGTTGTTGGGTAGTGAAACTTGCCAGTAGCAATCCAGCCTAAGACGGTGTTCTGCAATATTAAAAAGTTATTTAAATGAATTTTTTCATTAAGTAAAAGCTGATAGAATAATCTGCCCCAATCAATATGTCGACAGTAGATGGTTGAAAGAAGTTTGGATTGGCAAGCTTGACATGAAGAGGTACCTTCCACTTAGAAATGTCGAACGAAATTGTGGGTTGAGGTTCCCCTATTTGAGATAGGATATATGCTTCGATGTCAGCGGAGTAATCCGATAGCCTTGATTTTATTGCGAGTTGAATCCTTTCAGTAGATTTTGTTTCTGCGCCGCCGATACCCGATATTGGTGTAATGTGTTTGGTACGGGTTAGTTGAAGCCTTTGCGCACAGTTTTCCGTTATAAAACTGAGCTGCGAACAGGAATCGAGTAACGCCTTGCATGATTGGAGCCTTCCATGACGATCGACGATGTGCACTATTGCAGTTGCCAAGAGGAAGTGGCCTTCTTGTTTTACATGCAAGGCATTGAAGGACGATTTGGAAGATGTTGATGAGATCGCGATTTCGTTGTCGATTGGATGAGTTGTAAACTCGACTATCCCACTATGTGATGTATTACGATTTTGAAGAATTGATGCTGAATTTGTAGTCATCGAATTATGTCCGCCGCAAGAGTTTCTTTCAAAATGAAGCAGCGAGTTATGTGGTTGACCGCATTTTTTGCAGTTGGTTGATTGGCAAACTGTCATCGAATGGGTTGACTTCAAACACTTAAGGCAAAGTTTCAGCTCTTTACGGATTTAAACCTCTGAAAGGGAGTACGATTAAGAAACTTAGGGCATTGAAATATTTTGTGATTAGTGTCTAAACAAAGGGAACAACTATCCTTTGAATTTGTGGATAAATGCGAAGTTTTTCTATGAGTTGAACTGAGGCTTTAGATCTGCTCGACCTTCCGTAGAACGACATAGTTTTTCAAGGTACTTAAACATTTCTTCCAAGCTGGGTAAACGGTCCTCTGGGCAGTCCGTTTCCTCCCTTTTTGGACAATTGAGGGATCAAGCTTTGTTAGCACAAGAAAAACTATAAGGTCGTCCCAGCTTTTGGTTGTACGACCCAAACTAGCCAATGCTCTCAAATGACAATTGTAGCTATCGATAAGTTCTCTAATACCCGTATGCAATTTATTGGTAGGCGTAAAGAAAAACAATTGTTTTAGATGCTCTTGCGCTATGACCTTATGACCATAAATAAAAGCAGAACTGTAATTTTCTGAAGAACTTTCAAGAGATTGAATTGTCTTTCACGCCGCACCCACTATCGAGGAGTTTAAATATTTAAAACGAGTATGATCATCTAATGATTCGTTTTCATGCACTAATCTAATAAAGGATAGTAAGAGTTCCATTTGCCATCGAACGAAGGCAATTCAATTACGGGAAGTTTTATAGGCGATTCTATTTTACTATTACTGTGTTTGGTCTCACATGCTGTATTAATATATTTTATTAGAACTTCTAATTTAGACAAAACCACGAAATAAGTTTCTTCAAACTCGGCGCGAATGGTTCCTACAATTTCATCTTCGACTAGTTTATCAAGCGCGTCTTGGACCGTACAAAATTTTTCATAATATGACAGAAGAGATTTGGAGCGGATATTAAGCTCCTCAAAGGTAGCACTTGCGGCCCTACCATCGATAACAAATTCGTTTATGCGCGATTGTTGATTTATAATTGTAGTTCGGCTAGTTATTAACTGCTTTATCTTTTTCTCAGCCATACTTACAGCAATTCCAAGTGTATGATTACCTTTTGTTAGGTTTTACCTGACCTTTATAACATTGAGAATCTCTCGCTGTTGGGGAGAACTTGGTGTGCGATTTCAATTTAATCACTTTTCTCTCTTGATGTTAACCTTAGTATCAATAGATTTTGCCACTGAATGTCCGATTTATTACATCACGAGATTTGTTGTGTTAGGTGCATGTGTGAAATGACAAGAAGCCCAATACAATTGGCTTTATGTTGAAGTCAGAATGCCCGAATAGTTCACGATTCACAAACCACGTGTGGACTTTTTAAGTCCAAGTGCCCGAATAGCCCAGAATTGCACATGCGAACCGATTAAAAACGCAATTCAATTAGCTTTTGATAAACGATGAATTATCGACGATCACGTGGCGGTCACCAAAATTATGTTCAATGTTTAGCGAAAAAAAAAAAAAAAAAACTATGAACATAAGGCGATTAACAAATTTAATTGATTTAAGAAGACACCGAATGTGACTTCACTCGATAAAAAGCAAACGATAAGTAAGTATTTAATTAAAACGCTTTGCTAAGGAAAACTATTAACGTGTATATGATCCGATGTGGTATGTTAAGATTCTGTACATTGTGCTGTTATGTTAATGTATATAATATGAATACATACAGTGAGTCAAGACTAATGAATTAACGAATGAATGAGTTAAAGAGAAATGCAAATTACAATTTAAACTAAGTTATAAAATTGGCAAATTATATTTGCTTTATAAATGATTGTTTCGATACATCTTGTGTCTATGAAAAATCTTTTAACCTACCGCTCTTCGGAGTCGCCAAAAAATCATCAATTCCACATTTTGATCTTCCAATAGCGCATTTTGATCTACCAGTAGCGATCTACTTAAAGATTCTACCTCGACGATAAACTATATAGAAACAGAATGAATGTCTTTCGCAATACTACGAAACTGAAGAAGACCAAAATCCGCATAAATAAAGACTTACCGCATAATGTGCGTCGATGAAGAGCCAAGCTCGCAGTAATAATGAAAGCTATTCGAGAAGAAAATTGTGGCATTTAATGACTTTTCGTCTAGATAAAAACAACCGCTCACTTCAGTGTCTTCAATGCGAGTCCTCTTTATTGTAATCTACATATACATTTTGGATGGAGAGAATACATGAGAGAGAGATTACAGCTTAATAAGTTAATCTCTTTTATATGCCACATCTCCCTCTCAAGTTTGAAATACAATTTTGAATTCATTAATTTTTGAACATATTAATATATTAATAATTTTTTTTTTTTTTTTTAAATAATTAATTGACTAAAGTTTATAATAATAATTTTACTTTTTTTTTTTTTACAAAATTCAAATTTTAAAATTCAATTTTTAATTTTTTAACTATTCAAAGTTTAGTTGGTACATTTTTATTTTTGATATTTTTTTTTTATTTTGTAAACAAAAAGCAAATAAAAAATACATGTTGTATCAAGGATGGTTTTAATAGCACATAACTATAAACTGTTACTTGATATATATATATATATATATATAAATTAACATTTAAATTAATTTATTTGAAAACAATTCCTGACCTTGTACGAGATGGAGTTAAATGTACATTCGGCTTGTTAAAATTAGTGAATTTATTTGTATTATTGTTTTCGACATGACTGTTGTAGTCAGCTAAGGAAGTTCTTCTAAAAGTACTCGAATGATTATCAAGGAAATGATCGAAGTGATCATCATACCAATTATAGAGTAATTTTTTTTTTCTAATTTTTTTTTAAGAATTTAGAATTTCTTCTATATTCTCTATTTTTTGAAGGAACAAAAACAATATAAGATCTTGGGTAACTTAGTTTTTCCTTTATGTAGCCTATTTCCCAATTATTTTCGATTTTGCAATAAACTTGCTCGTTAACACTAAAAGTGGTATCCTGTCTTCTTTCGTGTCTATTGTAATATTTTTCATTTTGTGATTGTTTGTATTTGATAGCATTTTTAATATTGTTGTTTAATTTTGATTTTAAAAGGTTCGAGTGAATTGGTAGCTTCGTGCGTAATCTTCTATTAAATAAAATTTGGGCTGGTGAGACCTCTAAATCTTTTACAGGTGTATTATTGTATTCTAAAAGAGCTAAATAAAAATCTTCAACATTTGAAGATCTCTTTAACAAACCCTTTGCTATTTGAACTCCTCTCTCTGCAAGTCCATTTGACTTAGGGTAATGAGGACTGCTAGTTATAATTTCAAAATTCCATTTACTAGCAAATTCTCTGCATTTAAAGGAATTAAATGGCATATTATCCGCAATAACAACTGCAGGAATACCTAAACGAGAAAAAATGTTGGTCCAACTTAAACAAATATCAGAAGCAGTTTTTGTTTTTGTTGGCTCAATCTCTATCCATTTTGACAAGTAGTCAATCACAATAAGGAAACTGTCCCCGTTCCACTCGAAAAGATCACACCCTACTTTACGGAATGGTAATTCAGGTATATCATGACTAATCATTTGCTCGTTATGGCTCTCAGGTCGAGACTGTACGCAAGTCCAACAATTTTTTATATGGTTTTCTATGTCAACTGACATACCAGGCCAATAGAGTATCTCACGAGCTCTGATCTTTATTTTAGTTATCCCTATATGAGATTCATGAAGTTTAAGTAACATTTCGTATCTTAATGACTCTGGCACAATTAGTCTGTGATGTAAAAATAGTAAATCATTTTCGACAAAAATATCAAATCTTTTTTCAAAATACGATTTGATACTGTCCGGCATTTTATTTTTTGAACGGGGCCATCCTTGGTGGTAAAGTTTTAATAATTATGAAAGAATAGGATCTTTTCGTGTTTCTTCTCTGAACAAATGTTGCTTCTCGTCACTTACATTGATTGACAATACTATTGCAGTTTTAGTTTCTTCGACTTTATTTTTGTTATCACAAAAATTTCGTGACAAATAATCAGCAATGTGCATGTACTTGCCCGGTAAGTACTGCACTTCAATATCGTAATTAAATAAAAATAATCGATTCCGGCGTAATTTTGACGACATTATTTTACAAATTTCCTTTTTCATTATGGCCTCAAGAGGCTTATGGTCACTATAAACTAAGACCTTACTTCCGTAAATAAAATTATGAAACTTTTTGCATGCATATGAAATTGCTAGAAATTCCTTTTCTATCTGTGCGTACCCTACTTCTGCATCATTCAAACTCCTAGAATCATAACAAATAGGTCTGTTGTCTTGCAATAAACAACATCCTATTCCATACTGTGAAGCGTCGGCTTAAATTGTAAGCTTTCCCGCCGGATCGAAGGGTTTGAGAAACGTAATTTCTTTTAGTTTATTTTTCAAACTCTCAACGCACTTTGTATGGCATTTCAGCCAAACGAACGCAACATCTTTTCGTAACAATTGTCTCAATGGAGCTGTTAATTCAGAGAGGTCAGGAATGAAACTTCGTAAATAATTTACAAAACCTAGAAAATTTTCTTTCTTAGAGGATGGATTTTTCAATTTCGTTACAGCCGCAATGCGCTGATCATCAGGTTTCATCCCTTTTTCGCTGAAAACATGACCTAAATATTTAACAAAAGTTTGCCTAAATTGAATTTTTTCCTTATTGAATTTCATTCCTAATTTTCTCGCACGTTCCAAAAGTCTTTCTAAATTCCTGTCATGTGCTTCAATAGTCTCCCCATGTACCAAAAAATCATCAATATATATTTCAACTCCTTTCAGATCCCCGTAATTTTCATAATTAAACTTTTGAAATATTTCTGGTGCTGTGCTTAAACCAAAAGGCAGCACATTAAACTCGAAAAAACCGAAAGGTGTCCAAAAACAGCAATATTTTCGCGAGTCTTCATGTAAAGCAACTTGACAAAACCCATCCTTTTGGTCTATTACCGTGAAATATTTAGAATCTCTTAAGTTCGATCTAATGTCTTCAAGAGTCGGGATCAAAAAGGGCTCTTTCTTAATTACTTTGTTTAATCCCGATGGATCTAAGCAAACTCTCAGCTTGCCGTTAATTTTTTCCACGATGACTAGGTTATGTATCCATTCTCTGGGACCTGTGTCTTTTGAAATTACTTTTCTCGCCTCCAGGTCTTTCAAAGTCTCTAATAGTTTAGGTTTCACTTTTAACGCAATGTTTCTCGGGGGGTCTGTCTTTGGTAACGAGCTTTCTTTAATTTCAATTTTATATTTCTGAGGAAATTCCCCCCTTCCTTCAAACAACTCTTTATTTGATTCTACGAGCTCTTTCTTTGATTGATATGACCTCTTAATTAAATTCAAACTATTGATACTTTCTATTTTTACTATGCCCAAATCGAAACAACTTTTAAAACCTATAATAGGGACTAAGTTTTCATTTTTCCCACTGCTATTTTTAATTTCTTTTACAATAATAAAATTTTGCACTAATATTTTATTTTTAAATCTACATTCTAATGTAGTTTCACCAACAGGCACAGTTTTAGGACTACTCGTACCATATGGTTTTAATACTACCGAAGTTGATCTTATACCGTTTTTATTTCCTATTTTGTTATGATATTTTAATGGAATTATGTTTACTTGAGAGCCTGTGTCTATCTTGAATTTTATAAACTTGTCTTTAACTCTTATTTCTTCAATCCACGTATATTTGCTACCATTTGATTGAAAACTGTCAACAACAAACGAGTTATCGTCACTCTCAGAATCCCGAATACATCTCACATTTCGCACATTACAACAAACTGCATAATGATCTAATTTACCGCAATTATTACACTTTTTTCCCAAAGCAGGGCAGGCATTTTTTGCATGATGCAAATTACAACAACTACATTTGAAAGATTTTGAAAATTTATTGTTATACCTATTTGTTTGACTTGCATAATTGCTATTTCTAAAATTATTGTTACTATGATAATTACGAGTATTACCTTTCTTAAACGAATTTCGAACATGATGTCTGCTGCCTGTTGAACGGATTTGTTGATGATGTGCTGGACTTGTGTGAATGCCATCTACACCAGAACTAGATGTTGTACACTGGATTTCCTTCGTTTTCTTGTGAGCGACTTCTGCTGCACGACATATTTCCATAGATTTTTCTAGATTCAAATCTGCTGCACTTAGTAACTTCTCTTGTAGCCTCTTATCGTGTATGCCTAGTACAATTCTATCGCGTATTAGAGAGTCCTCCAAAGACGAAAATTCACAGTTTTTGCTAGCAGCTTAAGATCTGTCACGAAACTGTCGAATGGTTCCATATTTGATTGGTTTCTGCTGAAAAATTTAAAGCGCTCATATGTTTGGTTTTTCTTTGGTAAGCAATATTCGTCGAAAGCTTTCATCACAGGAGCGATCTTATTTTTGTCATCATTAGACAAATTGAACGAATTAAAGAGTTCAAGAGCATCTTCACCAATCGTATTTAAAAACGTGTTGACTCGTACTACCTCACCTTTCTCCTGGACACCAGCGGCAATTTCGAAGATTGTATAGTTTTGCCGAAATCTTTTCCAGTTTTCTGCTAGGTTCCCTTCCAATTTTAATGGCTGGATTCTTCGAACATAGTCCATCTTAGGACTATGAAATGTGTCTGGGGCTGTATCTAATTTAACTTCTAACGCTGATGACTTCTCAATAGATTTGTCTTCAATTGATGATGTGGTATCGGATAAATCGCAAGTCGACCACTTGATGAATAGTGCCTTAAAATTATCCACTTTTTTTTTCCGGTGGGGGCCAAATAAGATCTCTTACTTTTCACTTTAATTATAAATTACTTTATTATGAGTATTCTTCCAAGACCGACTGCGCCATGTGGCATTTAATGACTTTTCGTCTAGATAAAAACAACCGCTCACTTCAGTGTCTTCAATGCGAGTCCGCTTTATTGTAATCTACATATACATTTTGGTTGGAGAGAATACATGAGAGAGAGAGATTACAGCTTAATAAGTTAATCTCTTTTATATGCCACAAAAATCCAAAGCTGAAAACCGTCCTAAGAGATGATAGTCTATACGAGTATATTCGAGATCGGATATTAGCTTGAGATCTGTCTGAAGGTCATAAATACGGCAATACAAATGGTCTTCATGTTTTGAAAGACTTAATTGGAACAATTCTTACAGGTATGCACTATGTGGTGAATGAACTCATAAATCAAAACAATGCGTACGAAACGTCAGTTAGAAATTCAGCCGGTCCAGCTAGAGCAGTAACCAAAAGAACAGCCGCTGTAAGCAATAATGGCGTCAAAACGTGTTCACATGAGGATGAGAAATCCAACTGAAATGGAACCGTCCACCAGAATAAAGAAATAATTGATGAAGTTGTAATGAATAATTTAAGAATTTTAAGCTATAATGTTGTAGGGTTAAAAAACAATTTGGAATTTGATGACTTTTTTAGCTACGTAGAATAATTTGATGTGTTTATGTTATTTGAAACTCATGAGTTAAATAAAGAAGAGACTAAATTTAAACTTATTTATAAATTACGAATTAAAATGGATCCCTGCCGTGAAAACGAACTTATTTGGTAGAGTAAGTGGTGGTGAACTCATCGCATACTGTAGAACTATAAATACTGTAGACATTCAACTCAAGATGATAGAAGGAACACATATTTTGGAACTAAAAGCAAATGACTGTGTCTCTCATATAGTATCTACTTATTTAAACCATAACCATTGGCAACGCGACTATGATAGGCTGAGCGATTCGTTAATAAATATAAATTCATTAAATGGAATGCTTATCGCTGACTTTAATTCAAGAATATGTCCTTCAGAAAATGACTTTGTAAGTCGATCCCCATCATCATTCGTAAAACCATACCGTAATACTAAGGATTTAGTTCACGATCAAAAAGGTGCTAAAATAATTGAGCTGGTAGATGCCTTCGACGGCCCAATCCTGAATGGAAGTTGCGACGGTGATTTTAATGGCGAGTATACGTTCCTACGTGGCACAGCGTGCTCAGTTATTGATTATTGTTTTGTAGCTGGCAACTGACAATCATGTCTATCGGACTTTAGACTAGGCTTAAAAAAATTTTCTGTCCACATGCCACTGGAAATCAATTTTACGGCTCCAGGATCCCTAAATACAGTAAACGAAAACTACCTAAATTCATTGCCAAAATTATATTGCAGTGACAGAAATCTTGAACAGTACCAACTGAACTTAAACAGATAAATAATACATTTGAGTAGTATATCGAATATAATACTAGACATCGAAGTACTAACGGAGGCAATTAAAAAAGCATCGCCATCAAGACCAAGGACAACCTACAAAAGTAAGAAGAATAGACAAAAATGGGGCGGGAAAATTAGAGATAAATCTTTTGTGTTTTTAAAACTCGTAGGATGGTACAATACGACATTTAAAAGTCTCTACGAGTCCACAAACAAAGAATATAAACGACTATGCCGTGCTAAAAAATGCAATTATGAGCATCAAAACGGAGGTAGAAATGCTATTGCGCTGCAAATGCAAATGCTCAGCAGTTGGGAGATCATTTCAAAACACTGTTTAATCGCCAACGAACTTCTTTAGCCCACTAATATGCAGCCCCTCTCTTCGTCAGCGGATACTTAGATGCACCATTCACTCTGAGCTAGGTACAAAGCGTAATTATGAATTTAAAAAGGAACAAGGCCCCGAGGAGGATTTAGAAGCAGAACTTAACCGAACATTTGAAACTGCAGATATCCACCAAAAGTTTCAGGAAATCGATAATATTTCCATTAAACAACAGAGGCATATCCTGCTTTGTCTAACAGTCAACCTGTGCGGACGTGTTTTTCTTTTTCTCCCGTATACCGAATTCAGTTACTTTCCACTTTCATTGCATTGGACTTACCCGGAGATCCATTACCTACGTCAAGGAGTATTTCAGTCTCTTCAATGTTTACTGCGACGAGCGCAAAGAGATCACCTTGGCTCACGTTATGCTCACAGTTAAATGGAACAACGAGTCTATTAATGCGATGCTAAGCAAGAATGGTCATATTAGCAGAAATATTCTTGACTGAATAGCAAAGATTGAAGACTCAGTAAACTGCATTGCCAGTAATGTGGAAGCTTACAAGTCCATAGGAAGAATGCAGAATGATCTGTTCAAAAACCAATCTAATCACGACAACGTGAGCGATTTTTCCAAGTTAATTAAATCTAACGTACTCACACACATAAACGACGCTCTCAATCTTCTGCGTACTGATCTCGACTTTTTCAATCCTCCTCCAAAACAAAACATCACACCCCGCATCCATCAGATTCTACGATCGATGACCCAGATCAAATTCTATTCCAAGCTAGTTCCCTGTGCAATTTCTCAATTCATAATGAATTAGTAGATACGAAGTATCTCTTGTCATTATTTTCAAATACTCCTCCCGCCGCCCTAACAACGAAACCCGAAACCGTGCTGCCTTCAGCAACAAGTATCCCGCCCGCCAGCGCTCCACGCAAACTGCTCAAACAATTCAGAACTTCATGGACCCCCTCCGAATGGAAAAGTCGACTCAAAAAGCTGAAAAAGGTTAACCATAGGTCATTCTACGTTGAAGGGACTCGTCAGCACGCTGATGTTTCTTGGGTGCGGAATTTCTTTCACCGAATTTATTTAATTTATGACCATTGGCGAGTGCCAGATGATTCCCCTGCTGACTCCAATTGTTCCCACTGCTTCAAAATCAACATCCCAACCAAATATTCGTGGTTGTTCCCTACTTCCACTGCTAAGGCTACTAAACCTGGGAAGATAAGTATAACCAAATGCTCTGAGGAACGAGAAAACGCACATCACGACAATAATCAAAGTTCCAAAATAAACGTAGTTTTAACAATAAGCTTAAAAAAAGACTTCTTCAACTCCCTTCCAAATAAAAAACATGCTAACAAAAAACGAAGCTCTAATCCCGACCCAACTGGAGCTTCAAAACAAACATGTTCCCCAATTTTAGTCCTCCCTTCTCACCTGTTGAAGAGTCCTACTAGCGATCCACAGCAGTCTTAACTCTTCTCCCATTACCATTTTTTCATCCTCTAAAGTCGACTTTATCGCAATAAAAATATTACTCTCCTTCAAGTCCCTTTACGATATATGTTGTTGTTACATCCTACCAGCTCAACCTATTGAATCTTACAAACTTGTTATCGATGCGATCGAGCATTTAAATGAGACAGGTCATTTGACCTGGACCTGGACTCTTTTGACGATATCCTTATTTTCGGCGACTTTAATCATCCTCAGATACAGTGGACTCCATCAGATGGTCAATTGTTTTTCATCACTTCAAATGCCAACTCTGCAAACGAGTGTCTCTTCTTAGACCGCCTAACAGACTCAAGTCTATACGAAGTCGGTGGTATATCCAATTATATGGGCAGGCAATTAGACCTTACATTCACAACAGATTCACTTAACTAATCAGTCTCACTTTGTCACCTATCTCTCTCAACAATCGATAACTACCACCCGAATGACCAATTCACACCCGGCCCAGATGGCTTCCTGCCATATTTCTTAAAAAAATGTTCTTCCTCCCTTTCTCTTTCCCTTTCTAATCACTTTCGTCTATCCCTTTCACAAGGAGAATTTCCTCAGGCTTGGAAAACCCCCTTCATAACGCCGATCCACAAGAAAGGATCAAAGAATGGAATAACCAACTATCATTACATCGCTAAAATCTCCCATATACCCAAACTCTTCGAAAGTATTTTTTATGAAGCTCTAAGCTTCCAACGCAAATCATTTATTTCCCCTAGACAATATGGCTTCCTAAAGAGTAGGTGAACCACCACAAATCTCGTTGAATTCGTATCCTATACCCTCTCTGCCCTAGATAATGGCAAGTAAGTCGATCTAGTTGCAACCAATTTTAGCAAAGCCTTCGATAAAATCTCTCTCGATTAATACTGTTCAAATTGTCTGCTCGGGGCTTTCAACCCATACTTTTAAAATGGATATCCTCTTAACTCGAAAATCATTTTTGCAGTGTTCGTTTTAGGTCAGCCCACTCGGCTCCATTTTTGGCCACCTCTGGAGTTCCACAAGGCAGCCATCTCGGTCCCCTTCTTTTTATATTAACCATAAATGATCTCGGTAGGATCATGGGACACTGTCTCCCTTTAGACCGACGATACCAAATTTTTAAAATTGGAATTTCCTCCCCCAATGACTCCTTCAACAAGACCTTGAGAGTTTTTCGATCTGGTGCCTCAAAAATTGCTTACAACTTAATATCCTCAAATGCCAATCCATCAACTTTTCACATAAGCGGCACTAATCTCCTCCCCGACTCTACCTTCTCCATAACCAATCTATTTCCTCCGTTCAATCTCTTCGCGAACTCTGCATTTTGTGTGATAGGGAGCTCCACTTCCGTTTACATATGGATGGGATAATCCTTAAAGCCAACTCTGCACTAGGTTTTGTAAAACGGTGGTCCAAAGAATTCACCAACCCATACGTCCTAGTACGACAAAGTCCTAGAGTACGACAGTTAAGTGTTGTCCTCATATCATAGTGTTCATATTTCGAGAATCGAAAGCGTACAGCACCGTTTTCTTCGATTTGCTCTTCAAGGTATGCCCTGGGACGATCCTTTTAGTCTGCCCCCCTATCAAAACCGTCTCAACCTTATTAACTTAAACATCCTTGAGGAACGCAGAGATGCAGCCGACTTTCTCTTCATTTATCAACTCTTTTCAGGTCACGTTGAATGCGCGTCCCTGGACAACTCTATTTTCCTCAACATTAACCCTCGTAATCTAAGTACCCCTCTTCTCTTCTATCTACCAACCCTCCACACCACCTATGGCGCGAATGAACCAATCTCCCGTATGCTACGAAAAATCTATTCAAACCCTACTGTCTTTGACTTCCACCGCACCACTTCCTACCTCAAATCCGTTCTCCTTCACCATTCCAACCAACCTTAGGCTTAAATTTTAATTTAGTTATAACTTGTATTAAGCCGAATAAATGGGGCAAGTTTAATTAAAAAATTAAATACTTCGGCAAAATAATTTGGAACGCTGCTATTCAACAGGCTAAGTCAATGAGCCTTAAATAATAAAATTTTACACGAATTTCAGCCCGGGTTTCAACTGTGGACCAAGTTTTCATCCTTGTTAATGTAGCCGATGTGCGCAAGAGAAGAAAGAAGAAGCTTTATGCTTTATTTGTTGCCTTTAGTGCAGCCTTCGACTCCATAGCTCGCGAAGCACTAGACTATACACTCTACAGAAAGTTTATAGTATAGTGCTAGGTATGAAAACAATACGCCAATGGGAGCTAAGCAAGGATGTATCCTAAATACACTCTGATTCATTTTGTTTATGAACGATATAACAGACAATATTGGAGGCAGAGTTGAAATTAACTACATTAATGTTCAGATGATATTGTCTTTTTAGCAGAGACAGCAAATAGTATGCAGCTTATGATAAACAGACTGCAAAGCTACTGTAATACATGGAATCTATCTGTTAACTTAGGCAAAAATAAGATCATGATATTCAGAAATACCACAAATTCAAAATTGTAACAAAACATAACTTCATAAAATTTTGTTATAAAAAGAATATTGTAACCCTTAACCTAATTGTAATGAATTTTGTTATAAAATGAAAAATTTATCTTTATTTATCAATATTGAACTTTTGTAAAAATATTTGTAATATAATATATATATTTCCTATTGTATTGGCAACCCTTAAATAATAAACAGCCAGAGAGCTTTAACACAAAAAGCTTTTCTCGAAAAAGCTCACCTCTTCACTTCGAAGAAGGGTATAAAAGCCGAGCACGATCAAAGCCAAAGTCACTCAGGTTCGGTATTTCGCTGTCACAGTCGGGTAATCCACTGAAAGGAAAAATATCACACTTGAGCTGATTTTTTCTACCGTCTACAGTAAATCTGAACAAATTTTTCGAACTAAATATACTACTTAACTTTGTACTGAATAAATATAAAATTTTAAGCAAATATAGAATATTAACTTTTGTAAAAAGTGGGTTTTCCTTATTCCCTATTTTTTTTTTATACAACTACCTTTGTTGGGTTACCGGTTCAGCGTATTGCTGCGGTTTTCGAACAGCAGAACTCGCGGCAGAGAATCCAACAAAGCGGCGTTTTCTTGAGTGAGAGTTCCTACGTTGCCCTCTCCTACGATCCATGCGAGAGCCAAAGTCTCGTGTTACAATTGGCGCCCAACTAGTTGGCCAGGTCACGCATTACAACTAGCACTCAACTAATCAGCCAAGTCTGCTAAAATCACCAATACGGACGCAAGAAAGAGTAAGCGCATTGCCGCAAAACAAAAAGAAGGCACCGAAATGGCGCAGTTCACAGATGAGCAGCTGAAAAAATTCATCGACGCGATGCAGACGCAAAGCAATATTAAAGGGAGTTTCAGCCACTGCACAGCACGCTCTAAAGGAGAGAGAGATGCTGCTACTGTAGAAGGTTTCATCGCAACAATAAACGTCTACAAAGACGTAGAACGAATAAATGACGAAGATGCGATAAGGGGTTTTCCTCTACTGCTGGAAGAAAACGCTAGCTACTGGTGGCAAGGAGTTAAAGCGGAGGCTAAAACTTGGTATGATGTAGTCTCTTTACTACGAAATGCCTACTCTCCAGCTAAGCCAGCCTATCAAATATATGTAGAAATTTTCGCAAAAAAGCAAAAACCTAACGAAATGACTGATGATTTTATTTGCGAAAAGCGCGCGCTACTGGCAAAACTCGTGGACCCTAAGCCAGAGGAAAAAATGATGCTAGACATGGTCTACGGACTCCTACATATTCGCATAAGGGATGGCGTTCCAAGGGAAAGCTTCAAATCATTCCAAGAGCTTCTTACAAAGGCTCGGACGGTGGAAATGCTAATAGAAGAAAAGAATAGTCTTAGAAATCAGAAAGTTGCATCAACTACAGCAAAGAATAGATGCAATTTTTGCAAACACATTGGCCACAATACCTATGAGTGTAAGAAAAAAGCAAAGTACGATGCCAATAATGACGCTACGGATCCACCAAAGACAAGTCTTTACTGCTACAAATGCAAATTACCTGGGGTAGTTCGATCTAAATGTCCTAACTGCAAAGAACTGCCAAAAGGACCTTCAACGGTTTCTTTCAACTGCATCCAATCAACAATTGGCACCGAGTTACCCACAATTCCAATATCCGCACACGGTGAATCAGGAATTGCTTATTTAGACACCGCTGCACGTACGAGCGTAGCTGGAAGAGAACTTTTCATCCACCTTTTAAAAAATGGCACCAAATTTTTAAAAGTTGAAGCCAACGTAACACTCGCGGATGGTGACACAAATGAACACGAGATATATATATGTGAAACAAATATCATAATTGGTAATCGATTAAGACCCATTAAATTTATCGCCTTACCAAAAGCTACCGGAAATCGGACACTTATTGGGATTGATTTCCTGGAACAAAATGGAATGGTTCTTGACCTAGGACAAAGACTGTGGTATTTCGCTGATCAGCCAACAAAGAAATTCGATTTCTACGACACCACACACACTAAGCTGGTAAAATCCAAGGTCCCAATCAACTTACTTCCTGGTTTAAAAACTTTGACCCCAGATATCACATCGCCGAAAACATCTCCAAACGGACAAACTCCTATAAGGCAAGCCAATGCTTTCTTAGAATGGTTTAAGGCAATCAAAGTGATGTCTCCCATCGCCGCTACCCCAAAGTCAGAAGTGAATACTAAGATTCATTCGCCAGCTAAACGAAAAGTTGCAACAACTAATAACTATTCACCCCATTCGATTCAGAGCATTTTCAACGACGCACTAAGAAATGAAGTAACACCAGAGCGAAAACGAGAAAAATCTAGCTTGTTCCCTGCATTAGTGCGTGCAGAAGAGGAGGTATATCTTGAACCTTACTTCACCGAAATATTAGCGTTCGATGTTCAACTACGTTGCGACGAAGCGAAGACTTTAGATGAAAACGACAGAAATAAATTAAATGAGTTGTTGTTGCAAGAAAAATCCTTGTTTGAAGCACCAACAGAAGCCACCCCATTTGCTGAACACAAAATAAACACAGGTGATCACGAGCCAATAGCAACAACACCTTACAGGCTATCGCCTATCAGAAAGGACCAATTAAAAGAAGAGCTAAGAAGGATGCTTGAAATGGACATAATCGAAGAGAGTGAATCTCCATGGGCTGCTCCAGTGGTATTAATACCCAAGAAAGATCGAAACATACGTGTCTGTATAGATTACAGAAAGCTTAATAGCATAACAGTACCGGATAAATATCCGCTACCTAGGATAGACGATTTACTGCATTCAACTATAAAAACCAAATTTAAGAGTACTTTGGATCTTCAAACTGGATACTATCAGATACAAAATTATGAAAGGGATGTGGAAAAGACCGCGTTTATAACACCATTTGGACTATTCCAATTTAAACGAATGCCTTTTGGCCTCCGAAATGCTCCGGCTACATTCCAAAGGCTTATGGATAAATTCCGGAAAGGAATTCCTAGTGCCTTTATATTAATTTATCTTGACGACATAATACTTTGCTCAGATAGTTTTGAAGAACATTACAGTGACCTTAAGAATCTATTCCATCATCTTAAAGAATTCAAACTAAAAGTTAACCGAACTAAGTCACATATCTGCTGTTCCGAGGTCAAATACTTAGGACACATTATCACAGATCAAGGTTTCCAAGTTAACCCAGAAAAGGTTTCAGCAATTACAAACCGACCAGAACCAAAAAATGTTATACAAGTACTTTCATTTCTGCAAGCTTGCTCTTGGTACCGACGATTTATAAAAAATTTTGCGGATGTATCAAAGCCCTTAAGTAACCCGACAAAGAAAACTGTCGTATGGAATTGGGGCAAGGAAGAAAACGACGCATTTGAAACGCTAAAAAAATTATTAACTTCTGCACCCATACTACGACAAGCGCAAGAAAATCAACCCTTTGCATTAAAAACAGATGCTAGCAACTACGCTCTCGGGGCAGTTCTTGTCCAGGGGGAGAAAGAGAATGAACATCCCATCGAATACGCTTCGAGACTCCTCACAGCTGCTGAACGTAATTACTCGACAACAGAACGTGAAGCCCTTGCTATTGTGTGGGCTGTCAATAAATTTCGAGGATACATTGAAGGTGGCGAAATAACTCTTAAAACGGACCATCAACCTCTGAAATGGCTGATGAGCTTAAAATCACCGTCTGGAAGACTTGCACGATGGGCACTACAACTGCAGCCTTATAATTTTGACGTGGTTTATACACCCGGTAGGATTAACTGCGTGGCGGATATGTTATCTAGGCCACAGTGTGCTGACATAGATCATACTGATCCCGGATGCGACATTTGCAACTTCCAAATCGATTTACCTGTAAGGAATGCAGAAGAAATTCGCGAAGCTCAACTGAAAGATAAACAACTTAAAGTTATCATCGAATCTTTCGAACAAAGCGACGAAAATCTAGTAAGGTGGACTTCCCGCGGATACCTATTAAACGATGGCATCTTATACAGGTACTCACCAGAATCTGATGCTGAATCTGCGCAGCTAGTAATCCCGGCCATAGAGCGGGAATCTATCTTAAAACATCATCACGATGAAAAGACTTCAGGTCACTATGGCGTTGATCGAACCCTAGTTCGAATTGCCGCTCGATATTATTGGCCTGGTATGCGAGATAGCGTAACAAAACATATAGCAAATTGCCTCGCTTGTCAACGCAATAAACCAAGCGACATGAAACCTTGTGGCCTACTCCAAACGGTATCAAGTAACCAACGTTTTGAAGTAATAGCAGCTGACTTATTTGGACCATTACCGATAACAGAAGATGGCTACCAATGGAATATTAACTTTTGTAAAAAGTGGGTTTTCCTTATTCCCTATTTTTTTTTTTTATACAACTACCTTTGTTGGGTTGCCGGTTCAGCGTATTGCTGCGGTTTTCGAACAGCACAACTCGCGGCAGAGAATCCAACAAAGCGGCGTTTTCTTGAGTGAGAGTTCCTACGTTGCCCTCTCCTACGATCCCTGCGAGAGCCAAAGTCTCGTGTTACAAAATTAAATTAAAAATACAACTGTACATGTCCCCTTCAAAGTAATCTCAATCGACTGCAACACTATTATGCCAGCTCTGGATCCAATCCTAGAAACATTTTTTATATTCGGTTTTCGGTATGTCCATCAATGCTTCCTGCGATTTTTCCATTACCTCCTCTCGGCTGCTGAAACGCGTTCCCCGTAGTGGTCTTTTAACTCGATTGAATAGAAAGCAGTCACAGGGAGCCAAATCAGGTGAATTCGGTGGCTGTTGGATGGTATTTGTTGCATTTTTCGTCAAAAAATTACGAATAGTGATTGCACTGTGCGACGGTGAGTTATCATGGGGCAAAATCCACGAGTTTTCTGCCCACAAAAACCGATAGCATCAAAACCGATAGCATAGCCTTCTTTTTGGACTGAAAACGACGTAGTTTTTTTGGTCTCGGCTCATTTGGTGATCGCCATTCACTTGCCTTATGTCTGGATTGCTTGTCGTACTCATACGACGTCTCGTCTCCAGTAATGATCCTTTTGATGAATGTGGGATCGGATTCAGCCTCCCAAATCATCTCTTTTGCGACGTCAACACAGTCTTTTTTCTGCATGAAATTGAAGTCTTTTGGCACCAACTTTGATTTACCAACTTAACAAAAAAAAAACAGAACTCAAATCGGAACAATGTTAGTTGCCGGCGATACTCAAGAAATGAAGGTTGAATGTATGGAAGAGAGAGAGCGCATAGAAATAGTTAAATCCTATAAGCATCTAGGAGTTTTGATTTCAGCTAACATAAATATGAATAAACATCTTGAAACCAAATTAAAAGCAGCTAACCGCGCAATTTGTTCAGTTTGGGGAAAACGTATCAAAAATAAATATATCGAACAAAATTCGAAACAAAAATTAATTCGTGCTACTGCAACAACTATATATAATGTTATATGGAGCTCAAATATGGGGATACAACACTTATACCGCTGTCGAAAAATTTTAACGCATGCTATAGGTTGTTTTTAAGTTGCCAAGTAATACCCCCAATTAGATGCTTTACCTCTGTTTTTGGAAACACTTAAATTGCATTTCAACTATGTTGTAAAAGTAATGGGAATAAAGCAACGAGACGGTTACAAAAGGTAATACTTTCCCACATAATCTCAACAAGAGGAGGCCTTGTCCAAGAATGAGAAGAAATAGCACAAAACTGTGGGCTTAACCTAGGTTTTTTACGGAGCGAAGATTGTATATCCCCACAACTAAAACTCGCTACTATACTGGAAGAAACAGGTCATCACCTACACGATTCATATGTTAATGAAGCCCAGTCATCACAGCATAAAATGTTACACTCGTACAGCAAATTGAGTTATAATTTGCAGTTCGGTTTTGAAAAGCGTTTAAGAGCCGCGCCCATGTTACACCAGAAGGCCTACAGACCAGCTTACACTCTACAAATTAGAACTTGGACAATCTCAAGAGCATCCCTAGCCTGTAAACTACACTTTTCTGTGATAAGGGGAAGCCTCCGATGAAGGTTTGGAGTTCATTTCTATATCGAGCTTCAGCGCATACTTGAAAAGGTTTATGACTGTCTATGATGGCGCTGTAAAGAGGATGAGCGTGAATTAGAGCTGATGGTTTTTGTTGGTACATTTTGGTTAGTGCATGGTAGTAAAAGCCCATTAAAACAGTTGAAGTATCTCGGGTAGGAATGCATAACTGCCCTTCTAGATTAACCAAGTTAAATAGATTTTCAATCAAATCAACCGAGTCATTTGGGCATTACTGGAGTAACTTGCCACGATAAAGGAGAACACCTGGCTACACTAGAAACTAAATTTTCTACGAACAGGACAGGGAAGGTGTTTCCTAGTTATGACGATGAAAGGTAATTTTGCTGTTCTTGAAAAAGACCAACATCCTTCCCATATAGACGTCTGCATTCAAATTATATTTACGTTTCTCGCTTCTGTTATTTTTGAAGATTTAAAACAAAGATTAATTTTATTTAAAATCACAGTTATAATAATAATCACACATAAAAACTGATTCTCATCAACACTCAAAAACATTCCAAAATCCGACGTACATGCATACTCGTCCCTGCAGACACCCTAATTTTGCCTTCAAATCAGTTTACACAACATAATGGGAAGTTTCACTTAAAATGTCTACATGTTTATGTAATTCCAAGAGAAGATGATGGAGATGTAAGAGTGTTTTGCAAACTTTAAATTAACTTTGTCGCAAAGGTATATGCCGCCGCTTTTATTATTCTGCCAACAAAAAGCAACAAAGGGAAAAACAAAAAAATAATACAAGCTGAATTGTATCTAAACTATGGAAACACGTTTGTACGAGGGAAATCGTAGTGAGAAATCTGAAAGCAGAAGCTGCTTACTATCCACGTTCAATGCCTAAGGATGAATACGTGATACACGTGTACGCCTGTGTAGATAAGTTTTATATGCAGTTGAATAAAATTGCAAAATAATCACCTTCTTAATTTAAACTATGGAATTCGAGTAAGTAGACAAGGGTATGTACCCGTATTGTGGAAGGAACTCGCATACAAACATAACATATACACATATATATGTAGGTATTGTAGGCGTTGCTCACATTATTCTGCCGTATACATTGGGATACATATACTCTCCTTGAAAACAATTAATTCGATCCTGGGAAACGAAAGCTTATATGCAGTGGAAAGTCGCTAAGAGAATACAAAATTGTGAATTTAATTGAAATTCAAAGGTGTTTCAAAATTCACCCAAAATTAGAATAATGCACCACCTGGGCGGTAAAGTGTTGCCAACGAAAAAAAATGGTCAAATAGGAAACCCTGCGATAGAAGTGAAATTTCACGAAGCTCGATAAATAGTTAAAATGAGGATGCTTGCTCTAGACTACAAGTATTTAAAAAAAAAAACACGTTTCTTTGATAAAAGGAGGCATTATTTATTATTGAGGAGTATTTCTTACTTCTTTATAACCTCAATAACTTCGTGTATAGACTAGTGTATAGACTCGATAAATAAAAAATTCAGCACGACTGATGACACATGCTAGAGATATTGTAGAGTATTCTACATTCCCATGTAAATTCTTATGAGAACTCGTCATACTTCTAGGAAGCCAGCCATGACTCTATGTGCCTATATTCGGGTCTGTACTATGGACACGAGATGGAGCGTCGGTATTCCGCATGAGAGTTATGACAAAGTTGGGGAAAGTTAACTTCCTTATTTGAAATCAGCGCTCTGAAGCTGATGGGTGATGCAGTCGTCACCATGAGTTGGAGTAACGAGCAGCGTACGATTGCCTTAGAGGCATATTTTTCTAACGGCCGTTTGGTAGTTTCAATCCAGCGCCCCTTCCGAAATTACTTTAGTATTACACAGTTGGGTCCTGTCTCGGACCGGAAATCAATTCTTTTCTAGGTCACTACGTTCAAGGAAACTGATGATGCACGTCGTATCAAAACACCTGAGAAGATCGAAGCAGTAAGGCTTTGCAGTTTTGAATACGTCTGAAATCGACTTAGGGGATGTAGTGTCTGCAGTAAACGCCATCTCGACGCTGCCATCTATGTTACGATGACTCAACTATCAAGAGCGACTCTCACGCCACCTGACGTGTATATTGCTCTTTGAGTCATTAGTGAGTTGATCGTGACGGCGAGCGGACGTGTCGTGAGTGTGCATGTCAGACGACTTACATACTCGTACAGTGACAAGTATAGTTTGATTGTGTTGGATATTGAAATTAATCAACTTTACAGGGGACATATGGTTTCAACAGGATGGAACAACGGCCCATACTTCACGGGCATCGATGGCTGTGTGCGATATGAGAGCATTTATAAGGGCGCTTCATCTCACTTACGGGTGATTTGGAGTGGGTGGCGATCACAGACTCTGGACGACCTGTATCCAATATATCCATCTATATGCTGGAGAGACTGAAAAGAAACAGCAGAATCCGGTTCATCCAGTGTATCGAGAATGAGGGGCGGCACCTATTCGATATGATTTTTAAAACGATGTAAACCACAAATGTTTAACTTTTTAATAAAAGAAAAAATGTGGCATATATCTTTACTACATTTTGTTTTATTGCATTATGAAGTAAGGAAGCTATCTTGCCGCACCTCGTATTTGTCGAGCCCTTACAAATAAAACACAACTTATTTGAACAAAAACTAACGCAGCATAGTATCTTGAATAATAAAAACATTATACTCGTATAACGAAGGGTTGATAGTTAACAGTTAACAGTTAACAATCATGTTGTTTTTCTTACCGCTAATCACAAACTACGTAAGTCAGCCGATGTCTCTGGAGCAATTCTTTTGCTGGGCTGTGCTATGCTACTTATCTTCTTGGCGTTGACAAACAAAAGCCAAGCCAATCTTAGCCACATTTTGTTAAGCTGACATTTTCCGTTAAGTGTTGCTGATGCTTTTTTGCGTAGTTAGCAAGTAATGTCTAGGTATAAACTTTGACGATGGTAACAATGATGATGACGATGCTCATGTTGTTGCTATGCACAACCCCCCCCCCACCCGTTGGTTCACTACTCCATTCTAAAGCTTTTTCGTTCCTTTCCTATGTCGAATTCTGCCCGATCTTTTTCACCACGCGAGCTACCCTCTCCCGTTTCCTGTCGCTTTTTCGTTTCATCGGAGTTCGGAATAATTACCCAACGAGCAATAAAAAGTTTCACTTCAAAACAAAAAAAAACAGACAAAGTGGTAGCTGACAATTCAGGGTTATTAAAAGTGGAGCGCTACACGAGAGAACAACACATTTTCATTGTTGAGCAATATTTTAAAAATGTTGAAGGTTTGGCAGCTACAGTACACATTTTTCGTACAAAATATTGTCGGAATAGTGATTAAAATTCATCAACTGTGACGAGATTAATTCAAAAATTCAGAAAGACTGCATTAATTAGTGATTTTAGATACTCTGGTGATCCTTTAAGAAGCCTTCAACACAACACATTGAATGTGGAGGACATGTGGTTTCAGCAAGACAGTGCCACATGCCATGCAGCCCAAGAAACAAGTCAATTACTGCATGAGTTATTTGTTTTTTTCTTGGGGTTTTTTTGAAGTCTAAGCCTCATGCACCCACGACCACTCCCGCCTTGAAGGAGCAAATTGAGCGCTGTGTTAACGAAATCCAGGCACAAAAACTAGCATGGTAAATTTCGACAAAAGAGTGCGTATGTGCCAGCAAAGCCGTGGAGGTCGTTTGCCCGATATGCTATTCCATACACAACCCTATACTGTATACTTTATGGATCAATAAGAGACTTATAATTTGTAATTACTAACCTATGACTTTTAACGAAATTACTTCTTGCGTGAATTTTGCGACACCCGTAACAGGTTAGCAGTTAAGAAGAATAGAAGACCTACATGCATTTGCCTTACTTAAGTTCTGCCGATTGACTGCAATGGAGAAACATTTTTTTATAATAATATAATACGAGTATAATATTTTTCTTAAATGCGAGAAGTAAGAAGAACTTTGAAATGTGAAGAAGATATTCTTAATATTCATTTAAAGATATATTGTACCAAGATTTTGGCCAAGCGTGCGTTTAAGGACAATCCGATGAGCATTCATAGCAAGACAGGGGGAAGGAAGAATGCAATATTATTATTGGAGGCCTTAAGGGGAAAAAAGGGGAAAAACAAGGCGTATCAAAGTGATGCGGAATGTATCGATTGAATAGATCAAAAATACATATTAACTATTTTTTCTACACCAGAACAGAGAGGTTGAAATATTTTCGTACATCAGTTATAGAAACGTGGACATTTCGCAATATTTTTGGCAATATTGAATACATGGTCTTTTTCCAACGCTGCCATTGGCCATAGTTCCGGAGATGCAAATTCAATTATGGATAAAAGAATTCGTATGCAAGCTCTGCCATAGACAACCGCAATGTGTTCTGAAAGCATTCAATCTATTGATGGTTCCCCACTTAATTATGCTATTGATATCGAAATTTAATGAGCTTAACATATATTGGCATACCGAGTCCACAGTCGAAAAAGCAGGGTCGTGCTGCAGAAATGAATGAATACAGAAAGCAGAGCAGCAGAGTACTGTATACTGTATAGGATTTGATACAGACAAAAGACAGTAATTGAAAACTAACAAAAGTGTCGGAGACAAAACTGAGCATTCGATTGAACGTTTCGAAAGGAAATTTCAAATCCATTGATTAAAAAATCCATCGATCAAAGAGCATGATTTCAAACTATGCTAAAAAGGTTGGGTCAGGTGCAAGTATCTTTCTTTACCAGTGAACTTTAAATGGTTTGAAAATAGTACCTTTGCTTCTGTCGGAACAGAACATTAAGAGAAGGAACTATTCGTATATTCCTTTAACTGAAATTTGTCAGTCTTTCGAAGGAAGACGAGTAAGCGCTTATGTAATAAATTGCCCATAATACAGCACCAACCACATCAGCGCCGAGTACGCACCACCTGATGCGAACGCAATTCGGACACTCAAAGAGGTAATACTCCACGGTATCGTCATCGCTTTCAGAGCAAGTGAAGTGCTCTGTCATGACGTCCGTAATCATTCTATAGTCTTTGCTATTGAGGGGTAGCAGGAAAGTCGTTGACCTCTTGGAGAATTTGGGACGCATTCGTTAGGTATGAAGAGAATCTGGAGAGTTATGCTGTCTCCAGTTATGCTCACATGAAACTGAACCCACAATAAAAGCTCTAACAGAGGACGTAGGCAGCCCTAACACATTTTCGGGTCCAGATATACTCTCCGTTTAACCTTAACTAACACGTTCAGTGGCGATTGACCTGGGATCCAAACAAGACTCAGTCAATTCTACCTACCGACTGCGTTTAGTGAAGTTCTGCGTTCTCGTGGTAACTTGGAAGTCATGAGAGGGTTCAGCGATATGTTAGCGTACCTTAGCTGCTTCCCCACCTTCACCGCTAATATTTCGTTGAGGTCAGGATTCCGTATATCTCCGCTTAAAGGGGTAGTCTCATGTTCGATCTTCAAAAAATCTATTTGTTTTTGCATATTTTCAAAGTTTAATAAGTTGAGAATATACTGTGAAAATTGTAGACCGATACACTAAATCATTTTAAAGTTACAGCAAATAATAGGGGAGAGCGTACCCTGCAGCTGCGGGGATTATACCAAACTATAAACGCGTTTTTCTCGAAACTACTTTTTATCCGTCGGCCGAAATGATTAAAAAAAACTATTGGACCGATTCGGCTGAAATTTTAACACAATATTCTACACATGAATGGTTTTGTCCGGTACCAGAATTTTTTATCCACTTTTTTTTTATCTCGATTTTAAACCGAACTAAACAGACCGCCATTTTGTTATTTTTCACTCAAACCTTTTACGGGACAGAAAGACAACCCTACTTAATAATAATCTTTTTGAAATTTTGATTTCAGATGATTACAAAAGGAGCAATTGAGGGGGCCAGCCACCTACTTTTTTTGAAGAGACCTACTTTACGTCACCAAAATGACGTTAAAATATTTTTTTTTTATTTAACAAATTTTTTTTTTGTATTATTCAATAGCTAAATAATAACATATAATTATCACAAGAAGATTGTATTTAATTTTCCGCAGACAAAAAATCCTTAAAAGCATTTAAATTTACCCCCTTAAAAGACAGACGCAAATTTTCCTAACGAGCAGTGATATCTAACTTTTTTGAGGTCCAGAAAGACGAAATCGCTGGTTTTGGAGCCATTCCTACAAAATTGCTTTCCTGGAAGAGATTCTGGGCAAGCAAATATTATATCCATAAGACTATAGTCCAAAGACAGTCGGCGTGATCATGATCTCTCAGCATGATCCTCAAATCTACGGTGCGTTTTGTACCACGGACCACTTCCCTTTCAACGGAAGATAGGTTTGAGACCACAGGCAATGATATTAATGTCAAGGAGATTCTCAGTGCATCTAGAACAGAACCAGGCGGGTCAGGTAAGGCCCCCATACACAAAGGCATGGGTCTTTGGAAAATACACCCCAGTACTTATTTTCTTCGGAGAATTGGACCAGTCAAATTTCTCCTTCTCGTAAAGAGAACAACCTCATTTCTAGCGTACCAATCGTCAATTAAGTGCGGGACTGCCTAGACTTTAGAGCAGCCATTCACTAAGCACAAACGAACAAGCAGCACAGCTACTCGTACATCATATGCATATGCTTGACCACAACCATCACATCAGTAAGTCAAACAACATGCAAGATAGGAGTGGAGACAGAACGCTGCCTTACGAGCAACTCCGGCTTTCCCCCGTCGTCAAATATTGGCCGCAGTCAGCATTAGCAATCATCAGCACTGTTTTATTCACAAAATTAGTAATTCGTCTACATCATATTGTCCGTCAATTCAATTCTTTTTTCTTGTTATTTTTTGCTATGGGAAGGTGAAAAATCTTCCTAGACACTATGTGCCCTGAGCTCATAGTAATGTGAGATTTTTACTTACTAAACAACACTTCCCTTCTACCGTTTACCTACGACTAATTTTCCTTATCAAGTAGTTTTTGTTTCCATCAGGTACTGCTAAAGTTTATCCAAGAATAAATGTCAGTACAGGGAAGATAGGACATTTGCCTCTTAGTCTGGTTGCAATAACATGCATAAATGTGTCAATCTTTAAAGCTCTCATAGGGTTGCCATGGTGTATATGATGAATCACCACAAAGAGAAAGAGCATTTCGCTTAGGTTTACCATCTCCACATTTAAAATAAACAAGTAAAAATATTGCTGAACGATATAAATTTCATTTATCTTTTTCCTCACCATCAAGCGGTGGCGCGTTTTTTTAAGCGTATCCACAGTAGGCCTAATCCCTTTTTAGTTTGTTTTAAAAAAAAAAATTCCGAATATTGGAAAAAGAGCTAAAAAATATATGTTTTTTCATTTATTCATGATAAATATAGTAAACAAAAATATAATTCATAATAAATATAGTACGAGGGGCGTTCAACATATTCTCGGTATCGGCGTGAAACTGTGGTTGTATATATAAATTGACTTATTTATCAAGTAATACTATTATTGTAGTGCATTCATGTAAAATTTCATATAAATGTGATTATTAATTCGCGTTTTATCTCTAGTTAAACAGAATCATAATGGCAACTGAGACGATGATGGTGAAAATTGAGCAACGCGCTGTAATTAAATTTCTCACTAAGCAAGGAAAAAGTCAAAAAACTATTCATGAAGAGATGGTGGCTGTTTACCAGGGTTCCGCACCTTCATTATCAACTGTGCAAAAGTGGTCAAGTGAGTTCAAGAGAGGCAGAGAGAGCATTGAAGACGACCCCCGCTCCGGCGCCCCGGCTACTGCTTGTACGGGAGAAAGCATCAAAGAAGTCGAAAAACTTGTTCTTGTGGATGTCCGAATAAAGGTGAAAATGATGGCAGAGATCACCAAGCTTTCAATTGGTACCATTCACACCATTCTTCATGACCATCTTAACCTTTCAAAGGTCAGTGCAAGGTGGGTGCCATGAATGCTCACAGCGCCTCAGAAAAAAGTGAGAATCGCATGCTGTAGAGAGCTTTTGGAGATGTGTAGTGAGAACGCGGACGGTGTTATGGATCGAATTGTTACTGGGGACGAAACATGGGTCCACCACTATGACCCTAAAAGCAAACAAGAGTCCATGCAGTGGCATAAAAAAGGAACAGACCCCCCGAAGGCAGTCACTCCGTCTGCCGGGAAGCTTACGGCCACAGTTTTTTGGGACTCAAAGGGAATCTTGCTCATTGAGTACAAAAAAAAGGTGAAACCATCAACGCCACATCCTACGCTTCCACTTTGCATAATTTGCGGGAGGAAATTAAAAAGAAAAGACGGGGTAAACTCGCAGCGGGTGTGTTGCTTCTTCATGACAACGCTCCTGTTCACACGGCGCGAGTTTCCAAGGCTGCTGCGCGAGATTGTGGTTTCGAAGAAATCCAACACCCACCCTATAGTCCAGACGTTGCCCCTAGTGATTATTTCCTGTTTCCCGATTTGAAAAAATGTCTTCGTGGAAAAAGATTTTCGGATGATGAAGAACTCAAGTCGGCAATAAATGGGTATTTTGCAGAGAAAGAGGAAATTTATTTTTTTGAGGGTTTAAAAAAGCTTATCTCAAGATGTAACAAATGCATTGATGTTAGGGGAGATTGTATTGAAAAATAAAAACAATTTAAATTGAATTCGCATTTTTCCTTCATATCGATACCGTGAATATATTGAACGCCCCTCGTAAAGTACAGGGTCCGCCATCTAACGTTTTGTTTTCAACTAGTGCTTATTTCGTGAATGGTAACACTTAGCTCATGTCTGATTTGACACGTAAATAGTTTTATCCTTCCGCTAAACGAATATGGTTATGTATAGCTTGAACTACGCTTCGCTAAGTGGGCCTGCGATCGACTTAGAGAAGATGCCGATTTTGCCAAAAAAAATCATCTTTTCAGATGAAGCTCATTTTGATCTTGGCGGGTATGTAAACAAGCTAAATTGTCACATTTGGGGCACAGAAAACCCGCACGCATACATTGAAAAGCCGATACACCCAAAACGAGTCACTGTTTGGTGCGGACCATTTTTCTTCGAAAATGAGCAAGGAGTGGCCGTTACAGTCAATGGCGATCGTTATCGGGCCATGTTGAACGAATTTTTGTTCACAAAAATTTAAGAGGAGGATATTGGCAACATTTGGTTTCAACAGGACGGCGCTATGTGCCACACACCCGAAGCTACACTCGATGTTTTGCGCCCTGTTTTTGAAGATCGCATTATCAGCCGCAGAGCTGATGTTGTTTGGCCACCTCGGAGCTACGATTTGACACCGTTGGACTATTATTTGTGGGGTGCCGTAAAAGATAAGTGTTACACCGACAAGCCAGAGACAATTGACGCTTTAAAGGACAATATTCGTGAAGCCATTGGCGAAATACAGCTGCACACAATCGATAATGTGCTTAAAAATTGGACCGATCGTGTAGGCACTGCATGACCAGCGGAGGCAGCCATTTGAATGAAATTATTTTCCATTATTAACCGGAAGGATAGAACTAATTATCTGTCAAATCAAACATGAACTAAGTGTTACCATTCACGAAATAAGCACTAGTTGAAAAAAAAACGTTAGATGGTGGACCCTGTATAATGTAAAAATATAAAATTTCATTAATTTAAAGTAAAAATAACTTCATTAATTTATAATATTAAAATCTATTAGTCTGATGAAAAGCTAGTGCTGCTACTATCGTCATTTATATTTATTACTAATCTTTCGACTGCTTCCTCTGCGAAAACGTCCATATCCCACATCTTTGGCTCAACAACCTGTTCAACGTATTGCACACATATTGGTGCCATTTCGCACTGTCAACTGATGAACTGACTTGCATATCTTGAGGATGCTGGTATTTATACTCGAATGACATACTTCGAGAACAATCCTCGCCATCCAGCGTCCCATGTAATTTCCATTTTGCTAGAAAATTCGATTCCACTCTCCAGTCATCAATGGTTGAGATTTTGCTATTCAAGTATCGAAATCTTCTGCTCGTCGAGTATCGACATCTTCCGCTCTGTAAATCTAGATGTCGCTGCTCACATTTAAGAGGTTATCACAATATGATCACTAATTGCACAGTCAATGAATTCTAGTTTCGAAACACCGCGAAAATATTCCTTTTTTCTTAAACACAACATTAACACCGACACAACAGAGTAATTTGAACCACTATGATTTAATACAATATCACTAAAACGCACATAGTCCAACAATAATATGGTCACTTATTGCACTGCTTTGTTGCAATGCATTAAAATAGCGCACGAATAAAATTTAAAATACAAAGTCGAAAAAAATGGTTTGAATAAATTTTAACGGTTTCTCAAAAAGAGGAGAAAAAAACGCAAATGACAACACCACCACACATATTATTACACACAAATTCATTTTTGTGTTCTCAAAAGCTTCAAATCCCATGTGCTTTTTAACAATAACACTGAAAAATCAATAACGATGTGCTAACATTTGAGAATGGTAACACTGCTTTGATGAGATTATTTTCAATGCACAGTCAGCAGTAATGGCGAATGGTGATTTTATGATCATTCTGCCCACGGCTATCGGGCAAGCAAGTCATAGGGTGGCTGTGGTTAAATCTGAAAATAATTACAACAACAATTGTACACAAAGTTCAGTGGCTTCCTTTGTGTTTCAGTGGTAATGTGCCATTGAGTCCACCTACAGGCACCACTGTTAGAAAAAAAGCTTTCCCATAAGCCCTGTACTGACATGTTTTGTTGGAAAAATATAGTCCTTATTGCGCTAAATCGAATGGTTTCATTCTTTGTAGTCGGCGTACAAAGATTGTAGGATATCTCTATTGCTTCGTTTAGTGCAACTCCAAAGTTGTATACCATATGTCCGAACCGGTTTAAGCATTTGTTTGTATAAGTTATAAGTTTGTTAGATATATGTACGAGTATATGTTTAATTTGAAATTTCTTCCGAGTAGCCAACACATTTGTCTGAATTTATTTTAAAGCTTGACGGCTTTCTTTTTAACGTGTGACTTCGACTTCAGTTTCGAATCTAGTGTCATTCCTAGTTTGCATACGGTACTTCTAACGAGTAAATGAAAATAGGTAGATTGCTAATTTTTTTTTAAGTAAAGTTAACATGAGTGGATTTGGCTTCGGTGAGAGTAATCCGCCAAACCTTTATCCACTAGTAAATTATGTCCAAGGTTCGTTGGAGCTTTACAGTTGCTAACTCGACTGATTTATCTGTTGTTATTATTCCCGTATTGTTCACGAAGGTATCTACATATATCAGCACCTTATTCTTGCGGTATATCTCGAGTGTAGGGTAAGAACAAGACCGGACCAAGAACACTTCGTTGTGGTACTCTGGCAGCGATTTTCTTAAATTCGGTGCATTCCGATCCGGAATAGGCTTTTAGCAAGATAGGATTCTAAAACCTAATATAATTGTTCTGGAAAAACCTGTCTTCACTTAACTTTAGGCTTTCGTGCCTTGTCGAATGCTTCAGAGATGCGCTTGAACATATCTTTTTCTATTCCAGGGTTCTTTCTATTTTATTTGTTATTCTATAAACCTGGTCTATTAGTTAATGTTTTGTTTTGAAACCGAATTGATGGTTAGGAATCAAAAGTCTTTCTTCAAGTTTTTCAAATACTACCTTAGATACTATTGACAGGAGCGATATTGGTCTCTCGTTTGGGAGCTTTCCCAGTTTTGAAACCATGATAACCTTATCGACTTTCGATTGTCCTGGAACGTATCGTAAACGTAAGCCCGGCATTTATAATATGTACAAGCTTGATGATGGCTTTCTTTGGCAATTCCTTGAGGCCTTGTTATTTTTAAGATTTTTTTATTGTCTGTCAAAATTTAACCAACGCCACGTTCTTTATTTTAAAGTTGTCAGGTGTCGTAATCATACCATCAAGGTCTTCTACTCGTATTAGCACTTGTCCGTCAAATGATTTAAGCGTTTCTTCCACGTTCTCGGAAAATAAGTCCGCCTTCTCCTTGTCTCCCTTTGCCAACTCGAGATTATTTTTTTTTTGTGGTTAGCCATATCATTTGGGTTTTTTTCTTATACCTCTCATGGCTTTTCATATTAAATAATTCGAACTTTTTTCGGCAGTCAAGCGTTCAAGCTATGTAGAGATCTCTCGAACTATTTACGATTTCTTTCCTCCTAATGGGAGTGTTGTTCCACGCGGTGTTATGTATGACTTCGCTAAATCTGCCGACTTCATCTTATATTTCATACGGTGTTTCAAGCGACACATTCAGAACAATATTTTCTATGCAATATTTCCTAAAGCCGCCCCAGTTAGTTTGGTTGGTAATAAAATCTTTCTTTTTTCATTAGATGCTCGCTTATTGTCAAGATTACTGGTGCATGAGCTGAGGAGCGATTAAATCTTTCCTCGACGTGTATAAAGTATTTAGCTACACCTCTTGCAATGAACAATTCTACGAGGCGTGGAGGTTTTGCTCTATTGGCAGGTCAATATGTCGGTTTTTCTGTCGAAAAGAAGTCAACATTAAATTGCATATCGGCTTCGAAAAGTAGTCTGTCTGTAGTTGGATCGCATTTTAAACCCCAAAAGGTGTGAGTGCAAATGATTTCTAAAGTCGGTCTTTTCTATAATAGTTTGTACCACGGAGGGCAATAAATGGATGTGATGTTATAGTACCAATGCTTATTTCTTACGCGAACTGTACTTATTTGCACCGCGTTGGTCTCAACAATTGTATTTATAGAACGTCCAATACTATCTTTGAAGTATGTTAATACTTTGAGCAACTGTTTCATTTTCATACTTGAGTTCCTGTTTTGCGAGTTTCATGCTCGAGAATTATAGAAAAAGCTTACGAGATTGCATCTGGGGCAATACCACTTTGTTTACTTTTTTGTTTGCGCAATACGTTTGCCCGCCACGAGATGGCGGCTTTTCTTCTCGAACTTTTTCTGCTGCTGCTTTCCCCATACAAACTTTTCCTGTGGATTCGGGCGTAAGTTTTTACTGATTGCATCGCTCCTTTTTTGAACCTCTTTATCTACTCCGCAACTTCTATAGTTCGCTGGGTGCTCCCCTTTGCAGTTTATACAAGTTGCTAGGGTCTGTTTATCTAAGTTGCACTTTTCCGCAAGATGCTTTCCGTCGCATATTACGTATTGTTATTTTTTTTTAATAGTAAGTCTGTGCATGATTGAAACCTTGACACCACTTACACTGCGGGACCAATCTTGTGTTCTTGCGCAATGACTCGATTTTGATTGCAATAGGATACTTTTAATATTGTAGATACCGTCTATATTCTCGTTCTTATCAAAGCCCACGATTTCTCGCTGTTATTCCGTCTGCTGCTTCTCCTTCTTGATGATATTTACAGCGTCAATAGTTCTAAAGCATTTGGCTTGAAGATCATTCATAATGTCTTCTTTGGTACACGAAGGTTGGAGACCTCTTGCTACAACACCCAATGGTCTTTCCAGCAACGGTCTTTTCATAGGTGCACCATTGAACATTCCCGGTACTTAATTTTTGGGACACTGCTTGGAATCATGGACGTTCATTTTCCAAACTTCATTGCGCAGTGACGTTACATTAAATGTTAAACGTTGCTTTGAGGAGGCAATGAAACTTTCTATAATCCGAAATTCCATTTGCATTAATTGGGGGCGGGGGAAGTCATTTGAATAGTTTTTTTTTCGCTCGTGAGTCCTTGCCCTTGTTTCCCTTTGTAGCTCGTATTCTGGTTAACAACCGACTCTTCGTTTTTACTTGGTGTTTTCTTTGACTCCGCTTCTTGTGTTAGCTCATCTTCGTCCATGTGATATTCACGACTAGAATTCTTTTTGGAGATGAGAGTTCTTTAGAGAGCCTTATTTTCTTCTCGGAGTAGATGTACCTCTTTTTTAAGCTCGTGGTAGAGTAACTCCATTTTACTAAGCTTAACACGAAGTTCCTTGTTTTCCTCCTCAAAGCTTTACCGGCGGACATCTTTCACAGGATATATTCGATCTTGATGGTGGCGATCGAAGTGCCGTTGAACTTTATGTAAAAGGGTCAAAGGAATACAATAAATAGCTCTACCCAGAATCTGTAGATCCGACCTCAGTAGAGGGAGGTACTACGAAAATAGATTCTCAGATTTTCTGTGTGTTTGGAGAAATTCATCCTTGAATCAATGATGAATTCTAAATATTTAACTCCTTAACGGTTTCGATTTGAAAACACATTTCAACTAATACAACTATCAAATAAACAAATAGACATTGTACTGATGCTGCAAGAGGTCCACCTGAGCTTAAATCTTTTATATTCAGATGCGAAAAAGAAAGCTCTGGGCTCAAAATCGTTAAGATCCGGGCCGGAACTTCATCCTACATCATTGAATCGATCACCACCAACAACGACTGACGATACATTATCACCCAGTAGTATTAAAGAAGAACATAGTTCAGATGTCCCATTGAACCTTCAGTCGTTCACAGACCGTCGTGGAGTAAGAACGTGTTTCGGCTTTTTCGAGAGAAAAAAAAAAAAATAAAATAAAAAAAATACAAAATACAAAACAACAAAAGACATCTAGAACAAGGGTTCCACCAATAAACACTTACAAGATGGAACTAAAGAATACTATAGAACTGTGTAAGTCGGCCATAGGCTGTAATTTTTTTATAAAAAGATTAAGCGTAGATAGGCACGCGATCCACTGCAATTCAGTGGAGCGCTATTATAAAATAAAGAATTTACTGAAGGATTCGACGACGGAGTTCTTCTCCTCCACCCCGAAGGGGGACAAGCTGCAAACAATGCTGCTTAGGGGATTAGAACCGTCGACTGATCCGGAGGAGCTCCTTGCACTGCTGAAAGAGAAGAAGAGCGAAGGGCTCCAATTCGTGGGGGTCAAGCCTTTCACCACAGCCAGAGCCAAAAGGGAGAAGCGGCAACTGCCGATTTTCCTAGTCCAGCTAAGTCCCACCAGCAATCTGGATGGTCTAAGGAGTATTAAAGTCCTAGACTACCAGGTTGTCCACTGGGAGAAATTAAAGAGGAGCGAAAACATTTTACAATGTGTTCGCTGCCAAAGGTTCGGGCACGCCGCGTCGAACTACGAAATGCAGCCTCGATGCGTGAAGTGCGGAAAGAACCACAAGTCCGAGGAATGCGCTCTGGGTAAGGACGGAACGTCTGAAAAAAGCCAACTCTCTTGTGCTCTATGTAGGAACACGGGACACACCGCAAATTATCGGGGTTGTCCCAAATTCCAGTACATTAAAAGAATAAATCTGGCCCGGCAGCAGAAAGTGGAATTGAAACGTCCACCCGTGCATTTGCAAACTCCAGCCGTTACTCCCCATGTTACCTACGCCCAAATGGCGGCAGGTAGGGGAAATACGGTACAGCAAGTGAGGGTTGCTTCTCAGGCCCCAGCGCCCAGAGCACCGGAACCAGTACCTGACATGCTAGCTATCTTGCTCTCTATCCAGGGGCAGATGGCTCAGCTACAACGTCATTTAACTGAACAGACCGCGCGGGTGGATCAAGTATACGCTCTGCTGCCTGGCCTAACGCACCTTTTGCCGTAATGGGTACGTACGTGGCGGAGCAAACCCTGAAGGTCCTTGCTGTGAATGTGAATTCACTGATAAGGTTCGAACGACGAGCCGCACTATTTAAGTTGCTTAAAGACCAAGCCCCTGATGTTCTTTTGGTTAGCGAAACTAAGCTTACTAAGAGACACAAAATGAGGCACAGAAGATACAAAATAGTACGGAGAAACCGACCCAACTCCATTCAGGGAGGTGGCGTTGCAATTCTCGTACGAAAAGGTATACATTTTAAAAGAGTATACAGTCGTGTAGTGCGTAGGTTCCAGGTGCTGGAAGCATGCATCGTGTATATCCCCCTCCGTAGTGGAAAGCAGTTGTACATGGTGTCTGTATATGCACCTAAGGCTACTCAATCCACCTTATTTATCTGAGAGCTCGAGACACTTTTTTAATTTCTGAGGCTGGAATTGGAAGACAACTATTATATTATCGGCGGAGATTTCAACGCCAAACATAATGATTGGGGAAATAATACACCAAATACTAGAGGGAACCTACTATTCAATTGGTGGGGTCAACACAGTATAATGCATCGACTCGGGCTTAAGGCGACGGATAGTCCGTCGTTTCCCAGACACGGGTCTTATTTGGATCTTCTGCTGTTCGACTCACGAATACAACTGACATGTACTAACCAACAAACTACAAACTGTCTACGCACTTTCGTGTATGACAGTGACCATTGCGGTCTCAGCACCGAAATAACTGTTCCCAACGAAATTGCGGAATTGGATGAGTTTGTCCAAAGGCATTCCTACAATTATAGTAGGGTGCGTTGGACACACTTCACCAGAACACTGACTAGAGCACTCTCCTCGAATTCGCTCTACCCACCGTCCAACAGAAATCTGTCAAACGAGGAGATTGACAGGTATCTAAGACTAATGGACGAGACAATCAAACGAACAATGGACATAACGATACATCGGTACCGACACACTGACGAAGAAGACCTATTCCGCAACGCAACTATTGACGCACTGCACCGACATAAAAGTAGACTGCTGTCAAGACTAAAAACCTTGTACAGACAGTTTACTGACAGACATAACCCGGAGATCTTGACACTGAAGTCGTCGATTAAAAACCTCCAAGTATTAATAAAAGAAAATTACAGAGCATCTGTAAATTTGTATTGGAACAGTAAAATTCGGGCTGTAAACACCAGCAACCCGAATATGTTCCCGAAAATAAATAAAATATTTCGGAGAAATAATCAGAACGACCTTCCTTGTCTTAAAATCGCCCGAACGACGAACAACGAACAAATACTGGTAGCAGCGGGCATAGATCCAAATGAGGCTGTTGATGATGACAGCTTCTTTGTGATCGTGGATCCGCAGGAGCAGGTAGAGGCTATAGGAGCGACTTTCCAGGAAGTGTACAAGCCGAATGTTATCATTGGCCCGAACCACGATCTGGAGAATCGAGTCCTTGTGCACAATTTCTACCTTCGAAATGAAATTGTGAATTGGCGATTCGAGAGCTCGGGTTTCACCCAGTTCAGTGACGAGAATATGGCAAATAATGTCATCACCAACGATAGGGTACTACCCCCGTTCATTTCGAAGGAAGAGCTCCAAACGATCTTCGAATCACTTAGAAGTAAAAAATCAGTGGGAACCGATGAAATACCGAACATTGTGCTTCGACATCTCCCTCTAGAAGCGGTGAACATTTATACCACCCTGTTTAATAATGCAATGAATAATGCGCATTGGAAAACTGCGGTAGTACATCCCATCCCCAAAAGGGATAAAGACACTTCCAATCCGGCGAATCTCCGCTCGATCAGTCTTCTTCCAAACATCAGTAAGGTTTTCGAAAAGGTTATCAATAGAGTCCTGACTAAGTGGGTCGAGGACAAACATATAGTTCCGGATAATCAATTCGGTTTCAAGGCGGGGCATGATATCATTCATGCTGCGTCGAAACTGGTTTCTGATATCCAATGGAACAAAAGCAAGAACCAGTGCACTGGTGCCTGCCTGATTGACTTGGAGAAGGCCTTCGATACCGTATGGTTAGAAGGACTCTTTTTCAAGCTGGACAGGTTGGGCATTAGTAAACCACTTCTGTATATTCTCTTCGATATGCTCTCCAGTAGACAGTTCATCGTGAAGAATGGCGATGCGACTTCTGCTGGAACTTTTAACATTAAAAACGGTCTGCAACAAGGTGCGGTAAGTTCGCCGATCCTGTTCAACATTTACACAAGTGGTCTGATAGGTTCACTTCACCATGCCATAGCGTACGCAGACGACATAATCGCGTACAGATCAGGTCCAAAGATTGAGGTCATTAATATGCTTTTGCAGCGTGACTTCGACAAAATTAAGCGATATTGCGATGACTGGAAGTTGAAAATCAACTTTCAGAAGTCGGAAACCATTCTGTTTAGGACGCCTTTGTCTAGGGCCTCTAGGGACACCAGAAAGAATTGGCGAAAGTTTTCTATCGTCGGACAACACGGACAGCCACTTGCTTGTCGAAATGTAGTCAGATACCTTGGGATCTGGCTGGATCAATTTCTGTATTTTAACAAACATATAGATGTTGCTCTGGCCAGAGCCAAAGGTGCTTTTGCCCTTACAAAGAGACTGTTTTATAACAGCCAACTCGATGCGAGGGTGAAGGTAATCTGCTACATGGCCCTTATCAGGCCCATGCTTGTATTTGGATGTCCCGTGTGGTTCAACGTGAGAGCAAGTTTATTGGAAAAGATTCGGGTGTTTGAGAGGGCTTGTCTTAGGACTTGTCTTCGCCTATACAGAACACCAGAGTCTCAGTACATAAAATTCTATCCTAATGAGGTCTTATACAATAGGGCGAACCTAATAAGAGTGGACAATTTCGTCATTAAGTTGACTCGAAGGCATGTTGCAAGAGCAATGGCCTCATCGAACAACCTGATCTCCGGGGCTTACTACCCCAATTATATGTATCACGAGAGAGTTCGCTTTGACGGCTTTATTCCTCCAGAAGCGTTCCTCTATTTAGATAGCAAAGGTCTGATCCAGGACAGATTGGCGGTGCCGCTAATCTTCCACGTCGCTCGAACAGCTGCGGACAGGCGACTCAACTACGACAGAGACGTCGCACAGGGCAGTGCGGAGCGTCTCCGGTTCAGTAGGGCGGTAGGGAGTCGCGACATGAGGGATGTTGCTCGACAGCACCAACACTTTTGGTGGCTTGTTGAAGGGGAGGATGCTTCGTCGTCGAACTCCTTCAGTGATAATTAGCTTCATGTGAAGCAAGGCCAAATTTTTTTTTTTTTTTTAGCCATGGCCGGCTTACGTAGTTCTAGGTAGGTTTAAGTTAGATTTTAAGAAAAAAAAAAAATAAAAACAAAAAAAAAATAAATAAAAATAAAAAATGAAAAAAAAAATAAAATATATATACATACATATATTTATATATTATGTATATATATATTATGTGTGTATATATATGTATGTATGTATGCATTAGATGTAAGTAGGTTAAGTAGATTAGGATTTATTTTTAGGTAGATTGTAGGCTTTTAGTTTTAAGTTTTATAAAAAATTTAAAAAAAAAATGTCCATATACTAAGTTTTTGCTTAAAATTTATTTTCTTAGTTTTAGTATTAATAAATGTTAAAATAAAAATAAAATTAGACTGTAAGTTACGTCGAAAGACATAGATTAAGTATTATGTTTAATTTAGAGTGCCCGCATGGCGCCAGTAAGTTACAATAAGATTATTTTTTAAGTTAATTAAGTTAATTTTTAAGCGTTTTTTGTTTAGCATATAAGAGTAATTTAAGTTATATAAATAAAATGCATAAAAACTGAAACTGAAACTGAAACCATTGAACCTTACAAAACATGAAAAGATCTACATATTGGGTCCATTTTAGTTTAAATTCAATGTATTCACATTCAATGTATTAAAGTTTGTTTTTTTGTTTTTATGATACATAGATTATGTCTACGAAAATCAACTATTTTATATAATGATAAAAATATATTTATGTTCTTATATACATACATATACATACTGCTCATCGGACCAAATACGGCAGTTTTGTTTATTAACATACCTATCCAACTAAAAATGAGCTTCGCTGAGGACAATTTTTCGATAAAAATGCGGATCTTCGTCACCGAAAATTTGACGCTGTGGCAAGTTGTTCGGCTTCAGTTCTTGTACGAGCTTGCAGGGTTATGACGACCGTAAAGTGCACGAAAAATATTTTTTACAGATCAAAAATTTTGATAAAATAAGTTTTTTCATGATAAAATGGCAATACTAACCGTGCACGTCTGACTTTGACACATGTCATGAACTACTCGTGAGCTTTCAACAATAGAACACTGAAAAACTAAACAGCAAAAGAATTACCCTTTATAATAAGCATTGCCATGATACCTGGATTTTCTTTTTTTCTTTCAAAAACTGATGACGCCGACTTAACTGCCAAAGGCACCTACTGGCTGGCCTCGGCATATCTTGACCACGATCTCGTGAACCCTCTCCCTGGTGATAACCTAGAAAGGGTAGTACTGGAAGCTGGAAGGATAAAAACTGTCCTGAACATCGGAAGCGACGCTAACGCTCACCACACGGTATGGGGCAGTACTGACACCAATGATAGAGGTGAGTCACTTTTTCACTATATTCACTATATTATAAATACTAACTTCATTATGTGCAACATTGGCAATGAGCCCACTTTTATAACTAGAAACCGACAGGAAGTGTTACATATCATTCTTGTCTCCGATAGCATCACTCAAATGCTAACGAACTGGATGGTACCGTCTGAACGCTCTTTTTCAGACCACAGATACATCCAATTCAGTATGAGTGTCCTCCCAGCCAACCAGCATTTCGGAATTATTGGAAAACTGATTGGCAAAAATACAGAGGAGTACTCTTACAAACACTATCCTCTGAACTCTAAAGTCCCCCGCGTAACACCAACGAGCTTGACATGATAATCAAAGAATTCGCCCTGGGATTCAATCATGACTGCTTCCTGCCGTCTTATTCAACCTAGAGGCAAGAAAATACCGCACTGGTGGATACCAGCACTGGACCGCTTGGAAACATTTTCAGAAAACTTTTCAGCCTAGCAAAAAGCAAAAAGTGACTGACTAGGACTCATACAAAGAATCCCTCAAATTATACAAAAAAGAACTGAGGAAGGCAAAGCGACAATCTTGGAGGTCATTCTGTGACAAAATCACAGAAACCTCTGACGCATCGCGGCTAAGAAAAATCCTGTGATGCCTACTTGTTCGAAAAAAACTGGTGGCTCTTTGACAACCTCAAGTGACTCAACCTGCTACTGGACACCCACTTTCTAGGTAGCTCCCTATTTGCGGTTGTAACCCAAGCAAGACTACTGCAACCGTGACTAAAATTCACGGTCCGATTACAAGAGACTAGCTGCATTGGACGCTGCATAGCTTCAAACCATACAAGTCTGCTGATCCGGACGGTATAATACCTGCCGAGCTATAAAGTTCCTTAGATATTATCCTGCCTACGCTAGTGAATATCATGAAGAGCTCTATAGAACTGCTGCACATTCCACTGTCATGGAGAGAAGTCAATGTAGTTTTCATTCCCAAAGCTGGAAAATGCTCTCATGTTGTCCCAAATGACCTCAGACCTCTAAGTCTATCATCTTTCCTGCTGAAAACTCTAGAAAGACTGATTGATATCCACATACGAGCTAAAATTCATCAAAGACTTCTGTCAACGGCTCAACATGCCTATGGTCGATGGAAACGGCCTATAATAACGTCAACACATTCGCAATCATGACTGCGCTGTCAACTCTGCAGGTAGACGACTCACTTGGGGATCAGTCTTATGATAAAAAGCAGGATAATCAACTCCAAACTGGGTGGGGCTACTGCTAAAAGATGTGTCAGCAGAGGTACTCCGCAAGCCGGTGTCCTTTCTCTCCTTCTCTGGAACTTAGTGAAGTGCTGATATACCTGGCAGCGGGTTGTAGTAGGGTGGTTGCCTATGCGGATGACTTTGTTATAGCCGTCTCAAGTAAGTATTTTAACACCATTAAAGAACTCCTAAAAATAAATCATAACAGATTAATCCGTTGGGCGAATCGTTGTGAATTGGGAATAAACCCCCATAAAACTGATCTTGTCCTCTTTTCAGGAAATACAAAATTCCAATTATAGACCCTCCTTCATTAAACGATACCAGTTTAGTATTTTCCGATACAGCAAAATATCTGGGTCTTGTTTTTTACAGGAAACTAAACAGGAAACCTAACATTCAAGAAAGAGTCAATAAAGCTACAGCAGCTTTATTCTCTTGCAACAAATCCATTGGGAATGAATTAGTCCTTCATCCTCGCATAACCACTGGCTACACATCTTGGTCATAAGACCGATACTTACTTACGGGGTTGTCGTCTGGTGGACGGCCTTAGAAAATGGAGTCAACTGCAGTAAACTAAACATAGTTCAAAGAACAGCATGTCTATTCATAAGTGGAGCCTTGCTGGCTACCCCCTCTGCGGCATTAGACATTATGTTTCATTTGGCACCCATCGATATTTTCAGCAGGCAAGTAGCTGCGACTGCAGCTATGCGCCTTAAAGCGACTACACAGCGGACAAATAATTCATTTAGTCACGCTAACACTCTTAATACATTAGGAATCCTCACAGAGAACATCGATTCCACCACACCTGAACTTTGCTTTGACAAAAACTTCCATGTAAGCTTCCCCGCTAGATCATTCTGGGAGGAAGATGCTTTCATGGATGACAAGTCAGTCCACCCCTACACAGATGGATCTAAAACCGATAGCGGAGTTGGTTGCGGTGTTTTCTCGGATAAGATTAATCTAAACTATTAAATATGCATTATTTACTGGAACTTAAATCGTACACTCTGAATACATTCATTAGTATGAAATACATTGAACTGCCTTGTAACTAAAAGGAATTAGTCTGAACATACTCTTTCTCTCTTTTCTATCCTGGAATTCAAGCAGATCGGTCGTTTTATTTATCATAAACCTTTCCTTCCGTCTTCCAAATCACTGTAGCGTGTTCCAAGCGAAAACTTTGGCTATTAAAGAAGCTCTGTCCTGTGAGAAGAAAAACGTGATATCTGCAAAGGATATCAGTATTTTCTCGGATAATCAGGTCGCTATCAAGTCCCTGGACTTAGTCCCACTAAATTCTAAAGCTGTCTTTGACTGCCAATTATCACTTAGGGAGACTGCAGAGCAGTTCAACCTTCACAATTCCAGGGAATTGTAGGG